>CM030358.1:460119665-460719665 GCA_017893485.1 Hemerocallis citrina | reverse complement strand
CTCAATTTATCCTCGTATATTCCTGATATGGGACTATATTTCTCAAATCCACTCACAAATCTCAATAGCAGTCGACTGCTAGGGCATACCAGTCGACTGTCCTTTACCAGTCGACTGCTACCAGTACCAGTCGACTGATCTGGGGTATTACATACACCCTCCCTTAGGGATCAGCGTCCTCGCTGAGTACAGGGCACACCTCACGTGTAGGACCGCCCTTTCTAGCACCCTGCATGCTCCGTGAATAGGTCCGCAGACCCTCGACACGCGAACATATCATGCCCCGGAGACTCATCTCCCTGCTATGTACCCCACGAATAGGCCTTCCAGACCCTCGACGTGCAGATACACCCGGTGTGTCGAAAGTCGGCTCTGATACCACTTCTGTAATGCCCTGCCCCAATACTCAGACAAATTATAAATACTGTGTAGTACAACTGCCCACCACAGGCTGCCTCTCAAAAGGTGGTTAACCGGATTGGTGACTCTTGATCCTAGGCAATAGTATTTATACTCAATTTATCCTCGTATATTCCCGATATGGGACTATATTTCTCAAATCCACTCATAAATCTCAATAGCAATCGACTGCTAGGGCATACCAGTCGACTGTCCTCTACTAGTCGACTGCTACCAGTACCAGTCGACTGATCTGGGGTATTACAATAGTCCACAGTTTTCGATCATTTTCGTGAAATTCCGTATTTCTGTGTTTTAGCCATATTTTGTGGGCTATTGTGCACAGTTTTCAGGTATTTTATTGAAATTCCGTATTTCACCATTTTGACCTTATTTTGTGGGTTGTCCACAGTTTTTAACCATTTTCTTGATTTCGTATTGTATTATTTTGGCCTCATTTTGTGGGCTAGTCCACAGGTTTCGGCGATTTTCGTCAAATTAATTATTTCACTTTTATGGCCTCATTTTGTGGTTTGTCCACCGTTTTTTATCACTTTCGTTTATTTTCAATTTCACTGTTTTCTAGGCTATAATCAATAGTTTTTGGCTACATTCGTTAAATTTTGTATTTCACCGTTCTAGCTCAATTTTGTGAAATTTCATATTTCACTATTTTGACCTCATTTTGTTGTCCACGGTATTTCGCCCGTATCATTATGTTTCGTATTTCAACATTTTGATCACAATTTGTGGACGTCCAAAGTTTGCTGCAACTTTTATGTATTTGTCTGTTTTGGTCATATTTTGTGTTCTATAGTGTAGAGTTTTCTGACATTTTTGTGAGATTTCGTATTTCACTATTTGGACCTCATTTTGTGGGTTAGTCCACAGTTTTCAGCCGCTTTCATGAGATCACGAATTCGGCCATTTTGTAGGCTAGTCGGTAGTTGTTGGTCAATTTTGTAAAATGTCGTATTTCAATGTTTTCCCCCTATTTTGTGGGCTATAGTCCACAGTTTCTGGTCACTTCCGTGAAATTTCGTATTTTATTGTTTTAGCATCTTTTTGTGTGCTATAGCCCACCTGTTTTAGTCCCTTTCGTGAAATTTCGTATTTCTCTATTTTGGCCATATTTTGTAGGTTGCCATAGTTGTAGGCTATTTTCGTGAGATTTCTTATCTAACTATTCTTGCCTCATTTTGTAGGTAGTAGTTCACAATTTTCGACCCCTTTCGTTAATTTCATATTGTTGTGTTTTGGCCACATTTTGTGGGCAATTATTGTTAACAGTTTTCGGTAATTTTCGTTAGATGTCGTATTTTACTTTTCCTGCCTCATTTTGTGGACCAAATTCCGCAATTTTGGCCATTTTGAAATTTAGTATTTCTCTATTTTGTCCATAATTTTTTGGCTTACGGTCCACCTCTTTTGGCCATTTTCGTGAAATTTTATTTTTCACTGCTTTGGCCTCATTTTGTAGACTATAATCCAAATATTCAGCCACTTTTGTGGAATTTCATATTTCACTAATTTGACCTAATTTTTTGAGCTATAGTCCAAAGTTTTCGGCCACTTTCGTGAAAATTCGTATTTCACCGTTTTAGCCTCATTTTGTAGGCCAAATTCCACAGTTTTCGTCCATTTTCGTAAAATTTTGTATTTTACTGTTTTGGCCTCAATTTATCAGCTATAATCAACAGTTTTAATATAATTTTATGAAAACTCTTATTTCACTATTTTGGACTCATTTCGTGGACTATATATTCCACACTTTATGACCAGTTGCTTAAAATTTCGTAGCTCACTGTTTTTGTCCTCATTTTGTGCGCTACTCCACAATTTTAGGCCATTTTCGTCAAAATTTGTATTTCGCTGTTATCACCTCATTTTTTGGCCTATTGTCCAAAGTTTTTGGCCACTTTCGTTAAATGTTGAATTTCACCATTTTAGCCTTATTTTGTGTGGTAGTCCACAATTTTCGGCCACTTTCATGAACTTTCATATTTCTCTATTTTCACCATATTTGGTGGGTTATTGTTGCACAGTTTTTGGCTATATTATGAAATTTCAAAATTCATTGTTTTTGTCTTATTTTTGTGGGCTATGTTCACAATTTTCAACCATTTTCGTGAAATTTGGTATTTACTGTTTGGCTTCCTTTTATGGGATAGTCCGCAGGTTTCAGTCAATTTCATCAAATCTCTTATTCCACTGTTATGGCCTCATTTTGTGGGTAGTCCCCTGTTTTTCGGCCACTTTTGTTATATTTTGTATTTCACTGTTTTATAAGTTGTAGTCAACAGTTTTCGGTCACTTTCGTTAATTTTCGTATTTCACCGTTTTAGCCTCATTTTGTTGGCCCCAATATTCAGTTACTTTTTGTTGATTCTTGATTTTGATGATAACAACACAATGCAAAGTTGTTGTTTTACTTCCTACATATTACAAGATATACAAAGGCGAAATGTTCTAACAAGCTTCTTAAAGCAAGTTGATCAAGCACAGCTACGAATAAAGTTCTTTTTGCTAATTGATCAAGAAAGCTACAAGGTTGCCAGCTTACAAGATAAAGATGAAGGCTAAAATCTATCTCAAGACTCAAGACTCAAGAACAAGACATATGCTTCAATTTATTGTATTAAGTGTCTTGTAACAGTTTGTAATATTTTTTGTTTTCATTGAGCCTTAGAAAATCTGTAAAAGCCTTGTCACATACTCACACATTATCTTTAAAATAATTGAGTTTTTAAAAACTTAAAAAGATCGAAACAAAGATTGAAAAAGCTCAGCCGTTAAGTACCAGTCGACTGCCATAAGGCACCAGTCGACTGTCTTAGTACGAAACTGACTGAACTTATTCAAACTCTGATCAGTCGACTCATAACGGCAACCCAGTCGACTGTTCAAGATGTTTCGACAGTTTGTTGATTTCAAATTTTGATTTTTTCAAATTCAAAAAGGTTATTTCGTTGGTTGACAGTTGGTACAACTGCCTCCCAACGTCCAGTGTTTCTAACTCTATAAATAGAGAATAGAAATCACTGTGAAAAAGTTAACAACTTTCCAAGCTTTTTGTTTTTCAAAGTTTTCAAGCTTTTGGTTCTAAAACAAGAAGAAGCATTTAAAAGCATTCTCTTTCTAAGTCTCGGTTCTTTGAAATCAGTCTTGCATAACAGTAATTTCGTTTGAGACTGATTTCGGAAGTTGACCTAATAGCCACACATAAAAACACATCCACAACAAGGCTTTATGTTGATTGTAACTCTTTTGTTGTTGTTCTTCACTCTCGGGTTGTGAGAGTGGTTTCCTCTCGGTTGGGGAGTAGGGCTCTAGGGTGTAGAGTCAGGTTTGTCACTCTTGGTGGAAGAGTGGGTTGCTTTCTCTAGTTGTGAGAAAGGACTATGGGTTGGACAAGGTTGTTGTCTAACGCCGTAGGGTGTTCTCGTAATTATTTCAAGAATAGTGGAAAATCTCAAGTGGGTTGCTTGGGGACTGGATGTAGGTCGGGAGGACCGAACCAGGATACATCGTGTGTACTCTGTGGTTTTATCTCTTTGAACTTGCATTTCATTTTCTTACTTTATAGCTTTCCGTGAAACTTATCTGAACAGTCGACTGTGTACTTTTGTAAGTCGACTGGTCAGACTTGTACTACTTTATCTCTGAAAACTTGTGTGATAAGTCGACTGGCTCTTCTATAAGTCGACTGATCAAACTCGCTTTAAAAATACTCTTCTTAACTGTCGCTTCAGTCGACTGGTTTATCTCTTCAAGTCGACTGATCAGAAGAAAAGTCTAATTTCGCAATTTAATTTTTATAAAACATTATTCACCCCCCTCTAGTGTTTCTTGCCTTGCCTACAGGATCCAACACTTGGTATCAGAGTCTGGTTGAGTGCAATGGCAACTACTTCGAATGCAAATCAGTACCATGAAGGCCAATCTACACAAAGGCCACCCTTCTTCGACGGAAAAAATTACAACTATTGGAAGTGTAGAATGAAAATCTGCCTTCAGTCCATCAACTATGAAATATGGAACATGACGAAAACCGAGTACACCGCTCCTACCATTCCATATGCACAATGGAACGACGACATGAAGAACCAAACAATGAACAATGCAAAGGCGATGAATGGGCTATTTTGTGCCCTTACAAAGGAGGAGTTCAACCGTGTATCCAATGCAACAACTGCACATCAAATTTGGCACACACTCGAGGTAACTCATGAAGGAACAAAGAAAGTGAAAGAATCTAAAATATCTGTTCTTGTTCACAGGTTTGAAATGTTCTGCATGAAGGAGAATGAGAATGTGTCCGAGATGATTACTAGGTTCACAGACATTACAAACTCAATTGTGGCACTTGGGAAGACATACACTCAAGCCGAGATGGTGAGAAAGGTACTTCGTGCACTAACCCCCGAATGGGAGAAGAAGACCACCGCCATAGAAGAGGCCAATGATTTAACACAACTTTCTCTTGAGAATCTTGTGGGAAATCTTATGGCTTATGAGGTACAACTTGAAGAGCGCAAGAAGGATGCCGAACAACAACAATCAAAGAAGAAGACATTAGCATTCAAAGCCATGTCAGACTCTGAGGATGAAGAAGAAGATAAGAGATTGCCATGTTCACAAGAAGATTCAAAAAGTGTAACAAGGCAGTCCATATGAAGAAGGATTGTCCACTAGAGAACGCAAAATCTAAGGGAAAGACATCCAACTTCAAGAAGGATAAGTACTCAAAGAACAAGTTCGTGAAAAACAAAAAGGCATACCAAGCAACTTGGGATGACAGCAATTCTTTGTCGGAAGAAGAAATTGATGAGACAAACGAGGTCGCAAACGTGTGCTTTATGGCATCTCAAAATCAAGTAAGTAATGAGTATGATTCTAATGAGTTACTTGATGCTTTCAAAGAAATTTTTCATGAACTTAAAAAGGAAAAGATTAGAGTTAAGAACTTAGAGAAAGTTAATCAAACACTTTCTCAAGAGAATCTTAACCTTGATAAAGAAGTAAAATGTTTAAATTCTCGTATTTCTAGTTTAGATATGGATCTTGAATCTCTAAAGAACAATTATGAAGAGATATCCAATAATGTATCTAAATTTAATAAAGGAAAAGAGAATTTAAATGATGTTCTTCAAAATCAAGTAATATCTAGTCAAAAGTTTGGACTTGGTTTTAAAAGGTCACTTGAAAAACCTCATTCTTCTGAGAACACTAGTGTAAATAAACCTATATCCATTTCTAGTGTTAAGCATAAACTTTATGAATTCTTTGAAAATCCTAAAATTGTAAGTTCTCCTGATAAAAGCAAATCTAAAATTCAGCCAAGTCGACTACACCCATCCACCAGTCGCCTGTCCAGAGGTACTGAGTCTTATTCAACAAGACAAAAACCTCAGATAAGTCGACCTATACTACCTCCCAGTTGACTGACTAATAGTAAAAGTCGACTGAAAGGTGTTATAAAGTCGACTGGACAGAGCAAATATGTATGGGTTCTAGTCAACCTGAATTCGAAAGATAGAATTGCTTATATCAATTCTTATATGCTGAATGTATGTAATTCTGCTAATTTCATTTCTGCTTATGGTGGAAAATCAAACTCATCATGGGTTTGGTTTCCCACAAACTAATATTTTTTGGACCCAATGAAAAGGGTACCATATTCACATTGAATATTTTATAGGTACCTAAGAAAGATCGTTGGATACTTGACAGCGGATGCTCGAAGCATATGACTGGTCATGCCAACCTCCTATCTTCCATACAAAACATTGATGAAGGAACAGTTACATTTGGCGACAATAATAAAGGAAAGGTCATAGGAATTGGTATGGTCGGTAAGGACACTAACCCCTCTATAGAAGATGTTTTATTAGTTAGTGGACTTAAGCATAACCTGTTAAGTATTAGTCAACTTTGTGATAAGGGTTATAAAATCATGTTTGAAAAAGATGCTAGTTTAATTTATGATTCTACCATGCAAAATATAATTTTTCAAGGGTTTAGGAAAAATAACATTTATGAATTGTGTTTGAAAGCATATGAGTTTTCGAATGATTTTTGCTTAGTAGCTTCTAATAATGATTCTTGGCTTTGGCATAGACGTTTTGGTCATGTGAATATGAAAAATCTCTCTAAATTGTCTAAGTACAACCTAGTTAAAGGGCTGCCAAGACTATCCTTTAAAAAAGATAAGTTATGTGATGCATGTCAACTAGGTAAACAAACTAAATTTACTTTTAAAATAAAAGAAGTAATTTCTACTAGTAGGCCGCTCGAATTAATTCACATGGATTTATTTGGCTCTACTAGAGTTGCTTCTTTAAATAAAAGTAGGTATGTATTTGTTTTAGTAGATGATTTTTCACGATTCACTTGGACTTTCTTTTTAAAACATAAAAATGATGCTTTTGAAGAATTTACAATTTTTTGTAAACGAATTCAAAATCAAAAGTCTCTAACCATAGTCACTATTAGAAGTGATCATGGTAGAGAATTTGAAAATGAAACGTTTGCAGAATATTGCAACAAGAATGGTATAACTCATTCATTTGCAATTCTTAGAGCTTCACCACAAAATAGAGTGGTTGAAAGGAAGAATAGGACTTTGCAAGAATGTGCACGTACCATGCTTGTTGAAAGCAATTTACCTAAGTATTTTTGGGCTGAAGCTGTTGCTACAACTTGTTATGTTTTAAATAGAATTTTGATTAGGCCTAAGCTAAAGAAAACATGTTATGAGTTATTTTTTGATAAGATTCCTAAGGTCTCTTACTTTAAAATATTTGGATGTAAGTGTTTTATTCTGAACAGTAAGGATAATTTAGATAAATTTGATCCTAGATCTGATGAGGGTATCTTTGTAGGATACTCAAATAGGAGTAAAGCATATAGAATCTTCAACAAGTCAACAATGACTATTGAAGAATCCATGCATGTTGCATTTGATGAATCTCTATCTTCATCGACTTTAATTGAAGATGATGAAACTAATTCATCACCTTTAAATAAAGTAATTACATCTTTAGAACAAACTAGTCTTGCTGATAAGTCGACCGATAAGGAAGTCAAGTCGACTGATGTAAAATAGTCGACTGAGGAACTTGTCAAGTTGACTGATCCTATTGTGATGTCTCCAACTTTACCAAAATTTTTTGTTGAAGTTAGAGATCATCCTCATGACTTAATAATTGGTAACATTTCACATGGTATTCAGACGATCACATGTTAATATGATATCTCACACAGCTTTCTTGTCAGATTTTGAACCGAAGAATATACAAGAAGCATGTGAGAATGAATTTTCGATGAATGCCATGCAAGATGAGTTAAACCAATTCATAAGAAATGATGTATGAGATTTAGTTCCACGACCTCCTGATCATACTATAATTAGTACTAAATTCAAGAATAAGTTAGATGAATCAGGACAAGTTGTTAGGAACAAAGCTAGACTAGTTGCTCAAGGATATAATCAAGAAGAAGGCATAGATTTTGATGAAACATATGCTCCTGTTGCTAGATTAGAATCAATTCATATCTTATTATCTTTTGCTTGTTTTATGAACTTTACACTCTTTCAAATGGATGTTAAAAGTGCATTCCTTAATGGGTTTATAAAGGAAGATGTTTATGTTAAACAACCACCAGGTTTTGAACATGAACAATTCCCAAACCATGTTTTTAAATTGAAAAAGGCTTTATGCGGTCTTAAACAAGCACCTCGTGCTTGGTATGATCGATTGAAGACTTTTCTTTTAGAAACAGGCTTTGAAATAGGTAAAGTAGATACTACTTTGTTTATCAGAAGAATTAAGAATGATATTTTAATCATACAAATATATGTTGACGACATAATTTTTGGTTCTACTAATAGCAATCTATGTCAAGAGTTTGCTAACACCATGAAAAACGAGTTTAAGATGAGTCACATGGGTGAACTCAATTATTTTCTTGGACTACAAATTAAGCAGTCACAAAATGGCATATTCATTAATCAAAGAAAATATGCCAAGAAATTACTCAAACGGTTTAACATGGATAGCACAAGTAGTAAGACCACACCTATGGCTACTACCACTACCCTTGACAAAGATGAATTAGGTAAGAGTGTCAATCAGAAACTCTATCGAGGTATGATTGGCTCACTCTTATATATAACTGCTAGTAGACCGGACATTATGTTTAGTGTATGTTTGTGTGCTAGATATCATTCTAGTCCTAAAGAATCTCACTTAAAAGCTGTGAAACGCATTTTAAGATATATTAAAGGCACATCTGATTATGGTCTATTTGATCCACGCACCGACAATTTTCAACTTTTGTCGTATAGTGATGCGGATTTTGCTGGCAGTAAAACTGACCGCAAGAGCACTAGTGGGACATCTCATTTTTTAGGGCATTCACTAGTTTCTTGGTGCAGTAAGAAGCAAAATTCGGTATCCCTATCTACTACAGAAGCTGAATATGTCGCTGCAAGTTTGGCTTGTGCCCAAATTTTGTGGATGAAACAAACCTTATTAGACTATGGTATTTCTTTTGAAAAACCTTCAATAATATTGTGTGATAATACCAGTGCCATTAACTTATCTAAGAATCCGGTTCAACACTCACGTACGAAACATATTGATATTCGACATCATTTTATACGTGATCATGTTTTAAAGGGAGACATTTCTTTAGATTTTATTTCTACTAATAAACAAGTAGCTGATATTTTTATCAAACCCCTTAAAGAAGACACCTTTATAACCTTAAGAAGAGAACTAGGGATTTGTAATTTTCATGATATATTTTGAATTTGTTTTGGTAAGTCGACTTACACACATTGTTAAGTCGACTGCCAAGTATTGTTTTAAAATTTTTTGAAGCTTTTATGCTCTGGACAGTCGACTGAGCTTAGCACCAAGTCGACTGACCAGTTGTATTAATAGTGTGTTCAATTTTTTGTAAACTATCGAATAAGTCGACTGCCTACTCATACCAGTCGACTGTAATGAATCAGTTTTTCTTCAGATTCGAATCTTGGTACATCCTTTGAGGCGACTGTTCACCTTTTTACACTTTTTTGACCGTATCTAAGCCGTTGATATCCTTTTCCTTTGATCTCAGCCATCTATTTCCTTGTAAAACCCTAAAACCTACCCCCTTCCTTTCACTTTTACCCTACCTATTTTTTCCCAAATCTGAAGAAGAGAGAAGAGAAGTCGACCGCACAGTTGCTGCTGCTGTCAATTTCCAGTATTGTGAAGATCAAATCCAGCTGATTTCTTATAGATTTTCAGTCTACTTGAAGTTTTAGAGTCTCCTTGTTGGTATACTCCCTTTCCTCTCTTTTCCTTCTTATTATGGCTCCTAAGAGATCTAAAACATCTCATGTTGATGAGGGTTCATCTTCTAAGGATTACATTCAATATCTTAGAAGTCCCGACCTTGTAGAAAAATGGTTCATCATATGTTCCATGATAATTTTTCCGGGTCGGTTTGTTAATTTTTCTGATCTTGATAGGTTTAATCTCGTATCTTTGTTTCAACATTGTAGTCTTTATGAATTCTTGTCTTTAGAAAATCAACCCTACTACTATCCTCAACTCATTTAATTGTTTTGTACAAATATGAGGGTTGTTCAATCGGATGATGGTGAGGTACTCATCTATTCCTCTGTCAAAAATAAGAAGATGAAACTCACCTCCGAAAAAATCAACCTTGTTTTGGATATAGACGATGAAGGACTTGATTTAGGAGAAATTTTGATGGATGATGCCACCATTTTATCTAGAATTTATTTGCCGAATCATGGACCGCCTATGACAAATAGGTCCACAACCCCTGTTGCAAAACTTGTTGCACGGATACTATCATACAATATCATTCCCAAAATAGGGAGTTATGATCAGTATTCCATGGAATTACAACAAGCCGTTTATGCAATATTTGGCAAAATCAATATAAATTGGGGTCGTATCATTTTTTCTAGGCTTTATAAGTCTCATACCTCCTTTCTTCCTTTTGGTGCCCTTCTTACCCGAGTCTTTTGTGCTTATGATATCGATCTTGACTCAGAGACCAATACAGTAAAGCACTATGAATGTTTTGATTGTGCAAGTTTAGCACGCATGAAGCTTCTTACTTCTCCACCCAGGTCTACCTCTAGGACTTCCCCTCCAGTTCCTTTAGCCACTTCATCTCGTCCGTCTTTTACTTCTAGTTCCTCTCGTCCTCGAGCAGATTTTGATGATCCGCGCAGTATTTATAATGCTGTCAATTATATCATGGATCATCAAGATGTTCTTGAGTCATAAACTTCCCATCTTACTCACCTGTTCACTGCTCAATTTCCTCCTTCCTCTCATGATGACCGAGATGAAGAAGACGAAGATTGATGAGTTCTTATTTTTATTATTCTCTATGTATTTTATTTTTTCTTATTGTTGCATTTTCTCTCTACTTTGAAATCATTTGAACTAAGACTAAGTTTCTATGAATGCATTTTGTTTTGTATTGCCTTTTGTGTGTGAGGAATATTTTTCCCTCTTTTTTGTTGATGACAAAGGGGGAAAACATATCAGCTTTTATGTTAATTTGTAATTTTATGCTTTGTATATTGCTGTTGTATGGTGAGAACATATGCATGCTTTGTATTATGCATACTTTGTATTTTTTAAGCTTTCACCTATGCATGTTGTACAATTGATAGGGGGAGCATATGAGCACTTGTATTATTCATTCCCTTTATTATAAGCTATTGTGTTGTCATCATCAAAAAGAGGGAGAATGTTGATTCTTGATTTTGATGATTACAACACAATGCAAAGTTGTTGTTCTACTTTCTATATATTACAGGATATACAAAGGCGAAATGTTCTAACAAGCTTCTTAAAGCAAGTTGATCAAGCACAGCTACGAATAAAGATCTTGTTGCTAATTGATCAAGAAAGCTACAAGGTTGCCAGCTTACAAGATAAAGACGAAGGTTAAAAGCTATCTCAAGACTCAAGACTCAAGAACAAGACATATGCTTCAATTTATTGTATTAAGTGTCTTGTAACAATTTGTAATCTTTTTTGTTTTCATTGAGTCTTAGAAAATCTGTAAAAGCCTTGTCAGACACTCACACATTATCTTTAAAATAATTGAGTTTTTAAAAACTTAAAAAGATTGAAACAAAGATTGAAAAAGCTCAGCTGTTAAGTATCAGTCGACTGTCATAAGGCACCATTCAATTGTCTTAGTACGAAACTGACTGAACTTATTCAAACTCTGATCAGTCGACTCATAACGGCAACCCAGTCGACTGTTCAAGACGTTTCGACAGTTTGCTGATTTCAAAATTTGATTTTTTCGAATTCAAAAAGGTTATTTCCATTGGTTGACAGTTGGTACAACTGCCTCCCAACTCCAGTGTTTCTAACTTTATAAATAGAGAATAGAAATCACTGTGAAAAAGTTAACAACTTTCCAAGCTTTTTGTTTTTCAAAGTTTTCAAGCTTTTGGTTCTAAAACAAGAAGAAGCATTCAAAAGCATTCTCTTTCTAAGTCTCGGTTCTCTAAAATCAGTCTTGCATAACAGTAATTTCTTTTGAGACTAATTTCGGAAGTTGACCTAATAGCCACACATAAAAACACATCCACAACAAGGCTTTATGTTGATTGTAACTCTTTTGTTATTGTTCTTCACTCTCGGGTTGTGAGAGTGGTTTCCTCTTGGTTGGGGAGTAGGGCTCTAGGGTGTAGAGTCAGGTTTGTCACTCTTGGTGGAAGAGTGGGTTGCTTTCTCTAGTTGTGAGAAAGGACTACGGGTTGGACAAGGTTGTTGTTTAACGCCGTAGGGTGTTCTTGTAATTATTTCAAGAATAGTGGAAAATCTCAAGTGGGTTGCTTGGGGACTGGATGTAGGTCGGGAGGACCGAACCAGGATACATCGTGTGTACTCTGTGGTTGTATCTCTTTGAACTTGCATTTCATTTTCTTACATTATAGCTTTCTGTGAAACTTGTCTGGACAGTCGACTGTGTACTTTTGTAAGTCGACTGGTCAGACTTGTACTACTTTATCTCTGAAAACTTGTGTGATAAGTCGACTGGCTCTTCTATAAGTCGACTGATCAGACTCGCTTTAAAAATACTCTTCTTAACTATCGCTTCAGTCGACTGGTTTATCTCTTCAAGTCGACTGATCAGAAGAAAAGTCTAATTCTGCAATTTAATTTTTATAAAACACTATTCACCCCCCCCCCCCCCTCTAGTGTTTCTTGCCCTGCCTACAGGATCCAACACTTTTGTTAAAAAATTCTTTCACTGTTTTGGCCTCATTTTGTGGTCCACTCTTTTCGGCCACTATCATTAAGTTCCGTATTTCACTATTTTGACCTCATTTTGTGGACGTGCACAGTTTCCAGCCACTTTTCATCAAATTTCATATTTATCTGTTTTGGCCATAATTCGTGGGCTATAGTCCAGAGTTTTAAGCCATTTTTGTGATATTTCGTATTTCACTGTTTTTCCCTCATTTTGTGGGCTAATCTACAGTTTTTTGTAGCTTTTGTGAGATGCTGTTTCGACCATATTTTGTGGGCTATAGTCCACATTTTGGGGTCAGTTTTGTGAGATTTCGTATTTAATGTTTTCTTTTTATTTAGTGAGATTGCGAAATTTCTCTGTTTTGGTAATATTTAGTGGGTTATAATCAACAGTTCTCAGCCATTTTCATGAATTTCGAATTTCACTGTTTTGGCCTCATTTTGTGGAATATAGTTTATTGTTTTCGGGCCAATTTCATGAAATTTTGTATTTTGCTATTTTGGCCTAAATTTTTGGGCTATAGTCCACAGTTTTCTGCTAGTTTCATTAAATTTTGTATTTCACCGTTTTAGCCTCGTTTGGTGGGTTATAGTTCACAGCTTTTGGACACTTTTATGAAATTTGTATATCATAATTTTAGCATCATTTTGTGGACTGTAGTCCACAGTTTTCGACTACTTTTGTGAAATTTCATATTTTACCATTTTAGCCACATTTTGTGGGCTATAGTCCAAAATTTTTGGCTAAATTCATGAAATTTCTTATTTCACTGTTTTAGCCTCATTTTGTGGGCTATAGTCCACAATTTTTGGCTAATTTCGTGAAATTACGTATTCCACCGTTTTGGTCTCATTATGTAGGTTATATAGTCTACTGTTTTCGACCATCTTCGCAAAATTTTGTATTTTTCTTTCTTCGCCTAATTTCTTTAGGCACAGTTTTCGGCAACTTTCGTGAAATTTTGTATTTCTCTGTTTTGATCGTATTTTGTTGGATAGTTTTCTACTATTTTAGTCAGATTTCATATTTCACTATTTTGACATGGTTCACAATTTTCGGTCATATTCGTGAAATTTTGTATTTCACAATTTTGTTCTCATTTTGTGAGCTATAGTCCACAGTTTCTGGCCACTTACGTGAAATTTTATTTTTTATTGGTTTAGCCTCATTTTTGGGCAATAGTCCACAATTTTCGGCCACTTTCGTGAAATTTCTTATTTATCTGTTTTTTCCAGATTTTGTGGGCTGTTGTATATTCCACAGTTTTCGGCCATATTCGTGTGATTTATATTTTACTGTTCTGACCTCATTTTGCGAGCTATAGTACAAGTGTTCGACACGTTTGCGAAATTACATATTTTACTATTTTGGGCTCATTTTGTTGGTTGTCTACATTTTCCGGCCACTTGCTTAAATTTTCATATTTAACTGTATTGGTCTAATTTTGTGGGCTGTAGTCCACAATTTTCGGCCACTTTCATTAAATTTCGTTTCTCTCCGTATTAACAACATTTTGCGGGCCATAATCCATAATTTTCAGCTACTTTCGTGATATTTCGTAGTTCTCTGTTTTGACCTCATTATGTGGGCGATAGTGTGCAGTTTTCAGTCATTTTCGTGAAATTGCGTATTTCTCTGTTTTCGTCTAATTTTGTGGGCACAGTTTTCTGCAACTTTCATAAAATTTCGTATTTCTCTGTTTTGGTCATATTTTGTTAGACAATTTTGAGCCATTTTTGTGAGATTTCATATTTCAATATTTATGCCTCATTTTGCAAGCTATAGTCTTCAATTTTTGGCCACTTTCCCAAAATTTTCGTATTTCACTATCTTTTTCTCATTTTGTGTCCACGGTTTTTGGCCCTCCCACGAAATTTCATAATTCTCTATTTTGGCCACATTTTGTGTGATGCCCACGATCTTAGGCTATTTTTGTTAGATTTCATATCTCAGTCTTTTGGCCTCATTCTGTGGGTTGTAGTACACAGTTTTCGACAGCTTCTGTGAAATTTTGTATTGTTTTGTTTTAGATGTATTTTGTGGTCTATATTCCAAACTTTCGGGAATTTTCGTGAGATTTCGTATTTCACTATTTTGTGGCTAGACCATAGCTTTCGACCAGTTTCGTTAATTTCTTATTTCACCATTTAGCCTTATTTTATGAGCTATAGTCTACAGTTTTCGGCCACTTTCTAGAAAATTCGTATTTCACTGTTTCGGCCCCCTTCTGTGGGGCCAAATTTTGCAGTTTTTAGTCACTTTCATGAAATTTTGTATTTCTTTGTTTTAGCCAGAATTTGTGGCTAATTGCCATTGCTTTCGGCCATTTGCGTGAAATTTTGTATTTCACTGTTTTTGCCTCATTTTGTGAACCATAGTCCATAGTTTTCGGTCTCTTTCATAAAATTTCGTATATCTCTGTTTTGGTCATATTTTTGTGGCTATAGTCCAGGTTTTCATTCATTTCATAAGATTTCGTATTTCGCTATTTCGGCCTTATTTTGTGGGCTATATAGTCCACAATTTTTGGCCGCTTTCGTGAGATTGCGTATCTCTGTTTCGCCCATATTTTGTGGCCTGTAGCCCAAAATATTGGCCAGTTTCGTATTTCAATATTTTTTCCTTTATTTCGTGGGCTATAGGGCACAGTTATGAGACATTTTCGTAAAATTTTGTATTTTACTGTTTTGACCTTATTTTGTAGGCTAGTCCACAGTTTTCAACCATTTTCGTGAAATTTCATATTTTACTATTTTGGTGTCGTTTTGTGGGCTAGTCCAAAGGTTTCAGTCATTTTCATCAAATTTCGTATTTAACTGTTATGGCCTCATTTTGTGGGTTGTCCACAGTTTTTTACCACTTTCGTTAAATTTTGTTTTTCACTATTTTGTGGGGCTAAACTCTACAGTTTTCAGACAATTTGATGAAATTTCGTATTTCACTGTTTTGGCCTCATTTTGTGGTCCATAGTTTTCAGTCACCATCGATAGGTTTCGTATTTCACTATTTTGACCACATTTTGTGGACGGGCACAGTTTGCGGCAACTTTCATAAAATTCGTATTTACCTGTTTTGGTCATATTTGTGTGTTATAGTCTTAGAGTTTTCTGACATTTTCGTTAGATTTCGTATTTCACTGTTTTGACCTCATTTTGTGGGTTATAGTCCATAATTTTCGGCCGCTTCCGTGACATCGTGTATTTTATTGTTTAGGTCATATTTTGTGGGCTATTGTCCACAACAACTTCTGTGAAATTCCATATTTTATTGTTTTACCCTCATTTTATGGGCTAGTCCACAGTTTTCAGTCACTTTAATGAAATTTCGTATTTCTCAATTTTGGCCATATTTTGTGGTTTGTCCATAGTTTTAGGGTATCTTCGTGAGATTTCATATCTCACTGTTTTGGCCTCATTTTGTGGGTTATAGTCAATAGTTTTCGGTCACTTTCGTAAAATTTCGTATTTTTGTGTTTTGGCCATATTTTGTGGGCAATTGTAGTCCACATTTTCCAGCTATTTTCATGAGATTTCGTATTTCTCAATTTTGGCCATATTTTGTGGTTTGTCCACAGTTTTAGGGTATCTTCGTGAGATTTCATATCTCACTGTTTTGGCCTCATTTTGTGGGTTATAGTCAACAGTTTTCGGTTACTTTCGTAAAATTTCGTATTTTTGTGTTTTGGCCATATTTTATGGGCAATTGTAGTCCACAGATTTCGGCTATTTTCGTGAGATTTCGTATTTGACTATTTCGGCATAATTTGTGGGCTGTAGTCCATAATTTTTGGCCACTTTCGTTAAATTTCGTATTTCACTGTTTTAGATTTATTTTATGGGCTATAGTCCACAGTTTTCAGCCACTTACAAGAAATTTTGTATTTCGCTGTTCTTGCCTCATTTTTTGTGCCAAATTCCACAATTTTCGGCCATTTTCGTGATATATCGTATTTCACTGTTTTCGGTCATTTTCGTGATATTTTGTATTTCACTGTTTTCAGTCATTTTCGTGAAATTTCATATTTTTTGTCTATAATTTGTAGGCATTTTTTGGCCTTTTTCGTGAAATTTCCTATTTCACTGTTTGGACCTCATTTTATGGACTATATTGCCCACAGTTTTTAGCCATTTTGTTAAAATTTCGTATTTATCTAATTTGGCCTTATTTTTGGGGATATTGTCTATATTCTTCGGGCAACTTCCATGAAAATTCGCATTTCATGGTTTTGGCCTCATTTTGTGTGGTCAAATTCCACAACTTTTGACCATTTTTTGTGAAATTTGTATTTCACTATTTTGGCCTCAATTCATTGGACTCATTTAATGGACATATAGTCAACATTTTTCGGATATTTTTGTAAAAATTTGTATTTCACTGTTTTGGACTCATTTAATGGACTATACAGTCCACAGTTTTCGACCAATTTCATAAAATTTCATATCTCACTGTTTCTGTCCTCATATTGTGGGATATAGTGTACAGTTTTCGGCCACTTTCATGAAATTTCATATTTCGCTTTTTTCACCATATTTTGTGGGCTATAGTCCGACAATTTTCGGCTATTTTTGTAAAATTTTGTATTTCATTATTTTGGTCTTGTTTTGTATGCTATAGTCCACAGTATTCAAAAGTATTCGTGAAATTTTGTAATTTACTGTTTTGGCCTCATTTTGAGAGCTAGTCCACAGGTTTCAGCCAATTTCATCAAATATCTTATTTCACTTTTATGACCTCAATTTGTGGGCTATCTACTGTTTTAGGAGATTTTCGTTAAATTTTGTATTTCACTATTTTAGCCTCATTTTGTAGGCCACAATTTCGGCCACTTTTGTGAAACTTCATCTTTCACTGTTTTAGCCTCATTTTGTGTCACATCCCGCTTCCCAAATTACGAAAGTACGAGCACGTAACTAAGACCCAGCGAATGATATACATCATTCATAATTTATACAGTTAACTCAACAATATAAAACATGATTACAACCACGCACAAAATAACATAGTCACATAAACATGGAGTAATCCATAAAATAACTGTCATCTTGAAACACATAAAACTTCGGGTCAAATGCCCGGATATACATTGCATGAAATAATAATAACAATAATTGGGGGAAAAGCATGAAACATGATGAAGTAATGCAGGCTACGTTTGATTCCATCCTATAAAAGATTTGATTGTTAAGTCCTTCTATTGGTTCGTCCCCGGTACCTTCAAGCTCAACATCTACAGTTTGTGTGTGTATGTTAGGGGGGGGGAGGGGGGGGGGGGGGGGTTACGCCCCGAATTCCATACACAGGAAATTCGTAGCTCATCCAAGATCTTTACTTCAATTTCGTACAAAAATACAAGAAAATCAAAACTCTTTCATTTCAATAATATTCTTTACAATACGCAGCGGAAAATACACATAAAACACAACTCATATTATAATAAATCTTCAATCTTGCAACATCCCTCGTCGTTAGCTCGCATCCACGCCACTCGCTAATCCGAGTCTTGCAACACTTGAGAACTGTGGGCACGTCAGTTACATACAATTGACGCAAAGCTATAATAGAGCAACCTTTTAACTTTAACAATCACAAACTTGATGCATAAAACAAAAGCAATAATGATAAAATAGAAAGTGAATCTAATCTAAGTGTATAAGTGTATGCCATGGAACAAAAATCAAAATGCATAAAACGATGACATAAAACAAGTGTCCAAAAAAGCAACAAATGCACACAATGCACATTAATGCACACTCGTTCGAGATTCTATGCCACCCAAACAACATAGGTCCGAGGGCAAACCCTTAGCGTTCACCTTATTATAGGATTAAATCTCACGTTATGCAACCTAACTCGATGATTGTACTCCAACGCGTAACCACATGCAATCGCACCACCAGGATCGTGGACTTTAATATTGGCTCCAATCCCGAAATCCATCCGCCCGGCCATACAGAACCCTTATCGCGTAAACATCTCATAAGCGTCGCTCCAGCTCAGAATAATGGAGATTCGTCTCCCTTTTGCCAGACTATTCCTAATCCCGGAGTACATCCACCCGATCATTCATAGTCTTGGAAATAATTGAAACTCGTCTCGCATGGCAATCACAGTCCCATAATACATCTGTCAGACTGTAATCATAGTCCTAGAATACATTTGCCCGACCATATAAAGCCCAGTCCCGGAATACATCCACCCGACTGTATAGAGCCCAGTCCCGGAATATATCTACCCGAATGTAACTATAGTCCTGGAATACATCCGCCCGACCATATGGAGCCCCTACTCACATTTGCTCAGACTTCGTCACAACTCATTTCTAGTGCATATCCTTGTGATCATAGCATAAGCAATATCTTCTAGAGCTAGCTTACGCCATTGGACTTAAACCAACACACGGAGAACACTAGCCCAGACATGCTAAATCTCAAATTTCAATATATCACAACCTGTCGGTAGTTTGGATCTCGCTCAGCCTCTAGATTTCACACATTCAAAAAACCTTCTAGGTTATCCGTAGCTCTTTATAGTAATTAGAATTCAATTCATCTTTTATTCATTTAATAAACTAGTCGTTCTCAAATGACTAGATTTCTTCTCTTAAATCAATATTTCCAATCCTAGTATAATAGGATTTCAAAAAGCTTTAATTCAATTAACAACATTTCTATTCTTATATTTCAAATTCAATTATCAAATATGTGTTTACTCCTTAGAATCCACCATTTGAGTGTTCAACAACCGTTGGACAACAACTCATAATTCTTGTAAAAATCAAATAAATTAATAACTTATCAGAAAATAGATTTCTTAGCTTCATAAGAAACCTAAATGAGTCTACTTCAACTTTTTGTTAAGATCATCTAAATATAAACACAATTACTTCGTCTAAATTCATCTGCAAAATAGCAAGTTCAGATTCCAGAAACATCAGCTCTTGCTACTTATAAAAATCACCTAAATCTATGCTTGATGAAACTTTGTGTTCTTTAGATCAAATCAAAGGTATACAAGTCTACTATAACTTTGTATTTATAAGTTCTTCCAAAATATTGTGTATATATGCATGAATTATTCAAAATCAACCGTAGGGTTGAATTGTTATACAGACCCAACTAATGTTAAAGTGTTGTCACGTGTTCATTCTTGTATAATTCATTATAAATTCAGTTTTTCATGGAAATTGGTGTTCTTAGACTCTAAAGGTTAACAAGTCTATTCAAATTATTAGTTTTTATTTTTCTCAAAATACTTCATATAATATGCTAAAATGATAATAAAAAACCGGAAGATAAGCAAATTTCCATAAACTAGCCAAAACTGTCAACCAGTCCTAAGTTCGGATTTTATTAAAATACCAAATTACATACAAACATCATGAAATTTTAAGGAGATATTCTAGACATATACGGATACACATATAAAAATTTCAGCTTTAGATTTCATCTAGTTAGAAAGAAATGATAAACTATAAAAACGTTTCTAAGTTAATCATATCATAATTTCACATAATTAACTAACAACATATAATCTAAGCACGAACACTCAATTTATATAGATTATATAGCATGCATACATCCTACAATTAGAAAATTGGAGAAACACTCACCTTAGTAGTAACAAGAAGAAATGCTAGCACAACAGATGGATGATAAGCTCTTGCTCCTCCTAGCTCCTAGCTCTCCTTCCAAGCTTGAACTTGGACAAAGAGCCTCCCATTCTCCCAAAACAGCACCAAAATGGAGAGTGTTTTTAGAGTAGAAGAGGAGATTTTAGAATGGAGAATGAGTTGCAAATGAGCTAGGGTTGGCTCTTATGCCATATATATAACCAACGGAAGAAGTGAAGAGTTGATGCTCTTTCACATTCCAAAAATAACTCATAAGCCCCTTCATATTCCAAAATTAATTCACAATCCCTTCACATTCCAAAAACTAGTATTAAATATCTTCATATTCCATATGTATTTGTACACATGTATATACATATGTTTATAGTGTACAAATTATAATATGGGTGTACATACATACAACTCTTGGCCTTCCAAGACTTTTCATGGTTCACCAAATGCTTCAGTTAGACACTTAGACTAGGTAACTTGGTCTAACATGAATCAAACCCTAACTCCGGTTTAACCATACAAGGTCATAAGTCGGGTTCAATCACCAAATGGATTAGAAAATATTTGAGTTGACTCAAATAGGAGAAATAAATTTCAAGAGAGCGAAAAGAATTTATAAGAGATTGAAATACAAAATACGTAGAAATATTTATATTAATAAATATATTACGAATATTACCCGTAATGGTACAAAATACATGTGTGTAACACATGTGGTGCAAAATTGTAATAACTCAATTTTGTGGGGTGTTACACGGGGGGTTCGTTAGGGCAAGCTACGGACGGCAAGTAGTAACAATCAATAAAATATGATACAGAAGAAAGAAAGAAAAATAATATAAATACTGGGACGATACAATTGTGTACAATACAAATATGACGGTAAGATAAAGCATCACAACTGTGAGATATAGTCAATCGATATGCAATGGTCAATAAACAGTACTCGCTAACTGAATCAACAGTCGGTAATCAATGGCCGATAAACAATAATCGATAATCAGTAATGCAATGGTCTGTAAGCAGTAGTCGATAATGTAAGTATTGATGCTTAGTGTCAATCTTAAGTCTATCCATCTTTTATTAGATTATTTATTGCACGCAATCCTATGTTTCATATTACAAGTTCGGGTGCATAACAATCAAGTAAACGTTTGGATTTAAGTGGTGGATTTTATAAGATTATTTACTCGGGAATAGTAATCAGTAAACAGTAAATACCCGTCGGTATAGTAATCAGTGAACAATAATCAGTAACCAGTAAATAGTAACTGGATACTGCATTCAGTAATCCGTCATCAGTAATCAGTAATCAGTAACAGTATTGCGGGAAACAAGGGCCACTTCCGAGTACAGTCCCCTATATTGTTCACTACTAAGTCATACCCTTTATTCCTCGGCTTGTTATTCTTTTACTATGATCAATCATGAATATGCATTCAGTATAATCGGTGGAACAGTTGTATCATAAACTATGCAATATATGATATAATGTCGTTCAATTTGTCTACTTTATTAATCCAATTCATTAAATACAAATAATAACATGTTTATATTTTAAAAACCTCAAAGTACAATTCTAGACAGCAATACACTACTGTACAGAAACTCACTTTCCTGCTGCTACCGGCAAGTAAATTTGATTTCATCCAGGGTTCTAGGAAGTAGACTCCCTACCGGATCTAACGCATATTCGTACGATACATTCCAAAGGTAATAGCTAGGTTTAACAGTCAATTCTTTATGGGTCGAGTATTCAGGCAGCTACTCAGGGTCAAGTTCTTGTACATATAATTCCAATGAAAAGTCATTAATAAATCTTACAAAAATTATAAATGAACTCCTAACAATGTCGAGTAATGTTCAAGTTAGTCTATCTTAATTCTGCTATCAACTTATTATTTCAATTAATTAAGGACAACACACTCTCAAACAATATTCTGGAAGTTTAGACATTACTGTACTAAAACATTAATATCTTGCAATCCGTAAATTGGTTTGCAAAATCGAAGGATATTCTAGATTCTAAACCTAGAGGGCTATAATTTACATGTATAAAGTTCTAAATTTCAGTATAAAGAACTTGGTCGAATTCTTAGTACAAGATCAACAAGAGACAGGACAGAAACGAATCGATGATATACAGTTCGAGAATTTGAATCAATCAAGAAGATTTTAAATAAGAGTTGATAATATGATAGATCAATGAGTCAAAACTACTTGCAAGAGTTCAAGAAATGCTTGCCTATTACGTGACAATTTTGAATGTGAACAAACAACAGAAAGGTGAGAATCCAACAGCAGTGGCGGCGAGAGCAATCCATGGCAACAAATGGCAACAACGCAGCAAGAACAACAAGTAATGGCAATAACAGCACTACGACAATGAGGTAACAACTACGGCAGCAAGAATGGCCGCGAGTAACACCTATGGTAGCAACAACGACTTACGATAAAAACAAGGGCTTGGGATGGTGGCTCGGGTTTTGAGGTGGAAGCAGGCAATTAGGTTCGGGTGACTGCAGGAGGATGGTGAGGCAATGGAGGTGGCGATGGTGTGCGGGTGTGGGGGGATGCAGACTGGTGGAAGAAGATGGAGTTGAAGAGTTGTGAAGGTTGAGGGTGTGGAAGAGTGAGGAGGCAGCGGGATGAGGTGAGGCTGTAGAGTTGATTGGGTATGGAGCTCAGGATGGGTTCCGGGGACGGGCAGCAAGGCAGCAATGGCAGGGTGAGTGAAGGAGAATGAGACAAGATTTAAGATGCAGTGAAAGAGGAAGGAGCTTGGGAGGTGGCTGCGACTGGAGGCTTTGGGTGGTGTGGTCGGGAATAGGGCAGTACGGGCGGGGTGTTGGCTGAGAGAAGGTGATCGAGTGGTGGAAGGGCCGTCCCTGAGTTTCCGGGGGCCCAAGGTGATCTTCTGAAATGGGGCCCCTAATAACATATATATTTTTTTACGCGCAAACTACGTGCCTATATTTACAAGGGAAGTTCAAATTTGGGAGCCCCTAAAATCACGAAATCTCCGGAGACCTAAGGCGGCCACCTTACCCACCTCTAGGGTAGGGCCGACCCTGGGTGGTGGTAGAGAGAAGGTGATTGGGTTTGGGGTAGTTAGGGGATGAAGAAGAGGCTTCGGGGTTGAAGGTGAAGACAGTGAGGGTTTGGGGTTTTAATGGGTTTGGTTTCGGAATGAAGAAGAAGAAGAAGTCAGGGCTGGTTTAAAGGGAGTAATTAATGGGGGGATTAGTGGCTGGTTAGGGATTTAGTGGGTTGATTAATGGAGGTTTAATAGGAGATGGGGAGTGTATAGTTAAGGGTTAGTGGTTTTATGGGTTTCAGGTTTGGGCTAAGATTTTGGTTTGGGTTTTAGAGTTAATGGGTTGGGCTTGGGCTTGGGTCAGGGCTTGGGCGTAGGCTTACACAAAATAAATAATCAATTAATAACATCATAGAATGGATTAGGAGTTTGAGCTTTTACAAAATAATTGAATATCTACGTGTATGCAATTATGTTTAAAAAAACAGAATGATTATAAATAGTTGAAATACGAGAATATGGAAAAATTTGTACAAACAGAAATGAGAGTTACATTTTGTGGTCCACAATTTTTTACCACTATCATTAAGTTTCGTATTTCGATGTTTTGACAACATTTTGTGGACGTTCACAGTTATCGACCACTTTCAAAAAAAATCTATTTACACTTTTTTCTTCAATTTTTTTTGGGTATAGTCCAGAGTTTTCAGTCATTTTCATTAGATTTCATATGTCACAGTTTTTGCCTCAATTTGTGGACTATAGTCCACTGTTTTCGGCCCGCTTTCGTGAGATTGTGTTTTAGCCATAATTTATGGGCTATTGTCAACATTTTGCGGCCAATTTCATGAGATTTCGTATAGAATTTTTTTAATTATTTAGTGACATTGTGTATTTCTTTATTTTGATCATATTTTGTGGGCTATAGTCCACAATTCTCAGTCATTTTCGTGAATTTCGTATTTCATTATTCTGGCCTCATTTTGTCAACTATATTTTCGAATAATTTAATGAAATTTCGTATTTCACTGTTTTAGGCTAATTTATGGTTTATAGTCCACAGTTTTCTACTAATTTTGTTAAATTATGTATTTCATTGTTTAGTCCACAGTTTTCGGACACTTTCATAAAATTTAGTAATTCACCGTTTTAGCCTCATTTTGTGGGTATAGTCCACAATTTTTGGCTTATTTCGTAATTCTGTATTTCACCATTTTGTCTATGTGGGCAACAATTTACTGTTTTTCTCATCTTCGTAAAAATTTGTATTTCTCTGTTTTTGCCTAATTTTACAGGCACAGTTTTCGGCAACTTTCGTGAAATTTTGTATCTCTCTTTTGGCCATATTTTCTAAGACAATTTTTCGGCCATTTTCGTGAGATATTGTATTTCACTATTTTGGCCTCTTTTTAGGCTAATGTTCACAGTTTTCGGTCACTTTCGCAAAACTTGTATTTACAATTTTGGTATAATTTTGCGAGCTATAATCTACAGTTCTTGGCCACTTACGTGAAATTTCGTATTTTATTGTTTTAGAATCTATAGTCCACAGTTTTCGGCCACTTTCGTGAAATTTCTTATTTTCGTGTTTTTGCCAGATTTGGTGGGTTATTATTGTCCATAGTTTTCAGTCATTTTCATGAGATTTCATATTTCACTGTTTTGGCCTTCGTCACTTTTGTTAATATTGTATTTTACTATTTTGGGCTCATTTTGTGGGATGTCCACAGTTTTCGGCCACTTCGTTAAATTTTGTTTATCTCCATTTTAGCCTAATTTTGTGGGCTAGTCCACAGTTATCGATTACTTTTGTGAAAATTCGTATTTAACTGTTTTGACCTCGTTATGTGGGAGTCCATAGTTTGCAGTCATTTTCATGAAATTTTGTATTTCACTGTTTTCACCAAATTTTGTGAGCATAGTTTTCGGCAACTTTCATGAAATTTCATATTTCTTTGTTTTGGACATATTTTATTGGACAGTTTCCGGCCTTTTTCGTGAGATTTCATATTTTAATATTTATGCCTCATTCTGCTGCCTATAGTCCACATATATCGGTCATTTTCGCAAAATTTCGTATTTCACTGTTTTGGTCTCATTTTGTGGGCTAGTCCACAGTTTTTTGCCACTTCCGTGAAATTTCGTATTTATCTGTTTTTGCCACAATTTGTGGCTTGTCCACAGTTTTAGGGTATTTTTGTGAGACTTCATATCTCTGTGTTTTTGCATCATTTTTTGGGTTGTAGTCTATAGTTTTTTTCGCGAAATTTTGTAATGTTCTGTTTTGGATGTATATTGTGGTCGATAGACTACAGTTTTCGGTCATTTTTATGAGATTTTGTTTTTCACTATTTTCGCATAATTTTGTGGGCTAGATCACAGTTTTTGGCCACTTTCGTTAAATTTCATATTTCACTGTTTTAGCATCTTTTGTGGGCTGAAGTCCACAATTTTCGGACACTTTTGTGAAATTTCTTATTTTACTGATTTGGCCTCATTTTGTGGTCCGCATTTTTCGGCCATTATCCATAAGTTTTGCATTTCACTATTTTAACCACATTTTGTGAACGTCCACAGTTTTCGGCCACTTTCGTAAAATTTCGTATTTCTCAATTTTGGTCATATTTTGTGGGCTATAGTCCAGTGTTTTCAGCCATTTTCGTTAAATTCCGTGTTTCATTGTTTTTTGCTTCATTTTGTGGGCTATAGTCCACAGTTTTCGACCGCTTTCGTGAGCTACGTATTTCTCTGTTTCGGCCATACTGTGTGCTATAGTCCACAGTTTTTTGCCAGTTTTGTGAGATCTCGTATTTCATTGTTTGTTCATTATTTGGTGAAATTGCAAATTTCTCTGTTTTGGTCATATTTTGTGGGCTCTAGTCCATAGTTCTCAGCAATTTTTGTGAATTTCGTACTTCACAGTTTTGGCCTCATTTTGTGGACTATAGTCCATAGTTTTATGCTACTTTCATTAAATTTTGTACTCCAGCATTTTAGCCTCAATTTATGGGCTAGTCCGCAGTTTTCGGCCACTTTCGTGAAATTTCATATTTCACAATTCTGACCTCATTTTGTGGGCTAGTCGACAATTTTCAATCACTTTCATGAAATATTTTATTTCACTGTTTTGGCCTAATTTTGTGGGCAGTAGTCTTGAGCTTTCAACCACTTTCGTTAAATTTTGTATTTCACTGTTTTACCCTCCTTTTGTGGACTATAATCTATAGTTTTCAGCTATTTTCATGAAATTTCATATTTCACTGTTTGCCTACTTATGTGGGCTATAGTCTTCACTGATTTCGGCCACATTCGTGAAATTTTGTATTTCTCTTATTTTGCCTTATTTTGCAGGCACAGTTATCAGCAACTTTCGTGAAATTTTGCATTTCTCTGTTTTGGCCACATAATCTGGGAAGTTTTCAACCATTTTCATAAGATTTCGTATTTCACTATTTTTGCCACCTTTTGCAAGCAGCCCACAATTTTCGGACACTTTCGCAAAATTTTGTATTTCACTGTTTTGGTTTCATTTTGCGGGCTATAGTCCACAGTTTTTAGCAACTTACAGGAAATTTTGCATTTTATTATTTTAACCTCTTTTTGTGGGCTATAGTTCACAATTTTGCCACTTTCGTGAAATTTCTTATTTATCTGTTTTGCCATATTTTGTGGACTATTATTGTCCATAATTTTCGGCCATTTTTGTTAGATTTCATATTTCACTGTTTTGGCTGCATTTTGCGAGCTATAGTCCACAGTTTTCGTCACTTTTGTGAACTTTCGTATTTTACTATTTGGGGCTCATTTTGTGGGTTGTCCACAATTTTCGGCCACTTCCATGAATTTTCATTTTTTTACTATTGTAGTCTAATTTTGTGGGATGTAGTCCTCAGTTTCGGCCACTTTAGTTAAATTTTGTTTATCTCCGTTTTTGCCTCATTTTATGGGCTACTACAGTCCACGGTTTTCGGCTAATTTCGTGAAATTTCGTATTTCGCTGTTTAGCCCATTATGTGGGCTATTGTCCACAGTTTTCGGTCATTTTTGTGAAATTTCACATTTCTCTGTTTTGGCAACAGTTTGTGGGATAGTGTTTTGCCATTTTCGTGAGATTTTATATTTTAATATTTAGACCTCATTTTGCGAGTTGTAGTCTACAGTTTTCGGCCATTTTCGCAAAATTGGTATTTCATTGTTTTGGATCTGGGCCAACGCAGCACAAGCAACTTATTTGGGCCCCATATTTTTGAATTATTTACAATATTGAAAAAAATACCTGATACCTCTCGTGAATAGTGAACGATGTCACTATTTGTAAGATATGTGGATGTTTCTTCAAATCCAGTCTTTTACACTCCATACAGTTGTTGTTAGGATTGTGGCCTCAAATACACGTAGGCACGAGAGTTCATGAAGTTGGAGAACAATATGAGAAGATGAAGATAGCAAGAGAAGGCAACAGCAGCTAGAAGAAGTGCAGCTGGAGGGTTGTGGTCAATCGACCAGGAGTGCGGTCGACCGACCTGGGCTGCTGAGCATTCTTTGAGTGTACAGGGTTCAACAGAGAGCTAGGCAGTCGACCATGCAGTCGACCAATCAAGGTTTGGGTGTTGGCAAGACCAAGTGCAGTCGACCGCAACTTGGTGCGGTCGACCGACAAAGGCTGTATGTTATTTAGGCTTTCGAGTTTAAGGTCCAATAAGCTATATTTGTGTTTATCTTTTAGGTTTTACTTGGGGGCTATATATATAACATTAGACGTGAACTCTAGGGCAAGCAACTCATATCAAGGGTGAGCCATTATCATTGTTCGACTTCAAGAGGGGGATGTGCCGAGTATTTCAAAGGTGAGAGAGAGAGAGATTGAGAGTTGTAAACTCTTTGTAATCTTTGTATTTCTTGGGAATAAAAAGTATTGGTTATCTCTGAATATTAATGTGTTCTTGTGAGATCTTGCAATTATTGTGGTGGCTTGTTCTTGATTCATCTAGTTCTTGGGAAGTTTATGTTGCTTGTGGTGTGTGTGTTCCGTTATTAGCACTATGAATTGTGGTAGACTTTACAACAAGTGGTATCAGAGCACTGGGTTTAGGATGGCCAATAGCAAGTCAAAGATCGAAAGTTTTGATGGGAGTAACTTTGCGATTAGGAAAATTCAGATGATAGCATATCTTATTCATAAAGATCTAGATGGTATGTTGTTTGAAGAGAAGCCGAAAGGTGCAGACAAGGATGTGAAGGTCTTGACGGATTAGAATCGTTTGAATCCGAAGGGGCTCGGACAGATTCAGTTGGGGATGAGCAGGAAAGCATTATTTAATATCTCGAATGCAAAGACCACAAAGGATGTTATGGAGATTCTCACGGATATGCATGAGAAACAGTTGACATCTAATCAAATTCTTCATCTGAAGAAATTGGTTAATATGAAGATGAGGGTAGGGAGTTCATTAGCAGAACATGTGAATAATTACTGTATGGTTTACAACCAGATGGAAGCTATAGGATTGAAGT
The DNA here is from genome assembly GCA_017893485.1 of Hemerocallis citrina. NCBI lineage: Eukaryota > Viridiplantae > Streptophyta > Magnoliopsida > Asparagales > Asphodelaceae > Hemerocallis > Hemerocallis citrina. The sequence continues at coordinate 460,690,776 of CM030358.1, read as the reverse complement.
TTTCAAAGAAAGGACAATCATTGTTATTTTTATCTGCTTTGCCTGATAGTTATGGTACGGTGGAACAGACTGTTACTGGCACTATGACAAATTCGACGACTCTAGAGGATGTGGTGAGTAGCAATTTGAACGAGGAGGGACGAGGAGGTAAGAAGGGTGATAAAAAGGGGATTTTCATCATCATCTTCTAAGGATTTTGCTATGCCAGTTGAGAAGAGATGTGAGAGATCTAAAAGCAGTTGAAGAAGAAAGAATCAGAGAAGTTCATCTAAGAGTGTGTTTGATGACAGCAATGAGGGACATGGACCTGAGTGTTAGTATTGTCACAAGAGAAGTCACATGATGCGAAGTTGTAAGGCCTATATAAAGAAGAAGCAGGAAAAACCGAAGGAAGACAAACCAAAAGAAGCCAATATAGTGTCTACTGAAGAGTTATGCTTATCAGTTAGGGAGGAGTTGGGCACGCGAGAATGGTGTATTGATTCGGGGGCTTCTTTTCATTGCACTCCGAGAAGAGAGGTGTTTGATTACTACAAATAGGGTTCTTTTGGAGATGTGATCGTGAGGAACAGTCAAAGGTGTTTTGTACGAGGGGTTAGTACTGGTCGTGCGAAATTCAATGATGATCAGAGTATTGTCTTGCGAGTGACAATGCATGTTCCAGACTTGAAGGAAAATCTTATCTCGGTAGGAAGGCTCGACAAAGAGGGTATGTCTATTACAGTTGGTAGTGGAGAGTGGTGTATATCAGTAGGTTCAAGGGTGATTGCAAAAGGGAAGCGTGAAGGAACTCTATATTTGCTTAGAGATATGAGGGGCATTTCTCATGTAGTTGACTCTCACTCGGACACGTGTAGTAGGTTGTGTGGGGTGCAACCGAGTTATTTTAGTTATGGAGAGGAGGTTACTAATTTAGTGGGAGCTGTTGGCCATGAGAGTGATCCTAGAGAACAAGATGTTGCTACAATGAGGGTAGTGGAAGGTTGAAGTCGCTCTTGTGAGTTAGAGAGCACTGTTATTGATATGCGGGGTGATGTTGATGAGAGTAACCGAAATGAGGCTGTAGGGGTTGAGTAGTCTGCGAATTTTGTGGAGGTGTCATCCACGAGACTTTTAATGCAGAGGGTGCATTGAAAGACTTTGAATCATGTCCGGTGTTAATGGAGATTCTACAAGTTAGGAAGTCTTGTAACACAAAGTCCGATACGGGAGATTGTTTCTCCGTTATTCGTGCCCTATGTGATTGGTGGGGCACATCCTTCATGAGGTGATGAGGGGTGGTTGGTGCAATCCACGTGGTGGAGTGGCAGAGGTGCTCTTCATGAAAGTGGGGAGTACTTGGGTCTTTCATGAGTGTGGGAGACTGGCAGAGATAATGCGAGGTAAAATTACATTAACTTTGAAGCATTGCGTATTTGGTCCAATTGGGAAATTGTTAGGATTGTAGCCTCAAATACATGTAGGCACTGGAGTTCTTGAAGTTGGAGAAGAAGAAGAAAAGACGATGACAACAAATGACGACAACATCAGCTAGAAGAAGTGCAGCTGCAGGGTTGCGGTCAACTGACCCGGGCTGCTTAGAATTCTTCGAGTGTACATGGTTCAACCGAGAGCGGAACAGTTGACCGTGCAGTTGACAGGTCAAGGCTCGGGTGTTGGTGAGAACAAGCGCAGTCGACTGCAACTTGGTGCGGTCGACCGACAACGGTTGTATGTTATTTGGGCATTCGGGTTTAAGGTCCAATAAGTTGTATTTGTGTTTATCTTTTAGGATTTACTTGGGGACTGTATATATAGCAGTAGATGTGAACTCTAGGACAAGCAACTCATATCAAGGGTGAGTCATTATCATTGTTCAACTTCAAGAGGGGTATGTGCCAAGTGTTTCAAAGGTGAAAGAGAGAGATTGAGAGTTGTAATCTCTTTGTAATCTTTGTATTTCTTGGGGAATAAGAAGTATTGGTTATCTTTGCATATTACTGTGTTCATGTGAGATCTTGCAATTATTGTGGTGGCTTGTTCTTGGTTCATCTAGTTCTTGGAAAGTTTCTGTTGCTTGTAGTGTGTGTGTTCCGCTATTAGCACTCCGAGTTGTGGCAGATTCTACAACAGTTGTCATAGTCTTAATCTTGCTCTTTTTTATATGGCTAACTCTTATGCTAAATCTACATCTTTTTTGGAATTATACAACACATATATTGTTTGTTTTTTGCTTCTACAAAGTGTTGAAATTTTCCAGAGATAATGTGAAAGACCTAACAATTAAACTATTGTCACAAACACGTTGGAAAGGTCATATTGAAAGTGTTAAAGCTATAAGATATCAACATTTACAAATAAGAGATGCTTTAGTTGATGTAACTCATTCTAATAATGATCCTAAAGTAATTAGTGAAGCTGCATTGTTAGCCAAAAATAAAATGGAGGATTTTGAATTTTTATTTGGCATGATTATTTGGCTTAATTTATTATTTACAATCAACTCTGTGAGCAAAATTTTTCAAAGTTAAGATATGAATATTGATGTCACAATAGAAGAATGGCTCATTTCATTTTTGAAAAATATAGACAAAGTGGCTTTGATGAAGCAATGGTTGAAGCTAAAGAAATGGCAAATGAAATGGGCATTGAGGCAATGTTTTATGATAAACAGTTGGTTAAAAGAAGAAAAAAAAACAATTGGATGAAACTCCTAGTGAAGATGTGATACAATCAGCTAAAGAATTCTTTAAAGTAATTACTTAATATATATTGTGGATCAAACTCTTTCTTCTCTATGGAATAGGTATGAATAATTTAAGACATATGAAAAGATATTTGGATTTCTGTTTGATTTGAAGAAATTAAATTATGCAAGTAATGGTAATTTGAAGAATGATTGTCTAAATCTTGAAAACTTTTTGAAACAAGGCGATGTCTTAGATGTTGATGGAAGAGATTTGCTTTTAGAGTTGAAAAGTTTAAAGGAAGCCTTGCCAGATGAAATAAAGATGTCGATTGAGCGCTAAGTTTTATGAAATAAAGAAATGACAATGTTGGTTTTCCAAATGCGTGGATAGCTTATAGAATTTTGTAAATCACCCTAGGGGGGTGAATAGGGTGATTGTGCGAAATTAAAAAAAAACTAAAATAAAGTGCAGAGTAAATAAAAAGAGTTAAGAAGAGCAAACGCAGATAGCACAAGTGACGCAGCGATATAACGTGGTTCGACCCCCAGGTCTACGTCCACACCTCCTACTTGTAGCAATTCTCCTCCACAAGCATTCCACTATACTCAAAACCCTTGTACAGTGATTCTCGAATTCAGGATGAGGGACCTTGTCACGCCCCGCTTCCCAAAATACGGGAATACGAGCACGTGACATGGCCCAGCGAATGATTTTAACATCATCCATAAGCTGTACCAGTCTTAACTCAACAACATGAAAAGAAATAACCACAACCACACAGAAAACATAATCACATAAACGAGAATGAAATCCAATAACCAAATCTGGGATACAAGAACTTACCAAATAGTTCGAGAACATGAAATGCAATAAAAGTTCGACGAGTTCCTTTTAGTTACTCATCACTGTGCCTGTATGACATAACTCAAAAGAAAGAGGAAGAGAACCCGTAAGAGCAAGCTTTGGGCGACAAGTAGTAGGAAGCAGTAAAATAGGAAATAAAGGACTATATAACAAGAACAGAAATTGGAATGATATTGGAGTCAATAAATGATAAACGGTAACAAAATCAAAAGCAATAACAGGGACTGATGAAAAGTCTAGATTTACAATGCAACTTTCAAGAAAAATAATCGATAAACAATGTTAATGTCAATAGTCATGATCCGGTATGCAAGTGTCAACCTAGGTCTATTAGTGTTTTCATTATCTTAACTAATGCACGTATTACTGCTTCCCATACTACAGGTCCGATGCATACAATCAATTTCGTTTAGACTAAGGTGGTAGATTCTATAGGTCATGTACTCGGCACAATCTAACATTTCAATAATAATCACTGGCTATTAAGCAATTTCTTGCACAATAACGATAACACTGGCCATTTGCAATTTCTTGCAAAATGACGATAACGATAATTTGGGAACAAAGCCCACATTCCCGAGTACAGTCACTATATTATCAACTACCCTAGTCAACCCTTAACCCCGGCTTGTTATCATTTTATTAACAATCATTTATGAACATGCATGTGGTCAATGTGGACGATGGTATCAATACTCAAGCAACAGGTACAATTGATGAGACCGGTAGCACTAGTACAATTTCATGATGATATCAAGACTATACAATACATGAAATATACATGGTCCAATTCATTAAATATGAAAAACACGGTTTATATGCAAAATATAACAATATATGGACTAAGTGTACTACGATTTCTATGTGCAAGATTTTAAGTTTCTGTGTCAGGAACCGGGTCGAAACCTCAGTACAAAGTCAAGCAAATGACAAGGCAGTGTATGTGAATGTTCAATAGTAAAATAATTTACGGTTTAGGATTGAAGTCAACAATAATAGCACGATGAGAAGACTATGAATCAATAACATGGTACAATAAATAAACAATGGAGTTCAATTGGATATGATATTCAATTTGATTACTACTTGCCGGATTTCAAGGAGTGTTTTCTTGAACTAGAAACAATAAAAATAAGTTCAAGAGACGCTTGCCTGTTAGGAGACGATTCTGAATATAAAAGAATAATGGAATTAGGATCTCGAACGATGAACCCACGAACACGGGAAAATGCACTAACACGTGTGAGCCACGTGTAACGGCAAATAGCGAACAAGCACCCAACAGCAAAACACCACACAGCAGATCAAAGCACGTGAATCAGCAACTCAAGATCCACAAAACAGCGAACAGGACTCTCGGATCCGCTACGCCCAGAACACCAAACAGCGCAAATGCCCACTGCTGCTTCGTCTCCTTCCTCACTTCGACAGAGAGAGAGGGAGAGAGCGCGGGAGAGTGAACGGTGACCACGGCGGTGGCTACGGTCGGGAAGCGACGGCAGCAACGACCACGGTGAGGGCGGTGATGGCGGTGCTGTGGTCGGGAAGCGACGCAACGACCGGGGCTTCGACGTCGAAGAAACTCTATTTTGCGAAGAAACAGAGGAGGACGAGAACGGCGACAAGAACGTCAAGGGACCTTCGGTGGATGAAAAATTTTAGCAACGGCGGCCTAGAGTGAGTGGCGAGTGAGGAGGAGTAGTGGCGGAGGGAGTTACCAAGGTGAAGGGAAGAGGAGATGAGGAGCTATGCGCGGCAATGGCGAGAGCGATGTTGACGACGGAGCTTCGGGTTAAGGAGGAGCAGGTGGTGGGTGCTCTGAGGTGGAGCTTCGACGAGGTGCAAGAGGGCGGTAGGGAGACGATGGGAGGGTGAAGCTTCGGCAGTCGATGGGTTCGACGATGACCCAGAGGAAGAAGTAGATGGAGGCTCGGCAGTGGGTTCGCAGGCTGGCACAGTTGAGCAGAAAGCTCGAGCGGGCAGAGTGCTGTGGAGGAGGTGGACGGCGAGGTCGAAGGTCGAGGATGATGAAGACGCTCGACTGGTTGGTCGACGGCTGCAGCGGCAATGGCGGAGCTTCGATTTTTGGCAATGGTGGCTCGACGAAGAGCGAGAGGCGAGGTGAGCGGTAGGCTCGAGGGTGGCGATGAGCGGAGACAGGGTGCTCGGAGGGGGTAGCGAGCTCGATGGGTATGACGGTGGGTTCTTCGGAGGTTGCGAGCGGAGGATAAGGTCGAGGAGCGAGGGCGTGGTGATGGGAAGTCGCGAGGGGGAGTTTCGGTGGCGAGGATGGTGGAGGATGGCAATGGCTCGGAGCGACGAGGTGCTCGGAGGTTTGATGAGGAGGCGATGGGGATGCCCTCTGTTTCGTTGGGAAAACAAAGGAGGGAGAGAGAGTAATGAGGAGAGAGAAGAGATAGGGGGAGGGGTTTTATTAAATAATAATGATATAATAAAGGGGGAGAGATCATAGGGCTGATTATTAGGGATTCGATTTTGGGGGTTACAGAATGATACAGTTAGGAGTGATTGTGGGGATTGTGGGGGAAAAGATCTGGGGTCAATAACAGATTAGAAGGAGAATTGGGTTAATGGGTATTGGGTTTAGGGTAGGCTAGGATCCAATAAAAGATGGACTTGGGTTGGGCTCAGATTAGATATAAATAAATAGTGCAAAAATAAATATAAAATTTGGGCTTTAGATGATGGGCTTCAAATATAATATAGATCACATCAATGGGCTTTAACAAAATAGTAATAATAGCGGTAATAACATTGGGCTTCATAAAATAAGAACAACAAAAATAATAACAATAATGGTATCAAAAGTAACAATAACAACAAATGTTGATAATCAAAATAATGTTGATAATAACAAAAGTAATAATAATAATAATAATAATAATAATAATAATAATAATAATGATAAAGTAATAACATTGGGCTTCATAAAATTAGAATAACAAAAATAATAACAATAATGGTAACAAAAGTAACAATAACAACAATTGAACAATAATAATGAAAATAACAATAACAATAACAATAATGGAAATAATAAGATTATGTAACAAATAGGAATTGGATTTAAACAAACTTATTAAAATGATCCGAATAGTGATAATGTAAGTAGTCGATCAATTTGGAATAGAACAATAAAGTTAAAATATACTATCATTCGAAATAAATATAATTGCTTATTAGAAAATACTTTTGTAGAAGATTAAAAACGAAATTAACACAAGGTAAGTTTATAAATAATCGAAATACAGAAAATATTTAGGAAATACGTATTTACGGGAACGGGGGTTACAGACCTATTACACCCACAAGACTTCTAACACAAGTCCCGTCAATCTCACCGAAGTGGAAGAAAAAGAAAAAAATCGAGATCTTTAATGATCCTGACTGAAGAATACAAAATAGTTATCACACACACTCGGATTGATTGTTGAATAACAATAATAATGAAAATAACAATAACAATAACAATAATAATAATGGAAATAATAAGATTATGTAACAAATAGGAATTGGATTTAAACAAACTTATCAAAATGATCCGAATAGTGATAATGTAAGTAGTCGATCAATTTGGAATAGAACAATAAAGTTAAAATATACTGTCATTAGAAATAAATATAATTGCTTATTAGAAAATACTTTTGTAGAAGATTAAAAACGAAATTAACACAACGTAAATTTATAAAAGTTCGAAATACAGAAAATATTTTGGAAATACGTATTTACGGGAACGGGGGTTACAGACCTATTACACCCACAAGACTTCTGACACAAGTCCCATCAATCTCACCAAAGTGGAAGAAAAAGAAAAAGCTTAAGATCTTTAATGATCCTGACTAAAGAATACAAAATAATTATCACACACACTCGAATTGATTATTGAAAGATTAATTCAGAATATTTTTCTCAGAAGTAATAGGTGAAGAATATACATTGGGTTCGTTCAATTAAATAGACTGGGAAGTGTATCAATCAAAATTAGAAACGATACATTCAAAAAATGTGAACAGCGCAAAGTACAGTCGACCGCAATCTCGGTGCAGTCGACCGTTCATCTCTCTGACGTAAAGTAGAGAGATAAAAGGTCGACCGATTCTTTCGTAATGTGAGTTGCAGTCGACTGCGATGCGGTCGACCGTCATGAGGTGCGGTCGACCGCTCGCTGTTCATTCCGAATCCACTCTATATTCTTACCAAAAACTAATCAATCAATCAATCAATTTTATACAGATTAAGTCTCACAAATATAGAATGATAGCAACTGGTCTTTGATAGCTTTCTTGGACACTAATCAATCAACTGCTCCTTTTGAATATCTTTTTCTTTTGCTTGATTTCTCAATCTTTCTTTATTACTTTCCTTCTTTGAATATTCTTAAATCTCTCTTGGATCCCTTATGGATATTATTTGATCCCGAAAAGCTGAACAACTCAATTTAAACTTATTAGTATTTATAGACACATTTTGTGCACACCAAACTAAGAGTCAACAATCTCCCCATTTTGGTGTGAATAAAACATGCCGTTGAATATTGAAAGTAAAAAATTAAACAATTTGGCATAAAAATACTCCCCCTGAGTTCAGTACACAGATTTTCATAGGTAAAGAGCTTTTAAGAGAGATTTATCAATACTCCCCCTAAATTCAATACATCATAGAAGATAAAAAAAATTAGTAGTAGATGCATAAGTAATAAGTAATATTCATAAGATGCATAAGTATTCTCCCCCTTTTTGTAACACACCAATAGGGGGGCAAAAGACAAGTATAAATAAAATAAAATAAAACATGGGAAATAAAACATGAGAAATATAATATACTCCCCCGAAAACTATTTGTAAATGAAAATAACTTTCAATAAGTAAAACAAGAGAGATGAAGTTTGGAAATATAATAATTTTTCTAAAAGCGAAGGAAAATCTTCTTACATGATACCGTTGGTAGCGACTCTTTGATATACAGGAAGAGATCTTCATGGTATCATAGATTTGAGATTTTCCCAATATAGATGCGATGCATGGATAAGAAGAAGAAGTGAAGAATGAATTTCAAGAAACCGATAGTATAGAAAAAATGAGTAGATAGTTCTTAAAAACCACAACGTGCAACCAGAAAAAGAACCGGTCGACCGCACGATCGACCGCAACACCAATTAAGCATACAAGTAAAAATTAATCCCGAGAGCAAACCGGTCGACTGTACGGTTGACCGCACATCTTGTAAAGACAAAACAAAAGTCAGAGGGTGAGCCGGTCGACCGCACAGTCGCCCGCAAATACTAAAAGCCAACATTTTGAAAACATAGTATAAAACAAAACAAAGATCGAGAGTGTGCCGGTCGACTGCCCAGTCGACTGTACACCCCCACGAGCATACAGTCGCCCGTCCAGTCGACCAAAACGAATTTTCAAGATGAAATATCATTCAATTCTCCTTTCAAAAAAAAATCATTTTTCATCTAAAAGCTTAGTAAAGATATCAGCAAGTTGAGAATTAAATGAGTTTAAAATTGCTTACCAGACAAAGAATTAAACTAAAATTGTTTTACCTTAAAAAAATATGATCTTCCTTTTTCTTTTCTTGATAGTGATACAAAAGTGTTGTTTTCATCCGTCATGAGCTTTAGGCATCCACTATCAAGGTGTTACCATTCTTTAGGTGAAGTGCATTGATGTACCTACATTAAGATTAGTATGGATCCAAGTAGGTACTGTTCCTGCACTTGTATTCTTCTTTATCCAAACGAAGTTAGTATTCCTTTTTAAAGCACAATTATAAGAAATATGCCCTAATCTAGAACAATAGCGACAAGTAATGCGATTATGCTTTGGATCATGCACATAAGTGTCACGTCCCGCTTCCCAAAAATACGAAATACGAGTGCGTGACAAAGCCCAGTGAACGATTTTCATCATTCACGAGGTGTAGGATCGACTCAGCATCATAACAAGAATATAACAAAATATATATACAACCACGGATGCATGAATAATTTATTACACAACAGAAACAATTGAAACAAAATAATAGTGTCCCAAATAATTCTCAAATCTGGATCAAATATTAAAACTCGGGAACATAAGCCCGTTACAAGTTTCTAAGTAGCAAAGAAATAAATAACTCAAGAAAACAAAATATTTAAGTAAGTCCTTGCTCCAAGCGAAGCCTAGAATGTCTGCTCACCAATTCCAGCAGGCATTTCGTCTCCAAGTCTGTTTGTAAAAATATAAAAAGAAGAAAATAGAGAAAACAAGACAAACGCCCTTAGTGCAAGTTAGGGCTGCAAATAGTAAAACAAGTATAAAAAATATGGAACAATATTTGGAATCAAGAATATAATAGGGATGCAATAAGTAGTGGGGATTCAAGAAATTAGCTAGCAAGAAAGACAACTCGAGTGACAAGACTGGGTAACAAATACTAGTAGTAGAACAAGTGGCTAGTGAACATGTAATGGTATCAAGCATCAAGTAACAAGTACTATGTACGAGTGTCGAGTAACAAGTAAGAAGTCTCAAGTGTCAAGTACAAGTATCAAGTAGCGAGTGTCAAGTATTATGTTCAAGTATCAAGTCACATGTATTATGTAATCAAGTATCAAGTAAGCATGTATCATGTTCAAGTATCATGTATCAAGTCTTATAGTTATTACTATCTAGGTAGTACTTCATGTGCCATCCTTCTATCACATGGTTGCTACAGTCAATGCAATTTCGTTTAGGCCTAGTGGTGGAGTTTATAGGGCGGTGTACTCAGGTATCCAGTATCAAGTAAGCCATGCTCATGAATCGAGTAATCATATAACTAGTTCATGTGTCAAGTCATAACAAGACAAGTCATGAATCAAATATATACTAGTCAAGAATCAAATAATATACTAGTTCATGAATCAGATAATAATATACTAGTTCATGAATCATATAATATACTAGTTCATGAATCGGATACAATATAACTAGTTCATGAATCATGTATCAAGTGGAAAATACGGGCCCCCTTTCGAGTACACTTACCTGTATTGTCCACTACTATAGTCTTTCCCTTAAACCCTAGCTTATTATTCATTATTATCATCAAGCAAGCATGAAAGTGTGCGAAACAAGTCAAGTAAACATGATCAAGAATATGGAACAAGTCTAGGCTAGGTAGGATATATGTTCGATGGTCAAAACAAATCAAAGCATCAAGAACAAGATAGCAATTCCCATTGATACAAGACAGCATGACGTTGCTGCACCAAAACTGTGATTCCCATTGATACAAGTTAGCAATTGTTGATCCGTCAGAAGGTCTAGAAATTAGACTCCTGCCCGGTTCGAACGCATATAATTAAGATATATAAAAGTTGTGGTAACATGTGTCAAAACAGCAAACTATACAACATTTGTGTTCAGCCAGAATTTGTAAAACCGAGTTTGTACATATGAAACAGTGTTAATACATCATTAATTAATTCTGAGAAAATTAGAAAATGTTCTTTAAGGTGTCCAGTAATAGCATGCAAAATTTCAAGTCATTTACTTACTGGTAGCATAGTTAAAATAATTGTAAACTAAAAAGGTGCAGCAGTTTTTGTGAATCTGCGACTACCGACACAGCAGCAGTAAAACTACGACATCTCCTAGACTGTAACTCGGAATTCGAAAATTCTAGATGTTATCGAGAACTAGACACTCAGTGTTACATTTCATATTCAGGACTCAAGTTCAGATTTTGGTTTTATTGGAGTCGAAACAGCAAGTAAAGACAAAACAATAGCAAGTGTGAATTCCTTTCATATACAAGGTGCATGATAAATGACTATTATGAGTCTAGATTAGTGTGTGATACAAATACGGATGCATTGGGGATTAAATCAGCAAGTCAAATGTATTTCTCAACTCAAAAGAATGTAAGATCATCACACTACATACAACACATGTCTAGAAGTCAAGGGGTTCATGTTAATTAGGAGATAAAAAGGGGTCCAACTAGTTTTGTAAATATATCAACGAAGGGTTGTGACTCTTAAGATTATGGAATCAATGATGAATAATTTAAGATCAACAAACGATGAGACAAGAAGGACTCACAACTACTATCTATTTGCAGTATTTTCAATTAAATGCTTGTACTAGAACAATAATTTGTACAAGAAGAATACTTGCCTTGGGGTGTAGACGATGAATCCGACGAAAGAATAACGGGAATGGATCCCAGGCGGCGAACTCAACACACGGATCACGAACCAACCATGAACACATGATCACGATCGCAACCACGAACACAAGCACGGATCTTGATGATCAAAAGAACGATCAAGATGTTGTTGATGATCACGAAGTAGATCCGACGGCTTAGATCAGATCTGATCTAATCAGATGATGGAGATCTAAATCTTGATCAGTTCGAACGGTCCAGGAGCGTCTGATGGGGATGATCAAGAAGATTGGACGGCTCACATTCAACATGATCAAGACTCCACTTGATCAAACAGTACCCATTGGCTTGGCTCTGGTAGATTGCGGGGACAGCAGGGAGCGATGCTGTCAGGGTAACGGAAGTGGGCGGTGGCCATGGCGGTGACGGCCAGGGGGCGACGCCGGCATCGGGAGGACAGGCCAGAGGGGGCTGGCTCTGGCTGGCATCACACGGGGGAAACCACCGCGGCGATGCTGAAGCTTGGTTTAGGCCGACATTGCTGCAGTCCATCGTCGACTGTATGAGGGGAGAAGGGAGAACAGCTGGCACAGTGCAGGGACGCACGGTGGAGGAAGGCATTGTAGGACGGGGGAGCACAGGGCATTGGGGAGGAGTCGCGGCTGTCGTCGGAGAGGATTCATCGAGGTGGCAGGCTGATCGGGAGATGGTTTGAAGGAGGATTGGGACTTGAAGACGATGGGTTGCTGAGGTGGGAGACGAGCGGGAGAGAAGAAGGTGAAGAGGTAGGGGTAGCTACTGTCGGGGTTAAACAGTGAATTAGGTTTTGGGTTAGGTTAGGGTTAGGTTTAATTGGGGTATTTATATAATAGGGTTGTGGGTATTGGGTATTTGGTTTAAAACCCAATAAGGTATAATAAAATATCCAATAAGAAATTAAATGGGTTATAGGGTTTTAAATCCACTAGGAAAATTATAGGGTTCTAGATAATGATAAATCAATGATAATACCATGGTATAAATAAATCAGATAGTATACAAAATCCAATAAGAAAATAAAATAACTAATATGATTAATTTATGAAATAATGTAATTTACATTACAATATAGAATTTATTTAAACAACTACAATTATAATTTATAAATAGAACTAGATTGATAATAACAATAATAACCTTAATATAAAAATCATTTGAAAATAACAATAAATACAATTAATGAAAAGAAATGGATTTTAAAAGGAGATACAAAAATATTTTTGAAATAAAACGAGTTTAAGAAAATGAAAATTTTTTATAAAGAACCCAACTCAGATAATACACAGAAAATACGGAATTGGGGAAACAAGGGTTACAATATGCATAATTGTGTGTTGGTTTGTAACTATTTTGGTGGCTATGCAAATGTGTATGACAAGATTGCTTACATTTTTGATGTTGTATTGGCTCATTGTAACCAAGCCCTCGATTATCATGATAAGATCTTGAATTCTTTGTAATAAGGTAACTGGGCCCTTCATATTTTTCAACAATTTTCTCGAGCTCAATTACTCTTTTACAAAGTTTTTTCCTAGTCATCTCATCATCTTTAGTGTTCTAACGAAGAGTGTCTAAGGTAGCATCAAGTATTCTGTTTTGCTCAAGAGCTTTGTTACAACCATCCACTAGCTCATCAAATTTTCTTTTACATTCTTTTAAATCATCAATGAGCTTAGCAATATAAACAGATTTCTCATGAATTTCTCTCAAGTGTTCATCATGTGTTGCTAAAGATTCTTGAATTTGTTGTTTAAAGAGTTTATTTTCCTCTAGCAGTACATCATGATCTTTTCTAAATGACTTGAATTTTTCCATGATCAAGGAATTTTTATTTTTCAGTTTTTGATTTTTAGCGATACAAGAGTCATGAGATTCATTTGGAATTTGTTTATATTGCCTTAGTTTATGACTCAATTTCTTAGCATAATCTTTTGATCCATTACACATATCTACTAACTCATCATAAGTGGGTTCTTCGATTACCTCTTCTTGAGATGGTGAATGCACCTCACCATTTCCAAGAGCCATGAAGCCGACATTGTTTTGATATTGCTCATCTTCACTTGAATCTGAGTCTAGCCACGTTGCCTTCAACGCCTTCTTTCTCAATCCTGAATTGGAGTGATAATAATCTTTGTTCCTACCTTTCGATAGGGGACAGTTTGGGCGTACATGTCCTGGCTTGTTGCATTTGGAACACACATCATTTTTGTCTTTGTCTCTTTCTCTTTGTGACCTGCTGTACTTTTTGCGTTTGTGATGCTTACAGAATTGTTTAGTTAGCTGTATGTAATCTTCGTCTGATTCTTCATGGTTTGATTCTGATTTTGATGGACGTGATTTCTCTGCTTTTAAGGCAAGGGTCCTCTCTTCGATTTTTGGTTCAATTCCGATGTTCTGTCTGTATCTTTTAGTTTCTGTCATCTCTATCTCGTATGTCTTCAGCTTCCCTTGGAATGTGTAGTAGTCGAATCCCTTTTCTTCAAGGGTCTCCCTCATTGCAGCAGCCTTTACATCCCACTCTGGCGTGAGACAGCATATGATTTTTCTAACCTTTCGGTCATCATCCAACTCCTTACCTAAGCTCTCAAGTTTGTGGGCAATGATATCGAAGCGGGCGAGCATTTGATCCACATTTCCTCCTGGCAACATACAAAACACATCAAACTTATAAAAACATAAATTAACTTTAGCTTTTACATCAAAAGCGGTTCCCTCATACCGCTTCGGCATGTTGTTCCAGATCTCGTATGCTTTCTTACAATTTTGCCCACATCGCATTAGTTCTTCGTTATTCAACCCTGCATATAAAGCCATCATGGCTTTGGAATTTTCTGCCTTGAGAGCTAGCTCCGCTTCTGTGAAAGCTGTCTTTCCGTCGCTGACCGGAATATCTTTTTTATTAATGCACACATTCCATACTTCTTCTCCAAGCATCTGTAGAAAATGAGATATACGAACTTTCCAAACATCATAGCATTTTCCATCAAAAAATGGTGAGCGTGTAAGACCTGTCCCATAGGAAACGAATGGCTCTGATGAGTACAAGTTTTCGGGCGAAGAAATTTCGGCCATTGGACCTTTTGCTTAAGCTTTTAAGCTTTTGTTAAGCACCTCGCTCTGATACCACTGTAAATCACCCTAGGGAGGGTGAATAGGGTGATTGTGCAGAATTTAAAAAAAAAATAAAATAAAATGCAGAGTAAATAAAAAGAGTTAAGAAGAGAAAACGTAGATTGCACAAGTGACGCAGCGATGTAACGTGGTTCGACCCCCAGGTCTACGTCCACACCTCCTACTTATAGCAATTCTCTGCCACAAGCATTCTACTATACTCAAAACCCTTGTACAGTGATTCTCGGATTCAGGCCGAGAGACCTATTACACTCACAGGACATCTAACACAAGTCCCGTCAATCTCAGAAGTGGAAGAAAAAAAAAGCTCAAGATCTTTAATGATCCTGATTGAAGAACACAAAATAGTTATCACACACACTCGGATTGATTGTTGAAAGATTAGTTCAGAAGATTTTTCTCAGAAGTAATAGGTGAAGAATACACAGTGGGTTCGTTCAATTAAATAGACTGGGAAGTGTATCAATCAAAATTGGAAACGATACATTCCAAAAATGTGAACAGCGCAAAGTACGGTCGACCGCAATCTCGGTGCAATCGACCGTTCATCTCTCTGATGTAAAGTAGAGAGATGAAAGGTCGACTGCTTCTTTCATAACATGAGTTGCAGTCGACTGCGATGCGGTCGACTGTCATGAGGTGCGGTCGACCGGTATCACGCTATTCATTCCGAATCCACTCTATATTCTTACCAAAAACTAATCAATCAATCAACTTTATACGGATTAAATCTCAAAAATATAGAATGATAGCAACTGGTCTTTGATAGCTTTCTTGGACACTAATCAATCAACTGCTCTTTTTGAATATCTTCTTCTTTTGCTTGATTTCTCAATCTTTCTTTATTACTTTCCTTCTTTGAATATTCTTGAATCTCTCTTGGATCTCTTATGGATATTATTTGATCCTGAAAATCTGAACAACTCAATTTAAATCTATTAGTATTTATAGACACGTTTTGTGCACACCAAACTAAGAGTCAACAAATTTTGCTAACTATACCAGTTACAGTTGCATCTGCAGAAAGAAGCTTTTCAAAGTTGAAGTTGATTAAAACTTATCTTCGATCAATCATGTCACAAAAAAGGTTGAATGGATTAGTCATGTTATCAATTGAACATGATCTAATAGGAAAGCTAGACTATCAAAGCATAACCAATGATTTTGCATCTAAAAATGTGAGAAGAATCATGTTTAAGTAATATTTTGTTGTGTGTTTTATTTTGTAGGCTAATTCTGGATGGAAACAAGGAGCTTGCTTTGGGGAAATTGAAATTGTGTATGCGATGTTAAAAATTTAAATGTAGCAAGAAGTTTGAAAATAGTTGAGATGACATATTTCGCTTTTTGTTGTTAGAATTTGTCCAAATTTCATTTTGCCACGAGGCAATTCATGTAAATTGTGTACGTTATCAATTTAAAAACTTTGTTTCCATTTGTTTCCATATATAAGTTTGTTTCCATTTAAATAGTTGTTCCTTCAAGGCTCCAAGTTTGTTTGCATTTAAATAATTTTCATTTTTATTTTGTCAATGTGCAAAACGTTCCATTTGAGAACTTGCTTAGGGCCCCCTAAAACTCAGGTACGCCCCTGATCTCATTTTGTGGGCGTCCACAGTTTTTGGCAACTTCCGCAAAATTTCTTCGTTGTTTTCGCCATATTTTGTGTGCTGTCCACAGTTTTAGACTATTTTTGTGAGATTTCATATCTCGCCGCATTTTGTGGGTTCTAATCCACAATTTTCAGCCACTTTCGTGAAATTATGTGTAATTCTGTTTTGGTTGTATTTTGTGGTCTATAATACACACTTTTTGACCATTTTCATGAGATTTCGTATTTCATTATTTTGGAATAATTTTGTAGGTACTCACAGTTTTCGGCCACTTTCGTTAAATTTCGTATTTCACTGTTTTAGTCTCAGTTTATGGGCTATAGTCCACAGTTTTCAGCCACTTTCAAGAATTTTTGTATTTCATTGTTCTGACCACATTTTGTTAGCCAAATTCCGTAGTGTTTGGCCAATTCTGTGAAAATTCCTATTTCACCTTTTCTGGGCTCATTTTGAGAGCCAAATTCTGCAGTTTTCGACCACTTTCGTGAAATTTCGTATTAAATTGTTTTGACCTCATTTTGTGGAATACAGTCCACAGTATTCAGCCACTTTCATGAAAATTATTATTTCACTATTTTGGCCTCATTTCGTAGGCTAGTCCACATTTGTCGACTATTTTTGTGAAAATTTGTATTTCACTGTTTTGGACCCATTCATGGAATTTAGTGCACGGTGTTCAACCAGTTTTGTGAAATTTTGTATCTCACAGTTTTATCCTCATTTTGTGGGCTATATAGTCCACAGTTTTAAGCCATTTTAACCTAATTTTGTATTTCACTATTATGGCCTTATTCTCTGGTCTATAGTTCACAGTTTTCAGCCACATTCGTTAAATTTCGTATTTCACCGTTTTAGCTTCATTCTGTGGGTAGTCCACAGTTTTTAACCGTTTTGGTGAAATATCATATTTTACTATTTTGCCCTCATTTTGTGTGTTGGTCCACAAGTTTTTACCATCTTTGTCAAATTTCTTATTTCGCTTTTTTGGCCTCATTTTGGGAGTTGTCCACAGTTTTCGGCTAGTTTCATTAAATTTTGTATTTCAGTGTTTTGTGGGCTATAGTCAACAATTTTTAGCCACTTTCGTTAAATTTCGTATTTCACTGTTTTAGCCTCATTTTGTGGGCTGAAGTCCACAGTTTTAGGCCACTTTTGTGAAATTTCGTATTTCACTGTTTTTGCCTCTTTTTCTGGTCCATGATTTTCATCCACTATCATTAAGTTTCGTATTTCATTGTTTTTTTTCCCCACATTTTGTGGGCGTCCATAGTTTTCGACCACTTTCCTAAAATTTCATATTTATCTGTTTTGGTCATATTTTGTGGGCTATATAGTCCAGAATTTTCTGCCATTTTCGTTGAATTTTGTATTTCACTCTTTTGGCATCATTTTGTGGGCTATATTTTGTGGGCCATATAGTCCATAGTTATTGTCCATTTTCGTAAGATGTCGTATTTCAATGTTTTATCCTTATTTTGTGGGCTATAGTCCACAGTTATCAGCCATTTTTCGTGAAATTTCGTATTTCACTGTTTGCCTTCATTTTGTGGGACATAGTCCATAGATTTTTGCCTGAAATTTTATTGTTTTGTCCTCATTTTGTGGGCTATAGTCCACATTTTTCAGTCACTTTCGTGAAATTTCGTATTTCACTGTTTTGGCCGTATTATGTTGGTTGTCCACAGTTTTAGGCTATATCGTGGGATTTCATATCTCATATTTTTGCCTCATTTTGTGGGATGTAGTCCACAGTTTTTGACCAATTTCGTGAAATTTTATATTGTTCTATTTTGGCCTTATTTTGTGGGCTATAGTCCCAAGTTTTCGACCATTTTCTGTGATTTCGTATTTCATTATTTTGGCATAATTTTGTGGCCTATAATCTACAGTTTTTGGCAACTTTCAAGAAATTTTGTATTTCACTGTTCTTGCCTCATTTTGTGAGCCATATTCCACAGTTTTTGGTCATTTTTGAGAAATTTCGTATTTCTCTATTTTTGCCATAATTTCTGGGATTACAGCCCACAGCTTTCAACCTTTTTCTTGAAATTTCGCATTTCATTGTTTTGGCATGATTTCAGTTTTCAGCCGTTTTTTGCAAAAATTCGTGTTTCGCTGTGTTGGCCTTATTCTGTGAAAATTCATATTTTACTTCACGGTTTTGGCCTCATTTACTGGGCCAAATTCCATAGTTTTCGGCCATTTTTGTGACATTTTGTATTTCTCTGTTTTGGCCTCATTTTGTGGACTTTGTCCACAGCTTTCACCCGCTTTCATGAAAATTCGTATTTCACTATTTTGACCTCATTTTCTGGGTTATAGTCCACAGTTTTGGCTATTTTTCTGAAAATTCATATTTCACTTTTTGGACTCATTTCATGGGAAATAGTCCAAAGTTTTAAGCAGTATCGTGAAATTTCATATCTCACTATTTTTGTCCTCATTTTCTGTTCTATAGTCCATACTTTTCGGCCATTTTCATGAGATTTCGTATTGCACTATTTTTACATTCTTTTGTGGGATGTAATCCACAGTTTTCGCCCACTTTCATTAAATTTCGTATTTCAACGTTTTAGCCTCATTTTGTGGGCTAATACACAGTTTTCGACCACTTTTAAGAAATATTGAATTTTACTGTTCTGACCTCATTTTGTGGGCCAAATTTCGCAGTTTTTGGCTACTTCACTGTTTCGTCCTCATTTTTTGGGCCAAATTCTGCAGTTTTCGGCCATTTTCATCAAATTTCGGATTTCTCTGTTTCGGTCATAATTTGTGGGCTTATAGCCACTTTCATGAAATTTCATATTTCACTAATTTGACCTCATTTTGTGGAATACTTTCCACAGTTTCCAGCCGCTTTCATAAAATTTCGTGAGAAAAAATTCGTATTTCACCTCATTTTGAACTAGCACACAGTTTTCGGCTATTTTTGTGAAAACTTGTATTTCACTGTCTTGGACTCATTTCGTGGACTATAATCCACACTGTTTGACCAGTTTCGTGAAATTTTATATCTCAGCGTTTCAGCCTCATTTTGTGGGCCATAGTCCACAGTTTTCGGTCATTTTCGTGAAATTTCGTTTTTCACTATTCTGACCTTATTTTGTGGACTATAGTCCACAATTTTTCACCATTTTTGTAAACAATCGTATTTTTTCTTTTTTGGCCTCGTTTTATGTGCTAGTCCACAAGTTTCGGCCATATTCGTCAAATTTCTTATTTCGCTGTTATGACTTCATTTTGTGTGTTGTCCACAGTTTTCAGACACTTTCGGTTTACGGCTACTTTCATTAAATTTCGTATTTCACTATTTTGTAGGCTATAGTCAATAATTTTCAGCCACTTTCGTTAAATTTCATATTTCACCGTTTTAGTCTCGTATTGTGGGCTGAAGTCCACAATTTTCGGTCACTTTTGTGAAATTTCATTATTCACTATTTTGGCCTCTTTTTTTGGTCCATGGTTTTTAGCCACTATCATTAAGTTGCATATTTCAATGTTTTTTACCACGTTTTGTGGACGTCCACAGTTTTCGGCTACTTTCCCAAAATTTTGTATTTTTTGTTTTGGTCATTTTTTGTGGGCTATAGTCCACAGTTTTCTGCCATTTTCGTTGGTTTTCATATTTTATTATTTTGGCCTCATTTTGTAGGCATAGTACATAGTTTTCAGTCGCAATCGTGAATATTTGTGTTTTGGCCTCATTTTGTAGGCTATAGTCCATAATTTTCAGCAACTTTCGTGAAATTTCATATTTCACTATTTTGGCCTCATTTATTGGGCCAAATTCCATTGTTGAACGGTAACACCTTTTAAGAAAAATGGTCTGACTATTCAGAGGAGTTCATCGGCATTGATTTAGTCTTGAAGCTTTTTGGCCTTTTTGTTTGCATATTATCAGAGCGATCCAACTTTTTTGGGTTATGTTTTATCCAATTTTTTTGGATTATATAGTCCATTGTTTTTTGCCGATTTCAAGAAATTGTGGGTTTCAAGATTTTCGCCAACTTTTGTGGTATGAAATTATAAAATTTAATTAGATTAACCTACTTTTGTATACTAGTTCACTGTTTTTAGTTGATTTTGAGATTTTTTTTTTTTTTTTTTTTTTTATGCTCGCTTTAGTGGGCTGTAGCCCACCCTCTTTTGCCAATTTCAAGAAATTTTGAATTTATGCCTTCCTCAATTTTTGTAGGTTACAATGCAAACCTTTTTAGCGGATGTATAGAAATTCCAAAAACTTCCCTTTGCTTTGCTCGAATTTTTGGGGCCTATAATCCACTGTTCATCAATTTCAAGAAATTTGAAAATTTACTAATTTGACCTACTTTTGTGGGCTGATCTTTTTTTTTTTTTTTTTTTGGAGAAATTCTAGAATTTTTCTATTTTGGCCAAGTTCCGTAGCTATAGGCTACTATACCCACAGTGACCAATGCCTCTTCTCAGAAGTAACTCGAAATAGAAACATCCTTGGTTTCCAACAGAATTGAGAATGCCTGATGGGTAATGCTACTGTACAAATTTTACTTCACAAGCTAATGTAGTATAATCTCATCCAATCTTTGTAATTCTACATATCAGAGCAATACGACGAAAGATTGTACCACATTAGCTTCTGAAACAAAATTTGTGCACCAAACTTATGCATATAGCATTACCCAAATCTGATTCGTTTCGTGCTTCAGGGTATATATATTTAACATTGGTAACGATTAATCCTGGCTCAAATCCGTCCATCGCAATCAACTCTGTGGATTACAATCACAACATACCCGCATTGTTTTCAGTACACTGAATTTGTATATACAACTCACATTGTTAATTTATTTACCAAACACAGTCTTCTTCATGAAATAACTCAACCTCGAGTTAAGTTTCACCAAATTGAGTTACATCTTATCCATCAACTAGAGCTCGAGAGTAAACACTGAAAGAGTGTACCGGTGAACTCAACCAAATGCGACCAATCTGACCTCTCCCAGCATGAGCAAGTTTGGTCACGGTATACTTTAGGACAGAAGCAACAATTATCCGTAGCAATTTCATGCTCTGTGCAATTCTGCAAGGCAACATATCAGCAAACTATGAGGATTCGTTCCCTCAAAAAGAAAACAGCAAGGGTTCTAAACTGGAACCGCACTTAACGGAAATGAACGCATATCCATACATGAGTGTGTGTGTGTGCGCGCACACACACCTCTTAGTTCTGAATGTTAATCACAATCCCTTAAAGCGTCTTGATTTTTGTTCCTGCTCCCTCTCTACCCGCAGCGCTGCAACTTCCTTCTCAAGTAGAGCTTTTTCTCTGCGTAATTTCTTTGTTTCAACCTCCATGGCTTTTGTCAGTGTATCAATCTTCTTCGAAAGCATCTATACAGGTGAAAAACTCGTGTTATTTGCAAAGAAAGGCGAAAAGTATTCAGAAAGATTTTGCATATATACCTCAATAGAACTATCCTTGTCTTTCAGACACTGTTCCTTCTCATAGCATGTTTTTCTTAATGCAATCACCTCTTTTTGAAGAACGTCGTAAAACACAGCTGAAACATAATCATCTTCTACATGTTCTGTTAGCTTGCCATTCCTATGCTCATCTACATGCTGTACGGGCTTGCCATTTGTGTGCTCGTCGACTTCACCTGATGTGCTACTTATCGATAACTCTACAAACTCATCCCTCAAAGAATCATTTTTGCATGCATCTCCGTATGATAACTTCTTTCTGCATTGTTCGTCAACGGAACACCTGCCTCCATCGAATGATTTTGATGCTCCCTTTGCATGTTTCAACATCATGCTAGTCGGGCTAGGCAATGTTGGCAATCTTAAACTTGCAGTAGATGATTTTCTCCCGCTTGATGAAGGACTCAACGATACGTCAGCTCCATTAACTGAACGGCTTCGCGATAAAATGGCATTGCTTCGGTTATCATAATGAGTACCAGATCGAAGTGATGTTTTCAGCCCATCCTCAACAACCTTTAACCGCAGCTGTAGCCTTTCCTACGAAATGGCACCCAGCGTCGGTTAAATGTTACGTGCAGTAATAGATTGGAGATGAGTATTTAGTGAAAGAAACAAATATGACACCATACTTTGAGTTGAGCCTCCGTTTTGGTAGCACGTTCGGATATTGCAAGTTTCTCTCGTAGTTGTTGCATTTCTCCCTGGGCACAAACAGAACAAAATCACAGATCAAGAACATTGGATACACAGTGCACAAAACAAAAATGGCAGAATACAACTATATACCATCAAGACACGCCGCTCTTCAAGCCATTGTTTAACCGGCATAACTTTGTCATTGGCATCTTTCCACTCGTTAGCAGTTGCAACAGCAATTCGGTTTTCTGTAACCATTGCACGAGACAGTGTCCTCTCCAAAGTCTTTTTCTCCCCCTAAATTAGCATAAATGGATGAATAATAGGAATAGCTAGGTAATCTCATAGAAAAGTAAATTTAATTTATATATTGAATTTAATGACATCAAAGCTGTGTACCTTCAGTTCGCTAACTTGGCGCTGATAATCTCGTAAAGCATTTGCAGCTGCAGCTCCAGAAAGAAGAGCCTCCTCTAGTTCATGAACGGTCTGGCCGAGCTTCTCGACTTCTGCAACTTTTTGTCGATGCATCTTATCTAGTATTTTGTACTCCTCCTACCATATCGCATAATTAAATATCAAAATCGAGTAGGTAGTAAGCCTATTTCTTCATTGAATTGAATGTGGTAATACATTGTTAGCCTACAACGATCCAATCAGAATAGAAATGCATGGTACGAATAAATTTCTTCGTGTAAGCGATAATATCATTCTGAGCTGACCTACTCGCACAAGTGTTTTAGAGATTGGTTACCTGACATATATCATTTTGTTTGGTAAGTTCCTGATTCTTGTTTAGTAAATCGTCAACCATCGCAGCCTTTATATTCGCAAACTGGACATCTCTTTCCGCCTCCATAAGAGCCACTTCCTTCGATTTTGTCAGTCTCTCTAAGGCCTTGTTATCATCCTGGAGCTTTGATAACTGTAAAACCAAAGAATTAACTGTAAAATGATTGGACAAACACATAATTAGCATTCATCGGAAAATAATGAAATGCCAATGGAAAGAAATTACACACTTCCAGTCTCAAAAGCTTGATCTCTGCTTCGAGCGGAGCAAGTATAGTCTCTAAAGGAAGCAGGTCTTCATCCTTTTGTTCAGCATGAACCCTTCGAAGTGTTGCCTCAGCTGCATATTGCGCTGCCAATGCTTCTTTCTTCTCTTCCGATATTTTCTTGATTTCTAGGTTCTGCGGAGAAAGAATTGGTTCGAGTCAGATCACATTTTTATCTTTATCACCATTGTGGCTTTCAATCCATAAACTTGGAAATTGACTGAACTCACCTTGTTCTCGATTGTAGCTTCTGATGCCTGCAGCTTCTCCACCACTTTCTCAAGCTCCTCAGAAACCTGTAACAATCGTCAAAATATCATATCATCGACAATACCACCAAAACAAAAAATAACACTTTCAATGCTAATAGTCTACCTCAACAAGAGCCTTATCCTTTGCTCGCTCCGTCAATCTTAAGCTCTTAATCTCACTATGAGCTTCAGCCAGCTCGCGATCTTTGTCTGATCATGCAAACAAACATCAAATCCCTTCTTCTTCTTCTTCTCAACTTAACAAACTTTATCAATCAAAACCATAACTGGCTCATATAATTATCTCAATCTGTCAAAATTCACTCATCACAAAAAAAAATTGCCAACATTTCCAAACTATGGGACAAAATATTTGCCAAATGTAACATGCATCTTTTGATCAATTGAATTCAGACCCATATTAGTACTTCTAACTACAATTTCAAGAAACCCTATCTAACAAATAAAATGTGTCTTAAATTAAGTAATATCCATGCAAAATTCAAGAACTAGCACACATCAAAAAGATCAAATTTGATGAATCAAATTACCTTTGACTTCATTTTGGAGCCTATTCAGCTCCATCTTAACAGGATCAGAGCCATGCAAGAGATTAAGAAAATCCTCCTCATCAAGGCTAGTCCTTTTAGCCCACTTCTTTTTTGCAGACATCGAAACCCTAGTCAATTCTTGATCATACTCCTCCCAATTCTCCCCCATTCTTGTTCTTCTCACTCAAAAACAGATACCCTCCAACTAAGACAACAAAACCCCAGAAGTGTAAGGATATGATTGTTGAGAATTGCAGGTTGTGAGCTGAGAAAATGAATAGAGGGTGTTCAGGGTTGAGTTAATTTGAAGTTACTGGATGGAATGGAAGCAAGTAGATATCATATATGGGAAAGACAAAGGAAAGGAGATCTGAATTTTGCTTTTTTATGGAGTGGGGGCAATATTCTTGCATCCCCAACTGCAACTATAACTGTCCGTCATTGCTGCCGACAAAAACAGGACTGTACAGAAATCCCTACTCTATAATCTCACTGTAATGGACTCTGAGTCAGTGGCGGAGCCAGACTATTCAAAATGGGGTTCCATTCTTTTCGGCATTCATCATCAGTGTTGCCAAAAAAATTCCAAAATAATTGAATTACATATTTCATTTTTTTTGATGAATCGGATAGAGCCATAAGGCTCCAGCCATCAAAAAATATTTCATCAAAAAATTGGATCACATATTTCATAAAACCCATAAATTTATAACCAAAAATTTGGACTGGATGTATTTTTTATTTGGGCTTTTGGACTTGGGCTTGGATAGGTTATGTTTGGGGGTCCCAAAAATTATTTAATTGGGGGGGGGGGGGGGGGGGGGGGGGGGGGGCAAATTAGAAAATTAGGTATAAGAAGGGGGGTTTTGCAAATTTTCTGGGGTCCCATTTGTCCCCCCAGGCTTGCATCTGCCTCCGCCACTGCTCTGAGTTGGCTACTGTTCATGTCCGGTCTAAAGTAAGTTTTGTTAGCTTAGAGCAAAATTTCAATTCACTGCAACTCACAAGTTTTGTTAGCTTAGAACTCACGAGTTTTGTTAGCTTAGAGCAAAATTTCAATTCACTGCAACTCACAAGTTTTGTTAGCTTAGAACTCACGAGTTTTGTTAGCTTAGAGCAAAATTTCTATTCACTGCCACTCACAACAACAACAACAAAAACAACAAAGTCTTTTTCCCAACTAGTTGAGGTCGGCTACTTGAATCCTGGTTTTTCATTCTGTTCGGTTTAGTCTTTTTCCCAACTGGTTGGGGGCGGCTACATAAATTAATGTTTTCCATTCTGCTCGGTTTAGCGCAATATCTTCTGCTATCATTTTTTTTTTTTACCGTTTCCATCCAAGTTTAGATCTTTCTCTACCCCTAACTCTCCGAGCAAGATCTTATGTAACGTCAGAAGCCATCATTTCTTTTTTCACCGTTTCCACTCAAGTTTAGATCTTCCTCTACCCTAATTCTACCCTCAGTACTTATTAAATCACTTTTTCTAATTGGGGTTTGCTACATGAATCCTGGTTTTTCATCACCGCTACTCACAAAAGAAACAATATTAAAATCTCTCTAAATTTAATCAGAGGTCGCGGACCTACTCAGTATTAGCTAGGGTAGGAGAGAATTCAGTCAGATAAATCAATTTGGTGAACTAGTTCTTCTTCGATATGATTCACACTGTTCAACTTGATCTACGTATATCATATACTTCGATATTAAGATAGATATGTTGTTTACAATTTATTTGCCTATAAATCCTACAGATCGTTTTCAGCAATAAAGAAATAGGCATGGGTAGAATTACAGTCAGGCTTTGCTGTATGTCATGTTCCCAACTGAGTTTTTGTTTTTGTTTTTGTTTTTGTTTTTTTTTTTTTTGGTCCCGTACCATTGGTTGTTGATATCTCAAATCTTCTTAATAAATTTTGACTACTTCCTTGTGTGCTTCCTTTTGAGCTGGATATCTCACAATATATGCATGTTCAGATATGAGGATTTTTCCAAAAAAAGCACCAATAGATGTTCAAATTCTAAATAACCCATCAACAAATTGTGATTTTCAGATACACCATTCATAATATGGGGCTCACCTCACCCCAAAAAAGTTACAGCATTCATTAGATTTTGTTAGCTTAACCCTGAGCATCTGTAGTTGTTGGCCATTTTGCCAAAATTTTCATGTTGTAGTGGTTAGCCAAATACCTAAAAATTGAATTTCGCTGCTACAGTAGTAGGCTATATTTGACAAAAGAAATGGCAATTGTCAAATATAGCTAACGAAAGAAAATCTTTCGTCCGTTCGATCAGACGAAAGATTATTTTTCGTCCGAGAGATTTTTTTTCACGTGTACTCATCGGACGAGGAATTATTCCCCGTCCTTTAAATTATTATTATTTAATTTTTTTATTTATTTTTTATTTTTATTTTTTATTTTTATTTTTTAAAACGGTCCTCCGTTCCATTCAAAAAAAAAAACAAAAACTTCTCAAATGGGAGATAATGTCCCGGCCTAGGATGAAGCTGCTTTTTGAAATAAAATTTTGTGTTGAAATATCACTATCTCATATGATGTAAACCATTTTTTAAGTTGTTGTCTTTTTTAGTTTTTTTTTTTTTTTTTTTTAAGTTGGACGAAAAATTATTTACCGTCCGTCCTATTTGGATATCGAAAAAGCCAAATAATTGGTATCCGCTAATTAGTAAGATCGAAAAGAAACTATCAGGATGGCAGAGCCGGTTTCTATCGCTAGGAGGAAGAATAATTTTGTTAAATTCCGTTCTCTCAGCAATACCGCTGTATCTAATGTCTATTTACGAACTGCCTAAGTGGGTTATTCAGAGAATCGATAAAGTTAGAAGAAGATTCTTATGGAAAGAAACGGACGAGGGGAACAAAGGATTTTCCCTGGTAAAGTGGGGGAGAGTCTGTAAGAGAAGGGAATTTGGGGGCTTGGGAATCATGAACTTACATGATATGAATAAAGCTTTGCTGAGTAAGTGGTGATGGAAGATTACTACCAAGCGTAAAGGATGGTGGAGCTTCTCATTTGATCGGTTTCGCAAGAGAAAAAAATATCGGTACGGAGGAAGGAGTCCCTCAGCCAAGGTGTCCCTTCTTTGGAAAGGGATAGCTAAGCAGGGGGAGATTTTCCACACTAATACGAGATGCAGAGTGGGAAACAGCAAAAATACTAGATTCTGGAAAGACAAATGGTGCGGACAAACAACTATGCAAAGCCGATTCCCCCAGGCGGCGGAAGCAACTAAGAATATAGATCTTACTGTGGAAGACGTGTGGAAGAATGGGAAGCTCAAATTCGTTGTATCTAACAACATCGACGAAAGGAGTGTAACCCAATTCGAAGCGTTAAATAAACTAATCTGCGAGGAAGGGGGACAACAAAACAACCAAGAAGACGAGAGATGGTGGGATAGAGACGAGTCGAAAGTTTTCTCTGTATCTGGAATGTATAACTGGCTAAATGATGGGGGTCATAGATGTAAAGACCAAGCGGTTATTTGGTGAGCTCACGTACCTTTCAAAATAAAAGTTTTCTGTTGGCTGGTACACAAAGACGCCATTCTATCAAAAGTCAATCTCCGGAAAAGGAACATGCTGGTCGATGTTACTTGTGATTTGTGCAGGAGTTCAGAGGAGGATGTCAATCATCTGCTATTCCAATGCTCCAAAGCTAGATTTATCTGAGAGGTTGTTTGTAGGGGATTTGGGATAGAGTGGGTACCGAATTCAATAGGGGACATCTGGGGGGGGTTTTAGAGAGGCTCACATTAGGGCGGGGGATAGAAAGGCGTGGGATATTGCAATAGCAGCTTCGATGTGGAACCTGTGGCTAGAGAGAAATGGATTCATTTTTAGAAATATCTCATATTCATTAAATTTATCCATGCATAAAATTTTTTCTCTGATTCACAATTGGGCAGGTGCGGAAGAAGCCGCTAAGAGGAGGAGGATCATCGAAGAGGAATAGAAAGGAAGGAGATCTTAGGGGGACTTTGCCTCTTCAGGGATGCGATAGATTGTTCATGTTTTCAAGAGAAGGGGCGAAGGAAGAAGTTATTTTGGTTTTTATATAGGGCTACCCTTATTTTGATGTATTTCTTTGCTGTTGTTTTTCATTCCTTTTGATGTTGTCTGTTTTAGTAGGATGTTATGTACTACTTGTTTCTTTAAATCTCTTTAATGAAACGATGACTGCTGTCATCTTTTATCAAAAAAAAAAAAAAAAAAAACCCAAATTCACTCGCCATCTTCTCCAACCTCTCACTCGCCAACTTAGGTGGCAAAATATTTTGTGAACTGCAACCTAAGTATTATCGAGGACGTAGTACACAACAGCAGTCTGTGTGAAGTCTCCATTGAACTATCTTTTAAGCTAAGTCTTTGGAGTCTATTATAGTATGTAGTTAGGCAGCCCGTTCATAACTACAGCCTAAAAGTCGAAGAAACCACAATTCGATACTGCTGCTTATGAGGACAGACCTATCCTCAAAATTAGTTTCGAAATAGACCTATTTTAAAAATTAGTTTTTAAAAAAAATCCTATTTGGGGAAAAAAAATCCATCATCATCATCATCATCCTCCTCCTCCTCGTCTTCCATCCATCCATCAGCTAAACAATGGCACCAGTACCAAACCTGTCGTCTCCCCTCTCCTCAGCCAACCCCAACCACATCCGCAAACTCATCTCCTCTCAATCCAAATCCAACCCCCTTCTCGCCCTGGAACTCCACCGCCTCTCCTCCTGCCTTCTCCCCCCTCCCCCTTCCCTTATCCTCCACCTCGCCCGCCACCGCTACTTCTCCCTCTCCTTCTCCCTCCTCAACCTCCTCCCTCGCCCACTCCCCCCATCCCTCCTCTCCTCTCTCTCCCTCTCCATCTCCCTATCCCAGCAGCCACGCCTCCTCCTCTCCCTCCTCAACCTCCACCACTCCTCCCTCCCCCCACTCCTCTCCTCCCCCAAACACCTCCTCCGCCTCCTCTCCGCCCTCTCCTCCCACCCCTCCACCCTCCCCTCCGCCCTATCTCTCCTCAAATCCTCCCCCTCCCCTCCCCTCCCCGCCTTCAACCTCCTCATCTCCTCCCTCTCCCGCCACAACCGCCTCGCTTCCGCCTTCTCCCTCTTCAACTCCCTCCCCACCTACAACCTCTCCCCCGACGCCGCCTCCTACCACTCCCTAATGCTCGGCCTCTGCCGCAAGAGCCAGGTCGCCACCGCGCTCGACCTACTCGACGAAATGCATAACAAGGGGATGTCTGTGGACAGGCTGACGTACACGAGTTTGCTGAATAGTTTGTGTAGGAAGAAGAGGTTGAGGGAGGCTTATAAGTTGCTGTGTAGGATGAAGGTGAAGGGGTGTAACCCGGATGTGGTGCACTATAATACGGTGGTTGTGGGGATGGTGAGGGAAGGGAGGGTGCTGGATGCTTGTAAGGTGGTGGAGGATGATATGGAGAAGGGAGGGTTGTGTTTGCCGGATTTGGTGACTTATACGAGCTTGGTGTATGGGCTTTGCGCGAGGGGGATGTGGGAGGTGGGGGAAAGGTATTTGGAGGAGATGGTGGGGAAGGGGATGGTCCCGCACTTTTCGGTGTTTCATGGATTGGTCAATGGGTTTTGTGGGGTGGGGAAGGTGGAGGAGGCGTGTAGGGTAATGGATGTTATGATGGGGGTCGGGGTTGTGCCGCATGTGGAGAGTTGGCTGGTGGTTATTCCCGGGGTGGTTTGTGAGGATGATAGGGACAAGTTGGGGGAGGAGTTGGTGAAGGTGATTATGAGTAAGGAGAAGCGGCGGCAATGGGGAACAAGGATTTTGTAGGTTGCTTCAGAAGAGTGGCTACTAGGTGTATTGGTTGTCTGTTTGAATATTGAAGGATTGGAGGAAGGAGGAGAAGAAGAGGATCAGTAAATTGGAGTTTGTTTCTTGGCCTTACTTATATGAGGCTTGGCTGTTGCCTCCAATTTAGACAGAATGAATGAAGGTACTAGTTTAGTATTCTCCTATGTATTCTCCCTATTCTTGATAAGCTACTATGTAGGAAAAGTATATGAAGATGTGTTAGAGTATATGTGAATTTCAACTGGATACATGATAGGCTACATACCCCCTCCTTCAATATGTTTGAAATGTTATGTATTTGTGATATTAGACAGTAATGTTAACGGCGACTTACCTAATTGTAGACTTAGATACCCATGGTTTCTCAGTTTGGGATGTCGATTCTCAAGTTTGAATTAATCTTGTTCACTTCTTTTTACATACATCATAAGGGCTATTACTGATGGTAAAGAATAAGTGGCAATCTTCCGGAAGAAAGGTGTATGGTTCATGATAGTAAAGAATGTTGCCAATAAAGAATAAGTGCTATTACTGATAGTCAATTTCATTTCCGGACTACCGCTATTTCCCTTGTCTAACTCCCTCCAACTCTTTCAGGGTCGCCTGGTTGGTTCGTCTGGTTTGAAATCTCTCCAAACACTATTTTCTATCTGCCAAATTTCGTGGCAATCTTTCTGTATTGTTCTCAGTTTGCTCCTTGCTGGAGACTACTAGTCTAGCAGAAATTGGAAAAGTAGCACCTCAATGTTTTTATCCCAAATCTCCTATTGCGAGAGTTGGCAATGTTGGGCTGCATTGATGAATTCGCCACCATCATGCACGGTCGATGGGGAGATTTTTCTGGGATTTAAAACCCCGACTCTGCTCTTTGCTAATGCCATATTACATTCCAGTTTCTCCTAGATATTTTCCGCATTCCCCAACGTACCACTTTTTTCTACCTAATTCTACAATCAACTGTCGACATACCTTCAGTAATTGATGTACTGCTTGGTGCTAATAGATTTGGACATGCCAAAAAGTTATGATTATTTTGCAAGAATTCGCTGGTTGAATTAAGAAAGTGTAGTTTAGACAGTCATTTAATAGGTTGATACCATGGTTCTTCTAAATAGTTTCTTCTTACTGAAAATGTGATAATATTCTAAAGCAAAATCTCATCTTTTGTTAATCTTTCAATACCTTATTGCTATAGTCCACATTACTTGTCTGCATCATAGATTTCTCTTCTTTAAATCTATCCTATGGCTCTCTTACCTTTCTGAAGTTATATATATCATGAAATTGTTAGAGACACAGTACGCTAACATTTATTGCTGTCCTGGTACTTGTTATATTTTTCGTGCATGTCTTCCACCAGATTTTGGTTTTGGTTGTGATGGCCAATTGTTGCCAATATTTCAAAATTCAAACATCTGAACATGCATGCTTCTTTTGAATGGTATCCTAGTCAACCTTGGCTACTTCATCACTGCAAAGTGGTGAAGATCTAACACAATCTTTTTAAGTTGTCATATGCAATCAAGTTTGCCGCTGAAAGAAGCTGGGTTAAGTTTGGCATCTTGGCATCTGACTCATGAAAAAGCATAGAACATGCATGCACATAGGCTAGGCCGGAACCTGTCCTACCCAACTCGA
The DNA here is from genome assembly GCA_017893485.1 of Hemerocallis citrina. Classification (NCBI taxonomy): domain Eukaryota; kingdom Viridiplantae; phylum Streptophyta; class Magnoliopsida; order Asparagales; family Asphodelaceae; genus Hemerocallis; species Hemerocallis citrina. The sequence continues at coordinate 460,658,842 of CM030358.1, read as the reverse complement.
GAAATTATGGGTATGGGTCATAAGTTTTTCAAACCCAAACCCATATGGGTATAAATTTTTTTTTTTGGTTTTTTCCATATCCATATCTGCAATCTTCGCTATTTCCATATTCCCACCCGAAATCTTTATATTTCCATATTAACCCCTCAAATCAATATGGTAATTCCAAAACACACCTAATGCTTAAAAATACTTTTTAGCCCTTTTGCTTGCTTGTTCACTCTCTAATTTTCTATCAAACCTAAGAGAACCCTAGAAATCCTTTTTTAATTTCATCAACTGTCATATTCTAGTAACTATTAAACTTCAACTTTTCTCATATTCCCCCTCCCCCCCACACAAAAAATTTACAAGTCAACCCATTTACAGCCCTATATGCGTATGCTTGGATTGTGTTTCTGCACAGGTTCTTTGGTTTTTCCTCTATGAAATCTAGTCATTCCCTCTTACATTCTGATTTTCACGATTGTGGTTTAAATGGAAAATCGAATACTGAAATTAGAAAGTTAAGAACCTGCCACATTAGTCGCTCGATTGTGGTTTCAATGGATAGCCCCCTTCTGTTGGAAATTTGGAATCCATGCAAAGGAGAAATGTTAAAAGCTCCCTTGTACATTAGATGCATAAGTTCTGTATTGCACGAGTAAACTTGTTCCCCGTTGTATAAAAAAATAAATAAATAAAAAAACTTGTTCCCCATTATTTAACTTTTCAGATCTATGATTAATAGTATTGATTGATTCATTTTTCTGAATCATCTATACTATTATATCATGGAAGGAGGTGAATGGTTGGCCTGCCCTCTTGTATTTGTTTACGGGTCTCTAGTTTGAGTAGGCTAGGCACACTCTTTTTGATTAAGTGGACTCTCTACTTGTTTTTACTACAATGCGCATTGTGCAACTTCATATCTGTACTTCCTGCTTTCAGTTTGTCGGTGGCTTAATTGGGTCTCTCATGGCAGGCATCATTCGGCATTCTCGTCCTTGTCTACTTCTACTCCCACTATTTCTTCGCCAGTGGGGCTGCTCATATCGGAGCAATGTTTACCGCCTTCTTATCAGTAGCAAGTGCTTTGGGGTACACCTCCCCTCTTCGCAGCAATGGTCCTTTCCTTCCTCTCAAACCTTATGGGAGGTTTAACCCACTATATGGTATTGGCTCAGCCCCAGTCTTCCTGCTATGGCGCTGGCTATGTTCCATTGGCGAAATGGTGGGGTTATGGTTTCATCATTTCGGTTGTCAATATCCTCATTTGGCTTGGTGTTGGTGGCGTTTGGTGCAAGTTCATCGGCTTATGGTGAAGTAACTCATGATCATGAGAAAGTTGTTCCATTAATTATGGTTGGCAATGAAATTTTTACATTTCTGAACATGCATACTTGCTCCATAATAATTTTTACCCATTGTCAAGATCGGTTGAGAGGGGACAAAGATATCTGTAGTCTAGGATTTTTTCATATATGAATTGAAGCTTGTTTCGAAAATTTTGGTGGGGTTTGCCATTTGTTGAAGATACTCACTCTCTACAAGCAGCAATTTGGTAGCTGTTTATATATCTCATTCTGGCTTATCTTCTTGTGAACTTCAGATTTATGAATTAGATTATCAAAACATGATTTATAACATGAAGAGAAATATTATCACTAGTGCTAGGGATTTTTTTTTTCTTTTTCTTTTTTTTGTGTGTGTATTTTTATCCTTATTTTTATTGTTTCTTTGCTGGAGTGAGCTCTGAACTGTAACCACCATATTCTTATCTTCGCATTCAAAACTTGTCATTATGTATTCACAAACTAAAGAAAGCTTGTGCTTGTGCTTCCCTTCCAATTTTCAAATGGCACTCATGATAATCTTTCTTTTCATGTTAACCTAAAAAGTAGTAGAACCTAACCCTTGTTCTTGCCCTAGACTAGTAGAAATATCCAAAGATAATGTGTGTGTCGCTATTTACAAGTGATAAATCAATTCTGTATCTTTGTCCAACTATACAAGACTAGTGCCATATGATGATGCATATAGCAATGGTACAAATACCCGATATCCAGACCTGACATTGGACCGGAATCGACCAGATCTATACGGATTCGGGTTCTAAAATAAAACCTGATGCACTTTCGGGATCGAGTCTGGGTCCGCTCAAATTAGAACCGACCTGGACTCGGACTTGTTAAAAAATACCTCCAAATATATGAAATTTGAATAATAGGGTTATATGAATCTACATGTAAATAATAATTGTTGAAGCTAGATGTGTAAATATAATATTTATTCATGTACTTAAATACAAAAATTGTTAGAACCGTAGGTTATCGGATGTAAAAATATTTAAGTGTAAATATTTATTTCTCACTACCGAACCCGATGGGTATTTTTTTAACTAGGATCCGGATCTGAACCCAAACCCGGTTCTCGCAAATTTGGGTTCAGATCCGATTTTTGGACCCGTGAGTTACCGGTTCCAGGTCTGGGTCCAGGTGGTGGAGGACCCGATACTGCTCTAGATGCATGTGTCTAACCTCATTATGTGACCTTCCTTCTTAGGACTTGTATAGTTTGGGTGAAGACGACTACAAATTATAATTTGGGTGAAGACGAACTACAAACCCAACTATAGTTACAAAATTACTCTCTTATCCTTCCCCACTTCTTTCCTTCTAACCCATAAACACAATCTGGCCCTTACTAAACCGGACCCCAAATTATAATTAAACAATTACTAAACTCAAAATCGTTCCCACCTGCATCCACTTTCCTTTGCACGAGGGTGTAATTTACAATTTTATCTCTGTTCCGTTATAAATAACTAGTAGTTTACACATGCGATGCACGTTTTAATAAATATAGTTTTTTTAAAATAAAAATTTAGACGTAGTCTTGATTTGAACCTAGGACCTCCTTTATAATAATTATGCACGTGCGTTGTACTAGTTGGTAGAATGACAAAACATTTACAAATGACACTAAGGCCTTCTCCCATTATAATTTTAGAGATGAAAATATTTTTCACTAATTTGACAGTGGATAACACGAGCGACTGGAAATTGGCCGGTTGGAAAGGGCATTTCTTGTCAATTGGATGTAGGATCACACTCACCAATTTGGTTCTGAGCAGTCTGCCGACATTTCATATGTCGATTTATAAACTTCCGAAATGGGTGATCCCCAAAACTGACAAATGTAGAAGAAAATTCCTGTGGAAAGGAGTCAATGAGGAGGATAGAGGCCTCCACCTAGTCAACTGGGGAAGGGTTTTCAAGAAAATAGACTTTGGGGGGCTAGGGGTCCTGAATCTCAAATTTATGAACAGAGCATTGTTGTGCAAATGTTGGTGAAAACTTCATAGGAAGTGCAAGATCTAGGGGTACAACTCCTTCGCGTTATACCGGAGGTGGAAAAGATTTGGGAGAAGAAGCAAACACGGTAAGGCCTCCTACTTTTAGAAAGGGGTGACGAAAGTGGGGGACTCCTTCCACACCAATATGATATACGAGGCAGGTAAAGGTAAGGACACCCAATTCTGGAAAGATAAAAGGTGCATGAACTATACTCTGCAAGCACTTTTTCTGAATGTCGCTAGGAAAGTTACCAATTTGGATACCTTAGTGGTTGATGTTTGGAATAATAGGGCGGTTAAGATAATATTACAGAGGTCTCCATCCCAAGCTTTCACAAAACAATTTAAGCATCTGGTGGTGCTCCTCGGGAAAGAGGGACATCAGTTGGGCGAGACGGAGGACAAGCAGAGGTGGAGCTTAAAGCCGAACAATACTTCACGGTTAGATCTATGTATAACTGGCTTAATGGTATAGGAGTATGAAGCAGAGATGCTATGCACCTATGAAAGTGAAGGTTTTTCTCTGGTTGGTTGCAAATGATGCGATATTGTCCAAAATTAACTTAAATAAGCGCCACATCCCGGTGGAGTTAAGGAGTTCAAGATGCATGACTGACGATGAAGACACTAATCATATCTTATTTACGTACCCAATGCCCAGGTTGGCCTGGGAGGTTCTCTATTTAGGTTTTGGTATTTTGGATGTCCCGAGTTCTACGAGTGAGATTTGGTTTGAAGGGGTGGGGAGTCTAGTTCAAAATGAGAATAAATTAGCTTGGGATTTGTGGCTAGACCTGAATGATTATTGCTTCCGTAATATTAATAATAGATTCTCTGTTTTGATGCATAAATATTTTCCTTCATTATTGTTTGGGCAGGTCAAACGGGGATGAAGAAGAGACTTCGCGGAGAGTAGTAGTACAGAGGTCAAGAGGATGCAGACTGTGGCTTTTCTTGGATGTAGGCTTATTTTGGTTGTATTTGACATATGTACTTTTACCGATGTATCTTCTATTATGTACCTGTATTTTGTATGAGGGGTTAGAATCGAGAGTTATTCAATCTAACTCTTTTGATTATGTTGTACTTTGTTTCATTAACTTTTCATTAATGAAGCGATAATGATAGTCACCTTTTATGTCAAAAAAAAACACAAACGACTCTTTTGGGGGTGAGCCCTGCCGGATTGTGGGTGGAAATATTTTTCACTCATTTGACAGCGGATACCCAAGCGATTCTTTTGAGGTGAGCCTCATATTGTGGATGGTGTATCTGAAAATAGCAATTTGTACATGGTACTTGAAATTAGAACATTTGTAGATTGGCTTTTTGGAAAGGAAAAAAAAAACAGGGAACTTTGGCTAATATAGGCCATAGTACCAAACTGTGGCCTCTTCGATTTCGAGGTCGCAGTTCACAACTGCGGCCTAAGTACATATCATACATCTTTGACTAATGGGCTCCAAGACATGGAAAAAAATTTCTAAGTGTGAAATGTGAAAAATACAAGGCCGCAATTAGGTATAGCGGCATCAATATAACATAGGCCATAGTTATATGCTTCGTAGGACCCAATTTTTACAAGCATATAACTAAGGCCGCAGAAATCATATAACTGAGGCCACAATTGTGAACTGCGGCCTCTGTTATATTGAGGCCGCAGTACCCAACTGCGGCCTCGTATGTTTTACATTTTACACTTAGGAAAAAAATTTCCAAATCTTAGAGCCTATTAGCAAAAGATATATGGTATGTACTTAGACTGCAATTGTAAACTGCGACGTCGTTATCGAAAATATCGCAGTTCGATACTGCAGCCTAGCCTATGAGGACATGTCCATCTTTGAAATTAGTTTCGAAAGTGGTCTATTTTGAAAATTAGTATATAAAAGTGCCATTTGGGGGGGGGGGGGGGGGGGGGGGGGGGGGGGATCTATATTTCTATGGAACCATATTTCTAAAAGCCATTGAGGAGGAGGTGACCTGAGGGGAGAGTGATGAGCTGCAGTGGGGTCCCCAAAATAGACATTATTTGTGGATATAAAAAGAGAAAGAAGGGAGTAAAACACACTACATGCTTACATACATGATACATCTCTATCTATTGGCTATTGCATCATTTGCATGTGTGTATAACTAGTTATGGATGATAAGATATGATATATGATATATATTCACAGGCGGGAATGCATATATAAAAGAAAGAGAAGATTCTGCAGGTAAGATGTCCCTTTGCCATAAAGATGTGACGGTCCAAGGTTTGGACCAAATGAAATGAAGATTATCTCTTAACGCCACTCAATCAATGATGTTGGAACCAACCCTTACTAACTGTCATGATTTTCACTTGTAAATTTCCATTTGTTCTATCAAATTAATGAAAGGTACACACGTTTAGAGGAGAAGCTATGCAGGTTATAGTAGTAAAGATGAATGGAGGAGAACACGCATCTGTGTTTCATTAATGAGGAATAAGAGCTTCCACAATCCGATTGCTAAAAAATATGGTAAAATGGCAAATAAAAATAGCAAATAAAAATTTCTTGTACAACTGTAATTTGCTAAAATTTGAAAAGCGACAGTACATATTGTTTCGTCTCGTTCCTATTTTTTTTTACAGTTAATTAATTACTGATTAGATATTAAAATAGGTTAATTAAATAAATTAAATAATAAAATATATCCTAATATACTTAAATACACTATAACCTATTAATTATACACTAACCTAAATATGAGAAATGGGTGGGACGGGACATGTCCCGTCCAAGCGAAATAGACTTGAAACGGGACAATATGTCTCGTTTCAGTATTTTTTATTTATTTATCTATTTTTGTTCAGTTGTACCGTCTGATCATTATAAATAATAATAATAAAAATAAAAAAAAAGGTCAGACGAAAATCCCATTGAAAGATTAAAAAAATTAGGGACGGAACAACATGTTCCGTCTCTTATAATTTGAGAATCACAATTTAGTTTCTCATTTATGAGAATGAACTGTAGTAATTTTGCCATTTTATGGCAAAATAGCAAACGACTGCAGAGCCTCATTTCTCAAAAAATGAGACGTGGGCAAATATAGCAAACGATCGTGGATGCTCTAAGGAGATATAAACACTTATGGGCCGATAGTAGGAAATCCTTATAACAATACTTTGAAAGAATCAGAGTTTCTTTCACCTGTCTGCTTTGTTGGGCAGAATTAGTGGTATCTTCGGGGTGCGACATGCAGCAAGTGATCACCATCATCGGGTAGATTGAGCCACAAGCCATGTCCATCAAGCAAGCCCCTTGCATTCAGGGGAAGCCCGAACCCAACCCCAACCTAGACGACAATATAGGTATAGCACAGTATTGCCATATCTCAAATTATAATATATATCTCATCAGTTTCCATTCAGTAGCCGAATTGAACTTGAAATACAGAAAAAACGTCAATGTACAATCTCCATATAAAGCCACACAAACAAACAATACCCTCACATTCAACTCCGACACAGCTTGTTACAATAGTTAAGTTCTTTCAACTCCTTGCTTTTCGGGACACTAATTTGCCATAATGCGACTCTGATGAAAATTTTAAGTTACATCAGCACAATGATAATAATAATAATTAAAAAGAATATCAAAACTAGATCAATTCCTAAAATACAAGTAAACAAGAGTACAAGAAAGTACAAAATTTTCAAACATCCCTCACTAACAATCACTTGAAAAATTCATCAAAAAACAATCACTTGAAAAAAAAAAAAAAAAAAGAGGAATCACCAAACACAGCTTTTCTACAGACAGAATCGAAGTATCACGGGCAGATCTTTTACACGAGGACAGAAGTATCACGGGCAGATCTTTTACACGAGGACACGATGGTGTCAACCATTGAACCCCTCATCATTTCCATAAGGAAAAGGACGGGCGCGAGGAAAAGTAAAGAAGTTCAAAAAAAAAAAAACAAAGAAAAAAGGGGAAAGCACACCCTCAATTTGAAAGCAGCATACAGATGCAAGCAAAAAAATTTGAATACAGCAAACTTGGTGACTCATCGGAGAGTATCTCACAAAAAAAGGATTACTTCAGAATCGTCAATCTCCAAAGCCATAGGAGCTGAAGTGTTTCACTCTAAACTTCCATTCCCCCTTGACTGCATCGTAAGATACGAATTCAGCACCTTGCTCCTCTGCTTTCTTGATGAGCAGTTCCTTGTATTTGTCAAGCTTGGTGCCATCGGTAAAGTGCTGCCCTGTCTTCTTGTTCATGGGCTTTATGTTAAGAAGAGTCACCTCAGCTGGCTTGTTCAGACCCTGCCCAACATCGGGTTTCTTGCTCTCGTCCTTGTATACAATCACCTCCTTATTGTTGAACTGAACAATTGACTGCAAATCAAGCCTCCTCACATCAGTTTCCCCCAAAAACTTTATGCTGCCAAAGCCACGCCTCCCTACCACAAAGTCCTTCACTCGGCGGCAAAACCCAGGTTCCGCACGTTCCTTGGCAGCCAGTTCCTGGATGCGTGGTTCAGTGTAGTAGTCAGCATGACGAAGCTTGGGCATGAGAGCCTCAATGCCTGCTCCATGCTCATATACAATAGCAGCTTCGCCAGCCCTGTGTCCAGATATAGTGATACTTGGTGAATATTCAGTCTCCTGAGTATGGTCATCCTGGGAAAACCCATTTGTCTTCTGCGAAGGAGCTTTAGATGGAGATGATGATGAAGATCGATGGAAACCATTATTTAGCTCCTTTGCATGGCCATTTTCGGTAGGATGCTCTTCTGCATAACAAGTATTAAGTTTCAAAGTCGAAGCAATATGGGGCAATAAATAAAATTTCTTTCTCGAGTTTATAGTCTATGTAATTATAAAAAATCAATCACATAAGAAAGAAAGAATAGTAGTTCATAAAGTCCCAGAAAGACTTGATCAGTGCCAAAGTATAGCATTACAAAGCGAGAATAGTGAAATAAAACTTATTTCTTGAGTTTATGTACTCTATGTAATTATAAATAAATAATGCACAAAAGAAAGAAAGAATAGGAGTTCATAAATCATAAGACTCCTAACACCCCAGAAAGACTTGATCATTGCCACAGTATAACATTACAAAGCTAGAATAGTGACTCCAGACTTCAATGTGACTGATCCAAATATGAATCGCATGCAGAAAAAATCACACAAGGTTAAGGAACATTTTTGAATACTTTGCTAGGAGAGAGAGACAGTATAACATTACAAAGCTAGAATAGTGACTCCAGACTTCGATGTGACTGATCCAAATATGAATCGCATGCAGAAAAAATCACACAAGGTTAAAGGAACATTTTTGAATACTTTGCTAGGAGAGAGAAATAATAATAATAAACATCAGAATAACACAACTTACCATCATTATATTCCTGAGACATTTCATCCAAAACTGGAGCACTTGGTTCTCCTGACACTTTACCTGAATGATATCAGGTATAACTAAATATCAGCAAAATATAGCTAATGAGCACCCGGGAGACAGTTACAAGATGAAGAACAAATATTGCACAAAAATTAACTAACCATACTCCTGCAAAGGTGGTGGGAGGCAGAGGGAGAGAACACACCCCCCCCCCCCAACCACCACCACCACTAGTTGGCTGACAATTTCAAGCCAACATGACAAATGCAATGTCGGTTGTCAAAGTGTTCACCAAAAAAAAGATTTTTTTTCCTCCTTTCAAATCATTATCAGCTGCGTTAGAAATGATATGTCACTCAACCTATTGCTGTGTCTGAGACAATTTAAGACACAGATGCTAGCCTATATAATTTCCTAAGAAAGTAATCTGTTTGTCTATTGATTAACCGAAAATGAAAACAAACATTCTCTATTTCTAAGAAAAAGAAATGCCGTGTCGTTGCAAATTCCCAAACCATATCTTCGTTAGGGATCTAAATGAACGCAAACAATCCATTTCAAATTCGACTTCAGATTCAATCATTGGATATCAGATATCAGCTATCCGTCTGTTTACCAATGGAAAAGAATCTAGAATATCTTAATAACATCTGGATGATCAAATACTATGCATGGTTAAACTCATTTTTTCATCCAAATCAATAATCATTAATAATGTCTGATAAATATCCATATTTGAAGCAAGCCCGAAATCATTTTATCAAATATGGATATTTGTGTTCAATTTTTAGGGAAAGGGAGGTCTTCAAGAGAGGTCGGGGCTCTCCCTAAGGTGGGAGAGCTCGCCAGGGTGAGGCGATCCTATGAACAATCCGAAGTTTCGAATCTTTCATCTTAAGCTAAATTAGAAGAAAAAAACCTCACTAAACTGTACCCTTTCTGGAGAAAACCACCGTGAACTATTTTTGCACAAAAAACCTCCGTGAAGTATATTTTCAAAAAACCCAGGCCGACGACATGAGCTTCCGCTAAGTTGTCTTTGACACATGCATCACATGTGACTTAAATTTACATATTTTTGCCCTTGACTGAATAAGTCCACTCACTTCTTCTTCTTTTCTTCAAAAATCATTTCTTCCCCAAATCAACCTCAATCCCAATCTTCCTCCCCACCAAATCAACCCAAAATCGATCCATCCTAATTTTCCACACTCCTGATGTCATCCCGGATCAACCCATCTCGATCAATCTCCCGACCAAATCAACCCCCCCCCTTTTTTTTGGGGGGGGAGGGGGGGTATGAAGAGAGTGAAGAAATTAAAGAAAGATCTTTTTTTAAAAAATATTTCGTGAATTTTATTTCTTCACATTTTTCATAAATTTTTACGGGTTTAGGAGGTAATGAAAGTGAGTAGAGAGAAGAAATTCAAATTTTTGTTCATATTTTATTAAAATAATTTTTTGCGTTTTTTTTTATATTTTCAATATGTGACGACATCTTATGACTTCAATTTTCAGTTAATTATCTCTTCACTGTACTTATCTTTACTTATTGCAGACTCTTATAACGGGTTAGGTTTACTTAACTTGTTGTCTTCAATAAATCGAAGCCATACGATTGAAGAAATCAAACGGAGACTTGATCCTCCAACCCTAACCCTAACCCTACATCTAACCCTAATCCTACCCCTAACCCTCTATAACTTTTTTTATTTAAATTTTTAATGGAGATTTAATGGAGATGTAATTTTTGTCTACATTATTTTTTTGAAATTGAGAAGGATGTACAAAAGGAAGGTTCAAACGCAGCAAAGAACTTTGTAAGATAGCCTGAGAGATGAAGAGCATGAACATCCTATAACTCTAGGGATTAGTCATGGCGATGATTATTTCTCTTTTGTGCCAAAAGCTGGTATAAGATAAGAAAACAAAACAAAATGAGAACAAGGAGTACACCGTGACTTGACTAATCATGTATTCCTTGACTGTCATGGCAAAATTTTGGTCATATTTTTTAGAAGAGCAATAACAATTTTTTTGTGTTTTTAAAAACATGTAATGAGAAAAGAGTTGAAACTTGACCCTCTAACCCTGCCGGCCTACCCCTACCCCTAGACCTTACCCTTAAAAAGAGGGCAGGATTTTTCGCACCAACATGGAATGAGAAAAGAGTTGAAATATGAATAATTTTTTTTCAAATTTCTTCTCTCTTCACCTTCTTCATTACCTCTCCCCAACCCGTAAAAAATTATTTTAAAATGTAAAAAATTAAAATTGACGAAAAGAATTTTAAAATATATCTTTCTTTAATTTCTTCACCCTCTTCATAAAAAACATAGCGGAAATGTTTCTTCACCCTCTTCAGGCAGGGGCAAAAAAGTCCAAATTTAAGTCACATGCGATGCACGTGTCCAAAACATAGCGGAAGCTCATACCATAGGCCTAGATTTTTTTTAAAAGTTCACAAAAAATTTTGTGCAAAAATAAGTTCACGGCGGTTTTCTGTTTTCTAAAGTGGACTTATTCAATTGGGGCAAAAATGTCCAAATGTAAGTCACGTGCGATGCATGTGTCCAAAAACATAGCGGAAGCTCACGCCGACGGCCTGGGTTTTTTTTTAAAACATACTAAACGGAGTTTTTTTTGCGCAAAAAAAATTCACGGCAATTTTCTGCATAAAGTGTATAGTTCAATGAGGTTTTATCTAATTTGGCCTTCATCTTATTCTAAATACTTAACATAATCCACTCATGTGTAATCAAGTCATTTGAACATTGTTTTCCCTTGCATCATATTATTATAAAAAATAAAGATATTTCAGCCGTAAAATTTTGTAAAAGTTTTAGTTGCATGAGCAAACGGGTTGCTAAGACTTGATTTCTTATTCTTAGGCTAGTTCATTTCTAACAAAATGAATGGGTCGGATCGGCCATATGATGTCTTCAAGATGAAGGAGAACCTTGGGCTCTCCCATCTTATCAGAAGCTCCGACCACTCTTGAAGAATTCCCTGTAGCCTATATGACAATATTCATATTTGTAACTGAATCGCGGCAAGAAATCAAAGCGGAATACATTAATATCGTTATCCACTGTATCTGTTACATTTACAACCTCTCATTCAGATTCAACTCCAATTTATTACCTTCAAAGTTCCTCTCAGGTAATGCTACTTATAGGAAAATATTGATTATTCTTTCTCGATACAATGGACAAATTATTCAATATACAAACCTTCTTTTATCCATCCATAAGAAGTAGCACGTTACCTCATTTTACATTTCAACTACCTAGTTTTCAGCTAACACTCATTCCAGTTTTTTCTTCCATTTTCTCATGCAAATGACTAATAGCTTCATCTGTTGTCTGCACAAGCAATCTTTATCTATATAACCTTTTTCATGCCAACTTATCTAAACTTCAAAACAGGAATATCTTTCTATCAATTATCTGAACACTTCTAAATAAAATCAAATATGTATGTCTTTTTGTAAAATATGTAGACATCACATTTGTTTTTAACTCTCACACGGCCTCTCATAGTCACTATTGTATTTCAGTCTTTGACAATTGACCTTATAGATGTCATCCTATAAATAATTTTCCCCTAGAAAATTTCTACAAATTTATTCAAACATATGGTACCACAGCTCCCTTCTATTTTTAGTTATTTCCAGTAGTCGAAAAAGGATCATAAGCTCAAATCATGTATTCTACTATTATAAGCTTTATCGATTAGTGTTTCGAAGGTGCCTCACTTCGGCCCCCCAGACTCTCAGGCAAGACAAATTATAAAGACACCACTGCCCATCACTAAGGATCACGCTATCATCAAAGATCTATTCTTCAAAAGCAGATTTGGATTTCATACCCTTGCCACATTAGCAACAATTTTGTTGTCCATATTCGAAAATAGTTTGTTTGTTAGAGAATAAAGGATGTTGCTAAAAGACATGACAGCTCATTAAGAAACGGAAAACCCCCAATTCACCCCTAAATGTGATTAATTAGCTTGGAAAAGTTATCTCCCTCTTTCCATTTTCCACTCTTTCATTCACATATCCAAACAAACAAAAAATAAAATTATTTTTCCAGCCACGAAACTAGATCATTTCGTTGCAAACAAATGATACACAAAACAAAAGCCTGTATCCAGAATGGGATACCAAACAAGAGAACCAAAAAAAATTGAAGATCAATTCCTTAATTGTTTTTTTTGCCTTACTTTTTATACTTTGAAAGGAACAGCCCCACAAAAAGGTCGAGTTTTTTGTCTTCATAGGCCACTCTTTGAAAATATTTGTGTTTAAGGGCCAGTTTCCAAACTATTAGCGCTCGTGGGCTACTCTGTGCCACGTCAGCAGCGGCCGCTATTCCCAATAGCGGCCTCTTCATTTTCGAGGTCGCTAATGGGAATAGCGGCCTATGTTTTAATTTTTTTGAATTTTTTGTTTGTTGTCGCTATTCCCACTAGCGACCTTAGTATATATGAGGTCGCTCTAATGGGATTAACGACCTCAAATGAATATATTGAGACACTTAACGATTTCTAGAGAGTTTTTGTTCTCTTTAAAAGAAAAAAAAATTAAAACTGTGATCACTATTAGGAATAGCGACCTTAGTATATATGAGGTCACTAATGGGATTAGCGACCTCAAATGAATGTATTGAGACACTCAGCGTTTTCTAGAGAGCTTTTGCTCTTGGAAAAAAAAATAAAACTGAGGTCGCTATTGGGAATAGCGACCTTAGTTCATTAAAAGTCGCTAATCCCATTAGCGACCCCATATATACCAAGGTCGCTATTCCCAATAGCGACCACAGTTTTAAATTTTTTTTCCCAAAGAGAACAAAAACTCTCTAGAAATCGCTAGGTGCCTCAATACATTCATTTGAGGTCGTTAATCCCATCAGCGGCCTCATATATACTAAGGTCGCTAGTGGGAATAGCGACAACAAACAAAAAATTCAAAAAAAAATAAAACATATGCCGCTATTCCCATTAGCGACCTCGAAAATGAAGAGGCCGCTATTGGGAATAGTGGCCGCTGCTGACGTGGCACAGAGTAGCCCACGAGCGCTAATAGTTTGGAAACTGGCCCTTAAACGCAGATATTTTCAAAAAGTGGCCTATGACGGCAAAAATTCAAAAAGGTGCTAGGAGAATTATTTACTGTTTTCCCAAGTTCTTGAGAGAAGCATTTGGGATTAAACAGATGTGCAGATTAGTTGGTAGAAAGGTTTCACACTCCTCAACCTCCATCCAAAAAAAGGGCATGAAAGTTGTTTTCCACAGTATTTATCCATTATACATCAACCCAGACAGCCCTAAGGCGGTCCAGATGAAACATGTCCATTTGGGACAGACTTGATGAGTATTCTTTAAATTAATTTGGGATAAGAAATAAATGGGAAAGTTCCCACTCTTTTAAGTGGGAGATCCAAAGTTCAGTTCCGGACTAGAGCACAAATTTGGGAAGATAAATAGTTTTTAGAAGATAAATAGTCTTTAATAACCTTTTATTTATGTAAAGTGTGAGTTCAGGCCACAGGTAGTTAGATCTCCCCCAAAGAAAAACTAGTAAACGCTTTTAAGTACAGAAACTCTAGAAATTATAGGAGCAGTTTATGTTCCACTCTAGGTCAATAACAGTCACAAGCCAAATTAAAGCTAAATGATATACTGATATAAAAAGACATCAAAGTTAATAATTAAAAATGTCAAGAGACACAAAATCAGAATATAGAAATACAATTCTTACCATTTCCATTAGCACCAGGACCGTCTTCCGAAATGGAATGCTTTTCTGTGTTAGTTTTTTGGGGCCACTGTTCAATGGGACGAATGATTAATGCCCTCGGATTCTCTCTCGGAATGAAAAGAGCATCTGCTTTAGGAGTTGCTGTTGCTGTTTCATCATCACTGAAGAATGGTACCTGCACAGAAACAATATTTTTGCTAATTTTCCTTTTTCCCCCTTCAAAAACTATTTTTTTCTTGCATAAGATCAACATTGAATATGTAAGGAAATTCTAACCCTTTGACCATCAATTTTTGGATGATATTTTCTGGCTGGAAGCCTGATTCTCCTCTGAGACAAATGTCTAGGAGTCAACAAGGATGATATTCTGACAGGAATCGGCTTCTCAGAAACCTGTTTTTAAAATTAAAATTAATGTTTTTAAAATTAAAATAACAGTGTTGCAACATGCAATGAACCAAATATCTATCCAGCACACAAATCATCCATTATCTGTAACTTACACCCAATATATAATACTAGTGAACTCTCAGATTGAATAACATGAATCATCCTCTGATGGCCAAAACCACAAAATCTGAAAGCAGTAAAACTTACAGGCATGCTAGAAATCCCATACTGAACAGAAGGGGAAGTGCCAACATTGCTAATGGACATCTGAGGCATTGCTGGAAGGGTACCAAAAGGATTTGTGACAGGAGCTGGTTGCATCACCATACTCGGTTGAGTTGCAACACTGTTAAACAAGAAAAATATATATAAATAAATTTTAGAAAATGACAAGGATAATGCAAGATAATAAAGCTTCAGTGTAAGCACGACATCAGAAAATAAATTAGAATTTGACTCCTTAAAAAAACCTTCCAGACTCAAAAATTTGACTTTCTGAACACGAAAGCATCGTCATATGAGTTCTCCATTAGCTGAAGCTGGCTACAGAGCAAAAGGCTCCAACAAGTTTTGACAAAATATTGTGACTATATAAACTCGATAACAGTCCTTTAAAAATTATAATACTACTATTTTAAGTCTTAAAATTACGGTATCAACCAATAAAGGTGATATCCATAAATTTTCCTAGCCCAATCGGCTACAATCTTCACAAAGGTGCATTTAGTTATAAAAATGCCCAGCTAAACAAAGTGAAATGTGGAGACGTTGTCTTAGTCAAACGATAAGAAACAATGAGACAATGGAAGGATGAAAAGTTTACTCAATTTGAGAACAAATAAACAACATGCAATTTGGCCATTTAGCAAATATGTGTCACATAACTATCTTCAAAGACCAAATTTTATTTTCTTTCACCCTATCCCAGACTGTTTTTCTTGTAAAAGAGGATTTCAAAAACTGCACAACCAATCCGGACCGTTACTACCAAACAAAGGTCATATTTCTGTGCCTGGCCCAATGTTGCTTGGTGGGAAATTGACACCAAGCAAGCAAGGAAGCAATCCACTGATAGTCAAAGGTTCATACGGTCACAAATATCAGTAATTTCAGTGAAGAAATTTCGTTCCATAAACAACCCCATTTTGACAGAAAATAGAATGGATAATGACGATGCAAAAGGAGGGGGGAAGGAAAAAAGCTACATGGTTTCTGCTAACTACTTAGTAAGTATGGTTAGTACAGGATACTTCAATTCGAGTTAAGCGTTTCAAGTTTTTGGATAATTTTTAGGTAACCACTCAAGCTCAACTGGAAGCGCCTTAAGCTCTGCAAATGTTTCATGTAACGCTCACCCAAAAACTTATGCCAAACTGGATTTATTGCTTAAATGACTTAAGTTTATGCATGTATGTACATACTATTATATGATATCAGAAAAATCTACATACTATTATATAACTGGAAGGGTGTGTGTTGCCAGCCTCCTTATATTTTATCACCACTTATTTTTAAAAACAGCTTCAATTTGTATGCATGTTGTTTCATTCATCCCAAGAATACATAGATAACAAATGACATGTTTCATACAAATGCTCAGATTCCCTATATAATTTTGAAATTGGAGAAAATGAAATACCTGAAATAGCCATGCAGACAAATCAAGTATAAAGAAAGGGGGATAGAACAGGCAAAGGAACTTACGGCTGCTGCCCAAAGGTGCTCTGACCAAAGAAATTTGAGGAACCACCGAAGCCAGATGCTGCCGCTACAATTCCAATTACATGAAACATCAAAAGATAAGAAAAACATTAAAGAAGACAAAAGAAGTGTTAAAGAATCCAGTGCAGAAAATGAACAGAAAATCAGCACCATAAGAATTGCACTTACCAGGCTGTGTCTGGCCAAAATTACTAAAGTTAAAACCATTAGATGTCTGAGCAGGCATCGATGGCTGGAAAGAAGTTGAAAGAGAAGGCTACAGGTTTAAAGTAGCCAAAAATATGTTAAAATATATAGAATGTGTGAAATATGGAAACAAAGGCAACAAAACAAGTAAAATGACAAGGTTAACCTGGCAAAACTATAAAAAATAACCACTGAAGCAAGTATCATGTGTTAAATGCACTTACAATGTAAAAAAGGGGGATTGAGTTTACTTACAGTTGTTTGACCAAATCCCACAGGATTGTTTGTAGGAAACAATGAAGGTGCTGAGCTTGTAAACAGACCTCCTCCAAATCCAGTTGATGGTGTACTGAAAGTATTCCCAAAAGCAGGAGTTGTCTGTTGAAAACCAGAGGGTTGTACAAATGGGGATGATGTTTGTCCCAGTGAAGGAGCTGACTGAAATAACCCTGACGACTGAGTGCTGCCAAAGTTCAGGCCAGAACCAAACGATGAACTTGACCCGGCAGTTGAAGTACCAAAAAGTGAAGGTGAAGAACCAAAAGTAGATGTTGTCGTCCCCCCAAAGATGGAAGGTGAAGAAGTAGAACCAAATGTTGAGTTGGTAGGAGCCCCAAAGAGTGAAGTTGTAGACGAGGTTGAGCCGAAGGGGCTTGATGAGGAAGCACCAAATGATGAACTGAAAAGTGAAGGAGATGTGGTACCAAACCCTGTAGAACCAAAAGTCGGTGCTTTTTGAGCAAAAGGGTTGTTGGAAGAGGTAGCAGAAAATGGATTCGCAGCAGTTTGACCAAAGGTGCCTGTGGAACCAAAAGGGTTTGCTTGTGTTGGAGCAGCAAAGCCACTACCCGAAGGCTGTCCAGAAGGATTAGGGCCACCTGAAATGTAAAAATGCCATTGTAAGGAGAATGTGCATGTAAATCAGAGTTATATGAACCATCTGCTCCACCCAAATAAATCTTACGCACATTTTTAAGTTCAAGTTATATGAACCATTCACACCACCCAATTAAATCTCAATCACTCAGTTTATATATACATCAACTCAAATTTTCATGTGTATGTAAAACACCAGTATAAGAGAATGTGAAGTGAACATATGACACACGAGAATACAAGTATAATCATCAGTAAACCAAACTAGCGGAGGAAGGCCGCCTAGCAAATGCAATCCATCTGCATATTTGTCACACATCAGAGTAAAAAAAAAAGGGCAGTTATCAATATTATCAGAGTAGAGAGTTAGAGTCGTGTAATGCGTAGACAACCAGACTTAAAACAAATCTCAACCACGCATATTTAAGTCGGAGTTATATGAACCATCCACACACCCCAATTAAACCTCAACCCAACATTTTTTAAGCTCAGGTTATATGAACCATTCACTACCCAGTCAAGTTTCAATCAAACATTATATATATACATCAGCAAAAATTTTGCAAGTGCATCTTTTTGTTACAACTAGTTAGAAGAAAAAGAATTTAATAAACATAATATATTAATATCTTTAATTATTCCAAAACCATTTCAAATTATTTCGGTCATAACATAAGTCCAGATACCATAACCCAAATTCAAAATGGTGTAATTTATCTTCACTTACTCTACCCCCAGATCCATACTGGCGTGCAGTTTGAAATTTCCCATGTTTAGATCAGGAAAAGGTTGATATTACAATGCATTATATGGTAAATGAAAGCCTTAATCCCTATTTATAGTTCCTAGTTCCTACATACATCATAATTAGCATAAACCTCACAACTCTCTTTCTGATATTACAGATTGCAGGTGCAGTAGGAGACATCCCACAATACACATACTAGTGGGTTTTCTTTTCTATTATATAGGATATCTAAAAATGTGTTGAGGATGTGAGATCAGTATCAGGAATTTATATTCCAATAACAACAACAAACCTTTATCCCAAAATTTTGGGTCGGCTTATTGAGCACTAACATTGGAACATATACAGTAAATGGTTAACATAGGTACAAGTGTACGACGACTTGGAAGAACACAACAAGGGAAGAAGAGGGAATAGACGAACAAGAAAAAGAGGGAAGAAGAAGAAGAAAGAAGAAAATAAAGTAACCCATTTGAGGAGGTAAAAAGGGTGACAGCAGAGTGATGAGGCACAGGGATCAGCAGAAGCTCGAGAGAGGAAGGAGATAAATTAAAGTAAACGAAAACAGGAATTTCGGTTAGGAATATGTCAACATACAGGTTTGGATTTGTTGAATTTGTTTTTTGTTTTAGGTCTGAACTACAAATTAAAACCTCAAATAAATTTTTTTCACAATTTCACCCAAATGCAATTACCAAAAAAAGAATAAGACCCTAAATTATATTTGTGTCATTCTTCCAATTACAAAAAAATATATCAATATTGCTGCATTTGTCAGATTCATAACAATCAGTTGATAAATCGTTAATAAGCCAAATATTGGCACACACATCAGTCATGCAAGATGACCAAATCTTTTGACATGTAGACGCTCCAAAACTAAACACCAAGGGTACCGACCAATATTTGTAGTGGGAGTTATCCATATGAAATTTTTGAATATAGAGTATTATAATTCTAGTTCTCTGAACCATCTTGACAAAAATTAAAGAATACTGATAGCTACTGACATTAAAGATATTATTTCATGGTCTACATGTAATATGTAAGGTGCTTCTTCAGCAGAAACAACTGCAACATAGCCTTTACTCCAAATCTTTGGGATTGGCAACAAAATCCTTTCTTCTATTAAACTGTGTTTCGTGTCATCTCCTCAACCAAATTAGCTCATTACAATTTTCTAATTGACTCAATCCAAGAATGTTGTCGCCTACTCCTAACTGCCCTTCCAAACTAGTACATTATTGTTCTCCGTTGCACATGCAAACTATCTCAATTAGTTCACCCTCACTTAATTTTCAAATTTGAGCTGCCACAAAATTCTTATGGATCCACTACTTACTAGTCTCTGTATAATTAGTGTTTTATCACTAACCAACATCAACATCCTCATTTCAACTACGCTTATTTACTTAAAATGTTTTTTTATAGGAAGCATACTAAGAGCTTTTTTTGAACATACTCACAAAAGGCCAATGTACGAGCGTTGGGTGTGTATCAGGTGTCAAGAGTACCCAGTTCTTTAAAATAACTTTACAATTATTTGACACAATTATGTTCAGATAAATGTTCAGTGCCCTAGTGAAATTTCAAAACTTGTTGTTTACAGTTATGTCACACATCAGGTATACCCAAGATTTGGATATTAAAATTATTATATTTTGTCCCAAAAAATGTTAAAATCATAATTTATGTGTATCAGTTTGTGAAACTGTTCAAACGCTAGCATCTTTATATAATTTTTCATTTTTACATGTGACATAATTTTTCATTTGTAAGGTAAATAATTTTTCATACAAGATATACAATTTTATAAGAATCACATATCCCCTTATCAGTATCGTGAATCCGTGATGTACCCACACCCCATACTATATCTGTGCTTCATACTTTCTTGATTGCCCAATATTCTAAACCATAAAGCATAATGGTCACAAGTTATCTTGTAAAAAAATTCCTTTCATTTCATGGGCATGGTCTACCATATAATACCGAGGAAGTACTACTCCACCTCAGCAATCCCACAGTGAATTTATGGAGGGCATCCCCTCAATTTCCCTATCCTATTCATGCTAGTGAAAAACTATAGCTCTTAGCAAAAAATAAAATGTAAACTTTTTTTTTAGAAAAAGACTGTTGTAGCCCACACGGACCCACACTTTACCCCAATTATTAATTAATTGGGGATTTTTTTGTGCAAGCAGGATTCAAACTCTCACCAGCGAAAAAGCTTACCAGTGTACCACATGCAATAAAATATAACTATTACGTATTTCTTTACCCTTATCTTGTCATATTTACACTAAAACTGAACTCCGAGTTCACCAATTAGGACTGGCTTGACTGAGTGTTGCTAATGGTAAGGCCAATACCAAATAATGATGAACTTGACCCAGTGAAAGATTTTCATGCAAGTGCAAGAAGAAAGTTCAGGCCAGTTGGCCCAGTTCAATGCAATATCAACAGTGAACATAGTGTACGAAACTTGAAAGTTCCATACAAAAATTGGTGACATAACTGCACACAATTATCAGTTATTCCACTTTGGTTTCTAATTGTTTTTGATACTAATGTGAGGGTCTGCAAGACAAATAACACCAACCTAAACAGGTAAAGAATGCAAAAACACTTCTCGTAAATTTTTGCACCTTTATCATTACGCTGATAATCCTCCCATCTCAATTCTTCGTGACTTTTATCCTTGTACACAGGCATGGCCGATATTGACTCCAGCTTCCCAGCAGCCTGTGAGCCTGAGCCTGTATCAGTCTCCGGTGTTGCAGAATAAGGTGCCACTCTACTTCCTCCTTGTTGGCCCCCTGTCTGTCCAAAACCTGGACTACCAAAAGAAGGTGTAGTTGCTTGGGCACCTGCATAACCATCCCACATAGACTGAATATGCTTAACACTAAACAAAATAATTAAGCAACACGTTACCACCTTGAAATTTAGAAGTAAAGGAAACAAAAAAAAGGAACTTTCAAAAAGCGGAACAATGAAGCACGCATGCAGATACGACGCTGATACTTGTACAAGGATACATGAGGATATGTTAAGTAAAATATACCGTAAATGAAAATTTATATATCTTGTTAAAAATGCAAGCTTCTGATGCATGAAACCGTTTCAATTCAATTACGTATCAATTTTTAAACAACATCATATAAATGATAAAAATCAAATTTCAAATCGAACATCTTTTGGGTACACTGGACTCCAGAGAGTACCCATGCTTCCTACAAGGACGGAAAATGAAACATGGAGAAATATAAAATAAAAAATTCTTTTCCAAAAAGCAATGTCAATAATCGCAGCAATTAATATAGAGACTCCAAATAATTAATCAACTAGAAGAAAGAGCTTTAAAAAAATTTTTAAAAAATTGTTTGTGTCATAATATTACCAAAAGGGGAACTCTGAGCAGAAAAAGGAGATGGTGTTGTTCCGAATGGTGTGCTCCCAAATGTAGAAGCTGTTTGACCAAAGGAAGGGGTGGAACTAAAATTGAAGGAAGGAGTGCTCTGTGCACCAAAACCAGGAGAGCCCGAAGAACCAAATGCTGGGGTATTAGATGCACCAAATGCCGAAGTGCTCGAAGATCCAAAAGGTGAATTAGTTGGAGCACCAAAGGCTGATGTAGCTGTGGAGCCAAATGCTGGAGTAGTTGAAGCCCCTCCAAAAGTTGTTCCTGTATTGCCAAACAATGAATTTTGAGTTGAACCAAATGCTGGAGTACTACTGGCCCCAAATGTTGTATTTGTGGCCCCAAAGGCTGGGGTTGATGTTGCACCAAAAGCTGGAGTAGTAGTAGCACCAAATGCAGGCGTACTTGATGCACCAAAAGCTGGGGTACTGGTAGCACCAAATGCAGGTTGACTCGATGCTCCAAATGAGGTGGAACCGAAGGGAGTGCTCCCAAATGCCGATTGAGTTTGCTGGAATGTGCTACCAAATGGGCTTGATTGACTAGGAGTTGATCCAAACCCTCCAAATGCTGGCTTCTGTCCAAACACAGAAGAACCTGTGGAAAATAGATAATGAGACAGTGAATGTGTATATAAAATATAGTAATATGAATTACAAAGTATGTCCAGACAATCGGTCAGAAAACAGAGTAACACTTAGTTGTGCACCTCTAAGCTATATCATAGACATAAGTTACTTGGTATGCATTCAAATGCTAAGTTTCAGAATCCCTCCAGACCGATTTTTTTATTAATATAATTTCAAAATTTGTTCACCCTACTTTTAATTAGCCCTGACAGACATGATACCCTACATCCTTAATAACTGACAAAAAGTTATATATATGAACAAAATCAACAACCATTTAGGGTGTTTCCGTTCCTAGCAAGTGGTTGTTGCAAGTACAAGTGCACGTGCAAATATTAAATCACAAGTTAAGATTGCACCAATCATTGCCTTCAAAACTTTTTAATTCAAAAACTGTATAGTATATGATTAATTAATAGAAGCGTTAAATATGTAGTGGCAATTGTAAATTGAACCACTCAACTGCACGTAATCAGACCAAAATTGTCAGTTCACGTTGGGTAGAAGACGTTGGGTAGATGACAGGTGTAGGGTTTAGTTATAATATAAATTTCATCTAAACAACCAAATGAAAATTGATTGCACATTTAGTGTCACCTAAATTAATCAGATGGATGAAGGAAGAGAGGATAAAACCTACGCAAACTCCAAAGCCTCAACTTCTCCCTTTCTCTCCTCAGCACACAGTAGCCACCTCCCGTTTCTCTCCTCTCAGACCCTTGCCCGTCGTCCTTCCTCCCTTACACTGTACCGACCATAGAAAATGAACTAGATTCTTTGACACCAAATGAAACGTAGTCAAGATGGTTGTTACCACTGTAATGACTGTAAGAACTGGGAATTGCATATCCGGTGATCTGAATTATCCGATATTAGCCTACATTAGCTAACTGACATTGTACAGGCTACAATAACTGCTCCAGAAAATCTGGCATTGCAAGAACCATGGCTATGTGGTTGTTACTTGCCGGTATACTGACCATAGAAAAGAGGTAGACAATTGCCAGAAGACTCTTAATGACCGTGGTTTATGACTTGATCGTGCTTTATCAAAAATGCAAACTATCATATCAAAATTTTTTCAGCTTAGAATGAACATCAAATGAAATTATATTCCATATGCTATATTCATATGATTTTTCACACATTTTTCCCCATAAAAGCAAATGATGCAAGCGGGATTTGATCCTGACCAAGAGGTCAGAAGAAACTAGACCCTGGTGAGGAGTGAAGCTTAGATATTCATATGTTCCATTGTTCGAACTGTCTGGTGGATATATTACTATAGAGCTGTCAAGCTCACTAAATATTTTCCCGATCCGATGATAGCGCACAAGATAGTATAGAGTTAGTTCCGGAGCTGGTATTTTGGAAATGTTTGTGCTGGCTAATTAAAGACTAGTACTTTATATGTTTGAATATCATAATATGAAAGTTGTGTCGATTTTGGATTCTGCTCATAAAAAATAACCAGCCAAATTGTAGCATACTTGAAACTAGTGTGCTTTGCTCCTTGCTATAGCTTTCTATAATGCTTATGCACAATAGCGGAGCAATGTAGCTTGAAAACGTTGTTAATGATCACTATCTGAAACAGTGTACATATAGCATGCAGTATTCTCTATTTAGTATATCATAAAATTACCCCATCCACAATTGTGTTTTTCCTCTTGTATCATCCTAAAAATGCACAACAAACGAGATATGCAGGATTTTGCTACTAATATGATCGACTAAAGAGTGAGAAATGTAAGGTCTGGGTAAAGTGAGTTTGGTTTTGATTTGCAAGGTTTTTTAGGAAAGAGAAAGTAGCAGCTCTTTGGCATGTAGTTTTTAACTTGTTTTGTGAAGTTCTCATTCTGTTTGTAAAAGGAAAATAAAAGTACATTCGAAGTTTTTTCTCTACTTGGCAAAAAAAAACTGAATTTGATCCATTCTTCTAATTCTCTCATATAATTTTTTAACTTTCCCTTTCTATAAATTATTTCTATTTATTGATTTAACAAACAAATTTGTTGTCGAAATATTGAACAGTATGTTTCACACTTCTGCTGTTCGACAGTGTTTACTACAGCCTTGCAAAATCAAGTGTTGATTCGGTACTGTTTCCTCAAGTGTTTTGGTTATGAGTCATGACACTGATAATCTCCAATTAGAGCCCCAAATAATATTGAGATACTATCAAATAAAGCAACTTAAGAAACCAAAATTACAAAGGTTAAGAAATTTTGAAAAATGAAGCTACTTATTGATTCATAAAAGCAAAAGCCTCACTTTTTATTTCAAGTCCATCAATAGTGAGTTTTACCAGTTTTCCTTGAACTTGAACTTGAACTTGAACATAAATCAAAATCATTACGGATACCCCTTCCATGGTCCCCAAACAACGTGTTCTAACCTCTACTTAAGTAGTAAACCAATAAAAACTAACATGGAAAATATCAAAAGCTTTCCATTTCAATTTGCACGTGATTTGCAAAACCATACATTTAAGGTGAAGCATCTCCCAAGGAACACTAGAGAATAGAGATCCATAAATATTGCCTTGTCACATACAGATAAGTTTGTCCTATCCTACAATACTATCTAGAAGAACGACGAGAAAGGTTCCCGCATTAACATATACAGCGAACAAACAACTCGAGCAAGCATGAAACAGAATTATAAGCACACATTAAGTATTCATGTTTCTGCAAAATATACTTCAAACACTAATAAACAAAAAATGATACTTACTCCCAAAAGAAGAAGAAGACGCGCCAAACGCAGGCGACGATGACGCGCCAAATGCAGGCATGGAACTTCCAAATGCAGGTGTCGACGAAGAAGCACCAAACGGCGTGGTGGCTAACGAAGAAGACTGTCCAAATACACCTGTCGACGTACCGAACATGGAATTCCCTGTCTGTTGACCAAATGGATTTGGCTTTTGAGCAAAAGGGTTTGCAGCCACATTGTTTGTTTGTCCAAACACTGACGGAGACCCGAATGGGTTACTCGACGACTGCCCAAACGCTACACAATAGAATGCCAGTGAAAAATTAAATAAGACGATATCAAGTATTTTGTGGCATGGGAAGAAATTTTCTCTTATAGAGCACTAAAAATTTAATCTCCGCAACCAAAATTCACAATCCACACCAGTCAAGTTAAGTTGATCTTCATACCATAAAACACATAACGACGAAAATCACTATGTCTGAACATGTTTTGCCATTCATCATGTGTTTACAAATAATGCATGGGCAGAACATGTTCAACCTTGATGATCATCCTCTTGCCTTTTATGACATGTAGAACGCTTTTAACGGTGTGGATGATGCATTTAGGAGGAACTGCCTGCTACGCCATTGGACACCCCGTTTTCTCACCAAATAACATCTAAAATGCAACAAAACAAAACAAAAACTACCCTAAATTTTCCCAGGCCAATTAAGAACACCCACATCCGATCACAATATCCATCTTACACACTAATATATCAAATTCTGCATAGAATTTCGCATTCTAGACTTAACTTCCCACTCCAAAAAACCACACCCCAAATCCCAACCGCGACAAAACCAACAAACCTATCAAAATGACCCGAAATCATTCCAGGTTTCCACTGATTACCAAACCCCCGGAAAGGAGCAGCCTTTCCACGCAAAAAAATCACCCCGAACCCTAAACGAATCAAACAACCCTACTAATCGAATCAAGAAACAACAACAACAACTTACGATTGGATGAAGAGCCGAACATCGTTGCGGATCGCTGCAAACAGTAAACAAAACCGTATCAAAATCTAAACCCCTAGGTTTTCTAAGTCGGATATGCGAAATTAATAATAGACAAAAGATAGCTTAAAAACAACGCAGCAATTAAGATCATACCAAGGTGGGTTATCGGGTCGGGTTTACCTGCGAAGCGGGCCAGAGATTGCAGATCCGATAGGAGATTGAGAAGAAATTGGAGGAAGACGACGATGGTTTTTTCGGATCAAAAATATAGGGATTGATAAAATTTTGGGGTAATTGGAGGAGAAATGAGGGGGTTAAAAAGAGGTGGAGTTTGCTGAAAAGGTGCGCACTGCACGTACTCTTTGATCTTGCTCATAATTTTTCTTTTTCATGTGTCATTAATGAGTAGTTAATAAAACAATCAAAATAACTGGATGAAGTACAACAAACTATAAAGTACAATACATAAAATAAAACATGATACCTCCATCATACATGGGAGGGTGGGATTAAACAACACTAATAATTTACGCGTACGATGCACGTCTTAATAACATTTTTTAAAGTAAAAAACTCTTACGTAGTCTGGCTTCGAACATGAGACGTCCTTCATATTAGTTTATGTATGTGCGATGCACGTAAGTTGGTATGTTTATAAACAACAACTCCAACTCTCACACTATCTCTCTAACTAGTATATTGTGTTAGGATTGTGTCATGTACATTCGTTGTTCAGATTAAAAGAAGGTAATATGAAGCAGGGAGGTCGAAGCGTCGAAGCGAGTAGAAGGAGAACAGCAGCAGCAGCAGGTGCAGGCTAGTTGCGGTCGACCGGTCATGGTGACAGTCGACCGCACCCCCCGACCGCACCCCCGACCGCTCATTGTACTGGGAAGTCAGAGGGTGGTATGGTCGACCGGCCTTGTTGGACGGTCGACCGCCCGCGGCGCTGATTCGTTTTTGGGCTTCGATTTGTTAGGTCGGTTCAGCCCAATCTTCAACTCCAAGTTAAATCATGCGGCTCCTATTCAGTTACTTCTTTTCCAGGTTTTATCGGACGACTGAGGATCAAGATTAGACCTGAGTTTTCTCTGTATTCTTCTATATATATATTGTAAACTCCTCCAATACGAGAGGTAATACTTCATAGATTCTTTTATGCATTACAAAGAGAGCCTCGAGAGAGAAAGAGTTCTTGGTGGGTGAGTTTAATTCCTTGTGTCATGAGAATCAGTAAATTCTTGTAATCTCCTCTAATTGAATATCAGATCTCCATATATTTTCCCCCGGATTAAGCAAAAGCTAACCGGGATAAGTCATCATTGTTGTGTTTGTGTTAGTTTGTGGATCTACTTGCTTGCTCAATTTATTCGCCTCGTCTACTTCGACTTTCTCATTGCTCTAATTAGTTCTGCTGCTACCAGAGGGCGTTTGTTGACGCCCCAATCCCAACAACTGGTATCAGAGCTTCAGGTTGCCGAGTTTCTTGGTTAAGATGACAGGCCATAGTATTTTGAAGATCAAGCAGTTCGATGGTAAGATCAATTTCGATTTTTGGAAGACTGACATGTATGATGTTCTTGTTCAAGAGCGGTTGCAGTCAGCAGTAAAGAAGAAGGAAAAGCCAACTGATATGAAGGATGACGTTTGGGAAGATATTCATGAAAGAGTCATAAGTATGATCCGATTATCCTTGGCGGACGAGGTCAAGTACAAATTTCTTGAAGAAACTGATGCGGCGAGTTTGTGGGAAAGACTCATAACTGACTACTTCAGTTCATCGTTATTAGATCGGATGCATTGGAAGAGGAAGTTGTTCCGTTTATCTATGAAGGAAGGTACCGATCTCTAAGACCACATTACAGAGTTCAATAAGGTATTAACTGAACTTAAGGCGATCAACACAGATGTGTGTAAGGAAGATAAAGCTTTCAACCTGATATATTCACTGCCGGATTCGTATGAGCCTTTGATCATGACCATGCTACATGGTAAAACTGCCAAGGAGAGTATTTCGATAGATGGTGTAATCAAAGCATTGAAGGAAAATCAACTTAGGAAGGAGACCCATAAATCTTCATCGTCTATTCCTACAAGTTGTGTAGCAGTGGATGGTCCTTTGGGGGGAAGACAAAGTGCTTTGCAAAAGGATTCGATCCATTGCCGATATTGCAGGAGGCCAGGGCATATCAAGAAAGACTGTTGGAAATTACAGAATCAAGAGAGCGCAAAGAATGGGAGTTCAGCCGCAAATGTGGTTAGTGCCTTTGATTCAGGTGGTTCGTGTCTTCTTGTTTCAAATTCTTTAGAAGTGGATTCTAGTTGGTTTCTTGACTCAGGGAGTTCTTCTTATATTTGCTCCGAGAGGGAGTTATTTTCTACTTATAAGTCTAATACGGGGCATTGTGTGACAACGGGAACTGGAGAGATTTGTGAAGTAGTGGGTGAGGGGACAGTTGAGTTGAAGATACCAGGTTTACACATGTTCACTTTAAAGGATGTTTTGCATATTCCTCTGCTGAAACGGAATCTGATTTCCTTGGGAACTCATGACGCACAGGGCTGCAGGTACACTGCTCGAGGTAGAGTTCTTTCTATTTTTCAAGGTCGTCGTGAAGTGATTAGAGGTATGAAAATGTTGGGCCAAGCCAACACAATCTCTACAAGCTTTGGGGAATTCGAAAATCCTGCGCAGGGGTTGATAGTTCTTTTCTCATTATTCCCGCAAGCTCAGCTAGTTTGCCATAACTAGAATCATGGAGACGAGACCACGATGTTCGAATATCGTCGAGAGGTGGAGAAAGCCTAAGGTTAGGTGGAGTTCGTGCGGAGTTTGGAAACTTCGTGAGTACATCTACGGAGGTGGGCCTTTGAGGGGCTGCACTGGATTCGGTGATATTGGGTAGAGAGCATTTCAACTAGAAGAATTGTTCTAAGTTTTCTTTGCAAGTGGAATTTGTTAGAGTTTGGAGATGAGTAACACATCATGTGATAGCACTCGTATGCAATCCAAGGTGGAGTTTGTTAGGATTGTGTCTTGTATACTCATTGTTCAGATTAAAAGAAGGTAATATGAAGCACGGAGGTCGAAGCGTCGAAGCGAGTAGAAGGAGAACAGCAGCAGTAGCAGGTGCAGGCTAGTTGCGGTCGATCGGTCATGGTGACAGTCGCCGCAACCCCCGACCGTACCCCCGACCGCTCGTTGTACTGGAAAGTCAGAGAGTGGTATGGTCGACCGGTCTTGTTGGACGATCGACTGCCCGCGGTGCTGATTCGTTTTTGGGCTTCGATTTGTTAGGTCGGTTCAGCCCAATCTTCATCTCCAAGTTAAATCGTGCGGCTCCTATTTAGTTACTTCTTTTCCAGGTTTTATCGGACGACTGAGGATCAAGATTAGACCTGGGTTTTCTCTCTATTCTTCTATTTATATATATTGTAAACTCCTCCAATACGAGAGGTAATACTTCATAGATTCTTTTATGCATTGCAAAGAGAGCCTCGAGAGAGAAAGAGTTCTTGGTGGGTGAGTTTAATTCCTTGTGTTAAGTGAATCAGTAACTTCTTGTAATCTCCTCTAGTTGAATATCAGATCTCCATATATTTTCCCCCGGATTAAGCGAAAGCTAACTGGGATAAGTCATCGTTGTTGTGTTTGTGTTAGTTTGGTGGATCTACTTGCTTGCTCAATTTATTCGCCTCGTCTACTTCGACTTTCTCATTGCTCTAATTAGTTCCGCTGCGACCAGAGGGCGTTTGTTGACGCCCCAATCCCAACAACACAAAAAGTAATATCATCAAATTAAATGAATATGTGTCGAATAAGAAAAAAAAATAGTTTATATTTGAATGTTTTTATTTGGGCTACATGTGCGATGCACATTTATCTTTGTTGGATATAGTTTGGACGTGTATTGTACGTGTTTATATGGTTACAAAGTTTTTTTTTGATGTAATATATGGTTACAAAGTTAGGGCTTGTTTGTTACAAAACCCAATTCTCCCATTAAAATAGTAGATCTCTCTCTTCTCTCTCTCTCATATATATATATATATATATATAGGGAAAGCTTCGGTTGAGCACTACTCTAGTACTCACCGCGTGAACACTAGGCCTTCGGGCGTTCATATCGAAAATCCGAACCGTTCACATTGATCTACACATCTAAATTAGTCTAAATATGTAAAATCAAATTATTTGAAATTCATTTGTCCATTCATTGAAGTGTTACAAAATTGTATGGCTGAAAATTATTGTTTTTATAGTCACATGATGGATGGGCAAATGAATTTCAAATGATTTGATTTTACATATTTAGACTAATTTAGGTGTGTAGATCAATATGAACGGTTCGGATTTTCGATATGAACGCCCGAAGGCCTAGTGTTCACGCGGTGAGCACTAGAGTAGTGCTCAACCGAAGCTTTCCCTATATATATATATATATATATATATATATATATATATATATATATATTAATAATAATAATAATAATAATAATAATAATAATAGTAATATTACTATTATTATAATAATAATAGTAATATTATTATTATTATTATTATATATTATTATAATGGAAGAAGACCTTAGTGTCATTTGTAAATCTACCAACACGTACAACACACGTATATAATTAATATAAAGGAGGTTTCAGGTTCGAGTCCTCCTTACCTCAGAGTTTTTATTTTTTATCTCTAATCTCTAATAATAATAATAATAATCTCTAATCTCTAATATTATAATGGGGGAAGGCCTTAGTGTCATTTGTAAATCTACCAACATGTGCAAAACTCGTATATAATTAATATAAAGGAGGTTTGAGGTTCGAGTTCTCCCTACGTCAGAGTTTTAATTTTTTTATTTAAAAAAAAAAATTAAAACGTGCAATGCACGTTTAACTTACTAGTATATTATTATGAGATAGTTGGGGTTGTCATTTGTAGGCAACCTGTAATTTGTAGACATTTAACCATATAATATCAACTATCCCTAATATTATAATGGGAGAGTTGGGGTTGTCATTTGTAGACATTCATTCAACCATCTAATCTCAACCATTTATTTTTAAATGGGAGTTATATTAACTGTTGCCGCTAAATTCGGTGTGGGGGCAAACAGATGAATTTGTGAGTTCTTGGGGAAACTGAATAGGAGAACCTGTATACCTGTTCCGTCGAACTCTGATCGTCGCTCCCGCCGTGCACCTGCAAAAAGTGCGAGACACCGGGGTTGTTCCCGGCGACGCACCCTCCGACGCTCAAGTCAGTAACCAGAATTGATTATGAAAGAGCGTTTAACTAGAGAAAGATTGATTACCTCTTAATGGAGATGGGTGAGGGGTATTTATAGGCGTCTTAGGGACTGGTTTTAGGAATGTAATCCCCGTGATTAGATAAGGAATATTCCCCGTAATCAGATAAGGCATGTAATCTGATAAGGTATATCCCCTATAACCAGTTAAGGAATTTAATCCCTAATCCCCAGTGAAAAGATAGCCGTGAATCATGGTCGTTGATTTAGATCTAATCAGGGACCTTGATTGTATCTTGTCGGATCGGGTTGGTAGCGGGTTGAAACCCGTACCCAGCTGAGGTGGATCCGTTTGCGGGTTATTGGATCTGTGAGAAGGAGACCCAGTACCCGCTTCGGACCCATTTGCATGTGAAATTACCGTTTTACCCCTGAGCTTTAAGATTCGAGTCCGATGTGAACGGTCCCGATTTAATCCTATTTTTAGCCATATCACGAGCCCCCCACTCCTAAAGACTGAGTGTATTCAGCCTTTGAGGAGTAGTTTAACTGTTCTAATGGCGTACGGGATTTTATCGGTGTTCTTAAGGGAGCTTGGAATCTTGCTCGGGGTGCAACCGTATTATTATGGGCTTGCAAAATGCCCAAAAGTATTCTCAGAATTTTCCGGATTTTTGGCGATTTTTCCAGATTATTTATTTAACTTTGCGATGTATTGGCTAATTGTTCGGGGGTTTTAACCGTATATTCTAGGCGATAATTGCTCGTTCGGTGGCTTAGAAATATCCCCCGAATTTTTAATTATTTCCCGGAATTTTTAGCTAATTTTCCCGAATTTTTAGCGATTTTTTCGCAATTTTTCAAATAAGTAAAACGATTTAAATAAATAAAAATCAATTTTTAATACCTATTTATGGCGTGGCATTATCTGGGCCTTCGATCAAGGCGGAGCGCGAGTTTCGGAGCGATCAGACGATCCCTGTTCCTCGGAGGGGTTTTTTCCCAAAAACGGGGGTCGGCACTCCGTCACCTCGTCTCGGAGGCGTAGCGCCGCGGCTCAAGGGGTCGGAAAGTTTTTTTCGCCAAAACGAGGGTCGGTGACCCAGCATCCCGGCTCGGATGCGTCGCGCCGCGGCTCAAATGGGTCGGCGACTCGATTTGAAGGGTCGGTACCTCGGTTCGGAGAATCCGGGGGTACGTGGCGTAATCTAGGCCGTCCATCTCCAGCGTGGATCCCCATAAAACGCTATCTTGTCGTTTTGTGGACGTGGCAAGATCTGGGTCGTCCATCATGACGAGCGCGCTTTTCTTCAAGATCTGACGGCTCACAAGGGTCGGAGCGTTTTTTTGCCAAAAACGAGGGTCGGTACCCCAGCATCCCGGCTCGGATGCGTCGCGCCGCGGCTCAAATGGGTCGGCGACTCGATTTGAAGGATCGGTACCTCGGTTCGGAGAATCCGGGGTACGTGGCATCATCTAGGCCGTCCATCTCCAGCGTGGATCCCCATAAAACGTTATCTTGTCGTTTTGTGGACGTGGCAAGATCTGGGTCGTCCATCATGACGAGCGCGCTTTTCTTCAAGATCTGACGGCTCACAAGGGTCGGAGCGTTTTTTTGCCAAAAACGAGGGTCGGTACCCCAGCATCCCGGCTCGGATGCGTCGCGCCGCGGCTCAAATGGGTCGGCGACTCGATTTGAAGGATCGGTACCTCGGTTCGGAGAATCCGGGGTACGTGGCGTCATCTAGGCCGTCCATCTCCAGCGTGGATCCCCATAAAACGTTATCTTGTCGTTTTGTGGACGTGGCAAGATCTGGGTCGTCCATCATGGCACGCATCACGAGGATGGGGTTCAGATCACGAAAAAACGCTATCTTGTCGTTTTGTGGGCGTGGCGCAATCTGAACCGTTCATCGAATTCTGACGCGAATTTCGAAGAGATCCGACGGCGACTTTGCCTCGGGAGGATTTTTTGCCAAAAACGAGGGTCGGTATCTCGCCACCTCGGTTTGCATTCCTCCGCGCCGCTTTCCGGGGAGTGAGCTGAATGTTTTTGGGCCAACCCGGTGGTTCGGTCACTGAGCCTTTCGCTCGATAGCTCGGCTCGTTAGACTGGTGGCCGAGTCGCAGCTTGTGTTTTTGGGGAGTTCCGCCATCTCTCTCGTACCGTCGCCTCTTTCTTACTGGGCGTTTGGGATTCTTAGTGGGCCTTTGGGATTCCCAAGGAGGCCCGTTATCACTTGGGGTTATAAGTTACCATTCCTTCACCCCTGAGCTCATTTCCCACTTTTCACTCCACGAATTTACTTTTGTTCTCTAAGTCTTCTGCTAGCGGCGCTCTTGCTCCACGGTGCTGACGTTAGCTGTCGCGTGGGCCAGGCGATTTCCGGCGAGCATTTTCCGACCGTGAACGTCACTTCAAAGGTTAGTTTGTCTTTGCCTTTGCTTTTTCAAGAGATGTCAATGGTTAGCTCGGGTAGTGGTACCTCGTCCTCGGGCGGTGATGGCGCCGGGGAGAGGAGTAGGGCGGAAGCTCGAAGGAAGGGGAAGCAGATGGCCGAACCGCTGGCTGCCGAGTCGAGGATCGGGAAGAAGAGGAGGACGGGGGAGACCTCGCCCCCCATAGTGGAGGTGATTGTGGAGAACCCGAAACGAGCCCCCGAGATAGGACAATATCCTTCCGTCCTGTCCGGGCATTCGGGAGTCAGGCAGTACGAGGGCGATCTTCTGGAGAAAGCGATCTACGGAAAGTCGAAGATCGTCGAGGAGCCTAGTCCGTTCCTTCACTCCGAAGCCGACGAGCTCACTTCGTCGTTGTCTGAGAAGGATCTTCTTCGGATCAGGAAGGCCTTCGCTATCCCGTCGGAGTACAAGCTGATGGTCGCTGGCCCCGGGGTGCGAGCAAACTCTAAGTTGCCGTCGTCGGACATGTGCATGTTTGACGTCGACTCCTTGAACGCGGGACTGCGTTTTCCGCTGCACCCTTTCATACTTCAGATCCTCGGCTGGTATTGTCTCGCCCCTACTCAGTTCAGTCCGAACACTTGGCGTCATGTGAACGCATTCTTGCTTCAGTGCCACCGAGCCGAGGTAGCGCCGGATCTGTCAGTTTTCCGGGGCCTGTATCGGATAAACAGGCAACACCAGACGGAGTACCGGTACTATTTGGGACCGAGGAGAGGTGTTAAGATTGTAGAGAATCCCGACTCTCTTAAGGGTTGGAGGGAGAAGTATTTTATCGTAAGGGGTGAAGTGATTCGGCATATTCCGTCCCGGTGGAAGGTGGAAGTGCCGAAATTTGCGCGAAGCGACCCCGCACTATCTGAGGCCGAGGAGGACGTAGCGAGGAGGATCACGGCCCTTCCGGTACTGAGTTGGAGGGAGTTGACCGAAGAGGTGTTGTTCGGGTCCGGACTAAGCCCCATCGACCCGAGTACGCTCTTGACATCTCATTCATTTTTTTTTCTAAGTCTTCAATTCGTCTGTCTTGATTCGTTTTTTTTTTTGTTGATGCAGAGTCGATGAAGATTGACTTTAAAGCTATGATGGCCGATAGGTCCAAGCTGACCGGGACCAAAAAGAGGAAGAGGGCGGCCGAGGGTGCGTCTTCGGGTGCTCAGCCCGCGGTCGCCACTAACGTTGCTCCGCCTCCCCCGGCTACCGAGGCGCCTTCGGAGGTTGTGGTGGTGGAGGGGACCTTGGCCCCTGTCGCCCCGTCTGTGAACGAGGGTGTCTTTGATGTCAATGCGGCGCTGGCGCTCGAGTTTCCCCCATTGACTCAGGACGCCGAGGAAATCCTGACCGAGCAGCACAAGCAGTTGTTTGTGCCGAACTGGCTGGTGAGGAATCATGATGGTTTCCTCGGCAACTCGCAGATGTCAATGCAGGTCGTCAAACACTTGGCGACCCCGAAGGATAAGGCCGCGCTGAAGGCAGGGAGGGTCGGCGACGACACTTATGAAGTCGCCCGGGGGCTTGTTTCGGTAAGTGTTCGCAAATTTCTTCAAGTTTGTTACTCGGCGTGTACTTCGTACTTATCGTTGTCTTCGTAGGCCACCGTTCACTTCGGCCATCTCATGGAGGCGTTCGCCGCACAGGAGAAGGAGCTGAAGTCCGCCAGCGAGAAAGACAGGCTGGCGAAGGTCAGGGCGGTCAAGGATCTCGAGGCCGAGCAGAGGCGAGCCGAGGCCCTGGACGTTCGGGTGGCCGACCTTACTGCCGACCTGAAGAAAGCAAAGGAGGGCCTTGAAGCGGAGTCCGCCAAAGCCGCCAAGGCCGCCCAAGAACTTGCTGCGGCATTGAAGTCCTTGGCCGACGAGAAGGCGGAGAGGGAAGCGCAGGCCGCGAGGATCAGGGCGGAGGTTGAAGCCGAGATCGAGGCAGAGGCGAAGAAACATATGGCTGAGAACATGGAGCGATCCTACCAGACGGCCCTGGACCACGTCCAGGCTCGTGTCCCCGGCTTCGAGCGAGTTGGCTATCGACTGTGGCCCGAGTCGCCCGTAGACGACGAGGAGGGGGATGATGAGGACGAAGTCGAAGGCGAAGACGGGGGGGGAGAGGATGACCCGGCTAAGGGAGAGATCGAGGGGCCGCCCGTCGATGCGTCCGGGGTGGGAGCGGAGACGCAGGTGGACCCTTGATTCTTTCGTTAATCTTTTTGTAGTTTTTGTTCTGCTTTTTCTTCCGAACTTTGTAACGCCTTTTGCGGACTGGCCACCGCTTCTTGATGAATGAAAAAACGTTTTGTCTTTGAAATTGTCTAAGTGTTTGGTTCGGTCGTAGGATAGGCCCCCGTCACGACGATGGCTCGGCGACAAGTAGAGCTGTTCCATCTATCTCTCGTGAAACGCCTCGAGGGCGAGATCGACCTGACGAGGAGGATACTGTACAATGTGGAGAAGAAGAACGGGGATCTGTTGGCCGAAGTGTACCACTTGCGGATAGCCGAAGCCGAGCTATTTGCTAAGGAAGAAGAATTGGCTTCTGTTTTGGCCGAACGAGATGAGCTCGTAAAGAAGGTCGAGCATTTGCAAAGGGTGACAGTCGACAAGAGTATCGAGGTGACCCATCTGCGTCGTGTCATATCTGACAGCGCCGAATACCCTAGATCGGCGAAGCTTCCTCGGTTCAAAATTGTCGTGAGGGACGAGGCGCTGAAGAACCGGATCGTCGAATTGGAGGAGGAGGTCGCTCGGCTCAAGCCTCAGCCGGTGAGGGCCAACATCCGGAGCACCTCGTGTACTCGCGAAGAGATTGAGCGAGGGATCACGTTCTATCAAGCGGCGACCCGGACTCCTATCATCGGGATGTCAGCCGCCGACGCACAAAGCGGTGTGGCGGTGTCTTCAAGTGGTGCTTCGGTCGGGGCGACTGTGAGGGTCAGCGGCGAAGGGGCGTCCCGGTTCGTTGGCTTGGAGACGAGCTCGGAGGCCAAGAAGCGCCGACCCAAAGTGTCGTTGAACCGGAGTGTCCCCCTTCCTCGGAGGAAATGAGCGGGTCATGCCTTCTGATATTTTCGTTGAACTCGCTGTTGTAATCTTTTTGTAAACTCGTCCAAGTCATTAATAAAATTGGGGTTGATTTATCCGAAGTGTCTTCTATTGGCTATTCATCGAGTCTTTTGTCGCAGCTCTGATCCTGTCGCTCGGCTATTGGTGCCGATCGACGTGGGGTGTCCATGGCCGTTGGGTGGTGGCACGAGTCCAGAGGCAGGCCCATATCCCAAGAAAACGTTATCTTGTCGTTTTGTGGGCACGTGGCACAACTGGATCCACTCATCACGCTCTGGCACGCAATTTGAGAGGATCTAACGGCGAGTTGCCTTCGGGATGATATTTTGCCAAAAACGAGGGTCGGTACCTCGTTAGTTCGGCGCAATTTATGGTCGAAACGAATTCTCCAACAATGTGTTGCTCTGACTCTGTTGTTCGGCTCTTGGCGCCGATCGACGTGGGGTGTCCATAACCGTTGGATGGTGGCACGAATCCAGAGGCAGGCCCAAGTCCCAAGAAAACGTTATCTTGTCGTTTTGCGGGCACGTGGCAGAACTGGATCCACTCATCACGCTCTGGCACACAATTTGAGAGGATCTAACGGCGAGTTGACCTCGGGATGATTTTTTGCCCAAAACGAGGGTCGGTACCTCGTTAGTTCGGCACAATTTATGGTCGAGACGAATTCTCCAACAATCGTAAAGTTATTTTAAGAGATGAAGGAGCAGTTTCGAATGGCGAGCTACTTCTAGTCTGCTTAGGAGCGGACTTGCGAAGCAAAATCGAGCCAAGTGTTGGACTCCGATCCATTCAACGGCTGCAGGAGCGATTTCGGACGGCGATCTTCCCCCGGCCCGTCTGAAGACGGGCCGAGTAGGAAGAGTCGAGCCGAGTGCTGGACTCCGAACCATTGTGTGATAAGGGAATTAGAGGCGGAAGTACGCGATAATGTAAAAAAACTTTATTTATTTATTAATATCTAATGGTCGGCTGCTTCTAAAGTTGCTAGCCGTTATTACAATGAAAAAAGAACAAAGGAAAAATTACTAGTAGCAGGAGTGGTGGCCCGACATCTCGAGTTACTTAGATAGGCGGGGTTGCCTTCTCTTGGTATTTCAAAAGATGGTCGGCGTTCCAAGTCCTGGGAATTTCTCTACCCTCAAGGTCTTCTAGCTTGTACGCACCGGGGCGGATCACTTTGGATACTTTGTACGGTCCCTCCCAATTTGGGGCCAGTTTGCTCTTCTGTCCGGGGAACGAAATGGCCAGCTTTCGGAGGACCAGATCCCCCTCTTTCAGGTCGGTTGGGCGGACCCGTTTGTTGTAGGCGAGTTCGATTCTTCTTCGGTAACCTTGCTGTCGTATGGCTGCTCTTTCCCGAATTTCGTCTATCAAATCTAGGCTCGTTCTGAGCTCCCTGGCATTCTGTTCTTCTTCGAAGGCTATCAGGCGAGGAGAGGGTATTCCAACTTCTAGTGGGATGAGGGCCTCGGACCCATAGGTGAGATTGAACGGACTCTCGCCTGTCGGGGTCCGCTTCGTGGTTCGGTAATTCCACAACACATTGGGCAGCTAATCGACCCACAATCCCTTGGAGCACTTGTCGAGTCTCTTCTTGATGCCGGAGAGGATCTGTCGGTTGGCATTCTCGGCTTGGCCATTTGACTGGGGATGAGAGACTGAGGAGAAGCGGTGCTGTATGGCTAGGTCTTCACATAAGGCTCGGAAGGCAGCTCCAGCGAACTGCGTACCGTTATCTGTAACTATGACTCGGGGAACACCGAACCGGCAGATTACATTTTTCCAGAAGAATTGAACGACTCTATGTTCGGTAATCGTAGCCAAGGGCTCGGCCTCTACCCATTTCGAGAAATAGTCGACTGCCACGACTAGGAACTTCAATTGCCCGGGGGCCGGTGGAAATGGCCCAAGTAAATCCATCCCCCACATTGCAAAGGGGATCGGACTTGATAGGGAGGAGAGTGGTGCTTGTGGAAGGCGTCGGATGTCGGAATACTTCTGGCAGGAGGTGCATTGCCGAACGTGTCGTTCGGCATCCCGTAGGAGAGTGGGCCAGTAATACCCGTAGTTTAACACTTTACGTGCCAAGGCTCTGGAGCCGGAGTGGGCTCCGCCGATGCCCTCATGGAGCTCTTGTAGGGCGTAATCAGCTTGTCCGGGTGAGAGGCATCTTAGGTAGGGCCGACCATCTACCTGGGTGAAGGAGCGCTTATACAGAATGCCTTCGACCAGTATGTGACGCTCGGCTCGGGTCCTTATCTTTCGGGCTTCCTTCGGATCCCTTGGGAGGAGTCCGTCTCTTAAAAACTCGATGAGGGGCTTCATCCAATTATCTTCGAGGGGAAGTGGCAGTGTTTCGACGGAGTTGAAAGCCTCGTCCTCTATGCTTGGCTTGAGGAGGACTTCTATCAGAACAGTTTGTTCAAGGCCTTGCAGGGATGAGGAAGCTAATTTGGACAGGGCGTCGGCCTGGGCATTTTCCTCCCTGGGGATTCTTCGGATGTGGGCCTCCTCGAAGTGCGCCATGAGGCTCTTCACTTTAGCCAGGTACTTTACCATCCTGTCATCGCGGGCTGCATATTCGCCGAGGACCTGGTTGACGACCAACTGAGAGTCGCTGAAGATCTGCAGGCGTCGCGCCCCTGCGTTTCGGGCCATCCCGAGGCCGGCTATGAGTGCCTCGTATTCGGCTTCGTTATTCGAGGCTTTAAAGTTTATCCGGAGGGAATATTGAAGGACAAAGTCGTCTGGGCCCGCAAGGATGACTCCAGCCCCGCTCCCCTCGTTGCAAGAGGATCCATCGACATATACCGACCAGATAGGCGGGCCCTTCGTTGTCTGCTCGGGGTCGGGGATAGTCGTTTCCACTATGAATTCGGCCAGCGCCTGCGCCTTGATGGCGGTTCGAGGCTGATAAGTAATATCGTGTTGGCTCAGCTCGATCGACCACTTCATGAGGCGGCCGGAAGTCTCTGGCTTGTGAAGGATCTGTTTCAACGGCTGGTCGGTAAGAACGACCACCGAATGAGACTGGAAGTATGGCCGAAGCTTTCTTGCAGCCATTATCAGGGCGTAGGCTATTTTCTCAATTTTCGGGTACCGGAGCTCGGCGTCCCGGAGCACTTTGCTGACGTAGTAAATGGGCTTCTGAGTTCTTTCTTCTTCCCTGACTAAGACCGCACTTAGTGTCTGTTCCGAGGCTGCCAAGTAGAGGTAGAGGGGTTCGCCCGGTATGGGTTTGCTGAGAAGGGGCGGATTGACGAGGTAAGCTTTAAGCTGGTCGAAGGAATCTTGTTGTGGCTGCCCCCACTCGAACTCCTTAGTCCCCCTCAGGGCTTTGAAGAACGGGAGGCATTTCTCCCCGGACTTCGACAAAAAGCGCCCAATGGCGGCTAAACGACCTGTCAGTTTCTGAACTTCTTTGACGTTTCTAGGCGGGGCCATGTCCAGTATGGCCCTGATCTTCTCCGGATTTGCCTCTATTCCTCGTTGGCTAACCATAAAGCCGAGGAACTTGCCTGATGAGACGCCGAACGCACACTTGTTCGGGTTGAGTCTCATATTGTGCTTTCTCAAAACATCGAACGCTTCTTGGAGGTCGGCCTCATGATCAACGCCTCGGATGCTTTTCACAAGCATGTCATCCACGTAGACTTCCATGTTCCGGCCAATCTGGGCCTGGAATACCTTGTTTACGAGACGTTGATACGTTGCCCCTGCGTTCTTCAGGCCGAACGGCATGACTCGGTAACAATAGAGTCCTTGGTCTGTTACAAAAGACTTCTTCGGAATATCCGGGGGGAACATCCTTATCTGATTGTAACCCGAGAAAGCGTCCATGAAGCTGAGGAGCTCATGTCCCGAGGTTGCGTCAATCAGAGTGTCAATGCTCGGCAGAGGGAAGGGATCTTTAGGGCAGGCCTTGTTGAGGTCAGTGAAATCAATACAGATTCTCCATGTTCCATTGGATTTCTTCACCATGACTACGTTTGACAACCACTCCGGATAATTCACCTCCTGTATGAATCGGGCTTTCAGCAATTTGTCTACCTCCTCTTTGATGGCGAGCTGGCGCTCGGGGGCGAACTTGCGCCTCTTCTGCTGGACCGGTTTGGACCCCGGATCAACGCTGAGGCGGTGGACCAAGAGTTCTTCGGAGATATCGGGCATGTCCGCCGCTGACCATGCGAAGAGGTCTTGGTTGGCTCGGATGCATTTCACAATATTTGAATGTAGGGCGGACGGAAGGGCCTTGCTGACATAAAACTTACGGGTCGG
Source organism: Hemerocallis citrina (assembly GCA_017893485.1). Classification (NCBI taxonomy): domain Eukaryota; kingdom Viridiplantae; phylum Streptophyta; class Magnoliopsida; order Asparagales; family Asphodelaceae; genus Hemerocallis; species Hemerocallis citrina. The sequence goes on along the minus strand of CM030358.1, from coordinate 460,617,614 downwards.
CTCCTGCTCCGAGAAGAGTATTTCCTCCAGCTCATCTACCGGCTCGGGAGTCGGCCGAGCAGCATCTTGTGGGATCTCGAGTGTTTCTAAGGAGAGGACGGGTCCGAGTGTGGAAGTCATGTAACACTTGCGGGCCTGTTCCTGATTGCCCTTAACTTCTCCCACTCCAGCCCGAGTGGGGAATTTCATTTTGAGATGATAGGCAGAAGGGACGGCCTCAAGGGCGGCTAGGCCGGGCCGACCCAAAATGACGTTGTAGGCCGCTGGGACATCTACGACCATGAAATCCATTGACTCCGTGCGGGTAGTAGGAGTTTTGCCTGCTGTGACATCGAGGGTAATCACCCCTTCGATCGTCACCGGCACTCCCGTGAACCCATGGAGCGTATACCCGGCGGGCTTCAGTCTGTCTCGGGAGAGCTTCAGCCCCTTAAAAGCATCGAGGAATAGGATGTTTACGGAGGAGCCGTTATCTACTAGGATTCTTTCGACTTTGAAATTGGCCATGTGAAGGTTGATGACGAGTGCGTCACAATGAGGGGTGCGGACGCCCTCGAGATCTTCGTCAGAGAAGGTGACGGGCACTCCGAGTCCTTTGGGGGGAGGGGTGGCTCGGACAGAATTCACTTCTCTAATAAAAGCTTTCCGAGAAGAGTTCGAGGAGCCCCCCATTGGACCCCCATGGATAAGGTGGAGGACTCGCTCTTCCTCGAACTCTGGCGTCTCTTCCCGTTCTGGACGTTTGTTAGCCCCCCGAGGCTGGGGAGGAAGTTCGGCTCCATCCTTTCTTACAAACTTCGCCAGCTGCCCCCTTTGGATAAGGGCTTCGATCTCGTTTCTCAGAGCCCGACAGTCGTTGGTGTCATGCCCATGGTCCCGGTGATAACGGCACCATTTGTCTTTATCCCTCCTTTTGGCTGGGGTGTTCATCTTTGGAGCTAGAGGTAGGACCCCTTCTTTTTCGACTTCCATAAAAATGGCGAAGATGTTTGTGGTGAGGGGAGTAAACTTTTCAAATCTAGGGGGAGGCCGGCGCTGGCCAGCATTATCCTTCTGAAACTTTTTTGGTCCCTCTTCTTCCGTTCCCTTCCTCTTAGACCCGGAGGCGGCTGCTTCCCAGTTGGGCGGTTCCTCGGCCTCTTCAGCTCGGATGTACTTTTCAGTGCGGAGGAGGAGGTCAGAAAAGTCATGTGGCGGTTTCTTGGCGAGGGAGGAGCGGAGGTTGGAATTTAGGATGTTGGATTGGAACGCCGCGGTAGCGACGGATTGGTCGAGGGATGCGATGGTTCTGGCCTCGGCTGTGAACCTCTTCACGTAGTCCCTCAATTTCTCCCCCTTCTGCTGACGGAGGTGCAATAGGGAAATGCTGGTCTTCTCGGCCCTTCGGCTGCTGACGAAATGGGTGATGAACAGGGTCTCGAACTGTTCGAAGGAGAATATTGACGCCGGGGCAAGACGAGAGTACCATTCTCGAGCTGGGCCTTTCAGAGTTGCAGGGAATGTTTTGCAGAGGAGGGCATCGGACGCTTGATGGAGGAGCATCAAAGTCTTAAAGCTTTCGATGTGGTCAACTGGATCGGTCTCCCCAGTGTAGTTCTCGAACTGGGGAGGTTTGAAACCGAAGGGAACAGGAGCATCGACTATGGTCCGGGAGAACGGGGGTCGGCTAGGACGGAGGGTCCTCCCCCTGAGTTCTTCTTCTCGGTTTATCTGTCCCAAGAGTTTTTCCACCTCGTTCAGGCGGCGGTTCATGGTGTCATCTCTCCGACGGTGATCTGCCGAGCCACGGGACTCGTCTTCGTATGAGGGGGAGCGAGGGCTGCGGCGATGGTAGCTTCGAGAACGTCGAGGACTCGGGGTGCGTCTGGAATTGGTAGGAGCGGGTCGAGGAGAAGGGGATCGTCGGCGAGGGCTCCGGACCGGAGGAGGGGATGGGGCCCTTTGCTCATTGGGGTTTTGACGGAGGTTGAGGGCCTGTTGTACCATTGCTTGGAGTTGTTGGAACTCGGCACGGGTGATGGGTGCCTCATTGTTCCGGGGCTGCTGCCGACCCGCTGGAGAGTGCCTCCTTCGGTAGTGATCGGGGGAGTCCTTTCTCCCTCTTCGGACGGGGGACCTCCTGCGCTCTCGGTGTCGGGGGGATTGCTCTCGCTGGCGGGAGGCTTCCCCCCGAGCCCGCTTCTCATGGCGACGAAGGTCGTCATCTTCCGGGCGTTTGGGAGGGGTATTGCGGCGACCAGAGGCCCGGGGATGATGGGAGGCCATGGAGGCACTGGAGGCAGTGTGGTTGGGTATGTTCTCTTGGTGAAGAGGCTGTTTCTGGGGGTTAGGCCCCTTCGGATCAGGATGTGGAGGGTTCCGCTGGAGCGGCTCTTCCACGGTAGGAGGGAGCTGCCCTTGTTGCTGAGCGGGATCAGGAAGGACTTCTTGCTGGTCAGGGTTGGGCGCTCGGTTGGAGCCCCTAGATCTGACTTTGCGAGGCGGCATGGCTGGAGAAAACCTGTTCACCGGGAAGAGGAGAGGTCTCTATTCGTTAGTTTCCCACAGACGGCGCCAATCTGTTGCCGCTAAATTCGGTGTGGGGGCAAACAGATGAATTTGTGAGTTCTTGGGGAAACTGAATAGGAGAACCTGTATACCTGTTCCGTCGAACTCTGATCGTCGCTCCCGCCGTGCACCTGCAAAAAGTGCGAGACATCGGGGTTGTTCCCGGCGACGCACCCTCCGACGCTCAAGTCAGTAACCAGAATTGATTATGAAAGAGCGTTTAACTAGAGAAAGATTGATTACCTCTTAATGGAGATGGGTGAGGGGTATTTATAGGCGTCTTAGGGACTGGTTTTAGGAATGTAATCCCCGTGATTAGATAAGGAATATTCCCCGTAATCAGATAAGGCATGTAATCTGATAAGGTATATCCCCTATAACCAGTTAAGGAATTTAATCCCTAATCCCCAGTGAAAAGATAGCCGTGAATCATGGCCGTTGATTTAGATCTAATCAGGGACCTTGATTGTATCTTGTCGGATCGGGTTGGTAGCGGGTTGAAACCCGTACCCAGCTGAGGTGGATCCGTTTGCGGGTTATTGGATCTGTGAGAAGGAGACCCAGTACCCGCTTCGGACCCATTTGCATGTGAAATTACCGTTTTACCCCTGAGCTTTAAGATTCGAGTCCGATGTGAACGGTCCCGATTTAATCCTATTTTTAGCCATATCATTAACCATGCATCTATTTACTCAATTATTGTTAGTTACCATAATAACCTCAAAGTTCAAATTTATTTACGACATAATTATTTACAAAAATGTCACTCATATAAAATAAAAGTTTCTAATACTAGGAGTAATTTGAAAAAAGTATCTAATGAGTAAAGGAAGGTCTTATTATTTACTATATAAAAAAGATTAATTAAAGCGTGCATCGCACATGCAGTTACTAGTTCATTTTTAAGTGAGAGTTATATTCACCATTCATTTACTCATATGTTGTTATTTACCATAATACCTTCAAAGTTTAAATTTATTTACTATATAATTATTTACAAAAGTATCACTCATATAAAATAAAAGTTTGTGTCACTATGGTTAATTTGTAAAGAGTATGTGATGAGTAAAGAGATGTCTAGGTTCGATGTCAGATTACGTTTTAGTATTGATATTAAAAATATATTTATTAGGATGTGCAAAGCATGTGCAGATTATTAGTAATATTAGAGGTAAATTGTAAGCGATGTACAAACAACATAGAAGAGATCCCCAAACAAAATCCCGGGGGTAGGGATCTAGTAAGTAGTACTCTGCTCAATCAATAGTAGGGCCAACCTTGATCTCCTCATTATCGTACTCTTCGATCTTGAAGACGCCGACTCTCCTTCCTTTTGATCATGTCGACGTTGTTGTGATCCAAAAGAAGATAAGATGCACGATATGAGTTAGAGTACAAGAAATACTATTACTAATCTCATGGAAAGTAAAAGTTACTCCTATATAGCCAAAGAATCCAGGTCGTCATGGCGATTGCGATATACCATGTTTCTCTTATCTCCTTTTTGCTCGGAGAAGAATTGTGCACCAGTCAACATCTCGTATGTTAATGGAAAATTATTATTACATAGGGTCCACATAATCTTTCTCATAATTTTGGTATTATCTTAGCTATTATAACCAACAAATTGGGGTTTGTATATGAATCTCAAGTATATGTTCATAAGTCGAAGTTATATTGACTGTATATACTTAAAATTAATAAAATGGTTGTAGAATCTCATATGTATTGCATGTGCTAAGTAAATAATAGCAAATGCGTTCATGTTTTTTTATAGTATTTATATGGAAAGATAATATAATTATTGTTTTTATTGCAGAGATAAGTGTAGGCATTTGAACGCGTAAGTTGGTGGTTGTGAACTACGAATTCAACCATTTAAAAAAAAGATAAAATTGTATGGGAGGTGAGGAAAATTAGACATTTCCCATAATAAGTTTACAAAATCTAAATTTATACGGTAGATAAATTCCACTCAAAATTGGTAAGGGTTTAGTAATTGTCATAAGTTAACGTTAGAGACAAATAATCGATATTTAATTATATTATATCTTAAGCTAATAGGCCTACTCCCTCTTTCCTTTCTCTATTTCAAAATAGAGAAAGGAAGAGAAAGGAGAGCAAAAGTAGGAAATCAGACATGCAGTCCACGTTTTTTAATAGTAGAATTAAATTTTTTTAAAAAGAACCCAAAAAAACCCACGTTCCCCCCCCCCCCCCCCCCATCCCTGTCAAGTCCCGCTTCTCAGAATACGGGAACATATGCACGTAACTGAGACCCAGCGAATGACATAAGTACGCCCACTCATATCATCCATAAGTTGTACCAGTCTTAACTCAACAATATAAAAAAATGAATCACAACCACGCAGGAAACATAATCACAAACGAGAATGAAATTTAATAACCAAATATGGAATATAAGAACTTACCAAATAGCTCGAGAGGCTCCTGCTCCAATTGTAGAAGAACTGCTCACCAATGCCTTTTGGTAATTCTCCTTGTGCACCTGTACTTGTTCATATAAAAAGAAATAATAATTTGTCCTTAGAGCAAGTACGGACAGTAAGTAGTGAAAAACAGAGAGTAAAGAATAAGGTACATGATGGGATAGGAATCAAGATCAAATTACAAAAGCAATAACGGTATTAATAAACAATGGTCATAATCAAGTATATACGTGTCAACTTAGATTTATTAGCATGTTGTTTCTTCTATCTAGTGCACGTACTACTGCGTCCCATACCACAGGTTTGGTGCACGCAAAACAGTGTACGTTTTAGACTTCGTGGTGGGATCTACAGAGCGTGTACTTGGTGTAACACGATAACAAGATAACAAGATAACAAGTTCACGTCTTCACAAGTAATTCTCCACCTTCCATGTCAAGATTCCATGTAAACAAGAAGGGCCCTACCGAGTACATTTTCTGAGACTATCCACTACTAAGTCAACCCTTGTTAACCTCGGCTTATTTAGTATTTTATTATTAAGTCATTCATGTTCATGCAAGTGTGTATAAGATTGTCAAGGGGGATGATAACAATGCAGCAACATGGTGCATTGCACAATAATATACATGAAGTAGTGAATCTGAAAACAGCTGACACAGTAGCACTAAAACAGCGATAACTCATAGACTACAATTCGGAATCGAAGTTCCAGGATGTTATCAGCAACTAGACACTTAGGGCTGCAATTCATCTTTATATAACTTGTGTTAATTCTTATGGTAACAGAGTCAAAACCTCTGTGAAAAACAGAATAGGCAGTAGAAATTCATAAATGTCATCGCATATATGTTCATCAAAGTGGGTAATCAACATGTTATTGTATCATGAGATGTATTAACACTAATATACAGCAAGTAGAATGGATTTTACAGTGTACAAGTCAATTTATCATGTCATAGTTCAAGTCACATGATCTCAATCAATCAATGTATTCAATCACGATATATTTTTCTCATATGCAAGTTTTAGTCATTTTATTCATGTCATGTGTGTATATAGGCTTGAGTTTGAGTCAATGGATAATGATACGATGTCAAGAGTACGTCGGGTTAGCTCGTGTAAACCCTCGATACTCCCAACGGAAAGTACACAAGGCAAATTTAAGATAATTGAAGGGAACTACTTGCGGGAGGTCAATAAACTTGAACTAGAATAATTAAATGAGTTCAAGTGAACTTGACTTTTGTAGATGGTTAGATTAGAATAACCAGAATAATGGGATCAGAATCCAGGGGAGGCACGTGCGCTCTACGTGCAAAATAGCAACAGCAACAGTGAACCGGCACACAACAGCAACACACATGATCGGATCTTCTACACCCAAAGACACCAAACAACACTTCAATCCAATCCCTACTCCACAAACAACAACCAATCTCCGCTCTACAACACAGTGGATCCCAAAGCAAAACACCACTACAGCACGGTATCCCCTACACTTCGCGAAATAGCAACCACACAAAAGGCTCACTGTACCTCTTCTTCTTAACTACAACGAAAGAGTGAGAAACGGCAGGAGAGGAGATGGCGATGACTGAGCGGCGATGACGAGGCGACGATGGCGGCGAGGGACTGGACGGCGGGGTTGTAGACGACATTGGCACGAGGGCACGGCGGCACTGTCGAGAGTAGCTCGACGGAGGGGAGGATGAGCGACGGGATGTAGCGTCGGTGGCTTCGAGAGCAGGCGGGAGAGAGGAACGACGACTGGCGGCGCTTGGGCAGCACGACTGGAGGTCGCGACTGGGTGCTCGGAGGTGGGTTCACAGGTGGTTGAGCGGCGACTGATGGAAGAGGAGGGGTCGTGGTTGCCCGGGGAGAGGAAGAGCAGGGCGACGAGTCGATGAGGAGAACGGTGCCTCGAACCAGTAAGTGACGGCGCTCGGTTGGGTTTGACGAGGCGACGGCAGCGGGATGCAGTGGTCGACTAGGTAGCAGGCTTCAGTGGCGCTCAGAAGCAAGGCGAGCAGTGAAAGTCGAGGCATCGACGAGGTTGAGAGGAGCAGCGACGAAGGTGAGGGGTCTACGGAATTCGAGCGGGAGGAGTGAGGGAGAAGACGAAGGGCCTTGGTCTGTTTTGGTTTGAAAATTTTGCCATACTGCCCCACTTTTTGAAAATATTTGGCGCCTTGCTCCACTTCCGAAAACAATTAGCGATATGCCCTTATTTAGGACACGTCAGCAAGAAACATTATTGGGAAAAACGGCATAGTTTATTTCGATGTCGTTCTTCCCAAAACGACATCTGTTTGAAAAAAAAAAGTTTCATGCCGTTATTTCAAATAACGACATATGTTGCTTTTTTTCTAAAGATTTAACGGTCTCAATTATGAGCTGAGAGAAAATTGTAAAAGTAAAATAACCTATGCCATTCTCTGAGAGAACGACAATGATTATACTGATGTCGTTATTCAAAATAATGGCATCAGTTATTTTCGTTTTGCACAGTTACCTATACTCATATTCCCCTAAACCTTTCTCCTACCCCTTGTCATTCGTTTTTTTTTCTCTCTCTCTTCACTCCCGCAACCCACAACCCCTAGATCCCTAAATCAAAAAATTCCAACCATTGGAGTGCTCTAAAATTTCATATATCCTACCTCCTTACTCCCACTCTCATTTCATTCTTCATCCTCGATGATTTTTCAAGCTAGCGGCGGTACGGTTTAATTTGAAGGTTTTATTATCTTAACCGTATGTTTGATATGTATTCCCATGTTATGCTTATTGTGAGTAGTGAATGACTTGAACATGTTTGAATTTTTATGGTTAGGTATGGATTTTGACATCCCTATTTGGTTATATTTTGGGGGTGAAGTAATTAAGGATCCCAAGATTGGATATTCTTATAGTGATATTGAACCGGTAATTATTTTGGCTCCCCGCAACTTTATGTACTCAGAATTAATAGATAAGATATATGAAGTCACCAATTGGGATAGAAGTGAAATGAGTGTGAAAATCGGAGCCCGTTATGCTGCTGGTAAAGGGAATGTGCAATATTTCATGTTGGTACCCGTAGACAATGACAATTCTCTGAGGTCTATGATGCTTAGGACACTTGATCCAAGTTATAGTTGGAACGCAGTTGAGTTATATATCGACCAAACGAGGCTTCCAAATACTACACGAGTTGTTATTGAAAGTCCAAGGCTCGCACGGACTTTGAAACCATTTGCCGAGTCACATGCTAGAATTTTAAATACAGAAGAGGATACTAGCACAACTCCAATGGAACCTGTTTCCTCCGAATACGAGCAGGTACATCGGCCGATATTGTCACAAAATATTTTGGTAGCCGGCATGGCAATGGAAGACTTTGACAACGCCGTTGTAAATAACGATTTGGTCGAAGAGGAAGAAAATGAGGTACGTGGTCTCGAAGATGATGAGGAGGAGGTTGCCGTTGAAGCTCCGGTTGTTGATGTGCCGGTTAACAATGCCCGCGTGTTGCCAAGTCAGGACACAAGTGCAGCTATGCATGGATCTCAATCCAAAGAATGGATGTCTCGTGCCACCATACATGAACATGGACAGTCTTCCGTTGGTTCTTCCAACTTGGATGAACTCTTCATAGGTCAAAGATTTCCAACCAAAGATGCTCTACAACATCAAGTGAAGATGTACGCCGTGAAGAACCACAGAGAATTCGTGACGGCAAAATCAGATCGCGGTCTATACTATGTGAAATATAAATACGCACCCATCAACCATTCAGCCGAGGGCATTGCAGAAAATCTGTCACTTCAAAATGTAGTTGGTTGTTCATGACAATTGCGTGCAATTGTTCCAAAAGGCCGTAATTATTTTGTGGGAAGCTAGAAGGTGCACACACATGTGTGAATCCTACATTGACTCAGGATCACAGCAAAATTGACTCGACGGTTGTATCGACGGTCATATTGGATATTGTGAAGGAACAACTCGTAATAACACCAAGAGCCATAATTGAAATAGTGAATGGTAGGTTCCATTACACAATTTCATACTGAAAAGCTTGGAAGGCTAAACATAAAGCAATTGAGCGACTATATAGTTCTTTTGAAAAAGCTTACACTAAATTACCAACATTACTCAATGCAATTCAAGCTTCAAATTAGGGTACGACTGTACATTGGGCGAAGATTGCGTCCGGTCCGGGCATACAAACTTTTAAGGGTGTTTTTTGGGCATTCGGTCCTTCCATCGAAGGATTCAAGGCATGTTGACCAGTTATAAGTGCAGACGACACTCATTTATACGGAAAATATAAAGGTTGTTTGTTGATTACTGTTTCACCTGACGCAAACGGTAGGTTGTTTCCATTTGCGTTTGCATTAGTTGACGGTGAAAGCATAGAGACATGGACATGGTTCATGAACTGTATTCGGTGCTTCGTCACAGATCGTGCAGGTCTGCGTGTCATTTCTGATCGGCATGCCGGTATTTTATCAGTAATGCAAAATGAGTTCGGTACATGGAGGGAACTATTTGCATATCATCGGTTCTGAATGCGGCATTTTGCTAGCAATTTCCATAAAAAATTTGGTTGCAAATTTTTGATGAGTAAGTTGAAGGTGATCGCGTGTCAAAATCAGTGGAAGAAGTTTGAGGAAAAGATGGCACAACTTGAAGCGAGTAATGCGGATGGGGCTAATTGGTTGAAGGAGAAAGCGATTGAGAAGTGGGCACTTACTGCCGATGGTGGGCATAGATATGGTATAATGACAACAAATCTATCGGAAGTTTTCAACTCGGTTCTAAAAGGTGTTCGTAGCTTGCCTGTCAACTACAATATTAATAAACATTACGGGACTAGAGATACTAAAATTTGTACAAAAATATTACTAAACATTAACAAACAATCAGCACCACAACATCTCCACACACTACAAATAGATGAATCTAAGTTCGCATAGATAGCAATATAGGTCATCCACATCTCAATCTTCTATGAAAATCACTTAACATATCTATTAGTTACGTAGATCTAATCTACATCGATTTTACTATACTACTAATATAGCTCTTACTAAGCAACAACAATTTCACAAACCCTAGATCAACAATTCAACATTTCACAAACCCTAGATCAACAACAATCCATAAATACATTTTCACAATTGCTACTTATATAAAACAAATCCATAGCATTTGTACTGTACTACCAATGTATACAGCTCTCATACATCAAAATCAACATTATAAAAAAAATTAGGGTTTTTGAAAACTTACCACAAATTCGGATTGCGGATGATTTCGAAAAGAAATGAGATAATCAAAACTAGAGTCTATGTTTAATTGTTGTTTGGCAATTTACGAATCACTCCAATAGTTGGGATTTTAGGAATTTTTGATTTAGGGTACTAGGGTTACGGGAGTGAAGAGAAAGATCGAAAAAATCGTATGACAAAGGAGGAAGGAGAAGGGTTTCTAAATATAGGTAACTGTGCAAAACGAAAATAACTGATGCCGTTATTTTGAATAACAGCATCAGTATAATCGTTGCCGTTCTCTCAGAGAACAGCATATGTTATTTTATTTTTTCAATTCTCTCTCAGCTCACAATTAAGACTGTTAGATCTTTAGACAAAAAGCAACATATGTCGTTATTTGAAATAACGGCATGAAACTTTTTTTTTTCAAGCAGATGTCGTTATTGGGAAGAACGACATCGAAGTAACCTATGCCATTTTTCCCAATAACGTTTCTTGCTGACGTGTCCTAAACAAGGGCATATCGCTAATTGTTTTCGGAAGTAGGGCAAGACGCCAAATATTTTCAAAAAGTGGGGCAGTACGGAAAAATTTTCTTTTGGTTTTCTATTTCTGTTGGGAAAAGCAGAAGAGGAAGAGAGAGTAACGAGGGAGTGGGAGAAAGAGAGTGAGGTAGATTTGATAATAATAAATATAATATTAAATAAGGGGTAGTTAGAGATAGTGGGGAATTGGGAGATACGGGGAATTGTGCAGTTGAGGAGAATGTGAACAAATTTGTATACGGGTGAGTGTATAGGAATGATCTGTACAATATAGATGGGTACTGGGTTTGGATCCAACAATATGCAGGTTTGGGTTTAGGGTTAGAGTCCAATAGGAGATGGACTAAACTTTGGGCTTCAAATTAAATAAATAAAAGAAGAGAGACAAGATCCTAGTTTGGAATATAAATTTGGGTTTCAATAGGAGATTCGAAAGGATTTAAATGCATCGGAAAGAATTTATACGGAAATTGAAATACAAGAATACATGGAGAGAAAGAAAGAAATGGAAATCCGTATAATCGGAAACAGGGATTACAATCCCGCTAACCCTCACCCAAACTCCCCGTCGCCGTATGCCAACCCGCCTCTATTCTCGCTATCGCAACGCCTTCTGCCTCTACTCTCACAGTCATTGTTTGACGAAATCCAGAGAGGAGTTCGTTGAACAATGCAGAACCCACTTGGGTTCGTTCCATTTTATTTATTTATTTATTTATTTATAATTTTTTTGATTTTCTTTTTTGCCCTCTTTTTTCTGTCCTGTATGATGATTGATTTTAGGTGAAGCATTCGATCAGGGCCTACCGCCTAGATAACTTCAGAACTCAAAAACGCCAAAGCTGTTCACAACAGGTCCTCCCTCTCTTATTTCGATTTCTCAATTTTTTATTATCATTATTATTTTTTATTTCTTTAATTTTTGTGTTCTTTTTCCCCCCCAATTTTGGGGATGAGATTTATGTTTTTGATGAAGCTGAACAATGAGAAGAACTCGACCTAACTCAAGAATGTCAATGCTGTTCACGGCAGGTACCTCCATCTTCTTTCGATTTTTTTGATTTTTGATTAGCATTATTATGTTTTATTTTTTTAATTTTCGTGTTCTTTTTTCAGTTTTGGGGATGAGTTTTAGGATTTCGATGAAGTTGAGCAACGAGACGGTCTCAAACGAACTCAAGAACGCCACTATTGTTCACGGAAGGTATCTCTCTCTCTTCTTTAGATTTTTTGATTTTTTATTAGCATTATTGTGTTTTATTTATTTAACTTTCGTGTTCTTTTTCCAATTTTGAGATGAGTTTTAGGGTTTTGATGAAGTTGAACAACGAGACGGTCTCGATCGAACTCAACAACGCCGTTGCTGTTCACTGCAGGTACCTCCCTATCTTCTTTGATTTCTTGATTTTTAATAATATTATTTTGTTTTATTTCTTTAATTTTCGTGTCCTTTTTCAGTTTTTGGGATGTGTTTGAGGTCTTTGTTGAAGCTGAACGATAAGATGGTTTCATTCAAACTCAAGAACGTCACTGCTGCTCACAACACCATCATAGGTACCTTATCACCCTTTTTTCTCTCTAATTTAGGATTTTGTAGTTAATATTTTTTGTTAGAATTTGTAGATAGTCAGTGACTTATGAGTCTGTCAAACTTATTTTAGCATGTGCAATTTGCACAGGGTATATTCTAATAATTTATTTATCAAAATGGGTTTATTGCACAGTAGTACAGCAATTGACTGTATATTAGCACTGTCACATATATCCGATACCCGGACTCAACCCGGACCAGGCATTGGACCGGAACCAACCTGATCTATACGGGTTCGGGTCCTACAATAAGACCTGATGCACTTTCGGGTTCGGGTCCGCTCAAAGTAGTTACGACCCAGACCCGTTAAAAAATACTCCAAAAAACATGGAATTTGAATAATAGGGTTATAAGGATATACATGTAAATTGTAATTGTTGAAGATAGATGTGTAAATATAATATTTATTCATGTACTTAAGTGCAAAAATTATTAGAACCGTAGGGTCTCGGGTGCAAAAGTACTTAAGTGCAAATATTTATTCCCTGCTACCAGACTCGACAGGAAGGTTTTTTTAACTAGGACTCGGACCAGGTTCTTGCAAGTCCGAGTCCAGGTAGTTGAAGACCCGATAGCAGCTCTAGTTCTTGCAAGTCCGGGTATGAGTCCATTTTTTTGGTCTCGTGAGGTACCGGGTCTGAGTCCGAGGTTGGATAGCGGAGGACCTGATCCGATACCAGCTCACCCATCACTGGTTCCGAACCCGGTTGCAGTTGGGTCCTTTTTGTAATGTTTTTTTTTGCATATTTATCCATTTTTATTTTCCCCCTTCTTTGTAAATTCATAATTCCATATTTTGCATATTCCTCCAAATATGTTGGGCCTTTTTTTTGTTGTTGTTGTTGCCTATTTCTCCTTTTTTTCTGTTTTATTTTCCCCTGTTTGGAAATTTTCATAATCCTTTGTTTTTTTTGTGTGCATATTTCTCCGATTTTTTTATATTTTATTTTAATCAAGAAAAACAATGATGATAAATTAAAACTTTTCCTCGTTGCATTGATATTCCATTTTTACATATTAAATATATATATTTTTAATAATATATAGAACAATTTATAGCGAGTTACCACTTGAGTTTCTAATCGTATCCCCTCGACAGTTTCATGCAAATGACATTGTACTCACAAGTGAATAGTGATGAAATCTTTCGGGTTCGTCGAATGAAAACATGGTTCACTTGTTGCAGCAGTTAGCCTCTTGAGGACGAACCAAACTACGCATTACCAGCAAGTAGCATTTTAAGATGACTCCCTTGAGCATTCGCTCGCGTAATCTCTCATCAGATTCATTACTGTATCACAGGAATCATATATACCATGTAACTCCTCGCAAATGCAGCCTTTTCTGCCATCTCCTTATTGCTATGCATCAGGGATTCTTCCATGATGGGGCATCATTTCCATGAAGAACTCGCGACATTTTTGAACTTTGATATCTTCTTCTGCATTTTAAGATTCCGTTGGAAAGATTTCAGCACTGAATTTTGGATACAGACAATGTTTCAGCATATTACATCTCACGAAATCAAATGCCTAACAACAAATTTTCTCAAAATTCTGCATAATCTGAGACAGTACATTACTAGCAAGAACGTCGTTGAGGCAAACTAAAGGCATCGCGAAAGTTACACCATGTTGCATTGTGAAATTAAACGATTTAAAGAAATTTAACAAAGAAAAAGGAAATATATCGTAACTTTGACCACATTGTTTACTCTCTAACAACATAATCTACTGTTCTACACTGCAAGCACCTCTAGCTACAAAGAAACTGATGAACATTGAATTATTTCTTCTTTTTCCCACCACCACCCTTTAGTTTTCTTGTTTGCAGCTTCCTTTGTTGTCTTGTATTGTGATTCTTGAAATATTAGGAAGACTAAACTAAGATGAAAATATGTAGATGAAGAGAAGAAATTAAGTTAGCAAACACGAAATAACTAAGGCATATGACAGAACATTAAACATTGGAAATAGTAGGCAAGGTGAAATAAACAGCAGATGAAGCAGCAGAAGATTCTAGTATTGAAACTGGTTGTTTTGATTTCAGTCTAAAATTAGACAACAATAATCCCTTCTGAGTAGTATCCCTAGTTGAAGCCATCAGAACAAAAAACGTATTCCAAAATATTATTAGTTTAAGAGGTTAAATGACTGAACAAGGTTTAGAAACATTGCCATCTGCTACATGATACATCCAGCTCAAATAATAGGTGCATGACAGTAAATTTGTTTTTTATAATAATGCAGACAACATTTTGTATCCTAATTAATCGATGAAAGATGTTAGAAACTTAGATTAAAGATAAAAGTAATTAAGAGGCAATAATGCATTATTTGCACTCTAAGGTTCTCTAAGTTGGGGGCACAAGAAGTGCGGAGAATCGATTTATCTAGAATTCGAATGCTCCGCATAAAGTTAAGTGTTTCTTGTGGCTATTGCAAAAAGAAACAATTTTAACTAGGGTCCATTTATTTAAGAAAGGTCTCATTTCATCAGCTTTGTGTCCTAGATGTAACCTTCAAGATGAATCAATTGGTCATCTTTTCTTGGAATTTTCAGTCAGTAAACGTATTTGGGATTTCATCCTCTTTGGTTTTGGTTGCAGTAGAGATCCTATTAATGTTACCCAGTTGTGGGGAGATTTTTGAGGTTCACAGGTAGATAAGGAGAAGTTGAGGGATTGGGATTGCGTTGTAGCAGCATCTTTGTGGGTTATTTGGCTTGATAGAAATGATTTATGCTTCCGTAACCATTCTTTTAACTTCCTGTATTTGATTTTTCGAATCTTTTCGCTTACCACTTCTTGGTTTAAAATCCCAGGTATGAGAAAGAAAGTTCGAGTGGGACCTCTGTTTCCTGGAGATGGTGTGAACAACTGATCAGGTTTTGTGTTCCTGATGGTAGACATGGAGTTGTTTTCGGGTTTGGGACGGTTTAGTATTTATTCCGACTCTTTTTTGTACTGAAATCTTTTGTAATTTGAGTCTACTTGTAACTCTTTTGATGTTGTTTTTGCAACTTCGATGTAACTTTTGGATGTACTTCCTGAGGGATTGTGGATGTATCTGTTGTGGTAATTTATAAGAGTCGGATGACACTTCTCATGCCATCTTTTATTTCAACAAAAAAAAAAAAAAAGGTTCTCTAAGTTCTTCCACTTCATGTCAGGTGCTGAATCAAACTCCGATTCTCATAGAAAATGTCTTGTGGCATCTGAAACGAACCAGCCCAGAGTTGGCAGTTTTGAGCTACCAACTTGGGAGTCCGAGAACATACGGACTTGCACGCTAAGCATCCCAGACTTTAGTGCTGGTTTAGCAGCACCAAGCACACATCTGTTCTCCTGTCACCGACATTTATCACAGAAAAGCAGGGGTATTGATAAGCTAATATGTGAAAAACTTGGTAGTGGCCTTCTTTTTTCCATGCAATCTTTTCAATACCACATTTAAAATTGTATAGTAGAAACATATTTATTCTTATAAATTGATTAGGCAGCTAAAATCTTAAATATTTGACGAGTCCAGCATGTAGAAGGTCACAGCAGTAACAAGTAACAAACTACAATAGTACCCAAGGAGGTATGATTTTAAGTTATTTTCGACTTCTGGTAAAATTCATGGCCTTCTGGGTTATCACAAAACTATTGTCAAGAGTCAATGAACAGAAACACTGCTAGAGTTTGGTGTACTGATTTCGAGTGTTCGAAGGTAACTAAAATTTGGAACTAGAACTCAATAATAAGAGACCACTATGTTAGATCTTCAGGTTTGATTTACAGAATTATTCCTGATATGGCTAAAAATGGGGTTAAATCGGAACCGTCCAAATTGGGCACGAATCTTGAAGCTCAGGGGTAAAACGGTAATTTGGCACATAGATGGGCCCGAAGCGGGCACTGCATCTCCCCTTCACAGATCCAATAACCCGTGAACGGATCCACTCCAACTGGGTACGGGTCCCGACCCGAGACAAACCCAGATCAGCAGGAGGAAATCAGGATCTCTGATTTGACTAAATCAACGGTCCTGATCCGCAGTTATCCTCTCACCGGGAATTAGGGATCAGTTTCCTAAACTGATCATGAGAATTTTACTCCTAACAGAATCACAGGAAATCAGACCCCTAATCAAGTACCCATGGCGACTATAAATACCTCCAACCTACCACTGTTACAGGGTAATCACTCTTTTGCCAACTTAAGCTCTTTCTTAATCATCACTGGTTACTGATAAGAGCGTCGGAGGGTGCAGAGCCGGCCCTGGGGCAGGGCCTAGAGGGCGACCGCCCCGGGCCCCCAAAATTTGGGGCCCATTTTTTTTTTTTAGAACTTTTCAGAAAAAAAAAAAAAAACACAAACAGTATGCTTAATAAATATGCTGCTGCATAGAGTAATTATGCATAGAGACTCCAACAATCAAGTCTCAACTGTCTAACTATCTACTTAATAATTATGCATAGAGACTCCAAGAGTCTCAGCACATTTTTATTTATTTTATGTTCTTAATTAACAGTATCAGTATGCTGAAGAGACTAAGAGTGAAGACAGTAACATCAGCTTTCAGATTTGCCTCTGATTTGGTAAGTTTTTTTAAATTCTGATATCTTAATAATTATGCTTCTGGTTCTGGAAATGGAATCTGTTTGCAACCTGTAAAATTGTTGTATCTGAACAATTGTTGCAAAAGTTTGTTAAATGACATTGATCTGAGAGTTTAAAGTTAAGTGATAACTGATAACTTACAGGGACATTGATCTGAGAGTCCAAACTTGCAAGGTATGTATATAAGCCAAAGGTTTCAGGTGCCTTCACCATCCGGATCCACTGAAATTACTAGCTATGATCGATAGAACTCCAAATCTTTAATCAAGATATCGATTTGTAGCCTATTCTGCTATAAAAGATTTGATTGTCCCAATTTCTATATTGACGAAGTTACACAAGGATCTGCAATTTTTCAAAATTCAAGAACAACATATATGGTAGTAAATTTGAATTAAATATGATTATAAAAAAAAAAAAAATAATGAAAATTGTATAAATAAAAAGAAGACTCGAAATTCATTCCATATAAAGCCCATAAATTATTCAAAGAAAAAGAAAGATCTGAAATAGTATAAAATGACCATAAAGTTTCCATAAATATGTAAATGATATCAGCATAACCTAAGGAGAAACAAATAAGAATTAAGAGGCAAAAGCAGAGATCATCATAAGTAGAAAAGTAACAAACTTGGAAAAAAATATCATATTAAAAAGGAAGGGGGAGAAAATTATGCCAAACTGCCAACCATTAACAAAAATTTTAAATTTTCATGTACAGATGTTTCAGGACATTTAGATTTTAGCATTAGCGTTGCTGCATTGTTGATCAAAAGACATCTTTTAGTTATGTTAATGAAAGACAATTCATTTTTGTTACAGCTTATATCAGCCTGTAGGGTTTTATGAACTGATGAGTGTTCCCCTTGTCGTTGTTCATGTGATGAATCTTCTAGTCTTGAAGACTATAATAACTTAATTGAGAACATGAACATTAAATTGCTGTAAATTGATTGTTAGAGCTGGATCAGCAATAGCTCATTATATAATAACAAAGAAATATCTTAAACAGTGCAGCACCCTTTCATTGGGAAGATTTTACCCTTCATTTCATTTGCTTTATATCTCAATTTTTTATCAAGTGTCTCGCTGTCTCTAATTTGCAACACAATTGCAGATGTGATATCACCAATTTTTTCTCTTTCTCATCGCTGCGCTGGACAACCCTTCACATTGCTCCAACAACCTTCGTGATCCACTTTTATCAGATGTATTCATATTTTCTTATTATATATCATTGTGCTGAAGCTTTTGTTTATCTTGTTGTCTAGAAAACATGAATCCGGATATGAGAAAAGACAAAAAAGAAAAAGATTAGAACAATTAACTTTATCACAAAAAGGAGCATTAGATAAATTTCTTGCTAAAAATTCAGGACAATCAAGTCAAGTAGAAGATTTAAGCGAAAATGAACATGATAAAAATGAAGTGAATGAAAATGAATATGATAAAAATGAATCCATTCTTGTTGATATGCATGGTTTGAACGAAGAGCAACAAACTCTTCCGTTGGATATTTATGATCCAAGAAGTTGGGATAATCTTGATAACAAAACAAAAGATTTATTAGTGGAAAAAGGCCCCATAAGAGAATCTATTTTGAGCTTTCCATTTGATGGTAAATCTAGATATTTTTCATGTGCACATTATATCCGAAAATTACCAAATGGTGGGAATCTAGATAGGAAATGGCTGGTATACTCAAAGAAGGAGGACAAAATATATTGTTTTTGTTGTAAATTATTTAAATCAGGACATATTAATAGTGCTTTAGCAAATGACGGATATAATGATTGGAAACATGTTAGTGAAAGGCTTAAATTACATGAAAACAGTACTCATCATATCACTAATATGAATACTTGGATAGAGTTACAAATTAGATTACGAAGGAGTGAAACAATTGACAAGCATGTACAAGAACAAATTTCCAAAGAGAAAAATCATTGGAAACAAGTTCTTGTGAGAATTATTGTTGTAGTGAAACATCTTGCTAAGCGTAATATGGCATTTCGTGGATCCAATGAGAGAATTTATCAAGACAATAATGGTAATTTTTTGGGTTTAGTTGAAATGATTGCAGAGTTTGATTTAGTAATGCAAGATCATGTCCGACGCATTAAAAATAATGAAATTCATTATCATTATCTTGGTCATAAAATTCAAAATGAGTTAATTTCTAGGTTAGCATCTAAGATTAAAAGTGCAATAATTTCAAAAATTAAAGAGGCTAAATATTTTTCTGTGATACTTGATTGTACTCCAGATGTAAGTCACCAAGAACAAATGACATTGATATTGCGATGTGTAGACATGTCAGTCACTCCAATAAAAATAGAAGAATATTTTCTAGAGTTTTTAAACGTGCATGATACATCTGGATATGGGCTTTTTAATGAATTGCAGTCTGCATTAATAACTCTTGATCTTAATATTGATAATGTAAGGGGACAAGGTTATGATAATGGATCTAACATGAAAGGTAAACACCAAGGCGTGCAAAAAAGGTTACTTGAAATAAACCCTAGAGCACCGTATGTGCCATGTGCTTATCATAGTCTTAATCTTACTATTTGTGATATGGCACACTCTTGTGTTAAAGCAATATCTTTTTTTTGGAGTTGTTCAACGCATATATTCATTGTTTTGTGGTTCTACAAAAAGATGGAAAATATTGCAAGATAATGTACATGGCCTAACTCTTAAACCATTATCTAACACACGATGGAAGAGCTGTGTTGAAAGTGTGATAGCCATAAGATATCAAGCTCCCCAAATAAGAGAAGCTTTGTTAGAATTACTTGAAAGTATTGATGATGCTAAAACAAAGAGTGAAGCTGAAAGTTAATAAATGAACTTCAAAATTTTGAGTTTGTACTAGGCATGATTATATGGCATGATGTTTTGCTTAGTGTTAACATGGTTAGCAAAATATTGCAATCTAAAGATATGCACATCGATGTTGCCATACAACACTTGAATGTGTTGATTTCTTTTTTTGAAAATTATAGAGAGAATGGGTATACTTTTGCCATGATTTCTGCAAAAAGTATTGCATTGGATATGGAAATTGAACATGTTTTTCTAAAAAACGTAAAATTCAAAGAAAGAAACAATTTGATGAGAATGCACATGAAGATAATACGCAATCTACTAAAGATTCTTTTAGAGTTAATTATTTTATTGTTATAGTGGATGTTGCTATTGCTGCCTTGAAAAGTAGATTTGAACAATTGCAAGTATTTGCTGACATTTTTGGATTCTTGTTTGATTCAGAAAAGTTAAAATCTTTAGATGATAATAAGTTGAAAAATTGTTGTGTCAATCTTGAAAATACTTTGAAACATGGTAGTTTTGCAGATATTGATTCAAATGATTTGTTTTCTGAATTGAAAGTGTCACAAGTGACTTTATCAGCAGAAAAAAAGACAGGCATTGAAATCCTAAATTTCGTACATGTTTTTTATTGTTATCCTAATGTTTCGATTGCTTATAGAATATTGTTGACTATACCTGTGTATGCCATCTGCTGAAAGAAGTTTTTCTAAATTAAAAATGTTGAAATCTTATTTGCGATCGACTACGTCACAAGAAAGGTTAAATGGATTAGCAATCTTATGTATTGAAAAGGATTTATTAGAAAAAATTGATTTGGAAAACATTATTGATGAATTTGCTTCTCAAGCTGCCAGAAGAAGTCATTTTAAATGATGGTTGATACTTTTTTATTTTGTTGTCATCTTGTTTTGCAGTTGAAAATATTTTGGAGGCTTGGAGCTGTCAAGATTATTTGGAACTGGTACACATATATGTGGTCATTTATTATAATATTTGTATGACATTTTTTTGAATCTTTGAACTATTTGTAAGCTTTCTTATCATTTAAGTATTTATATATGACTATATTTTTGTGGTTATTTTGAGCATGTAATCTAAGAAGGGCCTCATAATCTTTGTTCGCCCTGGACTTCTAAATTGTCAGGACCGGCCCTGGGAGGGTGCGTCGCCGGGATCAACCCCGGTGTATCGCACTTCCTTGCAGGTGAGCGGCGGGAGTCAGCAGCCTAATTCTGACGAGCAGGCTTGGATCCGCTATTCAGGTTTTTCCACGAACTCACAAATCTCATCTGTTTACCCCCACACCAGAATCAGCAGTAACAATTCCGTTCTGAAAGTAATATCCATAGGTTCAAATGAAACGTGGAGGTCGTTGCGAAACATATATGCTAAAGAAAAAGCAGAAACAGAAGTCCAAAAATAAAACCACACAGAATCTTCTACATTATATGAGTATATTTGCTGAAGAACTTTTAGGACTAAAAAATTCCAAAGGTCACTCATTTTACCCATCTTTTAATATCTGCATTCACTTTCAGTAGTAAATGATGTGAAAGTTGTCAAATCCAATCATATAATCACACAGGCATTTTATTAACATTCAATTCATCCATCACATTTCCTTGCTACTCATCCAATTTTTGAATTTCTCTTTTACCTTCTAATCTTCTATTATCTAAGGTTTCTTCAAATTTCAATTTGGTTTGCATATTTTACTGAGGCATATAAACTTATTCACTAAAACTGCAATACCTCCCTTTTCCAGAACTTAGATCTCTCATACTGAGAAGACTCATACAAGAAGAAAAAGTGATATTGCTTGGTATACAAGCTTTAGTTCACAATACGTAGTGGCTGACTGAGTTTATACACACTAACGAATCCAATAAAGCAATAAGATAAGCAGTTCATGTCACCTCAATCACTGGGACACCCATCATTCTCAGAAGTTTTTTTGCAATCCTCACTGTGTTGCTTTGTCACCTGCCATCTAGGAAGCATGGATACTTCGAAATAGCCGACGCACCCGTGTCAGGTGTTGATACTCCTTGGGAACTGCCGGGTGCGTACCCAAGAAGTACCCATATTTTTAATACATTTTCATCAACTTTTTGACACAATTATTTCAGATAAATGTTTGGAGTCCTAGTGTAATTTTAAAATCTTGTTGTTTACACTTACGCTCAAACACAAAACAAGTCCACCCAAACATTTGATAGTTTAGATTATAATTTCTTTTCTCCAAAATGCACATATTATAATGTATTGTTATGGTCCTATGAAATTATTTACATGTTTGCATTTTGCACAAGTTAAATAATTTTTTTATATATAGATATAATAAAAACTATTTTATATTTAACGTACCCACCAACGCACCCGTATCCTACTTTTTTGTAAAATCACGTATTCCCGTACCTGTATCGTGTCGTACCCACTCCCCGTACCTGTATCTGTCCTTCATAGCCTTCCTTCATAACCTGCCATTGACAACGAATCAAAGGAATAAGCATAAATTCTATCTTAAAACTATAATCTCAACAAAAGGGTGATGCTGAATATAAAAAAGCAGAGTTTATTGCTGTTCTACTGCGACCAAGCATGAAGGATGACTTGATTGGCTCAACAATTGCTGTTGTAAGAGGTGCTATGAAATATAAGAAGCAAAAAAGGTTCATTTGGTTTATTATACTGTTCGTATTTGTTGTAATCTGGTAGATTTGTATAGGCAAACAAGAGCAGTTCTATGCTCGCAATCATGCGCTTACATCTATCACAACCATCCAGCTAAAGTATCAAGAAACTCAATAAGTTTAGTTAGCATACATTTCCCCCACTAGAAAGTAACTTTAGTTATCCCAACTTGCTTCCCAAACATAGCCTAAAATGCTGAAAGCTCAGTGGCAAAACAGCAAAGAGACCAGGTGAAAGATACTTCATACAGTGCTATACTAGAAGAGCATTGAAATTGAAAGACGAGATCTCACAAACGGTGACACCAAATGTAAAAGTAATTCTGAATAAAACATTGCAATCCCTAGGCATCGATGAGATAGCTCCTCACGTCCAATTTCATTTGGAAAAGCAAATGTTTGGCAGAAAGGCATTAGAGAACTACCTTCACAGTTCTTCTGCTGAACTTCTCAATCCCCTCCTTATCGCCAGCCTGCAAAATCATCAACAAATGTCTCAAAATGGACTCAGGATGATAGAAAAATTGGCCATAACGGATAAGATGGTGCAAGTACCTCTATCGCTGAAAAGACTTAATGTGTGGTCTGGTCATGCTCTCTCTGGTCATACTCTCTCCAGAGGGGGTAGATTAATTCTTATTATCTCTATACTATCTTTTATCCCCCTCTACATGATGTCATTTTTCTACGTTCCTTCTTGGGTGATTAATCGGATTGACAGAATCAGAATAATTTTTTTCTGGTCTGGGTCCGCTTCCTTGAGAATTGGTAAGCATCTCTGCAATTGGAAACAATTATGCAAGCCTAAGTTGCAGGGGGTTTGGGGATTATTGTAATACCCCCAAAATTAACAATTCTTTTATGTATTTATTATTATTTTTTTTTTTGATAATGTGGATGGAGTCATTAGACTCCAGCCTGAATATATAAATAAAAGAGTTGTACAAAGCAACCAAAAATTTTACATGATGTAAAACTCGAATAAAAGAAAGGAATAATGTACAACAAAGATCTGTAAAAAAAAGCAATGAAGAGCATTGCCTAACAAGAAGAAAAGCTATCGAAACAACAAACAGACAGTGGATAACACAAAACAGAGCAGTGCAACACAGACAGAGAAACGATAGTAGCAAGAAGGCAGTGACGCTCAGCAGCTAAAGCTGGCCCTAGCACATCAGGTCACTGGAAACAACATCGAGACCCTGAGCAAAGGCAAAGTCAAGACAGAAACAATACAGCTAGAAAACTCAAACCGGGAACACCGCAAACAATCGCGTGCCACCAAGCCACTTCGGAGGGCAACCCTCGCAAAGGCACCTGAGCAGGAAAAACAAAAGCCGTATTTATTAATTATTTATTAATAAATTTTTGTCATAAACAATATCAATGCATATATTATCACATTGTATTTACCATTGTCATGTTATAAATATACACACTATATAAATATATATGCATACACTCCACACTATTATATATATATGCATATAAGACACCATAGCCTACAATGTTTGACCTAAGACTAAGCCTACAATTTTTTACCAAGGGGGGTTATGTGTTGACCTAGAAGGGCCAATGTGCAATTATTAAAAATCTAGGGGGTTAGATGCAAAAAGGGGGACACCTAAGCATACCTAGAGTTTTCTATACTTCCCTACTTCTCTCTTTCTCTCCTTGCTGGCCGACCAACTCTCCCCATCTTTTCTCTTCATATATATGAGAAGATTGAAAGAAACCCTACTCTATCTACTACTTTTTAAACCCTAGCCTATTTCTCACTTCTCATTCTCACTATTTTCCATTTTCAACTATATAGAAATATATATACATATCTATAATTTCTAGAAGCTTTTTGTATGCATAATCAAGTTAAGTGGTGAAGCTAAAGGTGCAAGGAGGAGAAGATAGCAACTTGAAGCAACCAATAGATTGAAGCTTGCAAACTAATCAAAGTGGGTATTCTTCACACCTCATGCATTATTATTTTTCTTTATATATGGAATGAATGATTGATGCTTGCTAGAAATTGTACTGGGTGTTCTTCTTTCTTACTTATGAATGTTGTGAAATTATATGTATAAAAATGCTAGTGAATAAATAAATATTCAATCTTTGTATTAAGAATGGTAGTAAAAGTGTGAAAAATGAATCTTTTATGCAAGATTATGAATACAAACCTTGTCTTGGGCATGAGGATTGTGTTGTTAACTATTAAACATAAGTGGTGAATTTGTGATGTTGTGTAGTAAATTGTCTAATTAAATTTTCGTGTTTGAATGCTTAAAATCCTTATGATTAGAAAGTTAGTATCTTGATTAGTAAATTTTACATTGACAGTAAGCTACTAGCATTGTACTAGTAATGCTTTGTTGAAGCCTAATATGTGTTAGTAAGCTCCAATGTGTACTTGAGAACTATATAAGGGTTTCTTGTGTAAGTAGTGATCATGTTAGTAAGTGTAAGCATGTTAACAACATTAACATTGTTTTTTTTTTGAAGGAAACAATATTAACATTGTTCATGTTAGTAAGTTAGTAAGTTAAATAGGTTAGTATGGTAGTAAACTAGTAAAGTAAAAATGCTAGAACGCCTTGTTAGTAAGAAGTTAGGAAGTTGGAAATGTAGACTTGATCTTGTTAGTAACCTAATTGCTAACAAATTGTCCATGGTTAGTAAGCATAGTTTATGTTAGGAGCTAAGTGTAGACTTGACCTTGAGTATTAACTTGATAGTAAGAAGAAATCACGTTAATAGAATTATTCATGTTAGAATTAGTATGCTAGTAAGCAAATTGAAGGAGTGAGTAAGCATCAAGTCCTAATAAGGAAAATGCAAGTTTGAGATTAGTACGTGGAAGCATGGTTGAATTAAGAATAGCTTCATAATAAATGTAGTAACTTGAAAATATGGGAGTTAGTTGTACTAACTAAACATTATTTTAATTAGTGAAAGAATGTGACTTGTAGGAATGGAAGAACTTGTAAAGTTAGTATATAGAAGTGTAATTGCTTTCTATGGGCCAGGCATAGGCCGGACGTAGACCAAATATGGGCCAGATAAGGGCCAAGTTGGGCCAATAATTGAGAATAAGAATATAATGATAATCTAGTGTAATTGTGAACAATGAGACATTAAGTAACTAATAATTTCACCTAGAAAATAAATGGTGATTAATGAAGGAATTAAGTGGATGAGAATCTGACCTAAGTTGTATAAATTAGTAAAGGCATTAGTCCTAAGTAGTGTAACTCATGATTGGTAAGGAAAAACACTAGTTGGGCATGTACTCACCTGTCAAGGGGACACGTGCGGCGTCGTCTCGTCTGGGACACGTGCGGCGTGATCTCGACTGTTAATTTCTGGGATTTAGTGATAAGAACGGGATGTAGACGTAAGACACAAGTCCTGTCGGAACATAGGAGATGGACTCTTAAGTTTTCGTCTATGTTCTGGGTTATCAATATAAACAAAGAGCTAGAGTGTAACTCTAAGTCTCTGGGCGGAGTAGAGATGGCCCTACGATTCGCTTTATGTTCACGATAACTTTGGTAGGGGCAGGAGTGGAGAAGGACCATAATTCAGGTAGAGCTGATGATCACAGGCCTGATCGGGAATGGAGAAGGACCACGATCCTGTCGGGGTGGAGAAGGACCATGATCCGAACGAACAGAGTGATCACTGCCGTTCGGAGTGGAAAAGGACCACGATCTGACTGCAGGAGCGAAAATGGACTGCATGTACTGCAAACTCTACCAGTCACTAAATGAATGTCAGAAACAGGAATGAGTACAAGAGTGGATGCATGGCGAGGGATCGAACCTTATCATCTGGAGAATACGAGCTCGATTTGTAGATTATGTAATATGGAATGTATACATTTCCGAAACAAGTTTGCATTAGATTAAGAGCATGGTGTGCATATGAGTTGTGCATTAGAATCTAGATCAAGGCATACACCAACACTTGTGGTTTGATTTTTATATTTTTTCTTCTACATCAAATATTGATTGTTGAGAATTTTGGAGATTGCGGGTTTCATCCGCATTGCGTCAGTTGTATGCAACTGACGTGTCCACATTTGTTTAGTTGCAGGATTGCTGCTCGTGGAGCAGGAGACTCGAGCTGCAGAAAGCATCCAAGTAGAGAATATAATTCCTTGTGCAATGTAAGTTTCTAATTTCCTGTGATTTTTTGTGTTGTGTACTAATTGAAGTAAAAATTCTGGGTAAGTGTCACAAGCTTCCAGTATACGGAACTCGGGGCGCTACAATTATTAACATCCAGAACCAAAACCTGTCCCTCTTAGGCAATGGTCATGGAACATCCTCGAAGCGACTGATTTATCTGGGAAGCGTCTCGTTATTCACCCATCCCATTCTTTCCATAAAGTTTGGGAGCTTCATCCTTCTTTCTTTACTAAGGCCTCTCTTTTTTGGAAAGAAGTTTGGAGTGGTTGAACCATTCCAATGCAGTTTATTTAAAATTTGTGGTGATGGTGGTCACATTTCTCTCGCTTATGATTTTCCAGATCTTTTTCTCCTTGCTGTCAATCCTAATGCTACGGTGGCGGATTATACTATTCGCGTCAACAATGAACGAGATTGGAACATTCCTATCCGCAAGAATCTCTATCCTCAGTTTCACCATCTTATTCGATTATTACGCTCCTATTAATGGCATTCTCAAGATGATATTCGCTGGAGGAATTCCTCAGGCACCTATTCGGTTAAATCCGGCTATAACTTCCTCAACTCAGGGGGGTTAATCTCCCCTTTCTCTACGACTATCTGGTTGTAATGGTTGGGTCTTGATTCATTATCTGATGTAACTCTTTATGTGTTTATATTCCGCTGTACTTCATATTATTCTATCTCGATTTTACCGCTTGTAAAGTCGTCTGTATATTATTTCTTGTACATTTTCTTGATATATATATACTAGATTTGCCCGTGGGCACGTGCCTACGACACGTCTTCAGAACAATACAGCATATGAAAAGCCTTGTAAATAGTAAAACAACAATTATGTAGCTCAAGTTTGATATGACAATAATTAGTTGTAAATAAAAATCTGTGTTTCCATTAGTATATGTGAAAAAATAATTATAAATGGGGGTATAAAATCCAACTACTTAGAACTCGAGGGTGGAAAATGATGAAATTTAACTATTGGGGAGATATTTGCTATTTTCAATGTAACATGAGCAATAAAAAAACATAAAAAATCTAAAGATTTACAAACCTGAAATCTGAAAATCTAAATTTCTGAGTCTAAATATTTACAAACCTGAAATTTGAAAATCTAAATTTCTGAGTAGAGAGAGAGAGAGAGAGAGAGAGAGAATAATTAAATAAATAAAGAAGTTTTTTTGTTTGGGGGGGGGGGTATTTGAATTTGAGTTTTGGGGAAAAACCTTTGGGGGGAAAATGTTTAGACCATTGATTTCCTTACTATTGAAAGTGAGCCACTTGATAGTTTTTCTTTGTGTTTTATTATATATATATATATATATATATATATATATATATATATAACATGAGCCTAGGTTATAACATGAGTTGTTGTTGGAATCCAACAACGGCTTATGTTTATAACACGGCCTATATGGTTTTCATGCGTTTTCACAATATATGCGTTTTCAATGAAGCATTGCTATATATATATTTCATCGGCTGGAGTCATTTGACTCTATCCTTTTATAAAAAATAAATATATATATCTCTACCATTATAACAAGAATTAGTGTGGTGTGGACGTATAGCTAGCTTCCATCACAACCATCTATCCATTTACTATCACAACAACTTATGGCATTCTATTTTAAATTAGAATTTTCTATCCCTTAATTTTTTTCCCCCAAGCACTTCCATAATGAAGATTTCAAAATCCAAGTAAGGTTTCTTTTATTTACCAAGGCTATGGCTTTGTTCACAAAAGAAGAAGAAGAGTAATTCTAGTTGTACTCAAAGGTTTGTATATTCAAAACGTACTCCAAGAGAGTATGAATGGAGCCCAGAAGCAATTAATGAAGATGTATGAATGGAGCCTAGAAGCAATTAATGAAGATGCGATTTTACTGGCTTCACATTCTTTTGTCTTGATGTACATTTTGATTTTTGATTCGAGTACAATAACCACTATTCTCATTTTTAAAAAACGCATACATTTTTGCAAGATCTTTGTTTCTTGAGGTCAGGTGGCTGCCCATCAAACACAAACCTGAAACAAACAAACACAAATTCACACAAACCTATTCCATACACTTCAATAGCTTACTACAGCAAATGAACGAACTTACACCGGCTTAATTCCTGCCTCCAGCAACCTTATCGTCCGCGTAAACATCCCTTGCAAATGGCTACAAAAAATCCACACCCAAATCACGAAAAGAGCTACAAATTCACACCCAAAAAACCAACAAGATTTCATCTTTTTTCACCTGGTGACCTCCCCACCCTCATTCGTGGGCGTTTCGTCCCGGTCCTCCACACCACTATCTACCACATCAACAACACCTCATCAAAACCCTTAAACACCCAAAAACTCCCCTCAAAAGAAACCCCACATTCATGAAATTGGCTTACAAGGAACAGGTAGATGCCCATGCTAGCATCAATTGCGATCTTGCGGCCAAAGTAGCTCTCAAACTTCTGCTCCTTCATGGCTTTGGGGGCGTTATCCGCCAATAGCTTGGTTAAACCCTATAAAACGAGACAGCGCAAAATGGAGGTCGTTGGAACGAGGAGGGGGGGGGGGGTGTGGGGGTTGGGGGAGTGGGTATTGAGAGGAGAGGCTGACCTTGATACCCATTTGGGGGATTTGGAAATGGTGATTTGGAGCGCGGAAATTGAGAAGGGAAGAGGAGGGAGGAGGAGGGTTTTAGGTTTGGGATCTGCTTTTCCCGCCGATTTTTTGTGGTGATTTTGGGGATGGGCCGCAAAGTCCAATTAGAGCCCATTATTGTTTAAAACAAATAAAGCTTGTAAGAGCATGTGCACATGTTTGCTAAATATGCATAATATGTATATTTTTTGCAAAAAATATACTGTAGTCGTTTGGTAAATATGCATACTTTGCGACAGTAGATCTATAACTATTATAATGGGAGAGATGGGGTTGGAAACAAATAAACAATTTTTTATTCTTTTTTGTATGTGTGTCAACACGTGCAGCGCACGCGTTGGTAGTTTTTTTTGTCCTTTTCATTCCCCTCCACGTGCATCGCACGTGCATGATACTAGCTGTTATAAATGAGAGAGGATATGAGAAATATGCATAATTTAAATGACACAACTTCAAGTTGCGTCGCTCTAAAAAAAATATTAATTTAATCGTCAGACGCAACTTCTCCCTGCGTCTCTCCAAAAAAAAAAATATCATAAATAAAAAAATTGCAAAACCCCTCGGATGCAACTTCAGCGTCCCTCACTTCCCTCTTTGTCGGACGCAACTTGATGCGTCCCTCAATTTGTTTTTTTTTTCTCTTCCGACTATCAATTAAACAATATTTTATTTCCTCCGACGCAACTTCGAGCTCCGTCTGATTTGAGGTTTTTATTATTTTAAATTAAATTGGTAAAAATAGCATTCGACGACTGCAGCAAAATAGCCAAATACTATATGCATTTATCTATATATGCTTAATTTAAACAATGACGACTGTGGATGCTCTAAGAGCTTTGCTATTTATGCATAATATGAATATTTTAGCAAGATGTAGTAGCAAGATCAAGCATATGGTTTCACCCAAGTAATGAATATTTATCAAGAGATCTAATTTGAAATCCCCATGTTAATGAGAGCTATATTTTTTTGGGAGTGTATGCCATGGTGAGATTTTGGAGTTGAAATATAGTTGAGCTTGCTAACCTTAATCACGATTATGTTGCAGAGGCATTGGCCACCCTACTTATTGATATTCAAGTTGAGTATTCTTGTGAATAAGTGATTAACATTTGAATTAAAACTTGTTTAAACCTATCTTAATGCTTATTCTAACCTTGACACCAGAAGTAGCAAGTTTTCTGAGGTAAATGTTGGAAGGGTCAAGATGTTCAAGCAATGCTTGTAGTTTTATTTTGCTTGAGGACAAGCAAAAGCTAAGTTTGGGGGTATTTGATAAATCCAATAATGTCCACATTTTGGAGCAATATCTGAATGCAATTAGACAGTTAAACTCTCTATATGTGGTAATTTACTCTTCTTTTCTCTTTTCCATAGGAAACAGCCTAAAAGCAACTAAACGAAGCAGATTCAAGACTAATCCAGCACTGTGGGGATGATACACTGGAATGAAGAACCCTAATTTTGCATCAAAACATTTCTGAGAAGCTGCTGAATACAGTCGACTGATTCCTTAACAACAGTCGACTGAACAGAGTGAGACTGAGTTTCTGAAGCTACGCAGTAAAGTCGACTTACCCTTAATGACAGTCGACTTGACTGGTTGGATTTGAAGTTTCCAAAGATTCGCGGAACAGTTGACTTACCCTTAATTACAGTTGACTGAAGTGGCTTTCAACGGGAGTTAAGAAATAAGAACAGTTGAGATTCACCCGCATCCAAATCCGCAAATAAATCAGATTGAGTTATCCAAATCCAGGTTAGTTGCAAATAACAACTTTCCAGCAATCAAGCTAGAGATCGGGTTTGGCAAGTATTAAGATTAGACTCAATCCACATCCGAAGTGTGAGAAGATAGGACTCTGGAACTTGAAATCTGTAGATGGGAGCAAAAGAAACTATAAAAAGTCTGGAATTCAGAGAGTATAAGACATCTCTGGAATCAAAATACATCTCTAAAATCGGGAATCGATCATATATCTAGAATCAGATCGAAAGAAGAGAGAAGGAATCAATCAAGCATCGATCTATCCTAAGGAAGGAGATCAAGAACTAAAACTCTGCATTAAGGGGGAGGAGAACAAGTCGACTTCAGGCTGATTGGGTTCAAGCTAAACATCATACAAATCAGTGTTCTTCTTCTCTCTTTAATTCTTGTTCTAGTTTAATTCATTTGAGTCATGTATTCAAATCTTTTAGTCAATAAAAGTTGTATTATGTGCAACTAATTTCATCGTTGGGCTGATTGAAACCTTAGTCATGTAATGTTTATAATCTTCTAAAAACACTACTTTCATCACTTATTGATTAAACCTGGTTGTTCCTGATCAAATTTATAATATGAATCAAACTTTTGTTAGAAAGTTCGCAGAATCAGTCGACTGACATCTAACGACAGTCGACTGATCTGAAGAACCTTATATTATCAAGTTGCTTATTATAAAATTGACTCTGTTATATGAGTATAGAGATGATCCATATCTTATGCTCATAACTTGTAACACAGGAATCATTTAGGTTCTTGGTTTAATCAACTTGGAGGATCTAGATTTGATACCAACTTCTAGAACTTTGAGTGTTTGTTAATTTCCATCGTTCCTATGCTTTCTTCAAGTGCAACTTAGTAGATACCATGCTAAATACTTAAGGAAAGAAACGAATTAGAGTAGATACCATGCCTAATTCTTGGCCTAGGGAAATCTTAACTTTAAGGAGTAGATACCATGCCCTTAAATGAACAAACATGAGTGATTAGAGTAGTGTAGAAGGTGATCTAGCATTCTTGACTATAGGTGGAAATCAAGCCCAACTACTTTAATAGATATTTTGTGATTCAAATTGAGAACTACTTGATCTAGATCTCATTTCCTTTCAACACATACTTTTAGAACAAACTTTATGACAAACATTTCTTGTAATACCCCGTATTTCTGAAATATATATATGGTTTGAAATATATATAATGAAAAAAAAAGATTTGAGACTTGGTCCTATAGAGTATCTCTATAGGAGGGATTTATAAGAATTTATTTGATTTGAAATGGAAAGGATTCTTGGAATCCGGTATTGAGGTGGGGGCCCACCGGGGTTGATGATACACAACTGCATAATGCTGTGTTTGTGAGAAGTATTCCTCCCACGTGATGACGTGGGGAGAGAAAAAGAGTGGGGCCCGCCAAGGTAAAGTGTTATTTCGGGATTGGCTTTGGGAGTTTGTTAAGGGATTTAATCCCATATCGCTAATTTGATTGAATAAAATATTATATAAATAATAAATGCCAAGGATCAAGAGTCACCAATTCGGTTAACCACCTTTTGAGAGGCAGCCTGTGGTGGGCAGTTGTACTACATAGTATCTAATTTGTCTTATAAATTGTATAAATTGTCCGAGCCCGGGGCAGGGGTGTTACAAATGGTATTAGAGCCGACTTACGAGAGTGACGCTCACAGAAATGCTCTACATCGGCTAGAAAGCTCATCAGCGAGGACGCTGATTTCTGAAGGGGGGGTATATGTAATACCCCGTATTTCTGAAATATATATATGGTTTGAAATATATATAATGAAAAAAAAAGATTTGAGACTTGGTCCTATAGAGTATCTCTATAGGAGGCGTATTTCTGAAATATATATATGGTTTGAAATATATATAATGAAAAAAAAAGATTTGAGACTTGGTCCTATAGAGTATCTCTATAGGAGGGATTTATAAGAATTTATTTGATTTGAAATGGAAAGGATTCTTGGAATCCGGTATTGAGGTGGGGGCCCACCGGGTTTGATGATACACAACAGCATAATGCTATGTTTGTGAGAAGTATTCCTCCCACGTGATGACGTGGGGAGAGAAAAAGAGTGGGGCCCGCCAAGGTAAAGTGTTATTTCGGGATTGGCTTTGGGAGTTTGTTAAGGGATTTAATCCCATATCGCTAATTTGATTGAATAAAATATTATATAAATAATAAATGCCAAGGATCAAGAGTCACCAATTCGGTTAACCACCTTTTGAGAGGCAGCCTGTGGTGGGCAGTTGTACTACATAGTATCTAATTTGTCCACTACGCTTCTATAAACGATTTGTACACTTGCGAGGTTTTTAATTTGTGTCTAGTTTATCTATTCATTTAGATCGACAACAACCTCTTGCAATGTCGAATCGCTCAAACACAATTGGATAATAGAGAGCGCTTTATCATCCATCTCTCTCCATGTCTTATCCGCCACAGCATCAATCAATTTTTCCCGACCAAAAATGGCATCCTTAACGCCTTGGCTCGACAAAATCGCTGCCATACGCACTTGCCATAATGCAAAACTCGTCTTCCCATCAAACTTCTCAATATCATATTTTCCCGACATATCCATTCAAATTTCTTGAACCTAATTCAACATAACACCAAAATTTTCCCCAAAAATTAATTACTCAAATCACAAAAATCAAACCTTCCTTCTTGATATCCTCCCTCCTCCGGTGCTCGCGACGACGAAGATCTGGACTGAGACTTGCTTTTTCAAATCCCCATTTGATTCGACGGTGGCTGGAAGTGGTGTTTGTCAGAAGTGGGATTACGCGAGGTCCTGGATCGTGCCATTAATGGTGCTTGAGAACGATAACAAGGATGAGGAGAGAATTGAGAGGGAAGGAAGATGAAGAACACTTTTCATTAATATCTCTAACAGAATCCAAATACAGCTCATATAGGGAAGGGGGAGAGCGGTTACGCTACGGACAAAATTTACATTTAGCCCGTGCACCACACACATTTCAGTTCCCGCTCTCTTCCCGCCCAACTCTGAATACAAAAGTAGTGTGCTAAGCACGTGCAGTTCAATACTCCTCTAAAACATAAAAACAAACAAAGCAACAAACAAGGCAACCAAAACAAATCATCTTCAACCCTCAGCTACACCTCCAAGCATATCACGCCATGGCCTCACTGTCCTGGATGGTGATCGTCATCCCTGACAACTCCTCCCCCCTTTAGTACGAACTTGCCCCAAGTTCGAAGCTTGGGAATTTGCGCCGAATTACATCAATATCGACCCATGAGGCATCATCGACTCCTGAGTTTCTCCACTTAATCAGTAACTCAATTCCTACTTGGTTTCTCTTCTTGAATACTCTCCGATCAAGCACTGCCTCCAGAGTTTCCTGTTCATCTTCTTCTACCCACCAAGTAGGTAAGTCAGAGGACACATTGGGACTGTGGTGGCCATGACACTTCTTCAATTTCGACACATGAAAAATAAGGTGGATGCTGGAGCCTTCAGGAAGCTACAAGCGATATGCAACAGACCCAATTTTCTCCAACACCCTATATGGCCCAAAGAACCTAGAGGAGAGCTTCTGCGGAGTATAATTTCGAATGGACACTTGCCTGTAAGGGTGAATCTTCAAAAACACCAGGTCACCAATTTCAAATGTTCTCTCAGTGCGCCTCTTATCTGCGAAATGTTTGATACGCTTCTGAGCTTGAGTGATGTTATCTCTTAACAACTTCAAAATGGCATCCCTGGACATCAATTTCTCTTCTAAAGCTGGCATGCTTGCAGTACCACGCACATGCTGGAGTCACGATGGTGGAGGTCTGCCGTATACTCCTTCAAAAGGAGTTATACCAGTTGAAACATGCCAATTGGTATTAAACCAGTATTCTGCCCACGATATCCACCGCATCCAATCCATGGGTTTCTGACTACAAAAACAGCGGAGGTATAACACTAATGCTTTGTTCACTATCTCCATTTGTCCATCGCTTTGGGGATGGTACGCCGTGGAATGGTTAAGCTTACAATTTTGCATTTTGAAGAATTCTTTCCAAAAACGGCTAACGAAGATGGAATCTAGACCAATTCACCTCATGAATCTTAGGTTTCAAGTGTCTACGAAACCATTGCCCAGCCTTCCCCCTTAAATTGAGTGTAGCATACCTTAATTTTTGGTTCTCTGGGACTTCGTAAAAGTCCAAGAACTGCTCGACTCCGCAAATCCACTCCGTCGGGTCTCCCTCATGAAAAATGGGAAACTCTACCTTGAACGGAGTCCTAAACACTACCCCTCCCTCACTGTGGTTGGAAGATTGTAATAGATTTGAGTTAGAATTTGCTACCTCTCTTTGAAGTGATGGATTCGGAAGCAGAGGATGTTGTGGATTTCGTGGTTGGTTGCGCTGCATCATCGTCGTCATGGAATCAATCCGGGATTCAATTGATAAAAACCTTTCTCCAATGCTCGTCGCTATCGATTCTACCCTCTCAGTGAGATAGTTGGTTTAGAGTTGCCCCTCCGCCAATTGACTCCTCAGATTTGCCACTTCACCCTCCAGAGCTGAACTGCCGTCATCACCATCGAAGGGATCTAGCTCTGATACCAGATTGTCAGAAGTGGGATTACGCGAGGTCCTGGATTGTGCCATTAATGGTGCTTGAGAACGATAACAAGGATGATGAGAGAATTGAGAGGGAAGGAGAAAAAGAGATTTGGGGAAGATGAAGAACACTTTTCATTAATATCTCTAACAGAATCCAAATACAGCTCATATAGGGGAGGGGGAGAGCGGTTACGCTACAGACAAAATTTACATTTAGCTCGTGCACCACACACATTTCAGTTCCCGCTCTTTTCCCGGCCAACTTTGAATACAAAAGTAGTGCGCTAAGCACGTGCAGTTCAATACTCCTCTAAAACATAAAAACAAACAAAGCAACAAACAAGGCAACCAAAACAAATCATCTTCAACCCTCAGCTACACCTCCGAGCATATCATGCCATGGCCTCACTGTCCTGGCTGGTGATCGTCATCCCTGACAGTGTTCGGTCGGCCGGAGTGACTAAGACCCGACGGTGGCTGGAAGTGGTGTTCGGTCGGAGAGTTGTGACGGCCGGAGTGGCGGAAGGGATCAGGAGAAGGGATCGGGATGAGGAGTTTTGGTGTTGGCTTTGATATCAATTTGTTAGGGTTAGGCTTTATGGATTTGAGAAGAGGAAGAAAAGGGAAGAGAGAGAGCCGGCTGTAGGAAGAGATGATTAGCCAAAATGTTGATTGATTATTTCATTTGATTCATAGCTTACATATGTGAAGATACAAAGTCCAATGGGTCCAAAAGCAATTTGGGTCATAACATAACAAGATGCATGTACATACTTTTGTGGCTAAGCTAGATTGATTTAAGCATGACCACACACACAATTGGGGGACCAAAGTTTGGCCAATATTCTCATGTCAACTGAATCTATCGTACGAGTGGGTAGGAGGAATTGTTGTTGTCCAATGCCCACTACCGACTAAAATGACTGAAATGACTAAAATGTCTAAAATGCCCTTTTTAAAAAAAAAAAACCAAAATATATTTTATAGAAAAAATATATTGCCAAATTTTAAAAATAATATACTGCCAAGGTTCATGAATATATATTGCCAAATTAGCTTTTTTATTTTTATTTGGTCTATTTAAAGAATCATATATTGCCAAATTTTAAAAAATTATAGGCAATTACTCTTAGGATTCTATAGTTTCATATGTATTGTAAAGAATATAAAGAATATTAAGATACAAGGTAAAGAAGTTTTTTCTTCCTTTCATGGTATTCATTATATAAAAAGACGATCAATCGTAAATGAGAATTATTCGTGGGTTTGTGACAGAGTACTATGGAGATAATTTCTCACCTCACATATACTTTCAGGTGTACTCCATCAAAATGATCGTCAATTACTTAGGAAACATGTGATTCATAAAACACATGTAGCATGCATTCTAACCATCTAATTTTTAGAGGGTCAGCCTACGATTCAGTTGTTTAGAAGGTCCTAGTTCGTAGCTTCAGGTATGGAATCATGGAGGGTACATCTAGTCAGGAGAGAGGATAGATTAGTTTGGGATATTGCGGCTGCCGCAACTTTATAGAGTCTATGGCTAGATCATAATGACTTGTGTTTCGTAATATTAAACATAGATTTCCGATTTTGATACATAAAATCTTTTTCTTCATCTACGATTGGGCAGGTCACGCAGGCTCGCAGAGGAGGCTACGCATGGAAGAGAAGGAGTAGGTTTTTCCGAGCGCGAGGATAGTGTCAGGACACGTTGGGGACTTCTAATACTTGTATCTGTATCTTCTTTTCACATTTGAGACTATTATTAGAGTTATTATGTAACAGATGTATGGTTATTGGCTTCTCTAGATTGTAATCTGTACTATGTTTCGGTAATTTATCATTAATGAAGGAATGACGCTGTCATCTTTTAAATAAAAAAAACATCTAATTTTGTGAATTCAAATCTTCTCTTCATCAATCATTGACAAATTTGTAAACCGACAGCATTGGTAACATTAATTCCATAATCAAATAATTTATACAATTTTAGTCAATCATGTTCTTTGGAATCTCCATTACTCTTTTTAACGTATCCTGCGATTCAGTCCTTAATTAATTTTTTTCTCACCAAATTAAAAAATACAATTAAATCCTTTACTACTTAATTAATATTTAATACTTATATAAAGCTAGTAACCTGCAACTTCTTGAAACTCTTGGGTTCTCTCCATTTGTGACCCCCAAGTTTCAAACCTTTCCTTGTCTTCTCAGCTTCTGAGAGCTCAACAGTCGAACCCATGAAGCCATTCTGGGTTCTTGTAGTTGGGCTGCTGAGTTTAGGGAGATGGGTTCATGGTTTTGAGGAGTCTGATTTGGAGCTCTCTGAATTTGAATCTGTGAAGGCTGCTGTGAGTGCTGGGAATGTGAGCAATCCATTGATGGTTCCTCTGACTCTCATTCAATCTGCTGGTGCAAAAGGAGCTGGTATTGTACTTCTTCTAAATTCTAATGTGTTTGAATTTTGAATTACTTGAATTGGCTGTTTGTTTCTTGAGTTATAGTGGGCTGCTGTTTGTTTCATGAAAGGGAAATGAAAAGGATTGGTTGGTGTACCCGAAACTTAATTTGCAGATTTTAGCTGATAAGATGATTGTTTTTTTCTTGTTATGTTAGGGTTCATTTTCATGTCAATTCCTGGATATAGCTGAGATTTTTGGTTTTTAGATAGCTTTCATATGAATGTGAAAGATGTGTGATGTGCTCGGATTTCGGTGAGGGGTAAATTTTTTTTTTTTCTTTTTTTGGTTGGCAATTGCCCCCCCCCCCCCCCCCCCCCCCCCCCCCCCCCCCCCCCCCCCCCATGTTTCGTGAATTTTTTTTAACAAAACGAACAACCAAAAAAAAAGCTTATGAATTTCAGATCCCAACAGGCTGGTTCTGGAATTCATACACCCCAACCAACAAATAAAAATACAACGAAATCTATTCCTACTGATCAGCCACCCCCACCAGAACAACTCTCTTGTGCCAATTTGGGCTCACTTTCTCATTCAGTCTCTCGCTTATACGCCGTTTATCCTCTCCAACTATCGTATGGTCTTCCTCGTCGTCCCAAGTAGTGACCCATACGAGTAAGCACCATATTAGAGACGCCACAGGCACTCCACCAATCTGACAACTCCATGTCAAGATTGCGTCCTCGTTCTCATCCCCTCGCTTCACCCTCGATGACTCACCGCAACCTCGCAACGAGGGTAGACGTCGCACCTGACCCTGCGAGCCCTCTGACATGAAAGAACCGAAGGCACCCCTCACTTTAACCAACCAAGGTCAAAGTAGGGGTAATTATTGTTGATCACATAATTTTTTCAATATTTATATGGAATTGTGAATAGAGAGTGTCAAAAAATTCACAAGGGCTGAGTTTAACTGGCATGGTTGTAAAAATGATTTTACAAAATGTCATCTTTTTCTTTACTATTTTTTGGGGGTTTGTAGTGCGATTTCTATAAATTTCTTGCATCATTTAGTTGTCGATAATGAATAAGTTTTTATGTTAATTTAATTGGCTTGGCAATTATTTGAATTATAAATAAGGAAGTCAGGTCTGTGATTAGGATTTCCGATTCTACTACTACAATTTTTCTAAGCTGACTGCAGTCCAAATGCAACATTTTTATCAACATTAGATGGACGTTGGCACCGGAAACTATTAACAGGATACACACGAGATGTCAACTTTTGCTGATATAGTCTCTATATATATATGTTTGTATTTGTTTATTCCAAATTGTTCGCGTGATATCATGTAAGTGTTGAGATCTTGAATTGCAAATTTCTTCTAATTTCTTTAGCTCTTGCAGTCATTCATAAGGTGATGTAAACTAGGCGAAGTTATATCTTTATTAATTAGGTTTTTTTGGTTTGTGCAGTCTGTTCAGATGGAACACTTCCTGGATATCACTGGGACCAAGGTTTTGATTCAGGTGCAAACAGTTGGTTAATCCAATTGGAGGTAAGTGTAATCATTTTAATGAAATTATACATTTCACATAGAATCATCGGGTAGTATAGCATAAATTCTCGAGAGTTCTAGACCTGTTATTGACAGAAGGTTCAAATTTTATGAATGTTCAGGGTGGGGGTTGGTGTAACAACATCGAAACCTGTGAATTCCGCATGAAAACTCGTCGGGGCTCATCCAACTTCATGGAGAATCCGTTACAGTTCACTGGCATCCTAAGCAACAAACCTGAAGAAAATCCTGGTATACTATTCTGAAACTGAATTCCTAGCTCTCTGTGTTATAAAGTATAGAAATGAAGCTGCCAGCCTTCACAATTTTTCTTTCTTCAATTGGTTCTTCATTGCAATGCTCACAGATTTTTTCAACTGGAACCGGGTCAAGGTTCGTTATTGTGATGGTGCATCATTTGCCGGTGAAGGCTTTGATCAGGTTGCCTAGACTAGTTTCTTTACAATTTTAGTGTAACTGTTTTTCAGTATATTTCTTTGGAATGCTTGTTCGCTTGACTACGTTGATATAATCTCCCTAATTATGATCTATACTAGGCTAGAGGCATTTTTTTCCGCGGGCAACGCATATGGTTAGCTGCCATGGAAGACCTGATGTCAAAAGGAATGCAAAATGCCAGCCAGGTATTTACCCCAAAGTATCCAATGTACGAGTTTAACAATAGAATCGGATCTTCCTTTAAAATAACTAGGTTAGATATATGACTCCAGGCCCTTCTGTCTGGATGTTCTGCTGGGGGCCTAGCTTCCATACTACACTGTGATGAGTTCGGGGCATTATTTTCCGGAAGTACCAAGGTCAAATGCCTAGCTGATGCCGGTCTATTCCTTGATGCGTACGTTACTATGACGAATATTTTATTGTGTTGTGTATGGTTTTCTTAGTTCTCTCTCATGTATTTTCCCTTTTAATTTTTGTACATTTCTAAGTCATTTCTGTGTAATTACCAGTGTCGATGTAGCTGGTCACCATACCTTGAGGTCCATGTTTGATGGTGTAGTAACCTTACAGGTATATATATTTGACTAACATTTGAAGTATACTATTTTGTTGATATAATACGGATATGTATATTTCCGGAGAACTGCAATAATTTTGAATTTTTTTTCCTGATTCTTTTGTGTCATTCAAATTGGTATGAAGGGCGTCGCGCCAAACTTGCCATCATCTTGTACTTCCCACATGGATGCAACATCGGTAACTCCTACCAGCCCGTTACACATACACATTCACTCTGACTCTTGTGCTTCAAATGGATCGCTTAAGTTTGTCTAATCTTGTAGTGCTTTTTCCCCCAAAACTTGGTGGCTAATATTAGGACTCCTCTTTTTATTCTGAATGCGGCATATGATTATTGGCAGGTAAGGACATATCTTGAGAAACTTGTAACTACATTTATTTGGTACCTTGTAATAAATTGATCGACAAGTGATTTGAGTTTCAAATGATAGATGGATGCCTATCTTAATAAAATGTCATGATTAATATAGTTCTCTTCTTTCTTATATATTTGCAGCTCCAGGCAAGTTTGGCCCCATCAAGTGCTGATCCTAAAGGTTTATGGAAAGCGTGCAAGTTCAATAATTCTAATTGCAGTCCAAGCCAAGTTCAATTCCTGCAAGGTAACAACATTTACATCAATTTTCTCCAAATTAATCCCAATTTCTCAAAAGTTATTTATTTCTCTGAATTGGTGCATGCAGGTTTCCGAGATGAAATGCTGAATTCATTGAAAGAATTTTCTGTGTCCAATGCAACTGGGTTATTCATCAATTCATGTTTTGCTCACTGCCAAACGGAGAGGCAGGATACATGGTTTGGGAGCGATTCTCCTGCTATTGCGAACAAGGTAGGTATGTATGCATCAATCTATTTCTAGGAAATTTACGGGGTTAAGAAAAAATGCATATACTTAAATCTACCAGCGACATCGTCTTTATGAGTTTCCTCACTTGCAATGCAAAACTACCAGACGGTCCACATGGTCCTAATCAGGACTGTCTCACATATCATCATATGGATAAACATGGACCGAAAGATCCTCCCTAATGTTTTGTTTGGATTATGTCAAAATTTTTATAGAGGAGTTAAAAATAGAAACATGTATACTACTAATCATCAAAATGGTTTGCGTAGAATGTACTGCAGAATGCATATAATTGAAGAGCTTGCATCGACTATCCATGATCATAATTTTGTGATTTCAATGTGTAGGGAATCGCACAATCTGTTGGTGACTGGTACTTTGATCGTGTGCAAGTCAAAGAAATAGACTGCCCATATCCTTGCGACAATACATGCCACAATCTTGTATCCAGGCGAACTCGTTAGTTAGGTTCATTCATAACTTCTTGATTTATTCTTATATTCAACATTGCAAGGATGAACATTCTTATGAAGGTCATGAATAAAATGGAACCTGAGAAATAGTACCCATAGATCCGTATTTAATGTAAAAGTCTTTGTCACTATGGTGACTATGCTAAAACTTTGAAGTATTTTTTATGGGCCAAAAAAACGAGATAAATGTCCAACAAATTGTAGAAGGGTTAAAGAAAATTGTATTTGTATTCTAACATTTAGTAAATGACATTTATCAATAAATCCGGATGTTTTCAAATTTACATGAATTATCTCTAATATTATAATAGAAGAGTTGAAGTTGTCGTTTGTAAACATACAAACTTATGTGTATTGCGCATACATAACTAATATGAAGGATGTCTCAGGTTCGAGGTTAGACT
Source organism: Hemerocallis citrina (assembly GCA_017893485.1). NCBI lineage: Eukaryota > Viridiplantae > Streptophyta > Magnoliopsida > Asparagales > Asphodelaceae > Hemerocallis > Hemerocallis citrina. Next base: position 460,575,143 of record CM030358.1, on the reverse strand, counting down.
ACGTCGGAGTTTTTACTTTAAAAATATATATATTTATTAAGTGCATCGGCACATGTAAATTACTAGTTTGATTAACTTGACTTATAGTAGCAGATGTACTCATATCTTGTAACCATCTGTTGTGTACTTCTTGGACAAGTACGATATCAGGCGAAATACACTGCAAAATTTTGGTTGAATTGTTTTATTAATTGAAGTATTAAAATAAATGAATATAATAGTAGGCAAATTCCTGTGCTGATACCATGCGCAAAATTAGCAGTATGCCTTTTATTTTCGCACTCCTCCACTCTGTTATTCGGGAGTCTTAGTCGGTTGGGGAAAATAACTCATGCGATCTTTAATAATGGATCTAGCTATAGCTCCTCGAACACACACATATATATATATAAAAGTGATCCAACGAGAAACACTTTTAAATGAGAAAATGAGAAACACTGATTCTGATCATTGGATATGAGGAGATTGAAATGAGTGGCTCTCATTCATTTGGATTAATTAATTGAGAACCCGATTTTTTTTATACACATCTATTAAAAAAAACCAAAAAAAAACAAACTCAAACCAATTAAAAACTGGGAATAGTATGGAGCCCAAACTGGAAGATATGATGAAACTCAACTACTCAAGTTGCATTGTAAACTGAACAAGACATTCCAATATCATGGTTATTTTCGCGGAACAGAGCCAGTGTGAACAAGTGATGAGGTAATACAAACTTTCTTGAAAGTACTGAAATAGATAAAAAATATTATAAAATCAACATAGACATCAAGACAACCTTGTGAGTTTCGACCACCCAATCCAAAGGAAAATATTTTTCCAGCCAATCTCACATGTCCATTTTAACAAAACAGGGCAGATTCGATAAATTTAGCTTCATACTATCTAAAAATTAATATGCAAAACTACTAACAACTAGATGAAACTTATGCAAACTACTAACCAGATGAAAATTACATAATCAGCCTCTTCAATCTTCAGACTTGGGAGTGACGTGGTTGAAGATACTCTCCATATCCTTTATCTTGCATTCAACCTCGCCAACATCGGCCACTTGGTTGCCTTCCATCCAACAAACCGTCTTTGCCACTGCATCCTCAAACTTTTTCTTATCAACATCGGACAACATGGACTCATTTAGGCAACGCTTGATTGCATCGGACAATATTTGTCTTTTGTTGTTGTTGAATGTTAAGAGTATTAATTCATGGCAGATGGTCAAAATTACTGATTAAACTTGAGACATTCACTTTCGTATAATTGAGTCTCATAAACTCTATTCAGTTGGCAGATGATGAAGATCATGGTTCCATGGCTAATCAAAGGCCTAAAAGGAACATTGTTAAGCCTGCCCGGTTCAGAGATGAAAGGTTTGTCACTACTTACTCATGTTACTTTGCCGCTCCATTAGATGAAGAAGAGCCATCATCTTATGATGAAGCTAAAGGTGTTCAAGAGTGGGAGACCGCAATGGAAGAGGAGATGAATGCCCTTATAAAGAATGAAACTTGGGATTTGGTTCCGAAAACCAAGGATGTTCAACCCGTTTCATGTAAATGGGTGTATCGAATTAAGCGGAAAGCGGATGGAAGCATTGATAGATTTAAAGCAAGGTTGGTTGCTCGGGGGTTCTCTCAGAAGTATGGAGAAGATTATGATGAGACTTTCAGTCTTGTGGCTAAGATGACTACGGTACGTTTACTTCTATCTTTAGCCGCAAGCTTTGGTTGGAAGTTATGGCAACTAGATGTGAAGAATGCGTTTCTATACGGTGAGCTTGATAAGAGTATCTTCATGGAGCAACCACTTGGTTTCAAATCACGAGAGCATCCTGATTATGTGTGTAAGCTTAAGAAGGCTTTGTACGGGTTAAAACAAGCTCCTCGAGCATGGTATGGAAAACTTGCTCAATTCCTTCAGTTTTGCGGTTATGTACCATCAAATTCGGATCCAAGTCTATTCTTCAAGAAGAATGGAGGAGTCCACGTGGTAGTTCTTCTTTACGTGGATGATATGATAATCACCGGGAACGATGATGCTGAAATTGCTCGTCTACAAGAGGATATGTCGGTGAGGTTTGAGATGAAGAAGTTAGGTGAGTTGAATAACTTTCTTGGTTTGGAGATTGAAAGGGTAAAGGATGGAATCTTCATCGGTCAACAAAGCTATGCAAGAAGGATTGTTGAGAAGTTCAGGGTACACGAAGGAAAGACACGTACTACTCCGATGGATGTGAACATAAGGCTTAAGCGCGATGAAGGGTCCTTGCTACCCGATCCTCAACCTTATCTCTCTCTTGTGGGAAGTCTTCTATTATTAACCATTACAAGACCTGACATTGCCTTCGCGGTAGGTCTCATAAGCCGTTTTATGCAAGAACCAAGGAAACCACATTTAGAAGCGGCAAAGAAGATCTTGAAGTATGTGAAGACAACTCTTGGCATGGGTTTGGTGTACAAGTACAATGTCAAGGTTTCTCTTTATGGTTTCACCGATGCTGACTTTGGTGGAGATCTAGATGATCGAAAATCAACATCAGGTTATGTGTTTTTATGTGGAGACACAAGCGTGTCGTGGTGTAGCAAGAAACAAGGAACAGTGTCATTGTCTACCACTGAAGCAGAGTATAAAGCTTCAACACTCGCAGCTCAAGAGTGTACATGGCTTCGAAGACTCCTTGAAGATTTGTTCGAGCCAATCAATAAGTCGGTTGCAATTTATGGAGATAATCAAAGTGCTATCAAGTTAGCTAATAATCCGGTGTTTCATGCAAGGACGAAACATATCGAGTTAGAGCATCACTTCATAAGGGAGAAGGTGCTTGATGGAACAATTGAAGCTTTGGAAGTTCGAAGTGATGACAACGTTACAGATATCTTCACAAAGTCATTACCAAAAGGTAAATTCGAGTTACTTCGCTCGAAGCTCGGTATGGTTGACAAAATCAAGTTTAAGGGGGAGTATTGAAATTAAACTTGATTTTGAGTTAAGCTTAATTATGGGTTCATAATCCAAACCCAAAATTAAGTCCAAGTTCTAGAGATTCTCTAGAAACATCATAAAATATTATCACCTCCTTTATATGTTCTAGAGAATTCTATAAAATAATTATCTAAAGATTTGTGTAGAAAATTCTAGGAATTGTAAGACATAAAATCTAGATATTATGGTAGAGAGTTCTAGAAGACTTGTAAGATATTTTGTAATCTTGGAGCCTATAAATAGCTCCTTCCTCTCCCATTTGTAAACAAGTTGAACAAATAAATAAAAAGCAAGTTAAAGAAAGAGTGTTCTTCATAAGTTCTCTAATTCTCTCTAAAAATCTTTCAAGTATTTTCTAAGTATTCTTCCATATCATTCTTCATACTTAGAGGGTTTCTTCTCTTGGTTTCACTCGTGTTTCTCGGGTATTACGGTCTTGGGCTAGTGCTAAGCACTATCGGAGTTTCTCTACATGGTATCAGAGCCATTCTAATCTTGTGCTCATCAAGATCAGGGTTTAAGAGAGCTCGGTTTATTCTAAGTATGGAATCAATGGGTCGTGTCGTTGGATTGGGAATGGAGATCTTAAACCAATCTAACTACCGGTTATGGAAGTCATGTATGGAGTCATACTTGGTTAGTGAGGACTTATGGGATGTCGTCGGCGGTAGTAGCACAACACCACCAAGGAGAGATGCTGCAACAGCGGAAGCGACAAAGGAGTGGACACGGAAAAATGCCAAGGCGGAGTTTGCTTTGAAGAGGTCAATATCCTCGGGAGTATTTGAGCATGTCTCAAGGTGTAAATCCGCTAGTTCGATTTGGCAAGCGTTAGATCAATTGTTCAACAAGAAGAACGAGGCTCGGCTACAATTATTAGAGAACGAGTTGGCGAATGCGAAGCAGGGGGAGTCTTCAATCTCAGAGTTCTTTATCAAGGTAAAAAACCTTTGCTCAGAGATTAATACTCTTAATCCGGAGGTGTCGATTTCAGAAGCTCGGATGAAGCGGTCTATTATTCGTGGTTTACGACCCGAATATACACCGTTTGTTACTTCAGTTCAAGGATGGGCTACACAACCTTCTTTGGAGGAGTTCGAAAATCTACTAGCTTCGCAAGAATCACTAGCCATGCAAATGGCGGGAGTTAAAGTCAATGATGACTCGGGGAGCGCGTTTGTAGCTCGGATACAACAAAGTTTTAGAGCCAAGTTCAAGGATAGTGATACAAAAAATAATGATGGACGAAAAAGATCTTCTATGGGAGACAAGAAGCGATTCAAGTGCTACCGGTGTGGGAAACTTGGGCACTTCAAAAAGGATTGCCGAGTTAAGTTGAAAGAAACAAATATGGCGGAATCAAAGGGTCACACTGAAGACGAAGAATGGGGAAAATGTTTCACGGTGGAGGCTGCATCTTTAGGTACATCCACAACTAAAAATCTTGGAAATGATTGGATTGTGGATTCTGGTTGTAGCCATCATATTACTGGAGACGAGAAGTTATTTTCTAATCTTCAGTGTCATGACGGGAAAGAAGCCATCATTACCGCGGATAATTCAATCCACCGCGTTGAGAAGGAAGGGACTGTTGTCATTAAAGGAGATGATGGAAGCCCAATAATTCTCAAGAATGTATATCATGTTCCTGGAGTAAGAAAGAATCTTCTCTCTGTGGTAAATGCGGTGGACTCAGGTAACTACGTTTTATTTGGCCCAAGTGACGTCAAATTCTTAAAGAATATTAAAGAGTTAAAGGCGGATGTGGTTCACACCGGAGCACGAGTTAAAGATCTATATGTTTTATCGGCCTCCAACTCATATGTTGAGAAGATGAGCACCAATGATAATGTCTTTATATGGCATGCTAGACTTGGTCATATAAATATGACTAAGCTCAAAGTTATGGTAAATAAGGATTTGGTTAATGGGCTCCCAAGGTTGAAGATTCAAGATGAAGGAAAACTTTGTGAAGGTTGTCAATATGGAAAATCACATAGGCTTCCATTTGACAACTCCACTTCACGATGCAGCGCTCCGTTGGAGAGGATCCATAGCGATTTGATGGGTCCAACAAGAACACCCTCATATTCCGGGTTTCGTTACATGTTGTTGTTCGTTGATGATTTCTCACGGTACACCTGGGTATACTTTGTGAAGGAAAAATCAAAAGTATTTTCAAGATTTCAAGAATTCAAGGTTACCGTGGAAGGCGAGTTAGGTCGGAAGATCAAGACCCTAAGGACGGATAATGGAGGAGAGTTTATGTCAAAGGAGTTCCTCTCTTTTTGTCAAGAGCATGGTATTAAGAGGGAATTTACATGCACATATACACCTCAACAAAATGGAGTAGCAGAAAGGAAGATCCGTCATCTAAGCAAAACGTGTAGAAGCTGGCTACATGACAAGAATTTGCCTAAAGCCTTATGGGCGGAAGGCATGAGATGTGCAGCATATGTCATCAATCGAATGCCACTAAGTCCGAATAACATGAAGTCTCCTTATGAGATGGTTCATGGGAAGAAGCCAACGGTGAAACATCTCAGGATATTTGGATCAATCTGCTACGTCCATGTGTTCGACTCTCAGAGAACAAAGTTGGAGGCAAAGACGAAGAAATGCATATTTGTCGGTTATGATGAACAAAGAAAAGGGTGGAGGTGCATGGATCCTGAGACACATAGGTACGTCGTGTCTCGTGATGTTGTCTTTAACGAAGTTTCCTCATATTATGGACAACCTCAAGTCTTGGTCGAACAAGAAGGTGGAGATTCCTTCAAGGTTGATGAACCAGTTCCTCAAATGCCAAGTGAGAGCGGAAGTCTTGAAAAAGAGACGCAAGGTGAAAGGGGGAGCACTAATCAAGAGGAAGATGATGATGAAGATCATGGTTCCATGGCTAATCAAAGGCCTAAAAGGAACATTGTTAAGCCTGCCCGGTTCAGAGATGAAAGGTTTGTCACTACTTACTCATGTTACTTTGCCGCTCCATTAGATGAAGAAGAGCCATCATCTTATGATGAAGCTAAAGGTGTTCAAGAGTGGGAGACCGCAATGGAAGAGGAGATGAATGCCCTTATAAAGAATGAAACTTGGGATTTGGTTCCGAAAACCAAGGATGTTCAACCCGTTTCATGTAAATGGGTGTATCGAATTAAGCGGAAAGCGGATGGAAGCATTGATAGATTTAAAGCAAGGTTGGTTGCTCGGGGGTTCTCTCAGAAGTATAGAGAAGATTATGATGAGACTTTCAGTCTTGTGGCTAAGATGACTACGGTACGTTTACTTCTATCTTTAGCCGCAAGCTTTGGTTGGAAGTTATGGCAACTAGATGTGAAGAATGCGTTTCTATACGGTGAGCTTGATAAGAGTATCTTCATGGAGCAACCACTTGGTTTCAAATCACGAGAGCATCCTGATTATGTGTGTAAGCTTAAGAAGGCTTTGTACGGGTTAAAACAAGCTCCTCGAGCATGGTATGGAAAACTTGCCCAATTCCTTCAGTTTTGCGGTTATGTACCATCAAATTCGGATCCAAGTCTATTCTTCAAGAAGAATGGAGGAGTCCACGTGGTAGTTCTTCTTTACGTGGATGATATGATAATCACCGGGAACGATGATGCTGAAATTGCTCATCTACAAGAGGATATGTCGGTGAGGTTTGAGATGAAGAAGTTAGGTGAGTTGAATAACTTTCTTGGTTTGGAGATTGGAAGGGTAAAGGATGGAATCTTCATCGGTCAACAAAGCTATGCAAGAAGGATTGTTGAGAAGTTCAGGGTACACGAAGGAAAGACACGTACTACTCCGATGGATGTGAACATAAGGCTTAAGCGCGATGAAGGGTCCTTGCTACCCGATTCTCAACCTTATCTCTCTCTTGTGGGAAGTCTTCTATTATTAACCATTACAAGACCTGACATTGCCTTCGCGGTAGGTCTCATAAGCCGTTTTATGCAAGAACCAAGGAAACCACATTTAGAAGCGGCAAAGAAGATCTTGAAGTATGTGAAGACAACTCTTGGCATGGGTTTGGTGTACAAGTACAATGTCAAGGTTTCTCTTTATGGTTTCACCGATGCTGACTTTGGTGGAGATCTAGATGATCGAAAATCAACATCAGGTTATGTGTTTTTATGTGGAGACACAAGCGTGTCGTGGTGTAGCAAGAAACAAGGAACAGTGTCATTGTCTACCACTGAAGCAGAGTATAAAGCTTCAACACTCGCAGCTCAAGAGTGTACATGGCTTCGAAGACTCCTTGAAGATTTGTTCGAGCCAATCAATAAGTCGGTTGCAATTTATGGAGATAATCAAAGTGCTATCAAGTTAGCTAATAATCCGGTGTTTCATGCAAGGACGAAACATATCGAGTTAGAGCATCACTTCATAAGGGAGAAGGTGCTTGATGGAACAATTGAAGCTTTGGAAGTTCGAAGTGATGACAACGTTGCAGATATCTTCACAAAGTCATTACCAAAAGGTAAATTCGAGTTACTTCGCTCGAAGCTCGGTATGGTTGACAAAATCAAGTTTAAGGGGGAGTATTGAAATTAAACTTGATTTTGAGTTAAGCTTAATTATGGGTTCATAATCCAAACCCAAAATTAAGTCCAAGTTCTAGAGATTCTCTAGAAACATCATAAAATATTATCACCTCCTCTATATGTTCTAGAGAATTCTATAAAATAATTATCTAAAGATTTGTGTAGAAAATTCTAGGAATTGTAAGACATAAAATCTAGATATTATGGTAGAGAGTTCTAGAAGACTTGTAAGATATTTTGTAATCTTGGAGCCTATAAATAGCTCATTCCTCTCCCATTTGTAAACAAGTTGAACAAATAAATAAAAAGCAAGTTAAAGAAAGAGTGTTCTTCATAAGTTCTCTAATTCTCTCTAAAAATCTTTCAAGTATTTTCTAAGTATTCTTCCATATCATTCTTCATACTTAGAGGGTTTCTTCTCTTGGTTTCACTCGTGTTTCTCGGGTATTACGGTCTTGGGCTAGTGCTAAGCACTATCGGAGTTTCTCTACAGAATCTCGATTCGATTTAGAAAGCAAGAGTGAGAGGATGCGGAAGAGAGGCGAACGGAGGAGAAAGGGGTGGGCCCGCATAGAATTTTCAATTGGTTTGAATTGGTTTTTTTTTAAAAATAGATGTGTAGAAGAAAACCAGGTTCTCAATTAATTAATCCAAATGAATGAGAGCCACTCATTTCAATCTTCCTATATCCAATGACCAGAATTAGTGTTTCTCATTTTTTGTTTGCACAGACTCGTTGCAAACGACACTTTGAGCCGTTGGATCGCACATGATCTGATCCAACGGCTCAGATCGTCCCCGCCCAAACACCCCCCATCTCACTTAAGTTTTGGAGGGGTATATTGGGATTTTCACCCCATTATACTCCTTCAGCGCTTATCTCTTTCTCACACTTTCTCTTTCTCGATGCTGTTAAGTATTTTTTTTTTGCAAAAATATAACTTAGCCCGTCGGGGTATATTGGGCATTTCACCCCATTATACTCCTACAGCGCTTAACTCTTTCTCACACTTTCTTTCTCTCTCGATACCATTAAGTATTTTTTTTTGCAAAAATATAACTTATCCTGTCGTTGGCAACGACAGGCTATGTTATATATATTTTTAAAAAGTACAACCTAGCTTGTCGTTGGCAATGACGAGGTAAGGTATAATAATGTTACTTTTTTTTTAAAGTCCTTCTTACTCTATCTTATCTCTCTCTACTCGCTCTCTCTTCTTCCCCGTTCTCAAACCCAAACCCAAACCCAACCACCTCACCCAAATTCTCTCACACTCCGGCGCCTCCTCCTTCAATTGACTCTTTTACTCACTCTCTCCCTCTTCTCCCTCTCTCTCTCTTCCGGAGGACCTCCCGAAACCCAAAAACTCTAACCCTAAACCATCATTGAAACCCCTCCTCCTCTGTCCACTGTTACTGCATTTCCTCCATTCTCACACTCCAATTGAAACCCCTCCTCCAATCTTCGAAAGGAAATCGAGAACTCGAAACCCTAGTTCGGCAATTAAATCTGAACATATCGTCCGCAACACCCAAACTGTGCAAATCTCAATTGCAGACGTAGTTGTTTTTGTTCCCTCAAATTGTTGATCTAGTAGATGTTTTAATTATTCGATATTAGTAAAACTGCACAAACGGAAAAAAATCTAAAACTTTGCAAGTAGGTCAGATTCACGACACACAAGATAATGCAATTTCTAGGTGTGAGTTTCGACTCTCGGTTTGTAAGATACGGCCGTGTATCGCTTTCCATTCTTATTCGTGAATGAAAGTGATATACGGCCATATCTCACAAACCGTGAGTCGAAACTCAATTCTATAAGTTGCGTTGGCTTGTGTGGGATGAGCCTCACCTACTCGTAAAGTTTCGAAATTTTTCGTTGCCATTTGTAAGGTTTTATACATTTTCGTACCAAAAATCACTAAATTAATTATTTTTTGTTAATTGAGTATGTAAACGTAGAAAACCTTACAAACGGCAACTAAAAATTCTGAAACATTGCGAGTAGGTCGGGCTCACCCCACACAAGCCAAAACAACTTGTAGAAGTAAGTTTCGACTCACGGTTTGCGAGATACATCCGTGTATCGCTTTATTTTGGATTTTCTTGAAATAAAGCAATACTCGATCCTATCACGCAAATCGTGAGTCAAAACTCAATTCTACTAGTTGTGTTGGCTTGTGTGGGGTGAGCCCGACCCACTTGCAAAGTTTCAGAAATTTTCGTTGTCGTTTGTGCGGTTTTATACATTTTCGTACCAAAAACCACTAAATCAACTATTTTTTTGTTAATGTGAGTACATAAATATTGAAAACCTCACAAACGACAACAAAAATTCCAAAACTTTGTGAGTACGTATGGCGCACCCAACACAAGCCAACGCAACTTGTAGAATTGAGTTTCGACTCACGGTTTGCAAGATAAGACCGTGTATCGCTTTATTTTTGATTTTCTTGAAATAAAGCGATACTCGGCCGTATCTCACAAACCATGAGTCGAAACTCAATTATACAAGTTGTGTTGGCTTGTGTGGTGTGAGCCTGACATACTTGCAAAGTTTCATAATTTTTTGTGTCATTTGTGTATGTTGTCTTGTGTCTTTATATATGCAAATAGTGTAATTAGGTCTATATGATTAGTGTATTGATAATTGTTCTTTTTTTTTAATGTTAGATATGGATAGTGTTGAAAGAAGTTCTGCTGCCAGCGATAAATTTATTCGTGCACAAGAAAGTGGTGAATCTCGGCCGCAAGTTGACAAACACCTAAAACCAAAGATAGGTATGACATTTCAAACTTTAGATGAAGCAGAGAAATTTTATGCATCATATTCTAGATGTGCAGGTTTCGCTATGCGTAAGGGTGGAAATAAATATATGAGAATATTTTTGCAAACTCTATGAAATAGCTAAATGTCCTTGTTGCCTCTATGAATTCATAGGCATTTCATGCAAACATATTTTGGTAGTTCTTCGGTTCACCAATCACACCGTACTACCGGAGCAATATATTTGTAGACGATGGATCCAAGATCAGTTGAGAAGAAGTTATACATCCATTTCCAATAGTATTTGCAACAATTTTGCCTCTCGATATTGTGAATTAAGTCATCACATAAGACAGTTTGTCGATCTTGAATGTTTTTCTGAAGAAACTTACAAGTACATGTTCAACTACATGCTTAAGGGCATTGAAGGCGTTTCTCACATGCATCCCGGAATTAGCACACATCCCGAAGGTTGTGCACAACTTGAGAGTGGTGGACATTCACATGCACTTGTGGGGAACCCTCGACAATGCTTTATAAAAGGAAGGCCTAGAGGGAAGATATTGAAGTCGATAAGAGAAAAAAATACAAAAAACCTAGACGGTACAAGACATGCCTTCGGTTCGTACAACACGATTTAAGAAATTGTCCAAACAATTTGGCTAGGTAATATATCTGCATTAAGTTTATATTATTTTGAGGGGCTCAAACTTGACTTCTTCTTGTTGACTAACTCATTCTTCACATTTATTTAGCGGGTCGAAAGCATATGAAGAAGATCCAAGCGGTGAAGAGACTAATGACGAAGAAGATGAAGATTCGTGTTGAGGTAAATTTCTTATTATTTATGTGAAATTTAACTTCTAGACCTTATTACTAATTTCATTTGATGATAAGAAATTTATGAATTTCTACAAGTTTTTTGTTGTAGGTTTTGATTGGAACATGATTGTGCTGAAGGAGGGCATTTCTCTTAAAAAATTTTAAATTTCTGAATGTATATATATGCTCATGTAAAAGCATTTCTGGAACGATTAAGGGTTGAGGATTTTATTTGAAGTAATAAGTATATTTTTGTATATGTAATTGCAAATTTGTGTAATATATTGTTGCGATTTTTGAAGATGAATGGGATAAGTGTGAGGGATTGATGAGAATGGTAATGTGAATGAGATGAGAATGTTGTTGCTGTAATTGCTTTGAGAATGTATATATATGCTGAAATTTGTGAACTTTGTGTATGTGTGCAGCTAACAGTTGTTGTGTGTGTTTTTTATTTTTTAAAATTTTTTGTCAACTTAACCCGTTATCAACAATAACGGGTTAGGTTCAACGATTTTACCAAAGTATTTCATTTTTGTGGATGAAAATTTGTACAAAAATTCAACTTCTGAAGATTAAGTTATGCTAAAATCTTCCAACTTAACCCGTTGTTGACAATGACAGGTTAAGCTCACTTAACCCGTTATCACCAATAACGGGTTAGGTTGAACAATTTTACAGAGTATTTCTTTTTTGTGGATGAAAATTTGTACAAATTCAACTTCTGAAGATTAACTTGTGCCAAAATCTTCAACTTAACCCATTGTTGATGATAACGGGTTAAGCTCACTTAACCTGTTATCACCAATAACGGGTTAGGTTGAACGGTTTTACCAGAGTATTTCATTTTTTTGGATGAAAATTTGTACTAATCCAAATTCTGTAAATTAAGTTTTGCCAAAATCTTCAACTTAACCCGTTGTTGACGATGACGGGTTAAGCCCACTTAAGTCGTTATCATCAATAATGGGTTAGGTTGAAGATTTCAATGACCAATATCGAAGAATTTTTTAAATTTTTTATTTTTATTATATTTTTTAAAGGGGGGAGGGGGAGGTGAGAGGTGGTGCTTATGAAGAGATTGAAATTTAATTATTTTTTTGAATTAAAAACCTTCATAGCTCAAATCATACATCCAATTGAGAACTTTTCACTTTTAAATTCAAAAATCATAAAGAGTAACAAAGAAATGAATCAATTAAAATAAATTAATATTTTTTTTATAAATTTATAAAAAGGAATAAAGTGAATATATTGTTAAGTCCTATAATCTAACAACAACTCTATCCCTTTAACCTTGCCCCAACCCTAACTCTAACCCTAACATAACCCTCTAACCCTCTAACCCTCTAACTTTTAAACTGACATCAATTTATATGGAGAATGAAGAAAAATTCCATTGTTATTATTTTATAACAAAATTTTATATATAGAAATCAATGATTATGGAGATTTTATATCGTTACATTAAAAATTTTTAATCCAATGACAACATGCACTTTCTTACATGTACTAGGTTATGTTGGATGAGGATGACAACAACAGCTACAATTATCCTTTTAACTTTTTTGAAATTAAAAAAAATTGAAAAAAAAAACATGTTATTCACATTATGGCATGTTCAAGTCTTAAAATAAAACAAAAATCACGACAAAAAAAGAGTTCAATTCTTAAAATCTTCCAACTTAACCCATCATTGTCGATGGCGGGTTAAGCTCACTTAACCAGTGAACCGCCATGACGTGTTAGGTTGAAGATTTCAAAGACCAATATCGAAGTATTTTTTTAATTATATATATATATATATATATATAATTAAAAATATATATATATATATATATATATATATATATATATATATATATATATATATATATATATATATATATAAGGGGGAGGGGGGAGGTGTCGAACTCGTCGTTGGGGTTCGAAGATTGTGAATTGAGATTGGGAGTGAGAGAAGTCGTCTCTAAGAACGGAGCAGCAGCAGTAGATGGCGACGGCGGAGGAGGAGTGCGACGGCGGAGGAGGAGTTCGACTCACCGTTGGGGTTAGGGTTTCGGGGGGTGCTTCGAAAGAGAGAAATAGAGAGAAAGGGAGAATAGTGAGAAAGTGAAGTGAGAGAGCAACGAGTTTGGAGTTTGGGAGATGACGGGTTAGGGTTTCAGATCGGGAAAGAAGAGAGACAGAGTAAGGAGAGAGTGAGAGAGGTCACACTTAAAGAAAAAAAAAATCTTACTTTACCTTAGCCCATCATTGTCAACGACAGGCTAAGGTATATGTTTTAACAAAAAAATATAACTGTAACACCCAACAAAATTGAGTTATGACAATTTTGCCCTCACGTGTTACGCACGTATTTTTTTTACCGTTACGAGTAATATTCGTAACATATTTTTATATAAATGTCATACGTATCTTATATTCCGATTATTTACATATTTTCCGTTTTCTCAAAATTTATTCTTATCCTATTTTGAGACAACTCAAATATTAAATTTTTAATTTTTGTGTTTTTACGTATATTGCAAATTCTTTCAATACACGTTTCGATTATGTATATTTTTCGTTACATGAAATATCTGTAACATTATTAAATACACAATGTTTGTATTTTTGATTGTTTTTCGTTCTCACAAATAAATTTTAATATTTTTGCACGTGCATCACACGTAAAATTTTATATGCATGGTTTTTCCTAAAATTTTCTAAGAAGTAATGCATATTTTTCTTCTCACTTTATTTATTACATTTTATATCATTTTTATAAAAACCCATGGGCCTAAAATTTCTTTTCAAGGCCAAAAAATAAATAAATTAATTTAATAAAATAAAAAGCCCATGTTTTTTATGAACAACTTTTCCTACACTACTTGTCATGTGTAATACCCACACACACATTTTGTTAAAAATAAATAATTAAATAATGAGAAGTGTGCACATCTATCGCACATGCAGGTGCCTTTTACACTTAAATGAGTGGCCGGCTGTGTATGGAGAGTGGTGTGAGGGTGAGTGGAGTGTGTGTGTTAGTGGGGGGATTAGTTAATATAACTACCCCTAATTAAACCCCATAAATACCCCACCTCTAAACCATTCAATACACCAAAATCCATTTAATCAAAAATCAAAACATGGAATAGCTAGAGGTGGCTTTGCTGTTGCTTACTGTTGGTTTTCGGGAAGGGATTTTTTTTTGCTTTGTATGGGAGCTTTAGAGTTCTTTTGCGGAGTTCTTGCTACTAGGAAAGTTCTTCTAAGAGGTGGGTGTCTTTCTTGTTTTTTAATTATCTTAGAAATCATGTTTAGGTGTTATGTAGTAAATTATAGCCTAGTTTAATGATTCTTGCTAATGAAATTTTGATACATGTTGAAATGATGAAAATTTCTATTTGTAGGAAATTATGAGTTGCATTATGTGTTAATTAAAGTAGATGATGTGAATGATGAATTAGAATGGGGGGAAAGGGATAATTAAATGCAAGTATTAGGCAATTGCAAAAGAATGATTTTTTTAGGTGGCATGAATGTCGTCTTGTACAAATTAGACAGAATATGAATATGAAATGTGATATATAGTAAAGAGGAATTAGGAATGAATTGGGGGAAGAAAATGGGTATGGTTGAATAATGAAAAATTACACTAAACGTAAGTTAGACAAAATTTGCATAGCTGCATTGGTATTTATTTCTTCTATAAAAGGAAAATGACTAATTTGGGATAGGAGAGTTAAATTCTCATTTAAGAAGATAAAATGAGTAAAGTTATTAATTTTGGGTGCTACATAAATACAAATTTATATTATTATTTTTTGAAGAAAAGAAATAGTTGTTCGAAATCGAATTTCATGTTTACACACTTTAGAAAATGACTATGTGTAAGAATAGGTATAAATCCCCTTAATTATAATTAATCCAGTAAGAGAGATATCCTGGAGCTTAGAATTTTTTTATTTTTATAATATTAATTTGGGGAAGAAGAATGGGAAACAAAATAGTTGAAAAATAAGAAAAGAGAAATAAACAGAGAACAGGTACTTAAAATAATTATCCCCATAGTATATCAGTTAGGCACTTGGCCAGAGCGGCTAGTGCATGCACGCTATGCCTATGCGCGCCACGTGGCGTGTCGCTGAGGTTTAGGGGTCTCGGGTTCGAGGCTTACTGTGAGCTCTTTTAAATTTTTTGAAGCTCTTTTATTTTTTGGAATTTAAAAATCCAAAAAATTATATAAATATTTCTAAAATATATATTATGAGGACAATACAAATATTTCTCACTATTTTAAATATAATTTTGGAGATTTAAGAGTTATATTCTTGTGATAGATATGATTGATATACAATAAGGATGTGTATAATTAAGAAGATAAGAGTTAATTTGTGGTAAAAAGGAAAGTGATGGATTCTTAAATAACAAAATTTCTAATAGTAAATTCCTCAAAGAGTTAATGTTTAATATTTAATAAAATTTGGTTTGGAAGCTAGATGAATGTGAAAGGAAAGAGCTTTGTATGAATAAATTGAGTTTGTTCTTCATGAATGATAAATACACTAGTAATATGAAAGAATCGAATGAGATGTGAATAAATAGAGTTGAAAATGTGAATCATAAAAATACGAGTACTCATGATCATTGAATATGAAAAGATGTGGATAAATGAAATTAGAAACATGAATATTGAAGGGTATGCGTACCCATGATTATGGAACATGAAAAGATGTGATTCTAGAGGCTTAGTGAGACCCAGGTGCCGGCAATATTGAAAGAATTAATTGATTTGAGATTTGGCTATATGGGCTATCTTGGTATTTTTTGTTTAAGTCCGGTAAGAGGGGAAGCTAACTCTAGGGAGTGTAATTTATTCTTGTTTTGATTATAAGGATTTATGCACTAAGTGAAGATGTTGTAATACCCCGTATCGGCAGCGAATAGTCGACTGGTCCATTAAGCAGACGACTGCTACTGCATAGTTGGGCTGGATTGATTGGGCCAGATTTGAGAAGGATTTGAGAAATTTAGTCCCACATGGGAAGTACACAAAAAACTAATTTGAGTATAAATATAATTAGCCAATGATCAAGAGTCACCTAATTGGTTAACCACCTTTCGAGAGGCAGCCTGTGGTGGGCAGTTGTACTACATAGTATCTAATTTGTCTTATAAAAATATTAAAATTGTCCGAGTATTGGGGCGGGGCGTTACAAATGGTATCAGAGCCGACTTTCGACACCGGGTGTAGTCGAGGTCAGTATGATCCGCGGTGTTCAGAGTCACTTATCTCCGGGATCAGGAAGGATCTGCGGTGTTCAGAGTGACTTATCTCCGGGATCGAGGACTATTCTACAGCGGCTAGAAAGGGCGGATCCTACACTAGATGTGTGCCCTATACTGAGCGAGGACGCTGATTTCTAAAGGGGGGGTGTATGTAATACCCCGTATCGGCAGCAAACAGTCGACTGGTCCATTAAGCAGTCGACTGCTACTGCATAGTTGGGCCGGATTGGTTGGGCCAGATTTGAGAAGGATTTAAGAAATTTAGTCCCACATGGGAGGTACATAAAAACTAATTTGAGTATAAATATAATTAGCCAATGATCAAGAGTCACCTAATTGGTTAACCACCTTTTGAGAGGCAGCCTGTGGTGGGCAGTTGTACTACATAGTATCTAATTTGTCTTATAAAAATATTAAAATTGTCTGAGTATTGGGGCGGGGCGTTACAAATGGTATCAGAGCCGACTTTCGACACCGGGTGTAGTCGAGGTCAGTATGATCCGCGGTGTTCAGAGTCACTTATCTCCGGGATCAGGAAGGATCTGCGGTGTTCAGAGTGACTTATCTCCGGGATCGAGGACTATTCTACAGCGGCTAGAAAGGGCGGATCCTACACTAGATGTGTGCCCTGTACTCAGCGAGGATGCTGATTTCTAAAGGGGGGTGTATGTAATACCCCGTATCGGCAGCGAACAGTCGACTGGTCCATTAAGCAGTCGACTACTACTGCATAGTTGGGCCGGATTGGTTGGGCCAGATTTGAGAAGGATTTAAGAAATTTAGTCCCACATGGAAGGTACACAGAAACTAATTTGAGTATAAATATAATTAGCCAATGATCAAGAGTCACCTAATTGGTTAACCACCTTTTGAGAGGCAGCCTGTGGTGGGCAGTTGTACTACATAGTATCTAATTTGTCTTATAAAAATATTAAAATTGTCCGAGTATTGGGGCGGGGCGTTACAAATGGTATCAGAGCCGACTTTCGACACCGGGTGTAGTCGAGGTCAGTATGATCCGCGGTGTTCAGAGTCACTTATCTCTGGGATCAGGAAGGATCTGCGGTGTTCAAAGTGACTTATCTCCGAGATCGAGGACTATTCTACAGCGGCTAGAAAGGGCGGATCCTACACTAGATGTGTGCCCTGTACTCAGCGAGGATGCTGATTTCTAAAGGGTGGTGTATGTAATACCCCGTATCAGCAGCGAACAGTCGACTGGTCCATTAAGCAGTCGACTGCTACTGCATAGTTGGGCCAGATTGATTGGGCCAGATTTGAGAAGGATTTGAGTGAGTGATATGTAGTAAACTTGGGTTGCCTCTATTTAGTCTGACGGTGGACTCCAGGACTATAGACCCAGTTTGACGGTGGACTCTGGGACTGTGGTTGCTTGCGATGGAGGCAAGCCTTAATTAAATCCGAAACTATGATTGGTTTGACGGTAGACTCCAGGATCATGAATGGTCGGATGGATGGGAGGTCGTACTCCAGTGTATATGCGTATACCGGGGCTAGAGGGACACTTGTGGGAAGTTCGCACGATGAGGATTTCCGTACAAGCTTGACGGTGGACTCTAGGGCTGCAATCCGTACTCGTGGGACGTTTAAAACTTGTTTTATTACCGGATAATTTTCATGGCGAGGGATTAAACCCTTTATTGTGGAGTACGTAGGTGCTTGCCCTCAGACCTATGTAGTATAGGATGCATAGAATCTGAACAAGTATGCATTAGTGTCATCGTAGCGTAAACATCTGCATTAGGCATTAAGGCATTGCATACACTGACATGTTTAGGATAGTCACTTTTCACTATTTGTTTTACATTCAAGTTTGTGTATGCTAAAATAAGTGATTCACTATATTATGGCATAGCGAGAATGGCCGTATATAGTATTGCGTCAGTTGTATGTAACTGACGTGCCTACAGTATTCAATGCAGGCATTGGAATTGCAAGGAGATATAAAGATGATTGATGCTAAAGATTACTTTCTGTTTTAAGTTGCTGATGTTCAATTGTACATTTATATCATGTTGTAATTCATTTAATTTTTCGCTGCAATGTTGTAAAAGAACTTGATGTAATAAAGTTTCAAAATTCCTTACAAAATTGTACAAATTGAAGTAAAGATCCTATTGTGCTATGAATTACCGTATTTTGAAATTCGGGGCGTTACAATAACTTACCCGTCGTTGCCAACAATGGGCTAAGATATATTTTTTGTAAAAAAAACGTAACAATGTATGAGAAATAGGGTAAGTGTGAAAGAGAGTTAAGCGTTGAAGGGGTATAATAGGGGTAAAATACCCATTCTACCCCTTTGAAACTTAAGTGAGATGAGGGGTGTTTAGGTGGGGGCAATCAGAGCAGTTGGATCAGATTTTGATCAATCCAATGACTCAGCAGATCGCCGTTAGCAACTGGTCTGTAAACTCAAAGTGGATCAATAAGAGTGAGTTTGGAAAGCAACACCTGATGTTGGGTCATCGTCTGATATTTCGTGAAAAAATATGCACATTGAGCTTCAAAAGACACATAGTGAAGAGATATGACCATAGGAGCATGTTCCCTAGTGAAGAATGCATTGACACCAATATGTTTAGTAAGCTCATACTTAACCAGATCATAGGTAATTTTGATGGTACTAGTATTGTCAAAAAATGTGAGTAGGCTTCGAATAAATAACAAAATCCTATAGTAACCATCATAATCATTCCACTTATGCTTAAGTGGCAGCAAGAACACGAAGTTTAGCCTCCGAACTAGAATGAGAAACCGTAGTCTGTTTCTTGGACTTCCAAGAAATGAGAGAAATTCGACGGAAGACACAATCGCTTGTGATGGATCGACTATCATGAACGTCACTGGCTCAGGTGGCATTAGTATAGGTCTGCAGAGCTAGTGGAGAGGACTTAGAGAAGAATAAGGATCGAGTAATTGTGCCATGAAGATATTGAAGCATCTGAAGCAAATAGACGTAGTGCACCGACGTAAGAGCATACACAAACTGGCTCAGAACACAGATCGCATGAGAAATATCTGGTCGATAATGGTGAGATAGACAAGACTGTTGGGTTTCATGGTCAATCACAGAGTTAACAGGCAGCATATATAAATAAATAAAATCTCAAAACCCATTCATGGATTCATGCGAAAACCATAAAACGTGTTAGGAGTTTTTACCTCAACGATGGAACGACTGTCTCCAGAATCTGCCAAACACGAGCACTGCAATATTGCGGTGCCTCTACTGTATCCATACGAATGAACAATGAAATCAGGCTCTCCCTCACGCCGTGGTGCTAGCTGCGGAAAACAAATATTCATCTCACTCTCTTTCTCTCTCTCTCTCACACACACAGACACACGAACACACACACACACACACTTTCTGTGACGGCTAGGTTTTTTTTTCTTGTTCTCCCCCCCCCATATATATATATATATATATATATATATATATAAAATAAAACACAAGGCAATTCAAAAGAAAGCTATCAAGTGGTTCTCCTTCAATTGTAAGGAAATCAACGGTCCAGATTTATGCTTACAAAAGACATTTTCTCATCCGTTACTATAGCTACAGTGCTACAGTAGCCACATTCCGATTTATACTTTATGTTTTGTGAAGTAGTTGATATTAGTTTTGGGTTTTGAAATTAATTAACCTTTAATCCCCACTTTAATTAATTAAGAAAAGTCTAATTAAAATCACACTAATCTTAATTAAGAAAAGCTTTAATTGTTGTGGTTTAATTAGTTTTTTCTTAATTAATTAAAATTTAGGGATTAAAAGTTAATTAGTTTTAATCTAATTAAGCTTAATTAACTCATCCAAAACATTAGGGATTAAGCTTAAATAAAATTAATTAATCCCTAATTTTGGATTAATTTCATGTAAAACAAAAAATAAAAAAGTGTTTTAAATTACTTACGCTATAGTATTACTACAACCAAAACAAAGCTAATATTTAATTATTGCTACAGTAAAAACCTATATTCAACCAAAGCTACTTTTAAAGAATTAAATCCAAGGAATTGCTTTCGCTACAGTGATTTTCTCTCTCTTCATTTTTTTTACAACCAACCAAACCAACCATAATTGTTTTAGTAAGTAATTATTTTACGACATTCTAATTATTTTTTATAACTGTAGTTACTAACCAGATGGTATTGCATATAAATGTTCTCCTATGTAATTTGTAAGTCAAATAGGATTGCATATATTTTACTGTTTACAATGTTTTTCATATATTGCATCGTTCAGAAGAAGTGTCGTAGGCACGTGTCCACGAGTAAACCTAGTGTGTGTGTGTGTGTGTGTGTGTATATATATATATATATATATATATATATATATGGGTAAAAGGGATATGAGCAACTTGCTCATTTAGTAAATGAGCAAGTGATTATGTGGCATGCATGTGATACATGGGACAACTAACCCTTTTAAAGACTTTCCAATCACATGCATGCCACATCATCAATTGCTTATTTACTAAATGAGCAAGTTGCTCATACCCCTTTTTCCCTATATATATATATATATATATATATATATATATATATATATAGCAGGAAATCCACCCAAAGAGAGTAGTGAGGTTGTCGGGCTCACAATCTAACATAGTTCGGATTCATGTGTCAGCCTTCTAATTTTGGTTGGCCTAATTAATCTAATTAAATGTCTAACCAATGTTGGGAGTCCAAGTCTTACTTGGATTTCCAATTAAATTCATCTTATGAATTTAAATTCCAATTTTGATCCATTCTAAATGTGTGACCCTGTGGGTTCCTATTACGTTGACAGTAATACTGAAATCATATTTTAGTGTTACAAACAGTGAGTAGTATCTAGCAATACATCACTGTTACTCAAGTAACGGGAATGCCAATGATTTGACATAATCTATCCGTGACCAATGTTACCATGTAGTTTAGTCCTTTTGTCCAGATATCTTAAGTGACCACAAGGCATAGAGCGTGTCACCCTTGTATAGTTCAATCTTTGGTTTCTTGATGTCCAAGTTGATTTATTAAAACAAATTAGATCAATATCTCATATTGACTCATTTGAGCACGATCATGCATTTTGCACTCAATCGAGGAACCCGAAGATATCACTTATGTTATGTAGGAGGGAAAAATCCTATCTATGTCACTTACATCCATTCGCATAATTCATAGTATGTCCAATAACTGACTTAATATTCACCTTATCACAGACGACGTTTGACAGTATTAAAACATATAACTTCTTATGTAGGGAACCGTAGTGACTTCAAGTCAAAGGACCACGTACACTATAGTCACTGTGAGAATCACTCATGACACACGTAACGATTCATGCAACGTTCTCATGGTGGGTCAGTCCAGTACATTATTACTCTAATATGTATCCATGTGAAGACTTGATATCTCATATCCATGACCCGTGAGATATGATCATCAGTCTACATACATACTAGTCTCTATGTATTATTGTTGTCCTAATTCACAATAATACTTGACTAGGGACATTTAAGAATAATGTTCTGATTTCAACCAATAGGATCTCACAATCAAATCATGGACTTGATGTTCCATGGTAGTGAACCTACTATTCTAAGGACTTTATTATGTTCATTTAATCACAATAAACAACAGAATAAATAAAATGCCTCATATATAAAATATGTCATGATACAATGTAAACTAGCAAAGTCAATATAAGGCTGGCCTCTAGGGCTTACACTGACAATGATTATCCAAAAGATGTTGGTATCTAGTAGGATCAGAAAGAGAAATCTCATCTACTGCCCGAAGCTTCAAGTTAGGTTCCATAGGAGTTGTTTCAATACAACTATAAGAAATATTGGCACGGGGAAGGAGATCTGCGGTATATATTCGTTGAGAAAGAAGATAACCATGGGAACTGGAGGTAACTTTAATCCCAAGAAAATACCAAAGTAAACTAAGATCAGTTATAGCAAATTGATTCTGCAGATAGGTTTTCACACTCTGAATAATCATATCATCAACATATAGCAACAAAATTGTGCGACCTTTGTCAGATGAGTGAATGAACATAGTTTGATCATCGACACTCTGACGAAAACCAGCATATTGAACTATAAAACTAAAACACTCAAACCAAGCCCGTGGTGCTTGTTTGAGACTAGAGAGCACGTTAAAGACGACATATAATATTTGGGGGGTAACGTAAACCGGGTGGATGTAGCATAAAAACTTCTTCATGAAGCACACCATCTAAGAAAGCATTCTTAATATCCAGCTGCCGCAGCGGCCAGTTACAGATTGCACCAACAACAACAAGAATCCTAACCGTGGTCATGTGTGAAACATGAGAAAAATTCTCCTGATAATCAATCGCATATTATTGTTAAAAATATCGTGCAACAAGACAAACCTTGTAGCGCTTAATAGTGCCAACAGACCTGGTTTTGATCTTATATACTCACTTGCATGTAATTGGTCATACTCCTGAAGGAGATGGAACAAATTTTCAAGTACATGTTATGCTTAAAGCATCCAACTCATCTACCTGTTTCCAAACGAGAACTTGTGATGCTTCTTTAAAGTTTTGAGGTTCAATTTGAGAATGAATAACAACATGAAAAGTAGAGAACTCTGGATTACCTGGGGATGGGTAAGTAAGCTGAAGAGGAGGACGGTGGGACCTTAAAGGATAGCAAGGCTCAGGGGGATCATCAATTGGAGGCATTGTAGGAGCCGTTGAAGGCATTGATGGTTCATGTGTCATGGGTTGTGCTCGACGCGTGAAATGATGCAGTAGCGGCTGATGATGAACTAAAGAAGAAGAAGCTATAAGACCATATACTGAGGATGACTACTCTTGTGTGAGTTTGGGTATAGCTGGATGTGGTGTTATTATTGTAGGAGATAAATCAAGGAAGTTGGAAGAAAGATGTGGAAAGTCCAAAGAGTGAGGATCAAATGTAGGAGAGTCAATTTTACTGAAGTAAAATTGATCTTTTACAAAGTGAACATCACGAGACAAATACGTCTTGCTTTGGGATTATAGCAACGTTGCCCTTTTTCTCGGGGTCATAACCAAGGAATACACACTCAACAAATTGTTCGGATAATTTGTTATGTTCACGAGGTTGAAGGAGAACAAAACAAACACAACCAATAATCCGAAGGTGGTTATAAGTTATTGGTTTTCCCTTGCGTTGAGAGAAAGAGGTATCGCCAGCAATGACAGTTGAAGTCTGGATATTAATTAATTAGACAACAGTAAGAGTAGTTTCAGCCCAAAATTGTGAAGAATTAAACAACAGTACACGCAGAATTAAAACAACAATACACAAAGAATTAAAAAATAAAGAACGAGAACAACTGTGAAGAATAGAAGGATCATAGGTCATGTGATAGGAAGTGTAACACCCCCCAAACCAAATTAACAATCTCATGTTAATAAAATCCATCAATATAAGAGTAGCTTTGAATGTCTAAAAGCAAATATATAATCTTTGCAAGAAATAAATCAAAATTTTTAAGTAAGAAGTCTCCTTACAATTTCAATAAAATAATTTAAATAAACTTCCAAATCTGATTTAATAGCCTAACAGCTCTCTACGACAATTTATTCCCAAAAGACACAATCTTCCAGATCATTTATTCTCTTCAAGCAACGGATTTTGATGCACTAATATGAAAAAGTTTGTTAGCAACAAAATGAGCTGACGCCCAAAAATAAATGAACAAATATAACATGTATCCGGCAATTTATAAAATACTGCATTAACAATTAGACATGTAAATGAACAAACATATAACAATGCAAGTATTAGAGAAAGAACATCTAGATTATTACTAAAACTCTTATTATATGTCAATGTAACAACATATAAGGTGATCATACAAGCAAGTAATGCATGATGCCTAATACGATACTTATTTAATAATTTACACATCCTATGCTACGAAAATAATAAGATACAATTATTCTAGAATGCAAATGAATTTAGGTACGTCCCCCTCTCATGCGGTCGTTACTTACTATGCCAGTTGACAATGCATACACCACTACAGTCCGTGGCAGGAAAAATTACTACGCAAAAGAAATCACCACTCATAGAGTGGACACAGAGAGCTCGTAGGGATTACTTAGAATCCTGAATCATATACCGGAATATAAACTTGGATGCATGACACATGAGCAACACAACCATAGATATAGTAATAACAATCTTAATATTCACAACATCATAAGACCACTCACGTACATACATCCATACTTAAATTACGTAAAATAATGCATAACGTTATAGTTTAAATCGGCATTCCACATATATAACTAACCACAATCCAGATATAGATTACAATACTTATATCACAATTTCATATTCATGAAAACACATAACAATATATTAATCTCAATTTAATAGTTGCGCATCATCACACCACATCACATAAAATAACTATAGACGATACTCACAATATAACAACACTACAAAACAATATGCATTTTATAAAATTACATTCTGCAGAATATAGATATCCAATTACTTACATTGCTTGGTACGGAAATGAAGCTAGTAGCGGGCTTTGAGATACTCCTCAATTTCAATCCACTTCGTAGAATTTTGACAGCCAAACCCTCTAATAAGAAGTGAATATCAAAAGTAACCAACTCCAGAAGATCCTTTCTTTTCCGTCCAAAACTCTAACCCTAATGCAAACCCTACTTCTTCCCCTCCAAATCTGCCTAAAATCTTCAAAATCCCACAAATTTGTAACCCTTGTTTCCCAATTTCGTATTTTCTGTGTATTTTTGGTATTTTAAATTTTTGTAAATTATTTTTCCGCTTTCAAATTCTTTTCTTAAAATGTATTTCGGATCTCATATTAAAGTTTATTTTTAATGAATAATATTATTTGTAACTATTCACTATGATTTTCATATCGTAATACAAACCCTATTTATGTTGTTATTATTATTATTGTTATCAGTATTATTATTATTACTGTTATCCGTATATTATTATTATTATTATTATTATTATTATTATTATTATTATTATTATTATTATTATTGATTGATAAAGTAAAAATCTATCTTTATTGTTAATTGTATTTGTATTATTTCAAATAAATTCTATATTTTAATGCAAATTACATTTTATTATAAATTATATTTTATTGATTCTTCTATCTCCCTAATGGATTGAAACCAAAAACCCAATACCCTATAAGCCTATCTCTTATTGGATTTCATTCCCAATAAACTCATTACCCACTCTCCTATTGGATCATCTACCCAATAACTCATACCCATTAACCCTACATATATAATCTAACCTATACCAAACCCTACCCTATTCTCCACTGTTTAACCCCCCCCCACCCCACAGCAGCCGCAACTTCATCTTCTACCTCTCTCAACTCCCGACCCATAACCCATCGCTTTTCCTCGTCCCTGTCCCTGGTGCTCCCTGCCTCCCTGCGTCGCACCCTGTAGCACCTCCCTGTGGTGACCCCCACCTCGCCATGACTGTAGCAGTGCTCGACATCGTGCTGCGATGCCCTTCCTCGTCCTGCTCCTTCCGAGCGTCAGCGACTACCACCTCAGCTGTAACAACAACCCTGCCCTGCGCTCCCCCTGCAGCACAGCCCCAGCGATCCAGCGCCCCATCAACGCCCCGACAGCCCTCTCCCCTGCACTCCATCCCACCTCTTGTGTGCACCTTCTTCTCGCAGCAGAAGCCAGAGCGACACCAACAACTCCCTTATTCGTCGTTGATAGCGCAACCTCCCTCTGCGCAGCTCAACGCTAGCCCGGAGTTCTCCTCCTCTTTTTCTTCCGACGCCAGAACCAAGCCCTTCACATTGCTGATTGGTTTGATCATAGCTTTGGATTTGGGCCGTCGGATCTTCTTTGATCATCATAATCATGATCTCCATCATCGCCTTCGATTGTGGACTGCCCGATCTCCTCCCGATTCGATCAGATCATCATCATCAGTAGCTTTTGATCACAGCCGTCCGACCCTCCATTTGATCATCACCAAGCCATTAGATCTGGGCCGTTCGATCGTTGATTATCGTCTCCATCATAATCAAGATCTTGATATCGACCGTCGGATCTCTTTGCGATCATCACGATTGCGATCATCATCTTGGTCTTGGTCTTGGTCTTGATCTTCGATCTCAGCCATCCGATCGACCGATCACACTTGATCTCGGCCCTTGATCGTCTCGATTGTCTCGTTCGTCTTTTACTTGGTGAGTTAAACATTTGATCCACTTTTTGTTCTTATTCATCAAATTGTCAATCATAGTATATTTACTCTTTTGGTACTCTTCTAATTCTTATATATTTTATGTTCGATCTCGGCCGTTGAATTCGCTTGATCTTCATCTTGATCACCATCTTGATCAACGAGATTCGTGTCTGATCGTGATCATCGTGGTCATTTGTTCGTCGTCGTGTCGCCGGGATTCTGATCCCATTATTCTCAAAATATCGGATCTAACGTCATCTAAAGGCAAGTCATTTCTTCTTGAATAGTTATTGTATCATATTCGAGATTTTTATTGAATCCCGCAAGTAGATCCAATTTAATTATTGTGTATTGCTTATTGTTATCTATCGTTGGGATACTACAGATTTATACGAGCGAATCCAAGTAGTAGTCTTGACTTCGTGCCATCCTTGTCTCCAATGTATAGAGATCTTACATGCATTCATGCAGTTAGTTATTGAATATAAGAATAGGGAACTATTGTTGCATTTTATCTCATGACATTATACACAACTATGGTAGATTGTATATTAGGGTTGATTGTTCATGTGATTGATAATGATAAATTAGATGATTGTAATTAGTAGGGTTATGGACATTATATATCATAATACCATGTTCAAATAGGGATAACTTGTTGTGATTTATGATTGTTAACCTCTAACTTACCATTCATAACATCTTGATTATTTTTATGCATGAAAAATTATATTGAGACCCTAAATTTACTGCCAACCTGAACATTGTCGTGCTGTTTCAACCTAGATAATGTCATTAACATCAGTCCCTTTCTGAATATGAAACTTAGCCCTAAGTTTCTAGTTGTCAATAACATCCAGAATTTTCGAATTCCAACTTATATTGCATTAGTTATGACCTTTTTGCTACTGTTGCGCTGAAATTTCATATTCATGTACATACCATATTAGGCTGATGAATTAAGTGAACTAATGATCAAATATTGCCATGATAAATTCCAGATTGGTAGGTAACATGCTTAGGGTGATAAAAATTATTTTTACTAATTTTTACAATGATTATTTACTGCCTGTACAATTGAAATTAGTCAACATCGATAACCAGCCAGAAACTAAAATCTGTAAAAAACACTGAATTTCACCTAGCTACTGTTGTTGTCGGAATGTAGACTTTAAATATGTATTGGAACCGGGCAGGAGTCTAGTTTCAAGAACTTCTGACGGATCCACATTTGCTATCCTGTAACAACGAGAATTCTGATTTTGATACAGCAACCTACTGCTGTCCAGAATTGGGTTCCTATGTTTAATAATATATAATTGAATCTATAATATTATATTTGGTGTATTTAATTGTATAGAGTACATTGCATGATCTTAGGGTTGTGTTGCCACCTTTTTCTAGTGTCCCTTATTAATCGCATTATTGTGTGTTAATTGAATAAAAAATGTTAATCAAGCAGGGGTTAAGGGTTGACTAAGGTAGTTGATGACATAGCAACTGTACTCGAAAGAGGGGCCCGTGTTTCCCTATTTATCGGTCTATCGGTCTATTGGTCTATTGGTCATATCGGTCATGGATTAATTGTAGATTACTGACTTCAGTATCTCGATTGATTCGGTCATCAGTCATTATTGAATGTTGTTCCTAAGTACATGAACTATAGAATCTATCACCTTAGTCTAAACGAAATTGATTGTATGCATCGAACCTGTGGTACGACACACATGGGACACAGTAGTACATGCATTAGCTTGGATTTAAAAATGAATAATAGACTTAAGACTTTCGTCACATTGTCATTGCATATTGTTATCTTTATTGAACAGTATTATCGTTATTATTACCATTATTATTATTGTTTATCGTTATCGTGATGAATCATCGTTATTGCATATTGTACTGTTATCGCTTTGTCACTGTTCAACACTATTGATTTCATCGTTCATTGAATTCATTGCTATACCGCCATTGTCATTATTTCTCTATTTCTCTACTTGCATGTCCACAACTTGCTCTAAGGACATTTTTCTTCTCTTTAGATGAACAACTTACAGGTAATCAAGGAGATTTACCTGACAGACTAGGGGATCAACAATGGTGAATGAGATGTTTTGCTGCGCCGCTTAAATAAATATTGCTTTATTTGAGAATTTTAATAAGTTGAACAAATGTTGTTTCTTTGTATTGTGGGCTTTGACCCGAATGTTGTTTGTTAAATTTCAGATGTTGGGTTATTTTGATGTTGGTTATTTTTATGCTCAAATTCCAATGTTGTTATTTATGTGATTATCCTTTCATTGCATGCATGGTTGTTTTACTTCTTGTTTATATTGTTGAGTTTGATCGATAACAACCTATGGATGACGTAAGTCATTCGTTGGGCCGTGTCACGTGCTTACATTCCGTATTTTTGGGAAGCGGGACATGACAAAATTCCTATCAGAATCCCCCGATTCAGTCATTGAATCCTAGCCCTAATTTGGAGCCAGTGGGTTTTAGAAGGAGAGAGATTAATGAGACCCTTCAAGAAGATTTGATGATGTTGGTGTTTTGGAGGTTGTTGTTGACGAAGGATGCTAGTGATGGGGTTGAAAATGATAGCAAGGAGGAGGAGGAAGGGTTTGCCCCCCCTCCGTTTTTTTTGTTGGACTGTGGCAATAAGAAAAAAAAACGAAGGAGAAGGAGAATAAGAATGATGACCTAACTTCTTTTACACATAATTCCCTCATATATACACTTTAATAAATAAGTCCTCAACAATATATAAATTACATAAGAATCATAATATATATAAAATCCCCTATTCCTTAATTATAAAAGGCATCAAATAAAAAACAAGTTATGCAATATAGTTAATATTACAATGTTATTAACTATATTTTGGGTTATTACATGAAGCACCTGAGTCAAGCAACCATGTAGGCTGCGAGGATGAGCTAGAAGTGATGGCACTAATGGCTTGTGGCAGATGACTTGGAGTACTAGAAGAAGAAGGGACACTAGGAGCAGTGATGCCTATCTGATGGAGTTGATGACTGAGCTGCTGAGATATGAGCTGAGTGAACTGGTAAGGAAGATAAGCAGTAGAAGTCTCAACATGAGCAACTATGGGGATCTCTGATTCAGGCCCTTGTGACACTGATTAAGGTGTGCCCATAAGATGACAATAGTTACATTATTTCTTTGGCTTCCTTGGACGAAGGAAGATAGAGCTATGATGCAAATAAAGTGGTGGAGGAACAACCAACACAAAAGGAGTAGACTGTGGTATAGGAAGAGGAACAGTAGTCCGAAAATTGGTCTCATCAACTAACACTGCTGATTTGGCCTAATCCAAGGTGAAAACTGTCTCACAGGACATAAGCTGACTGCAAACAATGATGAACTCTAGGCGAAGCGTCATCAAAAACTCATAGAGGCATTTTCGATTACGTGATTAGGCACACTTCTCCTCTATACAGGTCTCCTTAATCTCATCAATTTTTTGCCAAATGTTCTAAAGAGAAGCAAAGAAATCTGATACAGAGTGATTGCTTTGAGTGGTTGCAGCAAGTTCCTGGTTCAAGGAATATTCATGAGCATGACTAGTGTGCTCATAAGTAGCTTGAAGATGGGTCCAAATAGCTTTTGTAGATGAGAGAGTAGTAATCTGTAGACATATGGAGACCTTAGTGGAATAGAAAATAATACCATGTACTCTAGAAGCTAGAGTTTTTCACTCCTTAAGAGTTTAAGCGGATTCAGTGGAAGAGGTAATAGTAGAGTCTGAAGTAAGAGTAGAGGTGTCACTATTGGCAGTGTCGTCAATAGCAGATCTTCCGTAAGATGATGGATAAGGCCATGAGCCCGAAGAAGCACAAGCATGTGAACAAACCAAGTTTGATAGTTTTCAGGGCCATATAATTTTTTCAGGTGTAGTGGGAATGGAGTGAATAGGCGAGGGAAAGGAGAGAAAGCCATGATTCAAAGAATAAGGCACAATAGGTGATCTTGAATTCCAACCCGGACCTGTAACAAATTCTATTGAAATTTAGTTCCTGTTTGAGAATCCAAAAGCCAGAATTGAGGAGGCTAGGGTCGCTCACAGTCGGAGATTGAGATATGGGACTAGTACTAAAATTAGTAAGGATTGAGATTAGTTGAGATTGCTGATTGCTCGAAGATTATTTGAGATCATGAACTGATCTCTCGCAGTCAGGGATTATGGTCAGGGATTTGGATATGCATTTTATATAGATTTGGATCCAAATTTGGGATCGGGAACTGATCCGGAATTGAATCTGGATTTGGATTTTAAATAGAAAAAGAAGATTTAGTTTTGATTTCTCTTGGGTTTGAGGATAAAAAGAAACTGGCTCTGATATCATGATAGAAAGAGATGAAGAAAGTGTAAATCTTACATATTCGGGCATACAAGCCAACAATATATAAGAAACTATACAAAATAGGATAAGCACGGGTTATACACATGAAACTATATATAAATGAAACTATATGTACATATATTAACACTTAGGTCTCATATCATTCAACCAACATCCCACTCACAAATAATTTAAACCAATATCCAAGTACAATTACAATTAGACCAATGAGGGATGAGCACTATGTCGGGCCAAGTTGATAGAATATGATGAAATATTTCTGGAGCTTGGTCGGTCCATTGGGAGATTCTGTATGAAATTTTTGATCAAAGGGGAATTCATTTTCTTGATTTTGAGGAGTTGACATATTTGGTCGGTGGGCAATGGATCAGACATGGGACCAACGAATCTGGTTGGTGGGCAACGAATCTGGTTGGTGAGTGACGCATTTGGTTGGAGATTGACAGATCGGATTGGTGGGCATCGGATCTGGCCGAGGATCGATAGATGTGGTTGGTGGGTCAATAAACCTGTTCGGGTTCGATGAACCGAGATTGTTTCTAGATCGGTTTTGTTTGTTCTAGTTGAGATTCATGAAATTTTGGTCATGGTTTCTAGATCATGGGCGTTGCTTGTAGGATCGAGATGGGTTCTGGTGACTCTCTCCCTTCTTCTCCTGGCACATGCAAATCCACGGAGACATTAAGTGGATTTTCCATGTGGCCAATGAGAGCTTTCCAAGTTGCAAATCGGATTTTCATCAAGCATGATTATGTGTGGGTCGATGTTGGTGTAACCTAGTGGGATATGATACTAAATCGGGTCAGATTTATCGATGTTGGTGCAACCAATAACGACATAAGCACTAAGCGGGGTCATTTGATCGATATTGATGTAAGCACGAGGTTAGGACCTAGGGCATTATGTCAGGTCAAATAAGTCAATGTTGGTGAAGCAAAGGAGGGTTTAGACACTAAATCGAAGTAATTTGATCAATATTAGTGAACCAAGGAGGCGAGGGAACAATGTCGGCCGAGTTGATAGACATCAAAGTATTTGTGGAGATTGGTCGGTCCATTCGGAGATTGTGTATGAAATTGTGGGCTTGTGAAATAGTATCAAACCTATTTGTATCTTTTTTATTGAAATTATTTTTTGAAGTACTTATTAATGAAACGCCAGGAAGTTTTTCACTTCCCGGTTTCTTCTCACAAAAGAAAAAAAGAAAAAGAGGATAAAAAACGGACATGCTCTCTTAAGTCGTCAAACAAAGTGATTTTCTTGCTGCTTCATTAATTCCTCAAAAAATTCTTGCATTCCTTTCCTTTTGAAGATGCCATTGCTAACATTACCAGGCACTAAATCGTTTATCGATCAAATTTCTTTTCTTACTTTTATAGTGCGCTACTAATTTTTTTCCTCAAAGGAAAGGAAAAGATGTTGGGGTTTGTGGATCCAGTACACGATAATGGGTTGAAGAAAAAAGACGAGAAGGAGAGTCGAAGTGGGAGCAAGCAGGTCAAGAGTAGTTTGAAGCTACAGGCAGAGTTGCGGTCGACCGCACCCCAGGCAATGTACGGTCAACCGCGCAGTCGACCGTCTCGCTCTCTGATTCAATTCTGTAACTTGAAGAGGCGACCGGTAGACCGCGCAATCGACCGATCTACACTCTGTTGGACCATGTACAGTCGAAGGAAAGAACCGGTCGACCGACTTGGTGTTGCAGTCGACCGTCCTGACGCTGTTTGATGAGCGGCTGAGATTGAAAGTTGAGAAATCCTATATATATTGTATTGTATACGATTTTAGGACGATTTTAGGGTTATGTGAAAAGAAAATAGAGATCTACCAGCCGTCATTGAGAGAGGGAGATAGAGAGAAACCCTACACCCTGGGGGTGAAATTCTTGAGAGATTTGTAAACCTATTCTTCATATTTCTAGTGAAAATCGCAGGAGTGCCTCTGCGCGGGGAAGTAACCATTGTTTTGGATGAACCTCGAAAAATCTTGTGTGTTGCCTTTTTAGTTGTTCTTTGTTTTCTTATTTTGATTCTATAGTTTTTACATCTCGTTGTCGTTGTTGAGTTATTCCGCAGTTAGAATTCAACAAAAGATTGATTGGTCCACCATAAATTAAAAAAAAAGAGGATTTTCATGGTCACTATATTTTTTATTCTCTCTTATTATGACTGCGAGGCCCATTATTTGAAATTGATTTTCATCTCAGTTACTTTATAAAGCTTTTTTTTTTTTGTTACTTTTATTCAGTTGTCATATATGAGGCTAAATTTGAAGAAGAAAAAAAACCCTGAATTATAACATTTATGCAGAAAATCCAATGTTCTTTTTTTAATGCAGAAAATCCCTCTGAAGTATTGTTGCAAAAAATCTACCCCGCTAGTGTCAGACTTCTGCTAAAGTTGAGGGTGGTTTTTGACAATAATGAGAAAGATGTATGATGTTTTTTGAAATAATTTGCAAAGATGAATGAGGTTATCTGATACAAGTAAAAGTTAGATGTGGTTTTTTGAAATACTTCAGGAAAGTTTTTTGCAACAACCATACTTCATGTGACTTTCTGCATAAAAAAAAAGATTATGGTGGTTTTCTGCATAAAGGCCATAGTTCAAGGGGTTTTTTTCCCTTCAAATTTAGCCTAAATATGAATGATATAATTTTATTTTATTTTTTTTTGAAGCATAGATTCTTTTTAACCTCATAATTTTTGTGTGTGTTGGATATGGATTCTGTGTACAGATTCAATCCAACAGCCTCTTACGTAAAGCGGGAGAACTGTATTGCATGAACTGAATTCATTTGATATGCCTAGATTAATGTTATTCAGATGTACTACTTCGGTTCTGTAAGCTGACCTTTGTGCAAATGCCATAATCAATATTGCATGCATCCTGGAACCTGAAACCATTAATTAGTAGGGTACATAGAGGATCCAATGTTGGGGTTTTCTTTTGGATTAGAACACAAATTTTGGGCTTATGTGTAAAGTAGGTTCAAAGGAGGGGGCTGAAGGAAAAAATAGCAAAACATATAAAAGAGGAAGGAAGTTGGATTTAGAAGCTTTTCAATTAATTAGTTGGATTAGTGGTTAATTAAGATATATTAATTAATCCTGATCTACTGGAAATCAGGAAGCTTAGAGAAAGAGAAAAATAAGGGAATATTAAAATTCCATATATATCTATATAATAAAACACAAAGAAAGCTATCAAGTGGCTCTCCTTCAATCCCCCTAAAAATTAAAGGCTCAGATCTAACCTCACAAAACATATTTTCCCTCCAAAACTCAAATTCAAATCCCCCACTCAAAACAACTTCTATATTTATTTAATTATTATTTTTTTCTCTCTCTCTCCCTCCCTCTTCTATTCAAAAAATTAAGAAAATAAAATTTTAAAAATTTTTAAAAATTAAAAAATTAAAAATTTTAAAATTTTAAAAACTTTTAAAATAATTCAAAAAAAATATATTCATATAATATATTTTTTGCTCTATGTTTGCTACTTCAATTAATTTGCTGGACCTCCAAAACTATTTTATATGATCAAATAAGGTGTATCGTTTCGAAGACGTGCCGTAGGCACGTGTCAACGGGCAAACCTAGTATATATATATATATCCAAGCTGTGACTTGAGTTTGGTTGGGTATTGTGTAAGATTTTTCGGCTTTCTCTGTATTTCATCTTTTCTGAATTTAGTTGGTACTGTAAATATCTATAACTATTATAATGGGAGAGTTAGGGTTCACAAACAAATAAACAATATTTTATTTCTTGGTGTATGTGTATCAACACGTGCAGCGCACGTGTTGGTAGATTTTTTTTTGTCCTTTTCATTCCCCCTCCACGTGCATCGCACGTGCATTATACTAGTATATATAAATTATAGAGTTATGTGTATGCCGTCAAAAGATAAAGTGAGATATTAGAGAGAATTCTCTATTTTGTTTTGAGAGATTAGGATTGAAAATCTAATAAGGAAAAATCTAATAAGGAAAAACTTGTATTTTTAGACCTTTTGAGTACTAGTAATTGACACGTGCGATATGCACGTCTTAATAAATAAATAAATAAATATATATATATATATATATATATATATATATATATATATATATATATTAAAAGTAAAAAAAACTTCAACCTAACCTAAGACCTCTTTTATATTAGGTATGCACAAGTTTATTTGTCTAGAAATGTTTGTATTTGTTGAATTTAATTTGGACGTGTAATACATATGTTTGTTTGGTTAGGAGTTACAGACCCCGACCCTCCCATTAAAATAGTAGAGATGAAGTAGTGAGTACTTCCACATAATTATTGGTGTATGAGATCTTTGTGGGATGGCCAATAGCAAGTCAAAAAATCAAAAAAATTTAGGAACTAATTTCGTTATGTGGAAAATCCAAATGGCAGCATACCTCCATCAGAAATATCTAAATGGCCCGTTATTTAATATAAAAAACCTGAAAGGGCAGACAAGAATGCTAAGATCTTCAGAGCATGAAATAGTTTGGATCACAAGACAATTGTAACAATGCAGTTGGCACTGAGTAGAAAAGCAATGACCACAAAAGAGGCAATGAAAATTTCCACGATATGTATGAAAAACCGTCGATAGAAATTGGAAGTCAAGAAGTCAAGAGACTCCTCATTATTGATATGATTGCCATCTTCCACCTTTTCTTCTTAAGATTAAAAAACACTTTCCTGCAAAAGAACCTTATTTTGGATGAGAGAATTCCAATGGCAATAAGAAACACTAGGATGGTTGGAAGCATGAAATGTTTGTCTTAGCCTTTAGACTCAGAGAGATCAGAGAAAAACAGGACGAGAGAGTCAACTAAGCAATCAAGGAACCAGAGGAGATTGACGAAGAAACTCCCCCCAAATTCCCAAACTAGTTAAAAGGTGATACAGTGAATCTTCTGATTCACAATTACACAAACAAGTTAATGTAACAACGGAACCTTAGCTATACAAAAGAGAAAGAAGAAAAGATAGCAGAATTAAAACTAGAAAAAAAACTAATGCCCCTTCTTAGAAGTAACTCAAAAAAGAAACTTCCTTGGTTTCCGCAGAACCGAGAAAACCTCATACTTAACTTCCCAAGCTCATGTAGTATAATCTCATCCAATCTTCGAACCTCTAAAGATCCATGCAATCCATGTAAATATGATGAACATTGTGCCACATTTGCTTCTGAAACAAAATTTGTGCACCAAACTAATGCATGTAGCATTACCCAAATCTGGTTCGTGCTTCAGGGTATATGACAATTAATCCTGGCTCCAATCCATCCCTCACAATCAACTCTCTGGAATACATTCACGCTTTCACACAACATAACTGCATTCATTTCAGTACACTTAATTTGTACATACAACACACACTGTTAATTTATTTACCGAATACATCTTCTTTATGAAATAACTCAACCTCAAGTATCACCAAATTGAGTTACATCTTATCCATCAACTAGAGCTCGCAAGTAAACACTAAGCGGGTGTACTGGGGATCTCAACCAAATGTGACCAATCTAACCTCTCCCAGTAGTAAATATGGTCACGGTGTACTTTAGGACAAGCAACTATTATCCATAGCAATTTCATGCTCTGTGCAATTCTGCAAGTTTAACATACCACAAATTATAAGGGTTCAAAACTGGAACTGCACTTAACAGAAATGAACCCATATCCACACATGAATGTGTATGTGGGTAGTTTTTTTTGTATTGTATTTTTTTTTTTTTTTTTTGTATTTTTGTGTGTGTGTGTGTGTGTGTGTGTGTGTGGTAGTGGTAGTGGTGGTGGTGGTGGTGGGGGGGGGGGGGGGGGGGGGGGGGGGGGGGTTAGGGAGTCATTTTTGGGGACCGAAGTGCACACACCTCTTAGTTCTGAAGGTTCATCACAATCTCTTAACGGCGGTTTGATCTTTGTACCAGCACCCTCCCTACCCACAACATCAATAATTGCAGCAATTAATATAGAGAACAAAATAATTAATCAAGTAGAAGAAAGAGCTTTAAAAAATATTTTAAAAATGTCTACGTGCGTGTCATAATATTACCAAAGGGGGGACTCTGAGCAGAAAATGGAGATGGTGTTGTTCTGATTCTTCTGAATGCTGTGCTCCCAAATGTAGAAGCTGTTTGACTAAAGGAAGGGGTGGAACCAAAACTGAAGGAAGGAGTGCTCTGTGCACCAAAAGCAGGAGTGCCCAAAGAACCAAATGCTGGAGTACTCGATGAACCAAATGCCGAGGTGCTCGAAGATTCAAAAGGAGGATTAGTTGGAGCACCAAAGGCTGACGTAGCTGCGGAGCCAAATGCTGGAGTAGTTGAAGCCCCCCCAAAAGTTGTTCCTGTATTGCCAAACAACGAATTTTGCGTTGAACAAAATGTTGTACTACTACTGGCACCAAATATTGTATTTGTGGCCCCAATGGCTGGGGTTGATGTTGCACCGAAAGCTGTAGCAGTAGTAGCACCAAATGCAGGTTGACTCGATGCTCCAAATGTGGAACTGAAATAAAAACTGTAAAATGATGGAACAATCACAGAATTAGCATACATTCGAAAATAATGAAATACCAATATAAGAGCATCCACAGTCGTTTGCCAAATTCCCATTTTTTCCATTTTTCCCAAAACAGTCGTTGAAGTCGTAAGCTAAATTGACATTTTTTCCATTTTTGGGGACAGTAGTACTTCGCTATAATTTCAGAAAGGATTTGGCAATTTCCATATTATAGGGATCCCTAGTATTTTATTATTTTTTCAAACCATCGGACCAAAACAAAATGTTTCGTCTAATGAAATTAGGATTTTTTTTAACCCCAGACATTTTTTTGTGGCCTGGACGAAACATGATGTTTTGTCCAAGTTGCTTGGAAGAAACATCATGTTTCGTCCAAGCAATTTGGAGGTATGCTTTTGTAAAAAAAATTGTACGGGCATGGATTCTATTAGTTTGGATTGTATAGGATTTGTATGGAACTATGATTTGTACAGTTAGATGGAGGAAATGAGTGGTGGGATGTGCATTGTATTTTGTCCAACTCAAAAAATTACTATATAAAAATAAAAAGATGTTTCGTCTAATAAAAAATTATTACAATATACAAAAATCTTTTAAAAAATCAAGCTAATTTAGACGGTTGAAACTTCATGTTTCGTCTGTTTAATTTTGTACTCGAATTTGCTATATTGAATTTGCTATATTTTGCACTTCACGACTGCAGCAATCGAACAAAATTGCCAATTCTATTTTACCATTTTGCCGTTTTTTTCCCAAACGACTGTGGATGCTCTACGAAATTACACACTTCTAGCCTCAAAAGCTTGATCTCAGCTTCGAGCGGAGCAAGTATAGTCTCCAAAGGAGGCAGGTCTTCATCCTTGTGTTCAGCATGAACCCTTCGAAGTGTTGCCTCAGCTGCAAATTGCACTGCCAATGCTTCTTTCTTCTCATCCAATATTTTCTTGAATTCTAGGTTCTGCGGAGAAAGAAGTGATTCGAGTCAGATCAATTATCAATCACAGTTTTTATCACCATTGTGGCTTTCAATCCAAAAACTTAGAAATTAAATGAGCTCACCTTGTTCGCGATTGTAGCTTCGGATGCCTGCAGCTTCTCCATCAGCTTCTCAAGCTCCTCAGAAACCTATAACATCAGCAAAATATCATATCATCGACAATACCACCAAACCAAAAATAACACTTCAATGCTAATAGTCTACCACAGCAAGAGCCGTATCCATTGCTCGCTCCGTCAGTCTTAAGCTCTTAATCTCACTATGAGCTTCAGCCAGCTCGTGATCTTCGTCTGATCATGCAAACAAACATCAGACCCCTTCTTATTCTCTACTTACAAATTTTATCATCAAAACCATAACTTGCACATATAATTATCGCAATCATGTCAAAATTCACTCATCACAAAAAAAGCCAACATTTCCAAAGCATGAGACACAATATTTGCCACATGTAACATGCATCTTTTGATCATTGAAATCAGACCCATATTAATATTAATGTGAGGATCTGCAAGACAAATAACACCAACCTAAACAGGTAAAGAATGCAAAAACACTATGCGTAAATTTTTGCACCTTTATCATTATGCGGATAATCCTCCCATCTCAATTCTTCGTGACTTTTATCCTTGTACACAGGCATGGCCGATATTGACTCCAGCTTCTCAGCGGGCTGTGAGCCTGTATCAGTCTCCGGTGTTGCAGAATAAGGTGCCACTCTACTTCCTCCTTGTTGGCCCCCTGTCTGTCCAAAACCTGAACTACCAAAAAAAGGTGTAGTTGCTTGGGCACCTGCATAACCATCCCACATAGACTGAATATGCTTAACACTAAACAAAATAATTAAGCAACACGTTACCACCTTGAAATTCAGAAGTAAAGGAAACAAAAAAAAGGAACTTTCAAAAAGCAAAACAATGAAGCACGCATGCAGATACGACAGTGATACTCGTACATGGATACGTGAGGATATGTTAAGCAAAATATACCGTAAATGAAATATAATATATCTTGTTTAAAATGCAAGCTTCTGATACACGAAACCGTTTCAATTCAATTACGTATCAATTTTTTAAACATCATATAAATGATAAAATAAAATTTCAAAACAAACATCTTTTGGAGATAAAAATATTAAAATTTTGTGTACACTTCTGTGTTCCAGCAAAATTGTAATCAATATTTTGAAATCATGGCTGGCCCTAAGCAAGCATATGAACATACTTCTGTCCAAAAATTGTAAAAACTGTGTTACAAAATTAGCTACTCTTGAGTACACTGGCCTCCAGAGAGTACCCATGCTTCCTAGAAGGGCGGAAAATGAAACATGGAGAAATATAAAATAAACAGTTCTTTTCCAAAAAGCAACGTCAATAATCGCAGCAATTAGTATAGAGACTCAAAATAATTAATCAACTAGAAGAAAGAGCTTAAAAATTAAAAAAAAAATGTGTGTCATAATATTACCAAAGGGGGAACTCTGAGCAGAAAAAGGAGATAGTGTTGTTCTGAATGCTGTGCTCCCAAATGTAGAAGCTGTTTGACAAAAGGAAGGGGTGGAACTAAAACTGAAGGAAGGAGTGCTCTGTGCACCAAAAGCAGGAGAGCCCAAAGAACCAAATGCTGGGGTATTCGATGCACCAAATGCCGAAGTGCTCGAAGATCCAAAAGGAGATTTAGTTGACGACTGAGTGCTGCCAAAGTTAAGGCCAGTACCAAACGATGAACTTGACCAGGCAGTTGAAGTACCAAAAAGTGAAGGTGAATAACCAAAAGTAGATGTTGTCGTCCCACCAAAGATGGAAGGTGAAGAAGTAGAACCAAATGTTGAGTTGGTAGGAGCCCCAAAGAGTGAAGTTGTAGACGAGGTTGAGCCGAAGGGGTTTGATGAGGAAGCAACAAATGATGAACTGAAAAGTGTAGGAGATGTGGTACCAAACCCTGTAGAACCAAAAGTCGGTGCTTTTTGAGCAAAAGGGTTTTTGGAAGAGGTAGCAGAAAATGGGTTCGCAGCAGTTTGACCAAAGGTGCCTGTGGAACCAAAAGGGTTTGCGTGTGTTGGAGCAGCAAAGCCACTACCCGAAGGCTGTCCAGAAGGATCAGGGCCACCTGAAATGTAAAAATGCCATTGTAAGGAGAATGTGCATGTAAATCAGAGTTATATGAACCATCTGCTCCACCCAAATAAATCTTACGCACATTATTAAGTTCAGGTTATATGAACCATTCACACCACCCAATTAAATCTCAATCACCCAGTTTATATATACATCAACTCAAATTTTCATGTGTATGTAAAACACCAGTATAAGAGAATGTGAAGTGAACATATGACACACGAGAATACAAGTATAATCATCAGTAAACTAAACTAGCGAAGGAAGGCAGCCTAGCAAATGCAATCCATCTGCATATTTGTCACACATCAGAGTAAAAAAAAAAAAGGGCAGTTATCAATATTATCAGAGTAGAGAGTAGAGTCCTGTAATGCGTAGACAACCAGACTTAAAACAAATCTCAACCACGCATATTTAAGTCGGAGTTATATGAACCATCCACACACCCCAATTAAACCTCAACCCAACATTTTTAAAGTTCAGGTTATATGAACCATTCACTACCCAGTCAAGTTTCAATCAAACATTATATATATACATCAGCACTGATGTAAAAATTTTGCAAGTGCATCTTTTTGTTACAACTAGTTAGAAGAAAAAGAATTTAATAAACATAATATATTACTATCTTTAATTATTCCAAAAGCATTTCAAATTATTTCGGTCATAACATAAGTCCAGATACCATAACCCAAATTCAAAATGGTGTAATTTATCTTCACTTACTCTACCCCCAGATCCTTACTGACGTGCAGTTTGAAATTTCCCATGTTTAGATCAGGAAAAGGTCGATATTACAATGCATTATATGGTAAATGAGAGCCTTAATCCCTATTTATAGTTCCTAGTTCCTACATACATCATAATTAGCATAAACCTCACAACTCTTTTTCTGATATTACAGATTGCAGGTGCAGTAGGAGACATCCCACAATACACATACTAGTGGGTTTTCTTTTCTATTATATAAATATATCTAAAAATGTGTTGAGGATGTGAGATCAGTATCAGGAGTTTATATTACAATAACAACAACAAACCTTTATCCCAAAATTTTGGGTCGGCTTATTGAGCATTAACATTGGAACATATACAGTAAATGGTTAACATATGTACAAGTGTACGACAACTTGGAAGAACACAACAAGGGAAGAAGAGGGAAAAGAGGAACAAGAAAAAGAGGGAAGAAGAAGAAGAAAGGAGAAAATAAAATAACTCATTTGAGGAGGTAAAAAGGGTGACAGCAGAGTGATGAGGCACAGGGATCAGCAGAAGCTCGAGAGAGGAAGGAAAAAAATTAAAGTAAACGTTAACAGGAATTTCGGTTAGGAATATGTCAACGTGCAGGTTTGGATTTGTTGAATTTGTTTTTTGTTTTAGGTCTGAACTACAAATTAAAACCTCAAATAAATTTTTTTCACAATTTCACCCAAATGCAATTACCAAAAAAAGAATAAGACCCTAA
The DNA here is from genome assembly GCA_017893485.1 of Hemerocallis citrina. Lineage (NCBI taxonomy): Eukaryota > Viridiplantae > Streptophyta > Magnoliopsida > Asparagales > Asphodelaceae > Hemerocallis > Hemerocallis citrina. The sequence continues at coordinate 460,532,989 of CM030358.1, read as the reverse complement.
ATTATATTTGTGTCATTCTTCCAATTACAAAAAAAGATATCTATATTGCTGCATTTGTCAGATTCATAACAACCAGTTGATAAATCGTTAATAAGCCAAATATTGGCAGACACATCAGTCATGCAAGATGACCAAATCTTTTGACATGTAGACGCTCCAAAACTAAACACCAAGGGTACCGACCAATATTTGTAGTGGGAGTTATCCATATGAAATTTTTGAATATAGAGTATTATAATTCTAGTTCTCTGAACCATCTTGACAAAAATTAAAGAAAACTGATAGCTACTGACATTAAAGATATTATTTCATGGTCTACATGTAATATGTAAGGTGCTTCTTCAGCAGAAACAACAACTGCAACAAAGCCATTACTCCAAATCTTTGGGATTGGCAACAAAATCCTTTCTTCAATTAAACTCTGTTTCGTGTCATCTCCTCAACCAAATTAGCACATTACAATTTTCTAATTGACTCAATCCAAGAATGTTGTCGCCTACTCGTAACTGCCCTTCCAAACTAGTACATTATTGTTCCCCGTTGCACATGCAAACTATCTCAATTAGTTCACCCTCACTTAATTTTCAAAATTGAGCTACCACAAAATTCTTATGGATACACTACTTACTAGTCTCTGTATAATTAGTGTTTTATCACTAACCAACATCAACATCCTCATTTCAACTACGCTTATTTACTTAAAATGTTTCTTGATAGGAAGCATACTAAGAGCTTTTTTTGAACATACTCACAAAAGGCCAATGTACGAGCGTTGGATGTGTATCAGGTGTCAAGAGTACCCAGTTCTTTAAAATAACTTTACAATTTTTTGACACAATTATGTTCAGATAAATGTTCAGTGACCTAGTGAAATTTCAAAACTTGTTTACAGTTATGTCACACATCAGGTATACCCAAAATGTGGATATTTAAATTAATATATTTTGTCCCAAAAAATGTTATGATCATAATTTATGTGTATCAGTTTATGAAACTGTTCAAACGCTAACATCTTTATATAATTTTTCATTTTTACATGTGACATAATTTTTCATTTGTAAGGTAAATAATTTTTCATACAAGATATACAATTTTATAAGAATCACATATCCCCTTATCAGTATCGTGAATCCGTGATGTACCCACACCCCATACTATATCTGTGCTTCATACTTTCTTGATTGCCCAATATTCTAAACCATAATGCATAATGGTCACAAGTTATTGTGTAAAAAAATTCCTTTCATTTCATGGGCATGGTCTACCATATAATACCGAGGAAGTACTACTCCACCTTAGCAATCCCACAGTGAATTTATGGAGGGCATCCCCTCAATTTCCCTATCCTATTCATGCTAGTGAAAAACTATAGCTCTTAGCAAAAAATAAAATATAAACTTTTTTTTAGAAAAGGCTGTTGTAGCCCACACGGACCCACACTTTACCCCGATTATTAATTAATTGGGGGATTTTTTGTGCAAGCAAGATTCAAGCTCTCGACCTCTTGCTCACCAGCAAAAAAACTTACCAGTGTACCACATGCAATAAAATATAACTATTACGTATTTCTTTACTCTTATCTTGTCATATTTGCACTAAAACTGAACTCCGAGTTCACCAATTAGGACTGGCTTGACTGAGTGTTGCTAATGGTAAGGCCAGTACCAAATAATGATGAACCTGACCCAGTGATGTACTCACAAGTGCATCAAAGAAGATTTTCTTGCGAGTGCAAGAAGAAAGTTCAGGCCAGTTGGCCCAGTTCAATGCAATATCAACAGTAAACATAGTGTAAGAAACTTGAAAGTTCCATACAAAAATTGGTGACATAACTGCACACAATTATCAGTTATTCCACTTTGGTTTCTAATTGTTTTTGATACTAATGTGAGGGTCTGCAAGACAAATAACACCATCCTAAACAGGTAAAGAATGCAAAAACACTTCTCGTAAATTTTTGCACCTTTATCATTACGCTGATAATCCTCCCATCTCAATTCTTCGTGACTTTTATCCTTGTACACAGACATGGCCGATATTGACTCCAGCTTCCCAGCAGTCTGTGAGCCTGTATCAGTCTCCGGTGTTGCAGAATAAGGTGCCACTCTACTTCCTCCTTGTTGGCCCCCTGTCTGTCCAAAACCTGGACTACCAAAAGAAGATGTAGTTGCTTGGGCACCTGCATAACCATCCCACATAGACTGAATATGCTTAACACTAAACAAAATAATTAAGCAACACATTACCACCTTGAAATTTAGAAGGAAACAAAAAAAGAAACTTTCAAAAAGCGGAACAATGAAGCACGCATGCAGATGCGACACTGATACTTGTACAAGGATACATGAGGATATGTTAAGTAAAATATACCGTAAATGAAAATTTATTTATCTTGTTAAAAATGCGAGCTTCTGATACATGAAACCATTTCAATTCAATTACGTATCAATTTTTAAACAACAACATATAAATGATAAAAATCAAATTTCAAAACAAGCATCTTTTGGGTACACTGGACTCCAGAGAGTACCCATGCTTCCTACAAGGGCGGAAAATGAAACATGGAGAAATATAAAATCAAAAATTCTTTTCCAAAAAGCAATGTCAATAATCGCAGCAATTAATAGACTCCAAATAATTAATCAACTAGAAGAAAGAGCTTAAAAAAAAATTTAAAAATTGTTTGTGTCATAATATTACCAAAGGGGGAACTCTGAGCAGAAAAAGGAGATGGTGTTGTTCCGAATGGTGTGCTCCCAAATGTAGAAGCTGTTTGACCAAAGGAAGGGGTGGAACTAAAATTGAAGGAAGGAGTGCTCTGTGCACCAAAAGTAGGAGAGCCCGAAGAACCAAATGCTGGGGTATTAGATGCACCAAATGCCGAAGTGCTTGAAGATCCAAAAGGAGAATTAGTTGGAGCACCAAAGGCTGATGTAGCTGTGGAACCAAATGCTGGAGTAGTTGAAGCCCCCCCAAAAGTTGTTCCTGTATTGCCAAACAGTGAATTTTGAGTTGAACCAAATGCTGGAGTACTACTGGCCCCAAATGTTGCATTTGTGGCCCCAAAGGCTGGGGTTGATGTTGCACAGAAAACTGGAGGAGTAGTAGCACCAAATGCAGGCGTACTTGATGCACCAAAAGCTGGGGTACTGGTAGCACCAAATGCAGGTTGACTCGAAGCTCCAAATGTGGAACCGAAGGAAGTGCTCCCAAATGCCGATTGAGTTTGCTGGAATGTGCTACCAAATGGGCTTGATTGACTAGGAGTTGATCCAAACCCTCCAAATGCTGGCTTCTGTCCAAACACAGAAGAACCTGTGGAAAATAGATAATGAAACAGTGAATGTGTATATAAAATATAGTAATATGAATTACAAAGTATTTCCAGACAATAGGCCAGAAAACAGAGTAACACTTAGTTGTGCACCTCTAAGCTATATCATAGACATAAGTTACTTGGAATGCATTCAAATGCTAAGTTTCAGAATCCCTCCAGACCGATTTTTTTATTAATATAATTTCAAAATTTGTTCACCCTACTTTTAATTAGCCCTGACAGATATGATACCCTACATCCTTAATAACTGACAAAAAGTTATATATATGAACAAAATCAACAACCATTTAGGGTGTTTCCGTTTAGCAAGTGGTTGTTGCAAGTACAAGTGCACGTGCAAATATTAAATAAAAAGTTAAGATTGCACCAATCATTGCCTTCAAAACTTTTTAATTCAAAGCTGTATCGTATATGTTTAATTAATAGAAGCGTTAAATATGTAGTGGCAATTGTAAATTGAACCACTCAACTGCACGATATCAGACCAAAATTGTCAGTTCACGTTGGGTAGAAGACGTTGGGTAGAAGACAGGTGTAGGGTTTAGTTATAATATAAATTTCATCAAAACAACCAAATGAAAACTGATTGCACATTTAGTGTCACCTAAATTAATCAGATGGATGAATGAAGAGAGGATAAAACCTACGCAAACTCCAAAGCCTCAACTTCACCCTTTCTCTCCTGAGCACGTAGCAGCTACCTTCCTTTTCTCTCCTCTCAGACCCTTGCCCGTCGTCCTTCCTCCCTTACACTGTACCGACCATAGAAAATGAACTAGATTCTATTGACACCAAATGAAACGTAGTCAAGATGGTTGTTACCACTGTAAGAACTGGGAATTGCATATCCGGTGATCTGAATTATCCGATATTAGCCTACATTAGCTAACTGACATTGTACAGGCTACAATAACTGCTCCAGAAAATCTGGCATTGCAAGAACCATGGCTAGTGTGGTTGTTGCTTGCCGGTATACTGACCATAGAAAAGAGGTAGACAATTGCTAGAAGACTCTTAATGATCATGGTTTATGACTTGATCGTGCTTTATCAAAAATGCAAACTATCATATCAGATTTTTTTCAGCTTAGAATGAACATCATATGAAAATATATTCCATATGCTATATTCATATGATTTTTCACACATTTTTCCCCATAAAAGCAAATGATGCAAGCGGGATTTGATCCTGACCAAGAGGTCATTAGTGAAGAAACTAGACCCTGGTGAGGAGTGACGCTTAGATATTCATATGTTCCACTGTTCGAACTGTCTGGTGGATATATTACTATAGAACTGTCAAGCTCACTAAATATTTTTCCGATCCGATGACAGCCCACAAGATAGTATAGAGTTAGTTCCAGAGCTGGTCTTTTGGAAATGTTTGTGCTGGCTAATTAAAGACTAGTACTTTATATGTTTGAATATCATAATATGAAAGTTGTGCCGATTTTGGATTCTGCTCATAAAAAATAACCAGCCAAATTGTAGCATACTTGAAACTAGTGTGCTTTGCTCCTTGCTATAGCTTTCTATAATGCTTATGCACAATAGCGGAGCAATGTAGCTTGAAAATGTTGTTGATGATCACTATCTGAAACAGTGTACATATAGCATGCAGTATTCTCTATTTAGTATATCATAAAATTACCCCATCCACAATTGTGTTTTTCCTCTTGTATCATCCTAAAAATGCACAACAAACGAGATATGCAGGTTTTTGCTACTAATATGATCGACTAAAGAGTGAGAAATGTAAGGTCTGGGTAAGGTGGGTTTGGTTTTGATTTGCAAGGTTTTTTAGGAAAGAGAAATTAGCAGCTCTCTTTGGCATGTAGTTTGTAACTTGTTTTGTGAAGTTCTCATTCTGTTTGTAAAAGGAAAATAAAAGTACATTCGAAGTTTTTTCTCTACTTGGCAAAAAAAATTGAATTTGATCCATTCTTCTAATTCTCTCATATAATTTTTTAACTTTCCCTTTCTATAAATTATTTCTATTTATTGATTTAACAAACAAATTTGTTGTCGAAATATTGAACAGTATGTTTCACACTTCTGCTGTTCGACAGTGTTTACTACAGCCTTGCAAAATCAAGTGCTGATTCGGTACTGTTTCCTCAAGTGTTTTGGTTATGAGTCATGACACTGATAATCTCCAATTAGAGCCTCAAATAATATTGAGATACTATCAAATAAAGCAACTTAAGAAAACAAAATTACAAAGGTTAAGAAATTTTGAAAAATGTAGCTACTTATAGATTCATAAAAGCAAAAGCCTCACTTTTTATTTCAAGTCCATCAATAGTGAGTTTTACCAGTTTTCCTTGAACTTGAACTTGAACTTGAACATAAATCAAAATCATTACGGATACCCCTTCCATGGTCCCCATAGAACGTGTTCTCACCTCTACTTAAGTAGTAAACCAATAAAAACTAACATGGAAGATATCAAAAGCTTTCCATTTCAATTTGCACGTGATTTGCAAAACCATACATTTAAGGTGAAACATCTCCCAAGGAACACTAGAGAATAGAGATCAATAAATATTGCCTTGTCACATACAGATAAGTCTGTCCTATCCTACAATACTATCTAGAAGAACGACGAGAAAGCTTCCCACATTAACATATACAGCGAACAAACAACGGGAGCAGGCATGAAACAGAATTATAAGCACACATTGAGTATTCATGTTTCCACAAAATATACTTCGAACACTAATAAATAAAAAATGTTACTTACTCCCAAAAGAAGAAGACGACGCACCAAACGCAGGCGACAATGACGCACCAAATGCAGGCATGGAACTTCCAAATGCAGGTGTCGACGAAGAAGCACCACACGGCGTGGTGGCTGAGGAAGAAGACTGTCCAAATACACCCGTCGACATACCAAACATGGAATTCCCTGTCTCTTGACCAACTGGATTTGGCTTTTGCGCAAAAGGGTTTGCAGCCACATTGTTTGTTTGTCCAAACACTGATGGAGACCCGAATGGGCTACTCGATGACTGCCCAAACGCTACACAATAGAAGGGCAGTCATCACGTCAGTGAAAAATTAATTAATGATACCAAGTATCTTGTGGCATAAGAGGAAATTTTCTCTTAATCGAGCGCTAAAAATCCAATCTCCGCAACCAAAAATCACGATCCACCACGCCAGTCAAGTTAAGTTGATCTTCATACCATAAAACACATAACGACGAAAAATCACTATGTCTGAACATGTTTTGCCATTCATCATGTGTTTACAAATAATGCACGGGCAGAACATGTTCAACCTTGATGAACATCCTCCTTTATGTCATGTAGAACACCTTTGACGGTGTGGATGATGCATTTAGGAGGAGGTAGGACTTTCAGGGTGCCATAAGAGGAAACTGCCTGCTACGCCATAGGACGCCCCGTTTTCTCATTAGATAACATCTAAAATGCTATAAAAAAATTATAAAAAAAAAAAACTACCCTAAATTTTCCCAGGCCAACTAAGAACACCCACATCCGATCACAATATCCATCTTCCACACCAATATATCAAATTCCGCATAGATTTAGGCATTTTACACTTAACTTCCCACTTCAAAAAAACCACACCTCAAATCCCAAAAGCGACAAAACCAACAAAACCTATCAAAATGAACCGAAATCAATCCAGATTTCCACTGTTAACCAACCCCCCACTAAAAACTCCCAAAAAGGAGCCACCTTTCCACTTAAAAAAAAATCACCCCCGAACCCTAAACGAATCAAACAACCCTACAAATCGAATCAAGAAACAGTAACAACAACTTACGATTGAATAAAGAGCCGGACATCGTTGCGGATCTCTGCAAACAGTAATCAAAACCGTATCAAATTCTAAACCCCTAGGTTTTCTAAATCGGAAATGCGAAATTAATAATATACAAAAGATAGCTAAAAAACGAAGCAGCAATTAAGACCATATCAAAGTGGGTTATCGGATCCGGTTTACCTTCGAAGCGGGTCAGAGACTGCTGATCCGATAAGATATTGAAGATAAATTGGAGGGAGAAGACGATTGTTTTTTCGGATAAAAAATATTGGGATTGAGTAATTTTGGGGGTAACTGAGGGGAGAAGCGAGGGGTTTAGTTAATAAAGGGAGTGGAGTTTGTTGAAAAGGTGCGCACTGCACGTGCTCTTTGATCTTACTCATAACTTTGGTAATATTATCTTCTGCTATTATAACCAGTAAGAGAATCTGCAGTGGTTGGCTAAATATGATATTTGGTCAAAAAATCGCTCCAGTCCGCTGCTAAATATGCATATTATATATTCTGCTACAGTAGGTTATTATAAATGAGAGTGGATATGAGAATTATGCATATTACACAGGATGCAACATGAAGTTATGTCCGACGAAAAAAAATTACTTTTTATTCCTCCGACGCAACTTCACATTGCGTCCCTCAAGAAAAAAATAATCAACCGTAATGAAAAAAACTAAAAAACTAAACAACTCAATAAAGAAAAAAAAATTAAAAAAATGTCAGATGCTGCTGAACATTTTGTTGAATTTTTTTTACCACAAAAATTCCAAAAAAATGTCGGGCGCAACATGAAGTTGCGTCTGACCATTTTTTTGATTTTTTTTCTCTTCCGACGCACGTCCGTCTATTTTGGGTTTTTTTTTCTTTTTCCGTCCGTCTAATCTGATCTGATCTAATCTGGGATTTTTATTATTTTAAATTAAATTGGTAAAAAATAGCATTCGACGACTGCAGCACAATAGCCAAATGCTATATGCATTTATCTATATATGCATAATTTACTCAATGACGACTGTGGATGCTCTAAGTTGGGGTTTGTGCATCTGTATATGAATCACCTAAGTCGAAGATATATTAAGTTATTAACTGCATACTTAAAATTAAAAACTTGGTTGTAGAATCTCATGTGTATTGTATGTGTTAAATAAATATACAGTTAATGCGTGCATTTATTTTTCTTAATATATATAATGGAATGGAGAGATAATATAATTTTGGTTTTTATTGCAGAAATACGTGTAGGCATCTCTACGTATAACCAGCTCTAATCTGAGACAGTACAATACTGTTTTGCATCAACGAGATGCAAAACAATAGAATCAAAAGCAAGAGAACAAAAGCAGTCACATAAAATTTTTTTGAAGTTCACCCAATGCAATGATTACTTCCCCGCACTGAGGAACTCATGCGATTTTCACTAGAAATATGAAGAATAAGTTTACAAATCTCTCAAAAACTCCCCCCAATGTGCAAAGTTCCTCTCTATCTCCTCTCTCTTTGAAGACTGATAGAACTTTCTTTTCTCTTGTGATAACCCTAAAATCGTACACATTACAATATTTATAGGTTTACATCATATCTAATCTTAGTTGCAGATCAATCAGCGTTGCGTCGGTCGATCGCAACTTTGGATGGTCGACCATTCATGCTTTTGACTGTACAAGAATCCAACAGAGAGCGGATTAGTCGATTGTGCGGTCGACCGGTCATTCCTTCAAGTGTACAGGGTTGCAATAGCGAGAGGGGCGGTCTGTTGGAATAATTTTTGGCTTACTTTCTGAACCAGATTCTAGCTGTCTCCGGCCACCGGCAGCGTCGGATAATGATTGGATTGCGATCCTCTCGTTGAGTACTATTCCGTGATGTACGCATGTGCCAAAAACGAATTCCGTATGAATGAGAAATGTTGGTCCAAAGTTTGGTACTCAAAATGTACTAACTTGGAAATTTGGAGAAAATGGATAATCCCATATCGGAAAATGGGAAAGTTTTTTCTAGTAAATATATTAAAAAAATGGACTAAAGGGCATGGCCCGGGGGTTACCACTAACGTGTAGTAAAGAGAGGACTTAGCCAAAATGACAAACACACGCGCGCGCGCCCGGCCTGCTCCGGCCCCGGCTTGGCTTGGCTTGGCTCTGGTCTGGTCTGGCTTGGCTTGGCTCAGGCCTATGTTTTTTTTGCCCGAGTAAAAAAAATTCCCCCCAGTATACTGTTGAGGCTTTTCAAATTCAGTAACTGATACCATTACTCTGTAACAGCAGAGTAATGGCTCATCAGTTATGTCTTTGTAACAGCAGAGTAATGGACCATCCCATCAGTTGCTCCACTTCTCCTATAAGACTAGAAAATTCTGTCTGCCAGAGGACACAATTTTGTAATCTGAATCTCCTTCTTCTTCTTCTTCTTCTTCTTCTTCTTCTTCTTCTTCTTCTTCCTCTGGTTCAAAATCTGAGAGTGCAACACAGCAACAGGTTCGCTGAGATCTCTGAAGTTAGGTGCTGCTCTTTAGGAAAAGGTAATACATTTGTATTCTGTGAGGCAATTCGCCAGCCACCGTCATACTACGAGCCGAATTTTGCTTTAAGGACGGAGATATTAAAATATCGACTCTGTATTTTACTGTATGGTTTATTCTTTCATTTCCTGTATTTGTAATTCTTCACAAATATTGTTAGTATTTTCTGTTTTACGAAATTCATGCGCTAATAATTGAGTCGCCTTCTGATATGACGAGACTTACCATTATACATACAACTCAGTGCCCGTGCTATAGCCGATTGGCTGTCACAGTGTACACATAAAGCAGACACTGGTTTTTCCCACATATGGATATCCTCTAAAAAATTTCGAAGCCATTCTGCTTCCTCTACCGCTTTGTCTAAAGCAATAAACTCAGAATTCATGGTGGATCTGACCAATAACGTTTGTTTAGAGTAAAACAGAAAATACTAACAATATTTGTGAAGAATTACAAATACAGAAAATGAAAGAACAAACCATACAATACAAAGTCGAGATTTTAATATTTCTGTCCCTAAAGCAAAATTCGCCCCGTAGTATGACGATGGCTGGCGAATTGCCTCACAGGATACAACTGTATTACCTTTTCCTGAATTGCAGCACCCTAACTTCAGAGATCTCAGTGAACCTGTTGTTATGTTGCACTCTCAGATTTTGAACCACAGGAAGAAGAAGAAGAAGAAGGGGATTCATATTACAAAACTGTGTCCTCTGGCAGACAGAATTTCCTGGTCTTATAGGAGAAGTGGAGCAACTGATGGGAGGGTCCATTACTCAGTAACAGCAGAGTAATGGTTCAAAGACATAACTAATGAGCCATTACTCTGCTGTTACAGAGTAATGGTACCAGTTACCGAATTTGAAAAACCTCAATGGTATACTGGGGAAATTTTTTTTTACTGGGGCAAAAAAAAATATATAGCCCAGAGCCCAGCTGAGCCGGGCGCGCGCATGTGTTTGTCATTTTTGCTAGGTCCTCTCTCCACTACATGTTAGTGGTAATCCCCGGGCCACGCCCTTTAGTCCATTTTTTTAGTATATTACTAGAAAAAACTTTCCCCATTTCCGATATGGAATTATCCATTTTCTCCAAATTTTTAAGTTAGTACATTTCGAGTACCCAACTTTGGACCAACATTTTTCATTCATACGGGATTCGTTTTTGGCACAAGAGTACATCACGGAATAGTACTCGACGAGAGAATCGCAATCCAATCATTATCCGGCGTTGCCGATGGTCGGAGGCTGCCGGAATCCGGCCCGGAAAGTAAGCCAAAAATTACTCCAATACGATCAACTGCGCAGTCGACTGTGCAGTCGGTCGGGTGTTCGGTCGGGAGTGCGGTCGACCGCAACTCTGCTTGCAGCTTGCAACTGTTCTTGACTTACTTGCTCCTACTTCGACTTTTTTTCTTGCTAATCTTCTTCAACACATTATCATATATTGGATCCACAAACCCTAACAAGAACGTCGTAGATGCAACCTAAAGGCATAGAAAGTTAGACTAGGTTGCATTGTGAAATTAAACAGTTAATTTTTTTAACGAAGAGTAAGGAAATATATAGTAACTTTGAACACATGGTTTACTCTCTAACAACATAATCTAGTGTTCTACACTGCAGGCACCTCTAGCTACAAACAAACTGATCAACATTGAACTATTTCTTCTTTTTTCCCACCAGCGCCTTGGTTGTCTTGTTCGCAGCTACATTTGTCGTCTTGTCATTGTCAATCGCACTAGGAAAAGTGAATAGGGTGATTATATGAAAATTAAAAATTTAAATAAATACATAAAGTAAAAAAATAGAGTAAGCAAATGCAAACAGAGCAACTAGTAAGATACAACAATATAACATGGTTTGGCCCCCTAGGTCTATGTCTATACCACTTACTAGTAGAAATTATCCGCCACAAGCTTTCTACTATACTTTAAACCCTTGTACAATAATTCTCGAAATTTAGGCCGAGAGACCTATTACACCCGTAGGGCTTCTACAACAAGTCCTGCTATACTTTACGAAGTGGAAAAGAAAAAAAACTCTCAAGATCTGGAAATGTCCTTGACTAAAAATAATAATAAAAATCTCTCACACTCGGAGTATTGATTGAATGATTAATTCAGAAGAGTTGTGATATCAAGCGATGAAGAATACACTGTGAATTCGCCTCAATTTATAGAGTAGGGAAATATATCTTTTCTGAAATGAAAAAATATTTTCGAAATAGTCAGATCTGCACTTGGACAGTCGACCGCAAATCGACCGTTTATCTTTTAACTCGTAAGTCGAGCGATGACCGGTCGACTGACTCATCTTTTCCACAGAGATAAGTAGTCGACTGTTGTGGCGGTCGACTGTCATTTCATGCGGTCGATCACTGTCGTGCGATTCGACTTTTATTCACAAATTTCGCTTTATATTCTTTCCATAACTAATTTATCAATCAATACTACTTTACACATATATTCCTTACATTAACAGAAGTAAATCATTTTTTTTTGCTGGCTTTGAAGCACGTGTTTTTGAGAAACACCCTTTTTTGATTTTTCAATTTTTTCTTGTTCATGTCTCTTTTGTTTATTTTTGAATCGTTTGAATTTTTTTTTGATTTTTGATTTTTCTGTTTTTCCTATCAATCTTAACTGAATATATTAGTTATAAATAATATATTTTGTGTACATGAAACTTAGGTCGACAGTCAAGTAATGTGATTTCTGAAATATTAGGGAGAATAAACTGAGATGATAATCTCTTACTACTATAATGGGAGAAGGCTTTTGTCCATAACCCAATCTGTGCAGCGCATGTGCAGGTAAATTTTTTTTGCCCTTTTCATTTTCCCAAATTTCCTCCACGTGCACAGCACGTGTATAATACTAGTCAGTAGATAAAGAGGAGAAAGTCAGCAAACACGAAAGAACTAATTAAGGCACACATGACAGAACATTAAAAATTGGAAATAGCAGGCATGGTGAGAAATAACCAGAAGCAGCACAAGATTCTAGAATTGAAACAGATTGTTTTGATTTCAGTTTAAAATTAGACAACAGTAATCCCTTCTGAGTAGTATCCCTGGTTAAAGGCCACTCAGAACAAAAAATTATTCCAAAATATCTGTTATAATATAATAGTTTAAGAGTTGGAGTTGGAGTTTAATTTGTATACAACATGTAATCTAAACAATCAACCATCTAATCTCAACCACTTTTACGTAAAAATTATATTAACCATCTAATTACTGAAATGTTGTCAGTTACCATAATATTCTTAAAGTTTAAATTTATTTACGATATAACTATTTACAAAAGTGTCACTTATATAAAATAAAAAAATGGTGCCACTAAGGATAATTTGTAAAGAGTATGATAATGTTTGAGATAGGTAAAGAGATGTCTCAGATTTGATGCCAGACTACGTCGTAGTATTTATTTTTAAAAAATAAAAATATTAGGACGTGCATCACACTTGTATAATGGGAGAGTTGGAGTTGTCGTTTGAAATATATCAACTTACGTGCATCGTCCGTACATAACTAATATAAAAGATGTCTCATATTGGAAGCCAAACTATGTTGAATTTTTTCATTTTTAAAAATATATTTATTAAGATGTGCATTGCACGTATAAATTATTAGTATTATCAGTTTAAGAGGTTACCTGACCGAACAAGGTTTAGAAACACTCCCATCTGCTACATCCAGCTCAAAAAATAGGTGCATGCATAGTCACAAATTATGGGTTCGAAAATAATTTGTCAAGATTTAATATTTAAAATTCGGTAAAGATCCGGTAAATTCGGAAAAACTCGGAAAAAATTCGGAAAGAAATAAATAGAAATTTAATGCATCTCTGTACCTATCATGTAAGTAAATATATATATAAATTCATAAATATGAAAAATAGTAACAAACTTAGCAATTAATTTATTTAATTTACAAATTATTTGTAAATAATTCGTGAAGTGCTTAATTTAAACAAAAATTGGTAATTAAATCGTGAATTAATTTGGTAGATAAATTCTTCGCCAACAATTTATCAAATTCGTGAATTATTTGCAAACCTTGTTACAAAGGATGCATAACAGTAATATTATTTTGTAAGAATGTAGATGGCATTTTTTATCCTCATGAGTAGATGGAAGATGTACGGAATTTAGATTAAAGAGGCAATAATGCATTACTTCCTCTCGAAGGTTCACTAAAGTTTCTCCACTTCATGAAAAGCAGTGAATCAAACTCCGATTTTCATAGCTTTTGTCAGTAGTGCGTACGGAAAGTAGGAGAGAATCTCATACTTTTATAGTGCGCTAGTATATAGTTGCTTCTGTAAATAGTATATAGTTAATAGTATTATACACGTGCTGTGCACGTGGGGGAAAATTGGGAGAAATAAAAAGGACAAAAAAAAAAATTTACCTGCACATGCGCTGCACGGGTTGGGTTATGGACAAAGGCCTTCTCCCATTATAGTAGTAGAGATTTCTGTAAATAGGTTTTTCCCCACCATGCATGCACCTATTATAGGTTTTTCCCTCACCATTAGCTGCATAGTATATAGTTGCTTCTGTAAATAGGTTCATAGCTGATATAATTCAATAGTTAGTTAATCCAATAATTCTCTTAGTTAAATGATTCTTCAGTATATTTTTATTCATGAAAAGGTCAAACCTTCTGTTCATTTATGGGGAGTATCTATTGGTAGGATTTCCATAACAGGAAGCACTTATGGCATCTTGCAATGATATCCAAATGTCAATAACTTAAATTCTTCGGGTGCGTTTGTTTTGATATTTTGAATAGAGTATTCTGAATTGAGTATTCTGAATAGAGTATTCTGAATAGAGTTATTCTGAATATGAGCCAAAAAGCTGTTTGTTTAGCCTATATTCTGAATATTGATATTCTGAAAGCTGTTTATTTGAAAAAGAGAGTTTAGAAGCTGTTCGGTTATATTTCTAGCTGAAAACTGTATTCTGAAAGCTGTTTTTCTGAAAATGAGTGTTTAAAAGCTGTTCGGTTATATTTCTAGCTGAAAACAGTTATCTGAAAGCTGTTTTTCTGAAAAAGAGAGTTTAAAAACTGTTCGGTTATATTTCTAGCTGAAAACTGTTATCTGAAAGCTGTTTTTTCTGAAAAAGAGTGTTTAAAAGCTGTTCGGTTATATTTCTAGCTGAAAACTGTTATCTGAAAGCTGTTTTTCTGAAAAAGAGAGTTTAAAAGCTGTTCAGTTATATTTCTAGCTGAAAACTGTTATCTGAAAGCTGTTTTTCTGAAAAAGAGTGTTTAAAAGCTGTTCGGTTATATTTTTAGCTAAAAACTATTATCTTAAAGCTGTTTTTCTGAAAAAGAGTGTTTAAAAGCTGTTCGGTTATATTTCTAGCTGAAAACTGTTATCTGAAAGCTTTTTTCTGAAAAAGAGTGTTTAAAAGCTGTTCGGTTATTTCTGACAATTTTGAATATCAATTTGAATATCAATTTTGAATAATAATAATAATAATAATAATAATAATAATAATAATAATAATAATAATAATAATAATAATAATAATAATAATAATAATAATAATAATAATAAAAATAATAATAATAATAATAATAATAAAAATAATAATAATAATAATAATAATAATAATAATAATAATAATAATAATAATAATAATAATAATAATAATAATAATAATAATAATAATAATAATAATAATAATAATAATAATAATAATAATAATAATAATAATATATATAATATATATAATATATATAATAATAATAATATATATAATAATAATAATAATATATATATATAATAATAATAATATATATATAATAATAATAATAATAATAATAATAATAATAATAATAATAATATATATAATAATAATAATAATATTAATAATATATAATAATAATAATAATAATAATAATAATAATACTAATAATAATAATAATAATAATAATAATAATAATAATAATAATAATAATAATAATAATAATAATAATAATAATAATAATAATAATAATAATAATAATAATAATAGTAATAATAATAGTAATAGTAATAATAATAATAATAATAATAATAATAATAATAATAATAATAATAATAATAATAGTAATAATAATAGTAATAATAATAATAATAGTAATAATAATAATAATAGTAATAATAATAGTAATAGTAATAATAATAATAATAATAATAATAATAATAATAATAATAATAATAATAATAATAGGAATAATAATAGTAATAATAATAATAATAGTAATAATAATAATAATAATAATATATATAATAATAATAATAATATATATAATAATAATAATAATAATAATATATATAATAATAAGAATAATATATAATAATAATATATAATATATAATAATAATATATAATATATAATATATAATAATAATATATAATATATAATAATAATATATAATAATAATAATAATAATAACAATAATAATAATAATAATAATAATAATAATAATAATAATAATAATAATAATAATAATAATAATAATAATAATAATAATAATAATAATAATAATAATATATAATAATAATAATAATATATATAATAATAATAATAATAATAATAATATATAATAATAATAATAATATATAATAATAATATATAATAATATATAATATAATAATAATATATATAATAATATATATAATAATAATATATATAATAATAATATATATAATAATAATAATAATAATAATATACATAATAATAATATATATAATAATAATAATAATAATAATATATATAATAATAATATATATAATATTAATAATAATAATAATAATAATAATAATAATAATATATAATAAAAATAATAATAATAATAATAATAATATATATAATAATAATAATATATATATAATATTAATAATAATAATAATAATAATAATAATAATAATAATAATAATAATAATAATAATAATAATAATAATAATAATAATAATAATAATAATAATAATAATAATGATATATATAATAATAATAATAATAAAAATAATAATAATATATATATATATAATAATAATAATAATAATAATAATAATAATAATAATAATAATAATAATAATAATAATAATAATAATAATAATAATATTCTGAATAGAGAGTAAAGGAGGTGTGAGAAGAGAGTAAAGGAGGTGTTTTGGAAAATAGGGGGTATGAGTATTCTGAATAGAGATTGGGAATAAGGCTTAAAACAAACGCCAACTCAGAATAGAGTATTCTGAATACTCTATTCTGAGTTGCAAAACAAACGGACCCTTCATTTTTCTAAAACGTATGCCAATCATTCTTTTTCAGTTGTTGTGTTATTCACAACTCCATTCAAATTGTTTTCTTTGTCAGAAAGCATGATGTTGTGGTTCAATATGCATTTGGGCTACTAAAATAATGCAAGGTGAGAATGATGCACTAAATTCTAAATACCTTAAACCAACCCTCACTCTCTCATCTATTATCTATTGGGCTACTAAAATTTTGCAGACAAATCATTGTTTGACAGAGAGGCAGACTACTTCTTAAACCTGAAAGCAGAACAGGCTTAAAATCGTAATCGTAACCTGAAACCTGACAGAGAGGCAGACTACTTCTTTTTTTGTTCACTGTTGATGGCCCATTGAGAGTGCTATCACTATTGATGGTTGTTTTAGTTGAAATTCTCTATTGATTATTAGTTTATGATATATGATGTTAGTTGAGCAATATCGGTAAGCTACTAGATATCATATGATTGTAGTATGCAAATGGCTAAATTACTAAAAATTAAGAAATTTAATGAATTTCAGGATTACTTTTAGCAAAAAGGAAGCAGAGCAACTTCCCTTTTTGGAGGAAAGTTTTTGTCTCTCGGCTTATCTTTTGGTAGCTTCCTTTTTGAGCACTTATGTTATTGTTGTTATTGTTGTCGGAGCTTAATTATGTTATTGTTGTTGGATCTTAAGTATGGTTGTATTAATTATGTAGGTTAATTATTTCTATGGTGAAGTATGGTTCTTTTTTAATAATGTGTTTTGGATTTGTTTTGTTTCAGCTTACACAACAAAGGTTGTTCGCAATGCTAATGTGGAGAAATTGAAGGCTGGGGGGTCCGTTTGTTTTGCAACTCAGAATAGAGTATTCAGAATACTCTATTCTGAGTTGGCGTTTGTTTTAAGCCTTATTCCCAATCTCTATTCAGAATACTCATACCCCCTATTTTCCAAAACACCTCCTTTACTCTCTTCTCACACCTCCTTTACTCTCTATTCAGAATATTATTATTATTATTATTATTATTATTATTATTATTATTATTATTATTATTATTTTTATTATTATTATTATTATATATATTATTATTATTATTATTATTATTATTATTATTATTATTATTATTATTATTATTATTATTATTATTATTATTATTATTATTATTATTATATATATTATTATTATTATATATATTATTATTATTATTATTATTATTTTTATTATATATATTATTATTATTATTATTATTAATATTATATATATTATTATTATATATATTATTATTATTATTATTATATATATTATTATTATGTATATTATTATTATTATTATTATTATATATATTATTATTATATATATTATTATTATATATATTATTATATATATTATTATTATATTATATATTATTATATATTATTATTATATATTATTATTATTATTATTATATATATTATTATTATTATTATATATATTATTATTATTATTATATATTATTATTATTATTATTATTATTATTATTATTATTATTATTATTATTATTATTATTATTATTATTATTATTATTATTATATATTATTATTATATATTATATATTATTATTATATATTATATATTATATATTATTATTATATATTATATATTATTATTATATATTATTCTTATTATTATATATATTATTATTATTATTATTATTATATATATTATTATTATTATTATATATATTATTATTATTATTATTATTACTATTATTATTATTATTAATATTATTATTCCTATTATTATTATTATTATTATTATTATTATTATTATTATTATTATTATTATTATTATTATTATTATTATTATTATTATTATTACTATTACTATTGTTATTACTATTATTATTATTATTACTATTATTATTATTATTACTATTATTATTACTATTATTATTATTATTATTATTATTATTATTATTATTATTATTATTATTATTACTATTACTATTATTATTACTATTATTATTACTATTATTATTATTATTATTATTATTATTATTATTATTATTATTATTATTATTATTATTATTATTATTATTATTATTATTATTATTATTATTATTATATATATTATTAATATTATTATTATTATTATATATATATTATTATTATTATATATATTATTATTATTATTATATATATTATTATTATTATTATTATTATATATATTATTATTATTATATATATTATATATATTATTATTATTATATATATTATATATATTATATATATTATATATATTATTATTATTATTATTATTATTATTATTATTATTATTATTATTATTATTTATTATTATTATTATTATTATTATTATTATTATTATTATTATTATTATTATTATTATTATTATTATTATTATTATTATTATTATTATTATTATTATTATTATTATTATTATTATTCAAAATTGATATTCAAATTGATATTCAAAATTGTCAGAAATAACCGAACAGCTTTTAAACACTCTTTTTCAGAAAAACAGCTTTCAGATAACAGTTTTCAGCTAGAAATATAACCGAACAGCTTTTAAACACTCTTTTTCAGAAAAACAGCTTTAAGATAATAGTTTTTAGCTAAAAATATAACCGAACAGCTTTTAAACACTCTTTTTCAGAAAAACAGCTTTCAGATAACAGTTTTCAGCTAGAAATATAACTGAACAGCTTTTAAACTCTCTTTTTCAGAAAAACAGCTTTCAGATAACAGTTTTCAGCTAGAAATATAACCGAACAGCTTTTAAACACTCTTTTTCAGAAAAAACAGCTTTCAGATAACAGTTTTCAGCTAGAAATATAACCGAACAGTTTTTAAACTCTCTTTTTCAGAAAAACAGCTTTCAGATAACTGTTTTCAGCTAGAAATATAACCGAACAGCTTTTAAACACTCATTTTCAGAAAAACAGCTTTCAGAATACAGTTTTCAGCTAGAAATATAACCGAACAGCTTCTAAACTCTCTTTTTCAAATAAACAGCTTTCAGAATATCAATATTCAGAATATAGGCTAAACAAACAGCTTTTTGGCTCATATTCAGAATAACTCTATTCAGAATACTCTATTCAGAATACTCAATTCAGAATACTCTATTCAAAATATCAAAACAAACGCACCCTGGGTATCTGTTCTCTAAGGTTTGCTTCTCATTTTTCTCTATTTATTTTCTCCATTTTTACACACTAATTTGTGCATGTGGGTTGTTAATTTGGGAGATATTAATCTTCGTCCTTTCTCGCTAAGTTTTTTACCAGATGATTTTATGAAATTTAACTTGGTTCATGTCAAGATCCAATGCTTATTTCTACTTTAAAAGGAGCCTTTACATTAACTATTTTATTATGGATCGTGGATACCCAGTCGATTGAGCACACTATTTCATAGGGATACCCAGTCGATTCAGGATAAATTGGTAGTGCTTGCTACAAATGTAACTCTTTATATCTTTTTCATTTCAAGTTTCAATTAACTTACTTATCGATAAGTTCTTTAATTCTCCTTATTATTTACATGTGGGGCTACTATCAACAAAGATTTGTATTATTCATAAAAGTTGTTACATTTAAAAGATTTGGTTAGATTCATTTCATGAATTCACAAAGCCATCTATCTCTTTTGTTTCAGATGAAGAGTCTTGCTTGCAGAGAGCAAAGCATCATATCTCGCTATCCTCACCTTTAAGGTATTTGATATTCACCAAAAAATGGAGACATAGCATGTATACTCTACTTTGTCATTATACAAGTTATTGATGCCATTTATGTCCATTTTTGCTTGCTTTCACTGCTTCAGTTTGTTTGAATAGATTTTGCAATAAAGCTATGAGAATGACAATTCAATGTAAATAAATAATCTTCAAAAAGAAAACAAAATTAACAATCAAATAGATTGGAGATCTAAAATGCTGAAGTAATAAATGAAGTAAAAATGTGTTCATCTATGCCATTTTATATGATTTAATTAGTGGTAGACTTTTTATACCGTTTGTAGCTGCTTTAGCTAAAACTTGCGTACGCTGACTCTAGAATTGATACTGTACTGTTTATGGTTTTTATTTTATATTGGGTTTTGTTAGTTGGTTGATTGTTTATGTGGTACAATACTTTGTATGGTTTTTATTTTATTTTGGGTTCTGTTAGTTGGTTGATTGTTTATGTGGGTTTTGGTTGTTGAATTGTAGACGACTACTTTGAGGTTGTATCTGACGTGCATTTGGAACACGTTGGAGGCTGCAATGTGCTTGCAGGTAATCTATGATGCATATTATTATTATGGGATTTATGGATATTAAGGTAGTGATTTTCCCACAATTATTATTTTATCTCATTTAAGATTTATCTTTTGCTAGAAGCCTTATTTTATTTAATTGGAAAATATCACTTTGGTTGAGGTGTTGAAAGAGTGATAATCCTTCAACATAGATTTCTCTCATAACAGTGACACGGGAATAAATTAAATGACAGATTTGCATTAAATGACAGAACAAGTAGTGTGGCAACTGAAGATGACTGATATTGAATGACATAGTTACACCTTAATTGATTGATGTACTTTTTTAAATCATCTTTCTGCTGTGAAGAGTTGTTAAATGATAAATATCTTCAAGAAAGCAATGATCAAAATCGCGAAGAGCAGTTGCGAAATGGGCCATGGATTACTTTAAAACATATCAAAATGTGACAGTAATATTGGCATTAGTGTATATATACTACAGGTCTTCCACAATCAAGTTTTGTGACAGTTTTAGGGTTGAAAACTTTTCTATTATTGAGAACAGTTTGCAGTGATTGAGTACTTGGGATATTTTCTGTAATGCAGTTACTACATGCACAGTTGCCCTGTAAATAAAAAGATTACACGATAAGAGATTCATCTATTTGGAATGGTTGAGATTAAATAGTTGAATGTCTACAAATGAAAACCTCATTTCTCCCATTATAATATTAGATATTAGAGATTAGAGATATCCGTATCCGAATCTACTTTTCAAAGTGCTATCCGTATCCGTATTCACATTCGAATTTTTTTAGATTTGAATATCTGAATCCGTATTTGTCTGGATACGAATTTTTCATATCTGTATTCACACAAAATTTGGATTCGGATATGGATCATATATATCCTAATCCGAGAGCTTCCCTAATATGCATTTTTTTGAATGCAAAATGCTGAAGTATGTATATGAACTTAAATAAGGATATTGTTATTCATTGTTTAACTTTATTTTGTCACAGTAAATAACATTCATCATAGCACATCATAAATAAATGAACTCAAATAAACAATTAAAGTAACTATGGCTGGATGATCAATAAAGGATACACACAGAAGTGTTCTATTCATGGACGGGTTTAGGAGCATCATAAAAATAATTTACTGCACCGAAAGAAAATTTTTAAAAAATTGTCACACAAATCTGCCACCAGTAAAATTGCAGCCCATCCCTGGTTTGCTTTCATAACTCAGCTCCAGTTTGTTGAGGAATCGATATAGACAATGCCATCAGTCGAACAAGAATCTCATGATCCTCAATAAATACCCACTTTCAACCCAAAATAATAATATTTGCATTTACGAGCATGAAGAGCATGAAAAAATGGACCCCAAAAATGGTCCACAAATGCACAAAATTGCGCCCATATCCCATTTCTTTGGTTCCGTCTTCATCTTCTGACTTAAATGGCCTCTTTCCATCTATCAGTACCTACTTACCTTTGAGTTTACAGCAAGCATATAAAAAGGACCCCACAAAACCAAGCCCCCGCCCTATAATATTTTGCTGAAAAAGAAAAAGAAAAAAAATTAAACATTATTATCAATGAGAGAAAATACAAAAACATAAATTGGTAGGTATGATAAGAAGATTCGACTAACCAAATCAAAAGGAAGCCCTCGAAACAACAACCAACCGAGTCCTACTATGACAAAATCCTGTCATAAACAGAAGTGCAAGGAGTGTTCTCATTTTCAAGGAAGAAAAAAAGGCATGCGTAAAGGAAGGAAGGTAATTATGGGCTGGTGCTAATGAGATAAACAAACCTTTAGATTTCCGCAGATTTGAGGGTAGTGTTTAAAAATATCGTGTAGTTTAAGAAAAATGCCATTATACATGAAAGGAGCATCACCAGCTGCGTGAAGAGGAATAAGACACATATAAGTTAGACTGAGGTAAAGTAGTGGTTCAACAAGTGGCAGGTTTTAAAATATCATTATAATTAAGCACATTTAAAAGGTTTTGAATAAGTATATTTTTTTTGCGTAAAGTATCTAACTGAAACTTATAATTAAGCACTTTAAATTAGTTCAAATGTATATTATGCAACTAGAACCTGATTGAGCTGTTCTTCGAGTAGCAAAAAACACTGCAGTTCTTTTTTTTGGAGAAAAAAGATAAGATAAAGAAAGTCAATGTTATCTTTTCATAACTGATCAATTAAATAAGAAATCTCTGTTGCATTTACATAAAATTCGAACCACATCAAACCAATCAAAAGTACGTAACTTCAAGACACACAGATCTTTCCACTCACAAGACACCAGTATCTTTAGTTCAAACATCTTACCTCTCAATATTGAAAAAAAGGAAAGTGAACAAAAAGAAATAATAAAGATACCCTTAATAGAGCTGACTGAATGTGTTTTTTTACCTTTTTTCGAAGAGGTTCGAAAAAGTTGACTCATTTTGTATTATTTCATGCAAAGGTTTTTGTTTGTTGTTTATTGTTAGTTATTGTTTGCTGTTTGTTGTTAGTTAGTTTTGAAACTCTCATTGTTTTGATTGATTATTGTAAATTTACTATTTGTTTCAAAACTCTTACTGTTTTTTTAGGTACACTGTTTGGTCCCATTTTTGAAGACTTGAAGCATTCACTACAAAAGATACTGCTTTTACCGGCGATTATTCCCCGGCGTTTTACTAGTAGCGCCGGGGTAGGGAGCGAGTAGGAATTGGGCGCCAGATGGGATGGTCATACACCGGCGGTCGATTTAAAACGCCGGCGAATGTTAGTATTCACCGGCGTTTTACCTAAACACGCCGGTGAAGTTTATTATTCACCGGCGTTTTTTATTATAAACGCCGGCGAATATACGGGCACATTCACCGGCGTTTCCAATTAAAACGCCGGTGAATAACTGGGAATAAAACCCGCGAACCCTAATCTTTTGCTCGCCATTTACCCATTACCCCAAAAAAAAAAAAAAAGGAAAAAGGCGCTTCGTTTCCCTCCTTTATCGCTCTATTTCCCGCGCGTTTGCCTCCGCCGCTTCGTCCTCTTCGACGGCCTTCGACCATTCGAAATCGTCCCTTATTCCCTTCGTCCTTTTCGATTTCCTTCTTCCCTCTCTCGATCTGGAGGTGAATCGGCGGTCGCCCCCCCTCTCTCTCTCTCCTACGCCCCCGCCCTCGTCGCCCCGCTCCCTCCCTCTCTCTTCGGTATGATCTCTTGATTTCCCTTATTTTCCAAAAAAGGCAGCTTTTTTCAGTTTATTCATTTCGATTTCCTTAGCATGAACGGTTTAGTTGAGATGAAGAATTAATTGAAAAATATATGCTTAGATAATGGAAATTTTCATATTCTTTTACTGTTAATGAAGCTGATTTCATGCATCTAATTGTCTTCATGGCATGTTTGTTTTTTTACCCAAAATGGGTTCACTGTGAACTGAGGATATTGTATAGGTACGTATGCCAAAATTCTCTGGCCGGATATGCACCACACTTGGGTTTTAGATTTAATTGGGCACAGTGAATTAGTAGAGCAACATATAAGCTCAGTTAATGGGAAATTTTCATTTTCAGATACTATTAAAGTAACCTGATTGCAATCTTTGGCATGGTTTTTTAACACAAAATGGGTTCACTTCCAAACTAAGTATGCTGCATAGCATACCCGTTTTCTTTCACTGTTAATGAAGCTGATTTCATGCATCTGATTGTCTTCTTGGCATGCATGTTTTTTTACCCAAAATGGGTTCACTGTGAACTGAGGATGCTATAGGTATGTATGCCAAAATCCTCCGGCCGGATATGCACAACAATTGGATTTTAGATTTAGTTGGGCTAAAGAAGTAGTAGAGCAACATATAAGCTCAGATAATGGAAAATTTTCATTTTCAGATACCGTTAAAGTAACCTGATTGCAATCTTTGGCATGGTTTTTTAACACAAAATGGGTTCACTTCCAAACTAAGTATGCTGCATGCATAGCATCCCCAGTTTCTATAGGTTCACTTCCAGACTAAGTGAACTGAGGATGCTATAGGTACGTATGCCAAAATCCTTCGGATACGCACAACAATTGGGTTTTAGATTTAGTTGGGTTGAAGAAGTAGTATAGCAACATATAAGCTCTGATAATGGAAAATTTATCATTTTCAAATACTGTTAAAGTAACCTGATTGTCAATCTTTGGCATGGTTTTTTATACGAAAATGGGTTAACTTCCAATCTAAGTATGCTGCTAGCATCCCCATTTTCTTTTTTTGTTGTTAGTGAAGCTTATTTTCATGCATCTGATTGTCATCTTGGCATGTTTTTTTTACCAAAATGGGTTCACTGTGAACTGAGGATGGTATAGGTACGTATGCCAAAATCCTCCGGCCGGATATGCGGCTACAATTGGGTTTTAGATTTAGTTGGGATGAAGAAGTAGTAGAGCAACATAAAAGCTCAGATAATGGGAAATTTTTCATTTTCAGATACTGTTGAAGTAACCTGACTGGAATCCTTGGCATGGTTTTTTAACAAAATGGGTTCACTTCGTAACTAAGTATGCTGCATAGCATCCCCAGTTTCTTTCACTGTTAATTAATTGAAGCTTATCCCATGCATCTGATTGTCATTTTGGCATGTTTTTTTGACCAAACTGGGTTCACTGTGAACTGAGGATGCTATAGCTCTATGCCAAAATCCTCCGGCTATGTACAACAATTGGTTCAGTCTGCAAAATATATGCTTACATACTAGACATTTTAATTTTTCTTTTATTGTTTCTTTTGTTTAGTATTATTATTATTATTATTATTATTATTATTATTATTATGAGATAAGTGATTATTAGTAGTCATGAACAGAATAGTTCATGAGTCATCAGATCTTCTTGTCACCGTAGTTACAGCACGACGCACTCATTATTCGGCCGATTCCTCTTCATCAGCAAAATACCCTTTACCATCATCATCTCCTTGAACGGAAAGCCAAATACAGGGGAGACTATAGTCGATTTTTTTTTATGCTCGAACACAGGGAGTGCGATAAAATACCGTCTAAGGTGGTTGTGATCATTTCCACAAAAGGTCGTTTAGGGTTTGGTGAATAGAGTAGATTGTGTTAAGAAGTAGTTTTTTTTTGTACATTTTTTGGAGCCACAATTTCTTTATTTTACAGTTAAAGATTATATCGTTTATTTATTTGCAGCTAGGGATGGTTTTCAAATAGGTGAAATTTAATATACAAAATGCCTTTTACTGTTATTACTATTTAATATATCAAATTTTAATTTCAGACTGTGTACTATTGATATAATGGATAGAAGTTGGATTAGTAAACCACGATTATCCAAGGAGTACCGTGATGGTATTAAAGATTTTATTATCTTTGCCAAACGACATTCCCGTGATCCCAACCTAATCCTTTGTCTATGCCTTCGTTGTACAAATTGTATGCTGAGGACATGTGACGTAGTACATACACACTTGGCTGTCAACGGTTTTCTTTAAGGGTACACAAGGTGGTTTTGTCATGGAGAGGATCATACGGCAGCTCCTGTTCGTCCGGTTGTATTAGAAAATGAGGCTGAGCCCTTAGTGAACGAAGACTTAAGCGTTCCCGATGAGATGCATGCTTTGTTACAAGATGCCATGGGGATTCATAATGTTCCTTTCCACACCAATGACCCAACAACCGAAGTTCACAATGAGTCAATAGAAACAAACCAGATTGGTGGTGGGGTGGACGAGGAAATGTCTGGCCCTACCCATGAAAATAATAAGCAGCAAGAATCCTTCGCTAAGTTACTTGAAGATGCTAGTATCCCGTTGTACCGCGACTGCACCAAATTTTCTAAGTTCTCATTCATTGTCAGACTATTTCAGATTAAATGTTTAAACGGGTGGTCTGCTAAGTCCTTCACTATGGACTTAGATGATGGAGAAATTTTCATTTTCAGATTAAATGTCTTCTTGGCATGTATGTTTTTATACCAAAAATGGGTTCACTGTGGTCATCAGATGATGGAGAAATTTTCATTTTCAAATACTGTCAATGTAACTGGTTTTTTTAACACAAAATGGGTTCACTTCCAAAATGAGTATGCTGCATAGCATCCCCAGTTTCTTTCACTGTTAATGAAGCTTACTTCACAAACCTGATGGTCTTCTTAAGCTATTTTATGGTCCCATTTTCACTAACTGTTAGTGAAGCTCATTTCAAGCACCTGATTGTCTTCTTGGCATGTATGTTTTTACACCGAAAATGGGTTCACTGTGAACTGAGGATATTGTATAGGTACGTATGCCAAAATTCTCCGGCCGGATATGCACCACACTTGGGTTTTGCGATATAGTTGGGCTAAAAAAGTAGTAGAGCAACATATAAGCTCAGATAATGGAGAAATTTTCTTTTTCGGGCACTGTCAATGTAACCTGATTGCAATCTTTGGCATGGTTTTTTTAACACGATGGGTTCACTTCCAAAATGAGTTTGCTGCATAGCATCCCCAGTTTCTATCACTGTTAGTGAAGCTTACTTCACAAACCTGATGGTCTTCTTAAGCTATTTTATGGTCCCATTTTCACTAACTGTTAGTGAAGTTCATTTCAAGCACCTGATTGTCTTCTTGGCATGTATGTTTTTATACCAAAAATGGGTTCACTGTGAACTGAGGATATTGTATAGGTACGTATGCCAAAATTCTCCGGCCGGATATGCACCATACTTGGGTTTTGCGATATAGTTGGGCTAAAAAAGTAGTAGAGCAACATATAAGCTCAGATAATGGAGAAATTTTCATTTTCGGATACTGTCAATGTAACCTGATTGCAATCTTTGGCATGGTTTTTTTAACACAAAATGGGTTCACTTCCAAAATGAGTATGCTGCATAGCATCCCCAGTTTCTATCACTGTTAGTGAAGCTTACTTCACAAACCTGATGGTCTTCTTAAGCTATTTTATGGTCCCATTTTCACTAACTGTTAGTGAAGCTGATTTCAAGCACCTGATTGTCTTCTTGGCATGTATGTTTTTATACCAAAAATGGGTTCACTGTGAACTGAGGATATTGTATAGGTACGTATGCCAAAATTCTCCGGCCGGATATGCACCACACTTGGGTTTTGATTGGATTGTTTAGTGGATGTTGTCTATGTTCTTAATTGGGCTGTGATTAGAAAGAGTGGGCTCGAGTGGAGAACTGGAAACCCATATAGAGACATCTTGTTCATAATAATTTATTATTATTGTTGTTCTTGTCGCTCTTAAGGTGGTTGCTGATGTCTCTTTCTGTTCGTGTGCTGAAGGGAAATAAGGGATGAGAGAGAGATGAGGAAAATGCCGCTATGGTAGCCTGGTGTATCCAAAGTCTCTACCTTTCTTCTTTCTGTTTCCATTTCTGGCTTCTATATATATTTGGTTTCCTTCCACGATGACAGTTTCCTAAAAATACACTTGATATGAGCCCTATCTTATTTTTCTTTTTTTTCTTATATTTGGTTTCCGTCAACGATGACAGTTTCATGGATTGTCTGAACAATCCATGAAGGACATGCTTAGATACTGAATTTTCATTTATTTTATTGTTTTAGATAGTGGATATTCCCAATCAGAGGAGAATATAAAGGTTTCAAGTTAGATACTGAATTTTCATTTGTTTTGTTATTTTAGATATATTTAAAAACAAAATTAAGTACGGAATTTTTAGCATTGCAATGTAATTATTTTACCTCTGTATATATCATTAACAATTCCATTTGCAGTTGGCACTTTGATCTTATAATTCGAGACACAGGTAGTTCTTTTTGCAAGTTCAAAAAATATGTATATTCTGTATTGTGATCTACTGTTCAATTAAACTATTGTTTTTTATTCACAGAGCGGTCGTCAAGATGAAGGAAATGCAGATGATCAGAGCTGAAGCTACTCGAGGGGTATGAATCTGCGGTCCTCCTTGCTGTTCTTATGTCCTCCTTGCTGTATGGTTGTTGTTCTTATGTCCTCCTCCTTGCTGTTGTTATGTCAGACTGGTTTTTTTTATGAGAGTTATGTCATACTTTGAATTTGGGATATTTTGGATATTTGTCAGACTGGTTTGTTTGGATATTTTGGATGTTAGTCTCTATATTAATTTGTTAATTATGACACTGTTAATTAATCAATGAATTTGGACGTTGATATGACACGTGCGAAACTTGATTATCTTTAATTATTCTTGTGTTTGGTTGTGGTTTGCGCAGTAGTATGCAACGAAATTGATTGAATCAGTTGTGAGAATTAGTTTTCAGGTTTTGTAAATGAAACTGTGAATTGAAATCGAACGGAAAAGCGGAGTATCGAAAATAAACGGGCATAGCCAGAACGGCGTTTTAAAAAACGGCGGTGTATATAATTTAATAGTTGGAGTGTGTGATACACCGGCGTTTCAACGCACGCCGGTGAAAGTTTTCAGCTGTAACGGCACAGGCGTACACCGGCGTTTAATATACGCCGGCGTATATAACTACACCGGCGTTTTTTGGTCGCGCCGGTGTTCGTAAACAGGGAAAAGCAGGCGCTCATAAACGCACATACACCGGCGTTTCTTGACCGCCGGTATACTTTCGATCTACACCGGCGTTTTTATTTACGCCGGTGAATGTATAAATACCGGCGGTTTACGACCGCCGGTGTATGTATATAGGTGCACAAGAACGGCACCCAGAAACCGATATACACCGGCGTTTGATGACCGCCGGTGTAGTCCTAATATTTACCGGCGTCCACCAAAAACGCCGGTGTAGACCCTTTCGTTTCAGCGACGCCCGCTTCGGCGGCAGTTGGACCGGCGTTATTGTAAACGCCGGTGAAAGTTTCCCCGGCGTAAAAAAACGCCGGTATAGACGGAAAAAAACGCCGGAAAATCTACTTTCTTTTGTAGTGATTGTATTTTTCTACAACACTGTAATTTTTTTTTGGTCATTCGGTTGGTTGGTGTATATTTTGGTGAAGGTTGTAATAGTTGTAATATTTAGCAATTTGGGAGATTATGTAAGTATCTCTATATAATGATGATATAATATAGTTATGTTAATACCCGTACCCGCAATTTTGTGGAGTATTGGGTTCTGTGTTTGGTTTTTTAAAGGTTTTTCGATGGTTTTTCAAAAAAATCATTACATTTTCAAACGAATTTTTGGTTTTTATTTTGTATCTTGCATTATATTCTGATTTCCCCCCCCCCCCACAGAGCCTTATATATATGATACCTGTGTGATGTTGCTCGGTTTCGCCTGGGGAGGATTGATATTTATTGCCTGTGATGTCATATATTTAATTGTTAGCAGAATTTCGTAAGGAATTTCTGTAAAAGGGCTAATATTTTAGGGGAGGTTCTATCAAAATTTTTACTAAATTTTCTAAAATCTATTATGTTTTCAAACGATATCTTGGTTTTTATTTTGTATCTTAGTCATATGAAGATTTTTTCTCCCCAGAGCCCTATATATATAATGTCTGTGTGATATTGCTTGGATTGGCCTGGGGAGGATTTATATTTCTTGACTGTGATGATAAATTTTTAATTGTGAGCAGAATTCCGTAAGGAATTGCTGTAAAATGGCTAATATTTTAAGGGAGGTTCTGTCGAAATTTTCAGAAAATTTCCTAAAATCTATTATGATTCCAAACTATATCTTGGTCATTTGGCTAGCGACATGTAAAATGGCTAATATTTTTTTTACAAATGAAGTGTCAAACAGAGACAGAGCATGAAGTGTCAAAGTTTGTAAGCTCAGAACTAACACAAACAGATCATGAAGTATCAAATTTTGTAAGCTCAGAATAAACACAAACAGAGCATGTAGTGTCAAATTTTGTTAGCTCAGAACAAACAGAAACAGAGCATGAAGTGTGTAATTTTGTAAGCTCATAAATAACACAAACAAAGCCTGATGTATCAAATTTTGTAAGCTCATAACAAACACAAACAGAGCATGTAGTATCAAATTTGGTAAACCCAGAACAAACAGAAACACATCATGAAGTATCAAATTTTGTTAACTCAGAACAAACAGAAAATGAACAGCAGAAACTGAACATGAAGTATCAAATTGTGTACGCTCAAGACAAACAGAAGCTGAACATGAAGTTTCAAATTTTGTAAGCTCAGAACAACAGACACTGAACATGTGGTTTTAAAAAAATCAGTAGGCTCAGAACACACTATTCATAACTAGGGCTGCATTGGGGTGCCGCGCCAACTAGGATATGATAGATATATAATCAAGAATAAATACAACAAGCTTGAAATAATTATTCAGATCATATAGTGTTTTGCATCACTGCCTACACCAACACACCAAAGGAGAGAATCAACCACCAAAAGTCTTAAATGAGAATCAACAATATAATTTCAAAGGAGGCCTGTATATAGTAGATGATTGTATTAAAAAGGTGGTTGTATTTGTTTACAATCAGTTTTTTTTCCTGTCATGGTGCATATTTTTAATTAATGTTCTCACATTTCTTTAAAAAAATCTAGCTTTTTGAAGAATTGGATAAGTCAATATTTAGATATTTAAGGGCAATAAAGATAAATTCCTAAAAAACTGAAACAATTTAACGAATAATTGTTAAAGATGTATAAAGAGGTATAGTGAATGACTTTTGATCTTAGCATGTATAATGCATAAATTTATATGCAGTTCATCCAACCAAATAACTCCAAATAAATTTATATGCAGTTCCGAATACGTGCCGTAGGCACATGCCACGGGCATACCTAGTACTTTTATAGTGCGCTAGCGCTACTATTTATAATTTATGTCCTCAAAGAAAAGGACAAGATTGATCGGTACCAAAAAAATTTTGTTGCTGTAGATTTTCAGTCACAATTTTTTTATTTTTCCCCCTTTTCTTTTAAAAAAAATATTTTTATATTCTCTTATCCTCTCTTTCCATATATACTAGTAATTTACATTTGCAATGCATGTTTTAATAATTTCAAAAAATAAAATAAAAACTCTGACGTAGGAAGAATTTGAACCGAAAATCTCCTTTATATTAATTATGTACGTGCGTTGCACATGTTGGTAGAATGACAAAATAACAAATGACACTAAGGTCTTCTCCCATTATAATATTAGAGATTAGAGATATAATCTTTAATATCATAATAAAAGAAGGTTTTAGTGTTGTCTGTAAATCTATCAACGTGTGTGACACACGTACATAACTATAATATGAAGGACTACGTCAGAGTTTTATTATATATATATATATATATATATATATATAATAAAGTTGTGCATTGTCCATAAATAATTAGTATAAAAGAGGTCTCAGGTTCGAGGCCCGACTACGTCGAAATTTTTACGTTAAAAAATATTTATTTATTAAGACATGCATCACACGTGTTAATTACTAGTACAATATTATAATGGGAGGAAGCCTTAGTATCATTTGTAAATCTATCAACGCGTGTGACGCACGTACATAACTAATATGAATGAGGTTTTAGGTTCGAGTTCTCACTACATCATAGTTTTTATTTAAAGAAAAAAATTATTAAGACGTGCATCGCATGTGTAAATTACTAGTATATATCTCTGATCTCATTATCTCTCATTATAATGGGAGAGTTGGGGTTGTCATTTGTAGACATTCAACCATCTAATCTCAACCATTTATTTTTAAGTGGGAGTTTCAATAAACCATTCATTTACTCAACTGTTGTTAGTTACCATAATACTCTCAATGTTCAAGTTTATTTGTGACATAATTATTTACAAAAGTGTCATTCATAGAAAATAAAAGTCTGTGCCACTAGGGATAATTTGTAAAGTGTATGTGATGAGTAAATGGAGGTCTCAAATTCGAGGCCAGATTATGTCTTATTATTTACTATATAAAAAAAATTAATCATCGCACATGCAGATTACTAGTATTTTATAATGGGAGATGGAGAGTTATAGTGTTGTCAATCTATCAACTTACGTGCATTGCACGTGCAACTCCAACTCTCCCTACCAACTTTTTATTTACATGCATCGCACGTACAAGTCCGACTCCCCTATTATATAATCTTTACTTCAACTTACGTGCATCACACGTATAACTCCAACTCTCCCACTATATACTCTTTACTTTAAAGTTTTATATTTATTAACACGTGCAACACACACGTGTAACTCCAACTTTCCTTTTCTATCTTCTTTACTTTAAAATTTTTATGTTTATTAAGATGTGTAATACACGTGTAAAGTACCAGTATATTATGATTGCGATGCCTGTTATTTGAAATTCAGATTCATCTCAGTTACTTTATAAAGCTGATTTTTTTTAGCTGACCTTTTTGCAAATGCCTTCATCAATACTAGTAAATTACACGTGCGATGCACATCTTAATAAATATAGTTATTTTAAAGTAAAAATTCAGACGGAGTCTGAGCTTGAACCTAAGATCTCCTTTATAATAGTTACACACGTGCGGCGCACGCGTTGATTATTATTATTATTATTTTTTTTGAGATCAGTGCACGCGTTGATAGATTTACAAATGACATTAAGGCCTTCTCCCATTATAATGTTAGATATTAGAGATTAGAAATTGTTTGTTTGTTTGGTGACAAAAAAATAATAAAAAATTGCTTGTTTGTTTGACAACTCTCCCATTAATATAGTAGAAATTATATATTATATTATAGATAAATAGATAGATAATAATTTACACGTGTGAAGCATATTTAATATATTAAAATTTTAAAGTAAAAATATGATATAGCGAGGACTCCAACCTAAGATATCCTTTATATTAGTTATGCACGTGCAACGCACGCAATGATGGATTCACAAATGACACTAAGGCCTTCTCCCATTATAATATTAGAGATTGCATGGATTCTGGAACCTGAAACTATTAGTTGGGTACATAGAGGATCCTAAACATTACCGATATTATTTTTTTACACGTGCAATGCACGTATTTATAAATATATTTTGTAAAGTAAAAATTTCGATGGTGTCTGGCATTGAACCTAAAACCTCCTTTATATTAGTTATGTACGTGCATTGCATGTATTTGTTTGGTTACAATGCACATGTTTATTTGGTTACACAATTCTAATTCTCCCATTAAAATATTAGAGATTTTTCATGTGTTTTAATTTGTTATATCAAATTATTGGGTTAATATATATTAAGTTTCTTTAATCTTGTAGTGATTCTTTCCTCAAAACTTGGAGCCTAATATTCAGGCTCCATATTATATTAAAAAAATCTAGGCTTATCTTTTGTTTAGTTTTAACTGCGGAATAACTCACCAACGAGATGCAAGAACAATAGAATAAAAAACAAAAGAACAAAAAACAATAAAAAAGCAACACATAAGAACACAAGATTTTTTCGAGGTTCACCCAATGTAATGGTTACTTCCCGCGTAGAGGCATTCCTGCGATTTCCACTAGAAATATGAAAAATAAGTTTACAAATCTCTCAAAAACTCACCACCAAGGTGTAGGGTTTCTCTCTATCTCCCTCCTCTTAATGACGGCTGATAGATCTTTCTTTTCTTTTTACCTTACCCTAAAATCGTACACAATACAATATATATAGGTTTACACAACTTCTAATCTCAGTCGCTCATCAATCAGCGTCGCGACGGTCGACCGCAACTCATGGACGATCGACCGGTTCATGCCTTCGACTGTCCATGATCTAAAAGAGAGTGGTTCGGTCGATTGCACGGTCGCCGGTCATTCCTTCAAGTATACAAGGTTGCAATAGAGAGCGAGACGATCGACCGTGCACTGCCTGTACATAGTCGGTCAAGGGTGCGGCCGACCACAACTCTGCTTGTAGCTTCAGACTGCTCTTGACCTGTTTGCTCCCACTTTGACTCTCCTTCTCGTTTGTCTTCTTTAACCTCATTTTTGTGTATTTGGATTCACAAACCCTAACAATCTCCTACTTGGAGACATACACACGAACTCTCTAACCTGTTCTTCATTCTTCCATTGGCCTAGTTTAGAACTGTGCCTCTGCGAGTCCCCTCGTCAATTAACCTGGAGACAATCCAATAACAGTATAGCAGAACTGATGTTTCCTGCTATCCACTACCTTTGTGAGCATGTCCGCAGGATTCTCAGTGCCAAGAATCGTAGATAGATTTAACCATTTCTTCTTAGCCGTCATTCTAATAAAATGATACCTCATTTGAATGTGCTGAGTTCTAGAGTGATATGTCGAGTTTTTGACCATGAAAACTGTACTTTGACTGTCACACCATAGCTCACCTGTGGGTTGTTCTCTGCCCAACTGTTTCATAAGCTCCGAAATCTACAACATGTTTTTCGTTGCTTCTGTAAGTGCCATATACTCTAACTCCGTGGTTGACTATGCTACAACCTTTTGTAACTGCGAAGCCCAACCAACAACTGTTTCTCCAACTATAAATACATACCCTGTAGTACTTCTGCAACCATCACAGTCTCTTAAAAAATCTGCATCCACATAACCATGTATATATAGGGAATCTTCCTTAAAACAAAGAGAAAAATCTGAAGTACCTGCTAGATATATGAGTGTAACCCCTGTTTTCATTAATACGTATTTTTAATAGTATTTTTCTGTATTTAAATCATCAGTATCTCCTAACTATTTTTTCCTAATTGATTTTGTTATTTAAACTATTTTTATAAACTCAACGGTCTATTATAAGCCCAAGTTTACATTATTAATTTTATTAAATGTGAGCCCAATTGTTAAATTGTTATTTTAAGCCCAAGTTGTATTTTGATTTTATTCTGAAACCAAATTGTTTATTCTAAAGCCCAAATTCGTATTTAATTTATTAAATAAATGCAAAGCCCAATTGTTTAATTATTATTTAAAGCCCAATTCTATGTTTTGATTTTTTTATTATATTATTAAATTAATTTGAGCCCAAAATATTTTAGCCCAAGCCCACTAAACCAGAACTCATATAATTGTGTAGACACCTATCCGTATACAATATTTTTCTTTACCCCACTCTTCTATCCTGTACCCCAACTCCCCACTCTCAAATCCCGTACTTGCACATTTTCCCACGCTCTTAGTAACTACCCCACTTCTTATCCCCACTATCTTATTCTATTATATAAATTCCCTTCCCCGTACTCTCACTCTCTCTCCCATTCAATCTCTACCCCTCCCTCTCTGTTTCTCTACCAAAGCAGAGAACCCAAACTCTCCCTCCTTCCACTTCGTCTTCTTCACTCCTTCCTCCATCTCCCGAACTCACTTCGACTCCACCACAGCCCTCAAGCTTCGCCTCCGCCTGCATCGAGCCCGCACCTCCGCTCGCCTCGACAACCCGACGCTTGCCTTCTCCATCGACAGCCTCAAGCCAGTCGCTCGCCACCGTCTCCGCAGGCTTCCCCTGCACTCGCCGACTGCCATCGTTGCCGCCACTCTCCTCCGTGCTGCATCGTCCTCCTCCCTCGACGCTCCGCCGCCATTTCGCAGTCGACAACCGCCAGTCGCTCACATTCCCGCTCGTATTCTCCCCCGACCTCAAGCTTCGACGCCAACCTCCGCTCGAACTCTCCGTCAACACACCTCCGCTGCCCTCTTCCTCCATTCCGCCGCTCGAAGCTCCACGGTTCGCCTTCGCCCCTTCGCCGCACCTTTCTTCGCCGCTCTCCGTTCGCCAGCGACGCAGCTACCAGTCGTCTTCAACCTCGAGCGCTTCCGCCTCCTCCCTTCTGTCGCCATCCAGACGCCGCCGGAGTCGCGCCGCCTGAGCCCCTCGATCGTGACAACTCACCTCCTCCCGCTCTTTCCCGTCGTCTTCAACCTTCGACTCAGTCGTCAGTCGCTCCGTCGTGCCGTCCACCTACAGCTGCTATCGCTTGTCGCTGTTCCCCATTCCCGCCATCGCTCTCTCTCTCTCTTTTCTCTCTCTCTCTGTCTTGCCGTGAAGAAGAAGAGTAGATTTGGGGATTTATTGGTTGCTGTTTAGTTATATTGGTGGGTTGGTGTCTGTGTGAAGGAGAAAACAGATTGGATTAGTTGCATTGGGGATTATTAGTTGGCTACTGTTGGTGTTTGGGTTACTGTTTGGAGTTGGCTGCCATTTTGGGAGTTTGCTTTGTGGAGTTGCTGTTGTTGACTTGGCGTGGCTGTCATATACATCTCGCACGTGATCTACTGCCCCGGATACTGATCCCGTTATTCTATCTTTAAATTCATCGTCGTCAACTAACAGGCAAGTGTCTCTTGTATAATTTTATTTGTTCTAGTACAAGCCTTTGTAAAAATATCGCAAGTATATTATTTTTGACTCCAATTCGCATTCATAAGTCGAATTGATACCCGTTTCCACACCAAATCTGTCGATCTGTATTCACATGTGATCGTGAATACTTTGTTCTCATATGCATGACACGAACACAAAAATTAATATACACATATATACTCCTATAAATATACATGATGTTGTGTATGAATTGCTTGTTACTAGGTTGCATATTGTTATAATATCTGTTATTCTTGATTAAGTGTTATGCATGCCATTAGTTGCATCATATATTTTATAAGCCCTGAAATATATTTTCCTGCATTGTATAAGTCTTGATTCTTGACCCTTGCCATGTTACCCGTCCTTGTTGTTGCATATAGTCATTGTTCATGTTTAAATTGTAATTAAAAAGATAACAAGCCGGGGTATAAAGGGAAAAGATTTAGTAGTGGGCAATATAGAAGAACGTACTCGGACGGGGGCTCGTGGTTCCCCGACGCAAATTTGCAAGTTGCAAATTGTAAATTTGCAAACTCTATGTTCTATGTTTCACGCTACGCTACACTATGTCCACATTGCACGTATCTTGATACAAGATATACTTGACTTGACTTGACTGTATATGTTTCCCGAGTACGTGATCTATAGAATCCACCACTAGTCTAAACGTTCACTTGATTGTGGATAGCAACCATGTGGTATGGGACGCATGAAGTGCTACCTAGTTAGGTTAATAAAAGACATAACATGACACGTACACTTGCATGATCCGTTTACATGTTACATGGTTATGATGACTTGTTTACTTGTTTACATGTTACTCGTTCATATTGACACGTTTACTTGCTTACTCGTTTACATGTTACATGTTACTATGGATTATTTAATTGTTTACATGCATGCTATTTGTTTCATGAGGTCTCGTTCTTGTTTCTGTTGCATGTCGTATTTGCTCTATCATATGATTCTTGATTCTCTGTTCTTTCCTGCTTTTGTTTCATTCTATTATTGTCCTGTTAGCTTGTCCACTTGCGGCCCGTGACTTGCATTAACGGGTACTTCTTTGTCTCTTTCCTTGTAATAATATACTTGCAGGCCCAGATGGAGAACTACTGGAAGGTGTTGCTGAACAGAGATTCTAGTCTTGTTTAATTTCATGTTATTTTAATTCTTGTTTTGTTCATGTAATCCTTGTTGTAATCCGGGCGTGTTTGACCCGTAACTATGTTTCTTTCCAGTTGTTGGTTATGTTCATGTAATATGTCATGTACTTTGTTATCCTGTAGTGATTTTATATGCTTTCGTGGTTGAAATTGTTATCGTGTTGTTGAGTTAAATTTACAGCTTATGAATGATGTATCTGCATCATTCGATGGGCCTCAGTTACGTGCCTGTGTTCCTGTACTCTGGGAAGCGGGGCGTGACAAGGTTTTTAGTGGTATCAGAGCTAGGTTATGGCTAATGTGTTAGTTTGACTAATATATTAGATAGGCTTGACTCAATCAGGTTAACTCAACAACATGTACACCACGTTAATCACATGGATAATGAATAACCAACATATAACCTGGATACTTACTAACCTGATGGTTTTGCAGACTATGACTAGTGAGGACATTTCGACTCCCCCGCCCAGGGACGAGACATCAGTTAATATCGCTGCTACTCTCCATGAGATGCGAAGAATGATGGGACTACAAAAAGAACACAACGAGTTGATAAGAACCAGTCTAGAAAGGATTCAGGAATACGCAAAGCTCACTCGACTGAACATATTTGCACAGCAGCATCACGCCTTTGCCATCATGAAGCAGACCCGTGAGATGAAG
Organism: Hemerocallis citrina; assembly: GCA_017893485.1. Lineage (NCBI taxonomy): Eukaryota > Viridiplantae > Streptophyta > Magnoliopsida > Asparagales > Asphodelaceae > Hemerocallis > Hemerocallis citrina. The sequence goes on along the minus strand of CM030358.1, from coordinate 460,493,720 downwards.
AATCCGACGTGTAGCTATTGCCGCAAGATCGGTCACCTACACAAGGATTGCTGGAAAGCCAATCGTCGATGTCTTGCATGTGGAGGGAAGGACCACAAGATTCGGAACTGCCGAAGGGTACGAAGAAGCGCACCAACTACAGGATCAGCTCCTAGTGGAGGACAAGCTGAAGAGTGCGGCCAAGCCCCTGACCCGATTGCAGTGGAAGCAGAGATTGCCTGAATGCGATTGCAGGTATTTCATTATTTTGTCGCCTTTCAATTCTTGAGTCATCATTCTTTTGCACTTGCATCCATCCTCATTGTTGATTCAATATTAAATATCATGCTATTATTTCTCTCTTGCCATATTCTCTTCAAATTCAGGTATTGTCTCCACTTTGTTCATTTCCTTTGAAATTCTCTATTTTTGTTACTCCCATAGCTTGCTTTTGCCCTATCCTATATACCGCTTACTTAAATTTCGAGGACGAAATTTATTGTAAGGTGGGTAGGATTTGTAACTCCTGTTTTCATTAATACGTATTTTTAATAGTATTTTTCTGTATTTAAATCCTCAGTATCTCCTAACTATTTTTTCCTAATTGATTTCGTTATTTAAACTATTTTTATAAACTCAAAGGTCTATTATAAGCCCAAGTTTACATTATTAATTTTATTAAATGTGAGCCCAATTGTTAAATTGTTATTTTAAGCCCAAGTTGTATTTTGATTTTATTCTGAAACCAAATTGTTTATTCTAAAGCCCAAATTCGTATTTGATTTATTAAATTAATGCAAAGCCCAATTGTTTAATTATTATTTAAAGCCCAATTCTATGTTTTGATTTTTTTATTATATTATTAAATTAATTTGAGCCCAAAATATTTTAGCCCAAGCCCACTAAACCAGAACTCATATAATTGTGTAGACACCTATCCGTATACAATATTTTTCTTTACCCCACTCTTCTATCCTGTACCCCAACTCCCCACTCTCAAATCCCGTACTTGCACATTTTCCCACGCTCCTAGTAACTACCCCACTTCTTATCCCCACTATCTTATTCTATTATATAAATTCCCTTCCCCGTACTCTCACACTCTCTCCCATTTAATCTCTACCCCTCCCTCTCTGTTTCTCTACCAAAGCAAAGAACCCAAACTCTCCCTCCTTCCACTTCGTCTTCTTCACTCCTTCCTCCATCTCCCGAACTCACTTCGACTCCACCACAGCCTTCAAGCTTCGCCTCCGCCTGCATCGAGCTCGCACCTCCGCTCGCCTCGAAAACCCGACGCTCGCCTTCTCCATCGACAGCCTCAAGCCAGTCGCTCGCCACCGTCTCCGCAGGCTTCCCCTGCACTCACCGCCTGCCATCGTTGCCGCCACTCTCCTCCGTGCCGCATCGTCCTCCTCCCTCGACGCTCCGCCGCCGTTCCGCAGTCGACAACCGCCAGTCGCTCACATTCCCGCTCGTCTTCTCCCCCGACCTCAAGCTTCGACGCCAACCTCTGCTCGAACTCTCCGTCAACACACCTCCGCTGCCCTCTTCCTCCATTCCGCCGTTCGAAGCTCCGCGGTTCGCCTTCGCCCCGTCGCTGCACCTTTCTTCGCTGCTCTTCGTGCGCCAGCGACGCAGCTACCAGTCGTCTTCAACCTCGAGCGCTTCTGCCTCCTCCCTTCTGTCGCCATCTAGACGCCGCCGGAGTCGCGCCGCCTGAGCCCCTCGATCGTGACAACTCACCTCCTCCCGCTCTTTCCCGTCGGCTTCAACCTTCGACTCAGTCGTCGGTCGCTCCGTCGCGCCGTCCACCTACAGCTGCTATCGCTTGTCGCTGTTCCCCATTCCCGCCATCGCTCTCTCTCTCTCTTCTCTCTCTCTCTGTCTTGCCGTGAAGAAGAAGAGAGGATTTGGGGATTTATTGGTTGCTGTTTAGTTATATTGGTGGGTTGGTGTCTGTGTGAAGGAGAAAACAGATTGGATTAGTTGCATTGGGGATTATTAGTTGGTTACTATTGGTGTTTGGGTTACTGTTTGGAGTTGGCTGCCATTTTGGGAGTTTGCTTTGTGGAGTTGCTGTTGCTGACTTGGCGTGGCTTTCATATACATCTCGCACGTGATCTAGTGCCCGGGATACTGATCCCGTTATTCTATCTTTAAATTCATCATCGTCAACTAACAGGTAAGTGTCTCTTGTACAATTTTATTTGTTCTAGTACAAGCCTTTGTAAAAATATCGCAAGTATATTATTTTTGACTCCAATTCGCATTCATAAGTCGAATTGATACCCATTTCCACACCAAATCTGTCGATCTGTATTCACTTGTGATCGTGAATACTTTGTTCTCATATGCATGACACGAACACAAAAATTAATACACACATATATACTCCTATAAATATACATGATGTTGTGCATGAATTGCTTGTTACTAGGTTGCATGTTGTTATAATATCTGTTATTCTTGATTAAGTGTTATGCATGCCATTAGTTGCATCATATATTTTATAAGCCCTGAAATATATTTTCCTGCATTGTATAAGTCTTGATTCTTGACCCTTGCCATGTTACCCGTCCTTATTGTTGCATATAGTCATTGTTCATGTTTAAATTGTAATTAAAAAGATAACAAACCGGGGTATAAAGGAAAAAGATTTAGTAGTGGGCAATATAGAAGAGCGTACTCGGACGGGGGCTCGTGGTTCCCCGACGCAAATTTGCAAGTTGCAAATTGTAAATTTGCAAACTCTATGTTCTATGTTTCACGCTACGCTACACTATGTCCACATTGCACGTATCTTGATACAAGATATACTTGACTTGACTTGACTGGATATGTTTCCCGAGTACGTGACCTATAGAATCCACCACTAGTATAAACGTTCACTTGATTGTGGATAGCAACCATGTGGTATGGGACGCATGAAGTGCTACCTAGTTAGGTTAATAAAAGACATAACATGACACGTACACTTGCATGATCCGTTTACATGTTACATGGTTATGATGACTTGTTTACTTGTTTACATGTTACTCGTTCATATTGATACGTTTACTTACTTACTCGTTTACATGTTACATGTTACTATGGATTATTTAATTGTTTACATGCATGCTATTTGTTTCATGAGGTCTCGTTCTTGTTTCTGTTGCATGTCGTATTTGCTCTATCATATGAATCTTGATTCTCTGTTCTTTCCTGCTTTTGTTTCATTCTATTATTGTCCCGTTAGCTTGTCCACTTGCGGCCCGTGACTTGCATTAACGGGTACTTCTTTGTCTCTTTCCTTGTAATAATATACTTGCAGGCCCAGATGGAGAACTACCTGAAGGTGTTGCTGAACAGAGATTCTAGTCTTGTTTAATTTCATGTTATTTTAATTCTTGTTTTGTTCATGTAATCCTTGTTGTAATCCGAGCGTGTTTGATCCGTAACTATGTTTCTTTCCAGTTGTTGGTTATGTTCATGTAATATGTCATGTACTTTGTTATCCTGTAGTGATTTTATATGCTTTCGTGGTTGAAATTGTTATCTTGTTGTTGAGTTAAATTTACAGCTTATGAATGATGCATCTGCATCATTCGCTGGGCCTCAGTTACGTGCTTGTGTTCCTGTACTCTGGGAAGCAGGGCGTGACAATGAGAATCCACTTTACTGCATCTCAATGCTGTTTACCTGGATTCTTCATGTAACGATTGACAACTCCCACTGCTTGTGCGATGTCTAGTCTTGTAGACACCATCGCATACATAACACTCCCAATGGCTGAGGCATAAGGAATATCATCCATTTCCTCCATATCTGCCTCTGTCTTAGGACACAAGTCCATCGATAACTTGAAGTGAGCAGCCAAGGGGCAAGTGACTGGCATCGCACCATCCATATTGAATATCTTCAACACCTTCTTCACATAGTCCGCTTGAGATAACCAAAGCTTCTTGCTTTTCCTGTCTCTACTAATCTTCATGCCGAGGATTTGCTTTGCTTCACCCAAGTTCTTGATAGAAAAATTTGAAGCTAGCATCCTCTTCACTTCCTTGATTTTCTCAATACATGAACCTGTTAACAACATGTTGTCCACCTATATCATTGTTCTCATATCTATGAACATACACACAATGATCTGTTTTGCATCTATCGAAATATTTTTCTCTTATAAAGCAATCAAACTTCAAGTACCATTATCGCGGTGCTTGTTTGAGTCCAAAAAGACTCTTCATTAGTCGACACACCATTTCTTCTTTTCCTTTAGCTTCAAAACTGGTGGGTTATTTCATGCACAGCTATTCTTCGACATCACCATGGAGAAATGCTATTTTTACATCCAACTGCTCTAAGTGTAAGTCTTCAACTGCCACATTACTAAGCAGAACCCTGATTGAAGCCATCTTCACAACCGGTGTAAAGATCTCACTGTAATCAACACATTCTCTTTGAGAGAATCATTTCACAACAAACCTTGCCTTGTACCAGTTACTGCCATCTGCCTCATCCTTGACTCTAAAAATTCATTTCATAAGAGCTCGTTTTCCTGCAGGTAACTTGGTCAACTCCCAAGTTTTGTTCTGTTTCAAGGAGTTCATCTCGTCCCTCATGGCTAACTCCCACTGAATTCGAGCATCATCCTTCAAAGCCTCCTCATGAGTCTCTGGCTCTCCTAAATCCATGTACAGAACATGCTGGTAAAAAATACTAGCTGATGGGCCAAATATCTTGGTTGACTTTCTCTTGCGTGTCGATCTCCTCAATGTGGGTACCGGTTCACCGATCGATTCAGGTTCTCTGAACTGCTCTGGCTATACCTTTTCGTCTTGGAAAACCTGTTCATTCCAAATAGGCTCACCATGAGCCTCATGTGCTGTCTGTGGTACCTGTACCTGCTGCTGCACAATAGGGCCCCCACCATTAGGACCACCTTTAGAATCTGAATCTAAATCTGAGTCTGAACCATAATATGACTCTGAATTGATTGTACTATAACACCCCAAATTCCATTTACATGTAATTCGTAGTACTTCAAGATCTTTTACTTCATTTCGTACAATTTTACAAGGATTTTTTTAAATATTTTTTACACAAAAATGTTTATTACAGAGTTACACAACGGAAGTTAAAATAAAATACAACATGAAATACTACTCTAATAACATAAGCTTTAATCATAAATAAAATTTTTATCATCAACCGTCTTTAAGTCATTGTCAATCCAATCAAGCCCTGCACTGAAAATATGTGGGCACGACAGTTGCTTACAACCGACGCAATGTTATAAACAGCGATCCTCTCCATGCTGTATTATAACGAAATCTCTTACTTTAACAATCACAAACTTTAATGCATATAAAAGTGTAAAGAGTGACTATCCTAAACATGTCAGTATATGATATGAATTTATGCTTAATGCAGATGTTATACTACAATGATACTAATTCATACTTGTTCGAATCCTTGCACCCTATCCTACATAGGTCCGAGGGAAAGCACCTACGTACTCCACATTATAGGGTTAGATACCTCGCCATGCATCCTACTACTATGACTACTACAAGATTCAGACACCTTTCAAGTATTGGCTCTCGCCCTTAGAATACTGGAGATCAATCCTACTATGTGGATCATTCTGTGGCCCTTACGTCCATCGTCCGGGAATACTAGGGATCGTCTCACTCCTCAGGTAATCCTGGAGCCCTCATTACCCAAGTATCACATGAGCGTCGCTCTCGTCCCAGAATACTGAAGATCATTCCCGCTCTGTAGAACATTCTGTGGCCCTTACGTCTATCGTCTTGGAATACTGGGGACCGTCTCTCTCCAAGGATCATTATGGAGTCCATAACTCATGTTTGCTCTAGTTTCATCATGTCACCAACTAGTGTCTGTCCTTATTTAAAACATGAATAAATAATACTACCTAGAGCTAGCTAGCTTACCCTACTACCGGTCTTCAACCATACACCGAGAACGATAACCCATACTGGCCCTTTCTCAAAAATCAATTATTCATTTTCATTTCTTGCCGGTACCTGGGTCTCACTAACCCGCTAGAATCAATATTTTTTCATGTTCAACAACTTGGGGTACTCATCCCCTTATTACTTATGTTCTCAATTTTCATGTATTCATATTTTATTCAAATTCTATCATTCATTTTTATTTATTCATCAATTAAGAACAATCTCAAACTATTCATTTTTACAATACACTTTTCATATTCATCAAAATCTCCTCAATACAAGTTAATAAAGATTCAAACATAATCTCTTAAAAAATTCATCATTTAAAATTCATCTTATCATTTTCCTTTGATTTATTTTGAATCATTCTTAACATCTTTAATCATATATACATTTCTCTCGAGTTTGCATCTTATCTAAGCATAAATATGATCTTTATTTTTCTAAAAATATAACTTAAAACAGTGAGGAATATTCTCAATCACTTCATTTAAGTATCATTTGCAAAAACAATAAATTCAAAGTCAGAAACTGCATATCATGCTATTTGTAAAAATCATAAAAAGTCATATACTTCACGAAACTTTGCGTTCTTTATATCAAAATAAAGGTATAAAAGTCTACTACAATTTATTAGTTATAAGTTTCCTCAAAATACTGTATCTATAACCCTGAATTCTTCGAAATATACAGTAGGGTCGAAATAATGAAATACTGTCCATTGTACAGTCTTGAAAAATTTATTATAAATTCAATTCTTTGTGAAAATTTTATTTCTTAGACTTTTCAGAAAGGTTAACGAGTCTAATACAATTTCTTAGTTCTGACCTTTCTCAAATTATTTCATTTGCAATGCTGAATTGATAAAAAATCGAAATGTGTAACCAGTCAACTAATAACTAGAAATGAGTTTAGATTTTATTAAAATAGTAAACGACCTCCAAATCTTATGAAATTTTAAAGGGATGTTCCTGACAAATACAAGATGCTCCCAAAAATATTTTAGTTCTAGATTCCAACTATTTTATTAAATATGATTTTCTGATGTTAAACAAAATTCAAAACAGTACATTTTCTTGGCATGAATTAGCAACTTTGAGTACAAACGTATATCCATTTCATATAATGTATTACCATGCACCCAAAAAATATCATTTCAACTTATGTATATAACAATCTTTTAATTAGCATGTATTTCATTTAAATATCATCATCACAAATTAACCACTCACTACAAGGAATTTGACATATAGTGAGCACAAATTCGTGCGTATAAGGTGGAAAACCGTAGGTATAGCTCGTAAAACCTATACTGACGGACATATTTTTCCGTAGTCAATGATTCGCTATACCCATGACAGAATGCCGTCACTATAGCCTATAGCGACGGTTTTTTCACCCGTTGGACAAAACCTTGGTGTTATACCCACGGTTTCGTATCCGTTGGTATAGGTTTTAACAACACCTCTCGCTTTCCTATACCCACGGTTGAAACTCCATTGCTATAGGTTTTAGTGATGGTTTTCGCATCCAAATATTTGAATATATACCCATCACTCTATACACAATTTTTTCTTATTAATTACACTTATGATAATTTAATATTTTCTTTTATAATATTAATCCAATTATAAACTAAATACACAATAAAATAAATAAATGTGTTTATGAAACAAAATTAAATAAAATTAAACTTCATTCATATTAAAAATTAATGAAGTATTACAAGCATTTCAAATTACAAAATAGTTAAAATGTCAACCTAAGAGTACCATACTGACATATGATAAGCATATAAAGTCCTATAACAATCTCATCCACTTAATTTCTAAGTTTGCTCCATCAACAGAAAACTAGCTTCTAATCTTCACCTGCAAGTAACAAAAAGAACAAATGAATAATAACATAACTCAACATAAGAAATATTAACAATTTTAGTAAGAATTAGTTAATACTAAGTAGATACCATCTTCAGTATCTTCATTAATGTCACACTAAATAGAAAAAAATATACCTCATATTCGATATAATTCCACGTTGTGATGGAAGAACCTCCAATTTGAGCAAAACCTAAAAATCATTTGTGAGTACTCGTAATAAACAGAAAAGTTAAATCCACAAATAAACAGAACTTGTAATAATATGAACCTACATATATACGGAAAAGTTACTGTAGAGACCACCTTCGAAATCAGCTTCATGATCAGGGTCAAGAAGGATGATAAGCTTCTTAATCAATGTAAAGAGCCATCTTCCATGTAGTCGACCATCCAAGACCAACATCTCCTACACCATTGCACCAACCATCAAAAAACATGAACCAGGCATTGGGTAAAGCAGTGTATACTTTATATCTTTATAGAATTAGTAAATATTGATGACAATAACTATTCTCTCCATCATGCAAGAAAAGTGGATGCCACTTACAATCAGAACCCTGAATCTCAAAAGAGGGAACAAATGCAAGGAAATTTCATATATTTTCAACAAGTAATTAAAGGTTTCAGCCTAGGATAATTTGAAACCTCAAGTGTCATTTATAACCACCCAAAAACTTATCATCTTGTAATACCTTAGATTTTTAAATAATTCTTTTAAGATTAATAAATGAATTAATATGATTTTTGGGGATTTAATAAATTTTTTTCTGAAATTTACCTTTTTACACGTGCAAAACACGTGCAAATATTTTCTTGGGAAGTTCAAAGTCAAAATTTATTTTGGGGAAACTCATTATTTAGTATTATATATTATTTGTGAATTTTCTGGATTTTTCTGATAATTATTTGACATATTTGCAAATATTAGAAAAAGATGGACTTTTGTGCAAAATTACTACTTGAAGTGAAAACTTCAGATTTTCAGATTTTTGGGCTTGGAATGATTCCTAGTCAACTCAGAGGTAAAGATTTTACTTTTTTTAAAAATAAATTTGGTTTATTTTGCAAGTTTTGATAAAGAATGATCTTTTTGCAAAATTGCCACTTAGAAGGGCAAAAGTGTAATTTCGTTTTTCTGGGTTTTCAAAATAGTGCCGGCTAATAATAGAAGGGTTATTCTTGTTTTTAAATCTTAATTAATATTGTTTTATTTAACTTCCAAGTATAAGGATCTATATATGTAAAGATATATTTAAAAGAAATATTTTGCACATCTATTCAAAAACCCTAGATACCCTCAATTCCGGTTTATATAGGGTGGGGTGCAGCCGTCTCTTTCCTGCACAACACAAAGGGATTTCTTATTATTATTTTATTGGATTTTTAAAGCGAGGATCTTGGTTTTCTTTCGAAGGAGGGATTTTTCTTATTTCTTTATTATTTTCAGTTGATTCTTCAATAAGGTGAGTGACATATGTTTGTTTTCTTATTTTTCTAAGAATGTTTTATGTGATGATTTATCTATTAGAAAGCATATTAGATGATGATATGTAGATATAATGAATTTTGATGAGTAGATGAATTAAAAAGTGAATCTTTTCATGAAACTACACTATTAATGATTGAAACCCTAATCTAATGACTTGAGATTGCTGAAAACCTAATAGAAATCATGAGTATGTTGTGTCTTGCATAGTCTTGCTGATTTGAACTAGATACTATGAGAGTATATGATGTTATTGCAAAAGTGAACAAAAGCCATGCTTACTGTGTGTATATACATATATGCTCTGTTTGATATTATTAATGAATAAAACTTGATTGTTTGCATGTTATAACTATATATATTCATGAGTAAACTATTGGGATCAGTAGGGTTTGTGTATAACAAGTTACGAAGGGTTTATTGAATCAAAAAGATTGAATTTTGAAGTGAAGAGGAGTTGTTTCTTTTCGGGTCTGTTTATGTGCAGGCCAAAGTTTGGTCTGTGACTTTTGTGAAGTTTTGAGTTGGATCTTAATTTGTTTCATACTGAGTTGAATTTTGACATTATAATACCTATATATATATATTGGATTCTTAAGGTTTAACTGATACAAAAATACATTCCTATACACATAGAGTAGTTGGGTCTAGAGACGATTCTTGTTTGTGTTATGTTTGATGGGTTTTGTCTCTATAGTAAAAATTTGACCATAGATGACTCACGACACAATATGGATATGAGTCAACTTAGGTTTTACCCGTTCTTGATTTTGATCATGTATGTGAGACTTTTGTGAGAATTCGTGATTTGGTTGAGACTCATGTATTATGATTGGTGTGGACATGCTAGATACCCTAATTGATGATGTTTAGATACTTGGTAGACTCGATTTCATGTTTGGTTTTGTTTTGAACAAGTTTTGTGTGATATATGTTGAGTTGTCGTTAAAGGGGAAAATCTGTATTTTGTCGCTGATCTGTTTTGTTTGCTGTTTTGGACTATTTTAAAGTCAGTATCTTAATTTCGGTATAAAACATGAGTTTTAGATAATTTCAAATATTTTCAAACCCTTCTAAACTTACTTGATTTCGTTTCCATATGAGTGAGTTATGGCTGTTTTACTACAGAGGTGTCGATCTTTTCTAGATTATGTTTTTCGATATTCTTGATAACTAAATGACTTTATTAACTGTGCTACATATACTATTTTGATCCAAAACTCTGGTCAGTATTTCTTTATCCATTTAGGGATTACCCAAATTTTTGGTGAATTTTATTGATGCGTTTTATATGTCGTTTCATGCATGTTTACAAAAGTCATACTTGTTGTATTTTGCTCGCTGTTCTGTAAAGAATTGTGTTTTCACCCTAATTCATTTTACTGTTTGAAAAATGGTTGTGAAATATGAAAGTTATTATATTTTATCTATTTTCATATCCCTTTGGCAGAATTGGATTTCGTTTTATTGGTTGCGAGATATTGTAGTTTTCGTACAGCAGTGTTGGGAATTCCAGATTGGCCAAAGTATCGTTTCTTGATGTTTTCTTATTTTTGATGACTGAACTAATTTTACTGGAATATTATGAAACTTTATATTTTGATTCAAGACATATAGGGGATTACCCCAGATTTTTCTTGGATTTAATTGAGAGGTTTTGATGCTATTTTTTGGACTGAGAATTTATTTTACTGATTTCCGAGTAAACATGTTTTTCTGGATTCAAATCAGTTTTGAGTTATGATTTTGTGAAATACAATATGACTTATTTGTATTTTCTGGATTCGTGTAGAAGTCTATTTTTCAGATTCTTCGACGGATCCAGATTTGCATTTCTGTAGCGACGAGATTCACTTTTTTAGTACTATACTGTCATGCTATCCTGAATATGAACATACACTGTTTTGCTCGTTTATGTGATTGTATATCATCTATGCATGTTTATTTTTTTCCCTGAACCTAATACTGATCATATCATGTTAGTTTGATACTATTTCGTACACATTCATGCCTGTTTAATGACCATAATAAAAGTAACAAAGCCGAGGTTTCTTAAGGGAAGATCTAGTAGTGGAAAATATGGAAACGTGTACTTGGAAGGGAACTAGTGTTCCATACTGCTACTGTTACTGTTACTATTACTTTACTGCTACTACTACTGTTACTGATAACTGAGTACACTTTCCCGTTATGGTCCACTATGAAATCTAAAAGCGAAACTATTTGTTGTAGCAACCATGTAGTAAAAACCGGAATGCAAGAAGTGCTACCTAGCTAGTAAAACACACAAGACTGTAAGAACATAAAACTGATACTGTTAGACTGATACTGTTAGACTGATACTATTAGACTGATACACTATATTTGACACATCCATTTGTACTGTTAGTATACCATGCTAGTTGACTTTGTTTTACTGATTCATGCTAGTTATCACTGTTGATGCAATATTCCATGCTATTTGTTAGTTTCCCATGTGCTTGTATCCTACATTATAAGTGACCCGTAACTTACAATTGACGGGTACTTATTTTCTCTTTCCTTCTCCTGCAATTGTTAATTGCAGATCAGGATGGTCAGCTGCCCGCCGGTATTGGCGAAATGAGATATTAGTGCTGGATTTCTTGTTCAATTAGTATTATTATTATTGTTGCTTTGGAACAATGAATTTTGAGTACTTGAATATTTATTTTGTATTTGGGCAATGTGACCCAGGATATTTAACTTGTCCAGATTCTGATTTATTTGAGAATATTGTATTTTATTTCAAGTAAATTCTATTGGTTTATTGATTCAGTTATGCATGTGTGGTTGACTCTTTTACTTCCGACTCTGATTATTTTGTGAGATATTGTAAAGATTTTCCTGAACAACTTATGGATAATGAAAATCATTCGCTGGGCTTTTGTTGCGTATCCGTATTCTGTATTCCGTATTTTTTTTGGGGAGCGGGGCGTGACACATGATATGTTGGATCATGTCAGGAAATTAGATTTTGATTTTTCAAAGTTTTAATCGCGTATTAGTCGAAACATGCACAAAAACCCAACCTGTGTATATGGCAGGTCACGGTCGACCGTCATGCTCCTATTGTGAGAAATTCCCAATTGACAGTCGACTGCCCTTCTTGAGCAGTCGACTGCCCTTCTTGAGCAATCGACCGTCAATTGCTGTTTCGGGCTATTTTGATTGAATTTTCTTCGTTTCTTTTAAATGATTATTTTCTGGATATTATGGATTATTACTCTACTGTTTTAGAAGATATTTTTACTACAGATCACAGTATTTTTCAGAGAGTTATATTTTATTTATAATAGAATTTTAATTGCATTCTTATAACCTTATTAGGTGAACTAATTGCGTTTTCAAAAGAATTGATGTTTTGGTGATATTCTACGACTTAAAAATATGATTTTCTATTATTCAATGGATTTGAAATTTTATTTGAATTCTAGAATTTTATGAGTACATTATATGGTTTTGGATTTTTGTTGATTTAAGGAGTTTTCTCCATATAATCGTTTTGATGATGGATTTGTGAGTTTTATTAAAAGTTTTGGTATTGATGGTGTAGTTGTGGGTCTCTAGAGGATGCGTGGGACCCTAGGAACCGGCAGTTGAGGTTTTGTGGTTTGGACAGTTGTGGCTGTATTGTGATCAGTTGAGTTCAATCCGGTAAGGTACACCAACTCTAGGAGATTCATTATTAATTAGTTAACTTAACAAGATAAGAGCAGACACTAGATGGTGATATGATGAAATACGAGAAAATGTGAGTTATGGACTCCAGGATGATCCAAGGAGTGAGATATTCCCCAGTATTCCGGGACGATGGACGTATGGGCCACAGAGTGATTTGCGGAGTGAGATTGATCTTCAGTATTCCGAGGGCGAGAGCAACACTCATGGAATGTTTGTGCAATGAGGGTTCCAGGATGACTTGCGGAGTGAGGCAATCTCCAGTTTCCGGAACAATGGACGTAAGGGCCACAGGATGATCCGCGGGTGGGATTGACCAATAGTATTCCAAGGGCAAGAACTAATACTTGCAGAATGTCTAAATCTCATAGTAGTCATCGTAGTAGGATTAGTTGCATAGCGGGGGATTTAATACTATCAAGTGGAGAACGATAAGGTCTTGCACCGGTCCTATGTAGAGTGAGATGCATAGAATCCGACAAGTATGCATTAGGGAGTCAGCATATAGCATTGGTATTTTATTGACTTGGTTTTCTGCATGTCGTTTTCTGTTTTTCTACACTTGACACACTTAGCCTAGTTTCACTTGATGTTTTCATGTTTTATTGTTATTTCTTATTTCATTTATTCTTGCTGTTGGTACATGTTGTTTATGACTCCATGCCTTAAGTTTTATTTATGTTGCAATTATTTTTATGTCACTCACACCATTATGGATGAATCCTGTAGTTTTGGGAGTTAGGGTTATCTTTAGCCTCATGTTTTACAGGTAGGTATCCATAGCTTTGGGATTTGGATGCATGTGCTAGATTGATGTTATAGCTTATGTAAATTGTAAAAGAATGTGTTGTAAAAGAAAGAATTTGTAATTCAAGGTGTTTTGTTTTTCGTTGTGCTTTGTAAAGAATTAATGTAATAACAATTGAAAATTTTTATCTGTGTTTTGACTATGTTTACTATTACAATTGAGGTTAATGCTAGGAATTGTGTCACGTATTTCTGAGATATCATATTGGAAATTCGGGGCGCTACACATCTAAATTGAGCAAGACAATTCTGTCACAAAAATCTGGAACTATTTTTAAATTTGTCACACCCCGCTTCCCAAAAGAGAATACGGAATACGGATACGTGACTAAGCCCAGCGAATGATTTTCATCATCCATAAGCCGTTCAAAAATCTTTACAACATTTCACAAGAATAATCAGAGTCGTAACCAAAAGAATCAATCAAGCATGCACATATGAACTAAAATACCAACAAGAATACTTGAAACCAAAATATATTAAACTCAAATAATCCAGATCTGAATAAGTCAATATCCTGGGTCACATTGCCCAAATACAAATAAATCCAAGTACAAGATACAATAGTTCAAGACAAGCAACAAGAATAATAATAGAAAAGTCCAGCACTAATATTTCATGTCACCAACATAATCAAGCACCTGTTCTTCAAAATATGCAATTTAACAATTGCAGAAATAGGAAAGAGAAAACAAACTCCCATCAATGCAAGTTATGGGCCGCTTGTAATGCAGGATACAAGTACATGGGAAAACTAAACAAATAGCATGGAATGGGCATGATAACAAAATATACAACTAGCATGGTAAGGTGAACACGTATAAGTAGCATGTATCAAGTATCAAGTAAACAAGTATCATGTTAACAAGCAACAAGTATCAAGTATCATGTAAACATGTATCAAGTGTCATGTATCAAGTCTCATGTATCACGTTCAAGTGTCATGTATCAAGTCTTGTAGTTATTACTATCTAGATAGCACTTCATGTATCTCGGTTTTTACTACATGGTTGCTAAAACAAACAGTTTTGCTTTAGATTTCATAGTGGACCATAGAGGACAGTGTACTCAGGGACAAGTATCAAGTAATCGAGCTCCAAGCTCCAAGTATCATGTATCATGTATTGCGTGTCAAGTTGTGCAAGTGGAAAGTAATCACGTGTCTTGTGTGCAAGTGTCAAGAAATCACGTGTAAAGTATCATGTATCAAGTAATCACGTAGGATCAGTGGATCCCCTTCCGAGTACATGTTTCTGAATTATCCATTATTAGATCTTTCCTTTAACCACGGCTTGATTACTTATTATTAATGTTAAACAAGCATGTATGTGTAAAAAATATAGCAAGAATAACATGGCATGATCATGTAACAAGTTCAAGTTGCAAGATAAACATGTACGGGTGCAAGATAACATGTAAACGGATAAAATAACCAAATTTCTAGTTCAGGACAGTAAGACCATAGTACAGTAAAACTGAAATTCCAGTTGTTAAAAACATGCAAATCTGAATCCGTCAAAAGGTCTAGAAAATAGACTCCTGACCGAATCCATCGAACATATATAAGTCATATAGTATTTCTAAAAAACATTACTCAAAACTGATTTGAATCCAGAAAACTTGTTCAGCTAGAAATCAGAAGATCGTATTCAAGAACAGGAAAATAGCATGAAAACTCATTAATTAAATCCACAAGAAATCTGGGGTATTCCCCTATATGTATAGTAACAGAAAAACAAGTTTCAAAATTTTCCAATCTAAATAGAGTAGTCAAGTAAAATCAGAAAACATCAAGATGCAGTAATTTTGTAAATCTGAAATCACAAACACTGCAGTACGAAAACAACCATATCTCACAAACCATAAATCGAAATCCAAATCCGCCAAAAGGGTAATAAAATAGATACAGTAGGCTAACTTTCATATTCATAAATAATTTAGAAACAGCAAGTAGAAATAGGTCGAAAATCAAATTCTTTAGTGAACAGTAGTAAAATTCTGCATGTAAAATCTTTATTTACAAGCATGAAAAGGTTTGTAAAACTCCTCAAATAAATCCACCAAAATTCTGGGTAAATCCCAATCAAGTATATAAGTACTGAGAAAAATTTTAGATCAAAATAATAATTTTAACACCATAATAAAAATAGACTACTCTTCCGAATTCATAGAAAACAAAATCTGGAAATCTTTCTACGCTACTGTAGTAAAATAGACATAACTCACAAACCGTAAATCGAAACTGAGATCCGTCAAAAGGGTTGGAAAATAGACAGAATTCTCTACAAATCATGTTCACAAAATATTTTCAAATACTGACGTTAAAATACTGATGGAAACAAGAAAATCAGCAAAACTGAAAATATCGCATATGCACAAAATCCACTAGTTTACATAGAACTCATCCAAAACACAACCAAACATGATATAGAGTATACTAGATGTCCAAGTAACGTGTTATAGGGTATTTCACAAGTTCACAGCAAGTCTACTACAAATGACACGAATGTGCACATGATCTCATATGAACAACACGCATATATGCAACAAGATATGGTCAATCCTAGGTTATATCATGTCATGTATGTCGTGAGACAACTATGGTCAAATCATCACTATAGAGACAATATCAACAAGGAGATTCACACACAAATTGTCTCTAGAACCAAACCACACTACAAGCGGTATTTAGTACTTGTATTTACAAAGAAATTTAATACAAGTTACTTGCCTTAATCGATGACAAAAACGACTCCAAGCAAGAATAATGGGAACGGATTCCCGGCCAACGAACTCAACGAACACACGAACCAAAAACGTGCAATACCCACGAACCACGAGGGAAGCACGAACCCAATAACACAAGGCCAGCACACACAACCTCAACGAACACAAAAGCACACACGATAGAGCACGGGGGGAACGACGGCGGCCAGAAGAGGCTGTCGCTGCCGCTGCTCTGCTGCCTGGCATCGAGAAGGAAGCGCAGCACTTCGGTGCTGCTGCTGTCGCGGCAGGGTGGCGAAACCAGGCGGGGGACCAAGGCGAGGAGGATACTGCAGTCGGGGAAACAAGGGGATCGGGAGAGACAATAACGGGAGAGAGGATAGGGTGTTTGGAGGGCGGTTGCATGGAGTAGGAGGGGCTTTATATATGGGTTTACTAGTATTAGGGTTAACTGATGGAAAGAGACAGAGGTGGCACAGTAATAGAGGAGTAGCGGGCCGGGTCTGGGCATGCGAGTGTGGGTCAGGGATGAAATAAACAGGGTAGTGAATAGGTAGGTGGGTTTAGGTTAGTTGTAGGGTTAATAGATGATGGGTATGGATAATTTAAATAGGGTAAGTGGGTTTGAATAAGTGGGTATTAAAGAGTATAACAGTGTATCAGGGATTCAAGCAAAAATATAAATAGGGCAGAAATGAACCAAATAATAGAAAAAGAAGAAAATAATAATAATAAATAAATATAGGGGGTGAACAAACAAACAAGAAGGTGTTGGAACTGAGATGATTCCCAGGACTACGGATTGGTGTGTGTATCGATCGTTAAAAATTTAACAGATTAAAAATGTGATCTAACCTTATATAGCGGAATCTAGGGTTCACAAATTATACCTGCGGTGAGAAGAAGACGACAGCGACCCCAAGATCTTCTGCACGTATTCCTTCCTCGGGTTGGACGTCGTGTGGGCGACGATCTCCCAACCTTTCTTCTCCTTGGCAGATCTCTCTTTCTCTCCTTACGTGAATCACGAGTTTTGAGAAAAAATCTTATATTTCAGATTGTCAATGACGGCCAGAGAAATAGAGGATATATATAAGGCTACGGCAGGGACCATGAGGAGAAATTAGGGTTAGGTCTCCTAACGAATCTGGGTATCCTGTGTTCAGCCCGAACACACAACCCAGGCCCATTAACAATAGCTCGGTCCACTAAGGAGCTATTGTTGCACTACCTTCCTAATCCCAAATTATATTTATGGGCTCCTTTTATTATATGCTCGTTCAACTCCCCATGTTAAGATATCGAATGTCCGTCGATCAAATTAAGTTACTGACAACTATATTGATCAACATCTTTTATCCTTAAGTAGTACCACTCAACTTTATTTGTCATGTCGGATGTAATCCAGCTGCAGGATTTACATGACAATCCTTATGAGCTCCTTAAGGGGACATCATCAACCCGACGTATCGGGACATGGATTCCTTTTACAATCAACAACCCATCATACATACAATGCTATTACCCAATTCATAGAGGTTGTTGATCCATAATGAATCTCACTCTTTTATGAGTCAAAGTAATGCACACTGCATATACATGTCTGTTATTATATCTGGATTAAGAGCATAAGCATCCATAATAACAGAGGTGTTTGTTCTCTTTTGTAGTCAGTACAAAGAGAACAACCTCAAGTGGTCCTGTTCAATACACACAAAGTGTACTAGTGTAAACCTATAGTCAAGACAGACTAATACCAGATTACACTACAACCTTTCCAATGGATTGTCCAAGTCCGTCTAGGTTGTGAACTATTTATATATTCCATAGGAAACTGATAATATGATCTTCTGTGTGTCACCTCACACCATATTATCAACCTTATAGAATATCAGACACTTGCATTAATATTATAATAAACACAATATGCAAACATATGCCCATATGATTCTCATTCAAAAAAATAAGGAAATAAAGTTAATACAAAAGTGATGCTTTCAGTATATAACCCTAACAATCTCCCACTTATACTCAAAGCATTGCTTTTCAGTATACTGTTACAGAAGGATCAAAATAATAGCTCAAACAAAATAGAACGAAACAAGAGACGAACAAAATCAAGAATCCAAATAAAAGAAGACAAGAGTAATAAAATGAAAATATATTGAAAATAAAATCCAATATACGGTCCAAAAGAGATACAACGGAATCAAATACAAGGAAAAAGAAAATACACCAAAAAATACACAGAATAAAAAACAGGGGTTACAAAATTAATATGTATCAGATCTGAATTTTGAAAGATATGAATTTTTAAACATTCACAAAGAAACTATTTTTGAATTGAGCAAGACTATTTTGAAATTTCAATCCAGACAATATATCTCAAAATTAATCTATACATTTGCAGTAATATGTTTGAGATCTGAATTTTATACAAGTAATCACGCAGTTAGACTATTTATTAGTCTTTGATTCTCCAGTTAATGAGTAATAACTCACATACACATGCAAGATTATACAATCTAAATAGACCGAGCTAAGTTCACTTAAATAAATGTGTACATGGCATGCTCCACTTTAGAAAATAACAAGGATAATACAATCTTATTAGAATTCTACAAATAAATTAGGATCCAAATGCAATGTTATGCAAGTATACTCTACATTTTTTGACAAGCCCATTAGAATTTTTTTTACTCAAAGCATGTTAGATATATTATAGAAAGGAAATAACTTGATTGCTATAGCCACATTTCTTCTTCCGACATTGGGTAGCCCTAACACGAAGGCGAGCATAGCACCTACACAACACAATGGGCGAAATAATCGTATCATGAAACAAAATAAAATTCATATATATGTTATAAAACAACATAGAATTCATGCAGAAAAAATAGATCTTTAAAGCATTCTTATAAATGAATTACAATTATAGATCACAAGAACACAAGAACACAAGATTTTTGCGAGGTTCACCCAATGCAAAGGCTAATTCCCCGCGCAGAGGTACTCCTATGGTTTCCACTAGAACTATGAAGAACAAGTTTACAAATCTCTCAAGAACTCACCACCATGGTATAGGGTTTCTCTCTATCCCCCTCTCTTTCAACAATGGCTGATAGATCTTTCTTTTCTTTTTACCTTACCCTAAAATCATACACAATACAATATATATGGGTTGTCATGCCCCGCTTCCCAAAAATATGGAATACGAGCGCATGACGAAGCCCAGCGAATAATTTTAACATCATCCATAAGCTGTAGGATCGACTCAGCATCTCAACAAGAATATAACAAGATATATATACAACCAAGCATGCATGAATAATTTATTAAGAAACAGAAAATAGTTGAAACAATAATAATATTGAAATAGTTTTCGAGTCTGGAACAAAAAAAATTCGGGAACATAAGTCCCTTACAAGTCTTAAGTAACATCAAATAAAATAACTCAAATACAAAGTGAAATGATTAAAGAAAGCTTTCTCCAAGCAAGGCCTAGAACGTCTGCTCACCGATTCCAGCAGGTAGTACGTCTCCGAAGTCTGCTAAATAAATATAAAAGAAAAAAATAGGGGAAAACAAGAGAAAATACCCTTAGTGCAAGTTAGGGTCATAAATAGTAAAAACGAGTACAAGTAATGTGAAACAAGAATTGGAATCAAGAATGTAACATGGATACAAAAAGTATTGGAAAACCAAGAACCAACAGCAAGAGGGACATCTTAGTAAACAGACTGGATAACAAATACTAATGGTGAAGAAAGTGACAAGGGAACCTGTAGGGGTATCTAACATCAGGTGACAAGTCTCAAGTCTAGTGTCATGTAACAAGTGTCAAGTCTAGTGTCAAGTATCAAGTTGTCAAGTCTAGTGTCAAATATAATATTCAAGTGCCAAGTCTCAAGTAACAAGTTATCAAGCTTCAAGTAAACATGTATCAAGTTCGAGTTCCATGTATTAGGTTTCATGTATCATGCTTCATGTATCAAGTTTCATGTATCATATAATCGAGTATCGAGTAAGCAGGTATCATGTTTAAGTCTTGTAGTTATTACTATCTAGGTAGCACTTCATTCATCCATCTTTTTACTACATGGTTGCTACAGACAATGCAATTTAGTTTAGGCCTAGTAATGGGTCTATAGGGCGGCGTACTCAGGTATCAAGTATCAAGCAGGTACGGTTCATGAATACGAAAATAAATAATAGGTTCACGAAGCAAGTTCGTGAATACTAACAGGTTCAAGACCCACACAGTGGGTTCATGAATACAACAGGTTCATGAGCCAAGTAACTGACTCCATGAATACATCAAGTACAACAGGTTAATGAACCGAGTACTGGGAAACATGGCCCCCCTTCCGAGTACACTTACCTATATTGTCCACTACTATGGTCTTTTCCTTAAACCCCGGCTTATTACATTTTATTATTTTATCAAGCAAGCATACATATGTGCGAAACATGTCAAGAAATCATGGTCATGGTCATGGGACAAGTTTAGGGTAATTATATGGCATATTCGAGGGTCGACATGAATCAGAATAACACGAACAACGAAAATCCCAATCTGGACAGCAAGACGTTGCTGTACCAAAACCATGATTCCCGTTGCCGCGAAATAGAAAAAGTAGATCCGTCAGGAGATCTAGAAACTAGACTCCTGCTCGATTCCAATGCATATAATTAAGGTACGAGAAGGTGGTGGTAACAGGTGTCAAAACAACGAACGACTCAGCTAATGTGTTCAGGCAGAAATTGTGTATTTGAATTCATACACGTGAAATAGTGTTAAAATGTTGTTAATTAATTCTAATAAAATTTGGGAAGGTTCTCTAGGGTGTCCAGCAACAGCATCTAAAATTCCAAAACAAACTCTTACTATTAACATGGTTAAGTTAATTTGCAAACTAAAGGTATGCAGCAGTTTTGCGAATCTGTGACTAATGACACAGCTGCAGTAAAACTGCGACAACTCTTAGACCGTAACTCCAAATTCTTAATTTCCAGAAGCTATCGATATCTAGAAATCTAGAGCTACATTTACTGTTCAGGGCTCGGGTTCAGATTCTGATGTTAAAGGGGCCAAAACAGTATAGCAAGGTCCAGGACAGCAACATGTGAGAATGTTTTATGTGTATAGGTTGCATGAAAATTGATTGTTAGGCGTCTAAATTAATGTGTGATACAAATATGAGGTAAAGGTTATCAAAACAGCAAGTAATATTTATTTCTCGACTCTAGTGGGTGCAAGTTCATCACATACAAGATATAACATATGTCTACAAATCTAGGGTTTTTTAATTCATGTGTTCATGTGTTCAGGGGGTAAAATGAGTCCCAGTAGTTGTAATATAATACAATGAATTTATTGTGACTCTTAAGATTATGAAATTGAGGAGGTTTAATATTTGATCAGCAACGACAGTCAAGGAGTCACAATTTCTAACTATTTGTAGTATTTTCAAGGAATGCTTGTACTAGAACAAAAATGTGTACAAGATGAATACTTGCCTTGATTGGATGTGGGCGATTAGATCCGATAATTGAGGAAAACAGGATCGAAAAACTCCGGGCAAAATATCCCAAAAGCACGTGTGATGCACGTACAAAAATCCAATAGTAGAGAGAAAATCCCCCACACTGGATCGGGGCCGAACATCGTACAGCGATCGGGATTCGCTGCGCCAAAATACGGAATGCCAAAACCCTCCAATCAGATCGCTCCTACGCAGCGGATCTGGGCCAGAACAGGGGACGACGAAATGGGGATCTACTGTGGCAAAACAGCGAACAACGTTCTCGTCCAATGGCGAGGCGTCTTCTTCCTTGCCACAGCAGCGAACGGTAGAGACGGCGTGGAGCTGGCGACGACTGCGATGACGACCGGCAGCGTGCTTGGCGGCACGACGTCGAGAAGCGACGCAGCGACGAGCGGCGCGCGTCGAGAAGAAGGCGATGCCCTGTTCTTCGCACTCGAAACAGGGAAGCGATGGCGGGGGAATTGTTCGGAGGTGTTGGCGACGATGGTGGTCGCGAGGCGAGGAGGATGAGAGGGTGAGTGCGATGGCAATGGCGATGTGGTGGTCGAGAGCTTGGGTAATGGCGGAGGATGGATTGGGTTCGGGAGTTTTGGTGATGGCGGTATGGTGGTTGACGATGGGATGGTGGTTGAAGGTGATGGTGAGAGGAGGTTCGATGGTGATCGGAGGAGGCGACAGCGTAGGGAAATGGGTCTGGGCGTGGATGCAGGGATCGAAGGAATAGGGAAGAAACGAAGGAAGAAGAAGATTAGCGGCGGGGGGTTTGGGGTTAAACTGTATAGGGTAGGGGTTAGGGTTAGGGGTGTTTGGGTTAAATAGTGAGGGTTTCGTTTAATGGGTATTAGGGTATCCGTTTTGAGTGGGATCCAATTGGGGAATTGGCCAAATTGTATTAAAATGGAGAATAAAGAGATGAATGAGAAGAAATAGTCAATTCTTCATGAAGAACGACACAAAGAGCACACACAATTGAATTAGATGAAAGCACCAAAAATTGAGTTGAAAGGACAAAAATGATTTTATTCGAACGGAAATAAAATGCAGGATCTCAAATTGATAAAAGAGTACAAAGGGGCAAAATACCATATAAAAATACAAATACGGGAAATAGGAGTTACATAGGTTTACACAATTTCTAATCTCAGCTGCTCATCAATCAGCTTCTTGACGGTCGTACGCAACTCATGGAAGGTCGATCGGTTCATGCCTTCGACTGTACAGGATCTAACAGGGAGTGGGTCGGTCGACTGCGCGGTCGACCGGTCATTCCTTCAAGTATATATGGTTGCAACAAAGAGCAAGATGGTCGACTGCGAGGTCGACCGTGCACTGCTTGTACATAGTCGGTCGGGGGTGCGGTCGACCGCAACTCTGCCTGTAGCTTCAAACTGCTCTTGACCTGTTTGCTCCCAATTCGACTCTCCTTCTCGTCTGTCTTTTTCAATCCCATTATCGTGTATTTGGATCCACAAACCCTAACATCTTTTTATACTAAATGCGGCATACAATGTATGGGATGTACATGTTTAAGTGTATGTCTTCCATTCTTAGTTCGATAAGAATAAAAAGAAGATGAAACGAGATGAGGTTGAAGCATTGGTGGAATGTGAAGTCAGAACAGCAACATCAACATGTCAATTGCCAGTAAACTGTCGAAGCTATTTGGATTGGAATCCAAGTGTTGCGAACGGCGAGCAGCAGTCTTTGAGCTAATTATTTATGTATCTTTCGGGCTCAACTTACTCTCAAAGTTAGATCGTATAGCTCATATCGTGTTTCTCTTTATTCAGGATATATCGAATTGCTTATGTATAAAGACTACAACTTAGGTTTCTCTTGATCTCTATATATTGTTGTGTAAGTTTCAATGGAGAGGCAAGAAACAGTATTTCATATGAAAGTTTAGACTGAGAGTTCACCATTGTAAACAACTGATTTTCTTCCAGTTAGGCTTGAAAGATAAGTAGGTTCTTGGTGCGAATGTAATATTCTATATATTATCTAGTTAAATAATATCTCCCTTATATTTTCTCTGGATTAGGGTTTGCCCAAACCAGAACAAAACATTGTGTGCTTGATTTGATCTACTTGTTTGATTATTCGTTTGTTTCGTTATTGAATCTATTGTTGCTAAACTCAGCAACAAATTTTTATCAGTATGAACATATCTCCATTGTATACTGTCAAATAATTCAACAGACAAGTTATTTGAGCTGACTAACAGTCTGCTTAATCCGTATTGCTGAAATTTCTAATGTCGAAAAATGTCTGGATGCGCTACGGTTAGTAAATAAAATGTCATGTTTAGAATAATTCTCGCTTAAATTTGTAGTTAATTTTGGTCCCACTCAGTGCTGATCCTAACGGTTTGTGGCGACAGTGCATGCAAGTTAAATTTTGCTAATTGCAGCTCAAGGCCTGATTCAATTCTTGCAACTCAACTACATTTGCATCAATTTGCTCCAAATTATTCCCAATATTTTTTAGATTATTTCTTTCTCCATAATTTGTTTTTATCATTAACGGTCGGTCGAAGCCCCCCCCCCCCCCCCCCCCCCCCCCCCCCCCTCTCCATATTGGTGCAGGTTTTCGACATGAAATGCTGAATGCGTTGAAAAAGTTTTCCATACCCAACAAATCTGGGTTATTTATCAATTCATGTTTTGCTCATAGCAAACCACTATTGCAGGATACATGGTTTGGGAGCAGTTGTCCTGCTGTTGAGAACAAGATATCGTAGGTTTATGTTCATTTTTAAATATGTTCAGAGGTCAGACAGGTTACCTTCTGTTTAATCTAATGTAGTAATGTGCATCAAATTTTTTTTTCTAGAAAATTCAAAGAGGTTGAGCAAACATGCAAGAGGCCTTGAAAAATTATGTCAACCTTTTATTTTCACTTACCACTTTTAGGTTATATCTAGTGCAGAAGTGTCATTTTACCTTACACTTATAATTAGTCTCGATATGTATATATGCATGTATGTATGTATAGGCTATAGCAATTGATGAGCTTGCATCAACTTTCTGAAATAACAATACATATCACAGTGTCGTATCCAAGCCATCTCAATAGTTAGGTTCATTCGTAACTTCTCCTTGATCTATTCGTCTAATGAGTGCAAGGCCGAATAATATTATGAAGATTGAAGATTAGGAATAATATGGAAGCTGAAAAATAATACTGAGATCAATATATATTTACTGCCTGCTAGAGCGGAATTCAGTGTAAATGATATTCATCAATAAATTCATTTATGATTCTGCCCGTAACTATTTTTGTCGTATACTTCTTGAACAAGTATGACATCATGCGAAATTATACTTCTTTAGTTTGGGTTAAATTGTCTTTTTCAACATGCAAAAATGAATACGATAGGTAGAGGCAGATTCCTGTCTTGATACCTTGTACAAAACTTGCAGTATGTCCACTAGCTATAGCTAGGGCTGCAAACGAATCGAGCTATTCGTGAGCTATTCGGCTCGAGCTCGAGCTCGAGCTCAAAATTGAGCTCGTTTCCTTAACCAGCCGAGCTTGAGTTTGGGTTTTTTTTTTAGCCTAAGCTCGCGAGCTATTCGGCTCGAATATGGTCAAATCTCGGTCAAAGTTCGGCTCGAACCGAGCTCGAGCTCGAGCTCAAAATTGAGCTCATTTCCTTAACGAGTCGAGCTCGAGCCTGAAGGTATTCGGCTCGGCTCGGCTCGATTGCAGCCCTAGCTATAGCCGCCTCTATGGTAGAGATTCTCCCTCTTCGGCCAAACTAGACTGTTTCTTGTAGTGCCCAAAATGTCCACAAAGATATCATGCTCCGGTAACAAGATTCCACACAAATGCAATGCCTCACAAGGACAATAACAAAACGATATGCGCAGAGACAACCAACAATTTTTACTCAAAAAGTAATAACTACAAGTTTTTTCCACAAGATTTTCTACCTCAAAATCTCTCAAAATAAAATAGAGAATTCTCTTTAATCTCTCACTTAATCTTTTGACGGCAAAGGCAAAATCCTAGGATTTACATCCCTATTTATAGCCCTAAGTAAAGCCTAAAACATAGACACAAACAAAACCCCAAAAATGAGACCTAATATCCAAACAAATTATAGTTACTATTTGGATATATATGGAATTTAATGTCCTTTGATTTTCCACTTTTCGGCAAGCTTCATGTTTTCGAGTAGATTAGGATTAATTAGTATCCCTTAATTAACCACTAATGCAACTGGTTAATCGGAAAGCTTCTGATTCCAACTTCCTTCCTCTTTTATCTTTCGATATTTTTCCTTTCGTCCCCCTCCTTTGCATAAGCCAAAAATTGTGTTTTAATTCAAAAGAAAACCGAACAATCTCCCACTTGAATCAAAACACTTGGCTTTAAAAAATTGTATATTTTTTGAATTATCTATGCTAGCCTCCCACTACTTGTAAAAGACCGAGTACTTCTCACTCATATGAAAAGCTCCTTATACCCTCCATCACGTGGATGGCACAAACAACCCCTCATAGACTCATGAAGGACGTATCCCATCATCTATCGCATATGACACGAATAATGGAGAAACACTATCCTCTTTTCACCGTGTTGGATTCCGTTTTGCTAAATTCTCTAATTTGCAGAATCTCCGCCAACACGGGACATGGTTCAAAAATCTCAAAGTCAAGACACTCTCTGTACTCAAAGCATCCGTGGATGACACCTTCACAATATCCACAGACTGGAAAATATCACTTACAGCCTCATTACGACCAAAACTGGTTATATACTCATCGACTTCTCTGCTTATCGATACCAATGCTCTCAATATCACAAAAGCAACTCAAAGTTTCTATCATATCACAAAGAACCCTCGCCACAACAAACTCTTTCTCTCCTCTAGGATCCTTGTCATCATCGCCATTAACATCCACTAGATATGCAACCTTTGCACCCACCCACAACTCTTAGATAGCGGCTGTATCCCACACAACCAACATCTCGAATCCTGCATAGAGTCAACCACAAGAGAAATGCACACCTCGTATCTAAGCAAGTACAAGGATCCCTTACACTTTCCACCTGCTACAACCTCTAAACCTGCAGTTATGCACCACTCTCCACTACCAAATGTTGATGACAAACCCTCTTTATCGAGCCTTCCTATCGAGATAAGATTTTCTTTTAAGTTTGAAACAAGCATTGTCTTTCGCAAGACAATCTGCTTATTATCACCAGCTTTAACGCAAACCATTCCGGTTCCAATTACAGGGCATCACTGACAGTTACACACCATCACATCTCCAAAAGAACCCTCTCTGTAGTCCTCAAACACCCCCATCTTTGAAGTGTAATGAAAAAAAGCACCAAAATGAATGCACTGGCTTGCTTGTCCAACTATTCCCTTGCTGATGAACATAACTCTTCAAGCCTTATTTCCTTGACCACGATTGGCTTGCTTTGATTGTTCTTGTTTCTTCTTTATGAGGGCCTTACAAATTACGCAAATATGCCTACTTATGGCAATATCAACACTCTGGTCCACCACATCGTCATTATCTTCAGACCCAATATCAGACTCATTTGTCTGAATCTTTCCCTTTCGACTTCCCTTAGATCTCCTACATCTCTCAACTAAAAGTAAAGAGTTACTGGAAAATGATGAAAACTCAGTTTCTCTTCCTTCTCACCTCTTTGTTCATGATGTTGCTCACAACATCCTTCAGAGTAGTTGAACTTGACATAGTAGATAATTATAACAATGCTTATGCTCTCTCTGAAAACTTCAATCCTGCATCTTCCATCTGATTGTATACCATACAATAATTGTTCACCTGTTTCGCTACTGGACCCCTTTCTACCAACTTTATGTTAACCAATTTCTTCAAATGAAGAATTTGATTCGATACCGATGGCTTCTCCTAAATATTTGTGAGAATATCCATTGCCTCATTCGTGATCTTTACATTCGAGATGTGAAATACCACTTTCCTGCTCAGTGCTAACTGAATAGCCCCAAGAATCCAAATGATCCAATGCTGCCAAGACCTTCGCATCCTTATATGCACCATTAGGCTTCTCATCATTCAATGGACCATCTAGAAATTTTTTACGAAGGTACACAACCTTATGGATCTTCTATATCGTGAAATCGGTTCCATTGAATTGTTTGACTTTCGACTTGCTATTGGCTATTACAAAACCCTATGCTCTGATTCCACTTTCTAGTGCCCAAAACGCCTACAAGACCTGATGCGCCAATAGCAAGATTCTACACAAACATAATATCTTACAAACACAAGAAAACAATGATTCATAGATGTAACCAATACTTCTTACTTAGAATGTACAAAGATACAAGTTTTTCCCACGAGATCTATCACCCCAAAATCTCTCAAAACAAAATAGAGAACTCTCTTTAATCTCTCACTTTATTTTTTGACGGTATAGGCCGTAGGATTTACATATATATATTTATAACCTAAGTAAACCCTAAAATATAAATGCAAAGAAAGCCCAAAAAATCAAACCTAGTATCCAAACAAGCTAAAGTTATTGTTTGGATATATACTAAATTTAATATTTTGTTTGACTTTTTCCTTTCTGCTAGCTTCATGATTTATAGTAAATTAGAATTAATTAATATCCATTGATTAACCACTAATCCAACTACTTAATAAGAAAGCTTCTGAATCCATTTTTCTTCCACTTTTATCTTCAGCTATTTTTCCTTCAGCCCCCTCCTTTGAATATATATACACTCATTCTGGATGGCTAGCTGCCTATTCCATTTGTTATATATTGTTTTATATAGTTCCATATCGGGTTACGTATCAGTTTAATATTTGGTTCTCTCCTATATATAGGAGTCATTATACTCAGCCATAATCAATTTCTAATCCAATAATATTTTCCAATCTCTTTGTTAACCTTATCATGATATCAGAGCTATAACTCTAAATTCCTTTCTTCCTCACTAATCACTAACCCTAATCACACAAATT
Organism: Hemerocallis citrina; assembly: GCA_017893485.1. Lineage (NCBI taxonomy): Eukaryota > Viridiplantae > Streptophyta > Magnoliopsida > Asparagales > Asphodelaceae > Hemerocallis > Hemerocallis citrina. The sequence continues at coordinate 460,464,656 of CM030358.1, read as the reverse complement.
TTCTTCTTCTCAACAACAAACAACAACTTTGGTGACAACAACTCTAATGACATCATCATCATCATCATCATCATCAGAAGTGAATGGTATCGAAACCCATCGTCGGCATCATTTCCCACCACATCAGAAGTGAAGATCCACTTTGGACCAGAAGCTCATCATCGGCATCGAAATCCTAGCCGCCTCATCCATTTCCCTGTCGAATCCAATACCCAACTCCACTACCCAAACCCTACCCGCCTCATCCATCTTCCCGTCGAATCCAATACCCAACTCCCAAGCTGAAACCCTAGACACCTCATCCATATCCCCGTCGAATCCAATACCCAACTCCCAAACCGTAGCTGCCTCAGCTATCTCCCCGTCGACCTGCCTCGACTTCCAGAAACGAAACCTTAGCCGCCAGATCTCCACTCTCCCCAAACCCGAAATCCAATATCCAAATCTATACCCAACTTCTCATTCTAAACCCAATACCCTATACTAAACCGAATCTATACTAAACCCATTACCTGAATCCCACCACCCAATCCCGACCCGCCCAACCTGCTAATCCTATATAAAAAAAATCTGATTCCAACCAAACCCGAATCTGATATCCAAATCCAAACCCTCTGCCTGTTTGTTGCTACTACTGTCAGTCGCTGTGCGGCCACCGCCACCGTCATCACTGCTGTCGTCAGTCATCAAAAAAGAAAAAAAGAAAAAAAGAAAAAAAATGCAGGTACTTCTCCAATGGAACATTCATTTCACCAGTATTCTTTCGTCTCCACTGACTCCCTCGCTGCTACATCCTCCTCTTCCATCTCCCTCACATCTTGATCCTCATACAGTTTCAAACAGCAGCAGCGCCGCCCTCATCCTCTTCCCGGACTCCTACATCCTCTCAGCATCATTTCTAACCCTACCCCACCACTTCTTCCGACAACGGGCATCACCATCCATCTCCCTATCCCGATCTTGGCACCAGCAACATTCCCGTCTTCATTTTAATCCCTAAAACGGCAATACTGGTCTCATTCCTCCTCACCGTCCTTCTTTCCTTACATCCTTGGTCATGGCCATTACTACAGCCTTGCCATCTTCTGCTGATTGAGCTCATTTTCAATATCGCCTCGCTCAACTGGAACTCCAACTCTTGGGTCAGTCTATCACTGTTGTCCCCTCTGCCCCTACATTCTCTGTTACTCCCGATATGAATTCTTCATGGATTTTAGATTTTGGTGGATCACATCATCTCACTAGTTATTATACGCTGCTCACCACCAGAACTGCACTTCCCTCTCACTCTCCATCTTTACACACTGCCAATGGATCACAACTTCTCACTACACACTCAGAGTCTATTAGCTCTCCCACTCTCACATTGTCTTATGTTTTTTATGCTCCTCATTTATCCATGAACATTATTTCCATTAGTGCACTATGTGATAGTGGTCCTGTCGTTACATTTGATTCCTTAGGTTGGTCTATTACCGATTCACACACTAGTGAGGAGTTTGGGCATGCTAGTCGATATAGATGTCTATATCATCTAGATTTTTCTTCTTGCCCATAAATCTCATGCTCATTTTGCTGGTTTTATGTTCTCTGATGCTAATCTGTGGCACAAACATTTAGGTTATATTAGTGAGTCTCGACTGAAGACTTTAGCCCATAGTGATCCTTGGTCCTTTTTCTTTTCCTCATTTGTCTAATTTTCAAGATTGTCATTTAGCCAAACACATAGAACTCTCTTTTAATCACAAAAGCACTTATCAAACCACCTATCCTTTTCAACTTATTCACTCTGACATATAGGGACCATCTCCTACACCTTTTCACAAAGGTTATCTCTATTATGTTAGTTTCATCGATGACTTTACTAGATACATATGGGTGTTTCTTATGCACCAATGCTCTGAGATTGCTGACATTTACCATTTCTTTACGAACATGGTTCACACTTAGTTTGGCGTGCATATCAAAACCTTTCGCTCAGATGGTGCTCGTGAGTACTGTAACCCCTGTTTTTTATTTTTGTGTATTTTTGAGTATATTTTTCGTTTTGGTGTATTTTCTCTCTTGTATTTTTTTTTCTGAACTGTATATTGAAGTTGTTTTCAATATATATTTGTTTTATTTCATTTTGAGCTCTTTGTGTGTGATTGATTGTCTCTTTTGTTTCGTTCTTTAGTATTTTGTTCTTTCTTTCATTTTTGTTCTTGTCCTTTTTATTTTTGTTCTTGGGTACTTGTGGTGGTGTTTGGTTGTTATCCTTTTTTATCCCAATTTATTCACCAAAGCCTAATTAAACAAAAATCCTATTTGTATTCCTATTTGATTTGACCCAAATCCACAACCCATTGGTATAACCTATTAATACTCCTAATACCCAATTAAGCCCACAACCCAACTTGTATTATTAACCCTAATCCCTCCATATAAATACAACCCTCCCTCACAGAAACCCTAACCCTAATTTCCCTCTCCCTCACCCGGCTTCCCTCTCTCCCGTTGCTTGTGCCACCTTCAGCCGACCCCAACCCGACACCCAGACCGACACCCACCTCCGGTCTGCCTCCGATGCCGCAACACCCCCAAACCCGAGCCCCCATCTCCTCTTCCCCTCTTGGTCGATCTCTCCCTTGGCCGGCCTCCTACATCTCCATAAAACCCTCTTGCACCTCCTCGCACCACCACATATAATCCCTAGTCTCTCTCATGGTGTTCTCTTGTGGCCGCAAGCCACTATTGTCATTTCGCTTTTGGAATTTTTGTTCGTGTGGAGATTTTCGCTCAAGTTGCATGGATTCGTTGGTTCGTGGATTTTCGTTCGTGGATTTTGCTCCTTACTCTTGGTTTTCGTTGTTCTTCATCTTCGGCTAAAGCAAGTAACTTGCACTCCAATTCATTTGTTTGATACAAGTCAAAAAAATACCACCTATAGTGTAGTTGGGTCTAGAGACGACTCTTGTTTGTGTTATGTTTGATGGATTTTGTCTTTATTGTGAAAACATGACCATAGTTGCCTCACGACACAATATGGACATGAATTAACTTAGGTTTTACCCGTTCTTGATTTTGATCATGTATGTGAGACTTTTGTGAGAATTCGTGATTTGGTTGAAACCCATGTGATATTCTTGGTGTGGACATGCTAGATATCCTAATTCATGATATTTAGACACTTGGTAGACCCGATTTCATGTTTGGTTGTATTTTGAACAAGTTTTGTATGATATATGTTGAGTTGTTGTTAAAGGGAAAAATCTGTGTTTCGTCGCTGATCTGTTTTGTTTGCTATTTTGAATTGTCTTGAAGTCAGTATCTTAATTTCGGTATAAAACATGAGTTTTAGAGAATTTTGTCTATTTTCAAACCCCACTGACCTTTCTTGATTTCGTTTTCATATGAGTGAGTTATGACTGTTTTACTACAGAGGTGTCGATCTTTTCTAGATTTTGTTTTTCGATAATTTTGATGACTAAATGATTTTGATTCTGATGCTACCTATATTATTTTGATCCAAAACTTTGGTCAGTGTTTCTTTATCTAGTTAGGGTTACCCAAAATTTTGGTGGATTTTATTGGTGAGTTTTATGTGTTGTCTCATGCTCATTTATGAAAACTATACTTGCTGTATTTTACTCGCTGTTCTGTAAAGAATTGTATTTTTACCCTGGTTCCTTTTACTGTATGAAAAATATTAGTGAAATATGAAATTTAGTAAATTTTACCTATTTTTATATCCCTTTGGCGGAATTGGATTTCGTTTCACTGGTTGCGAGATATTATAGTTTTCGTACAGCAGTATTGGGAATTCCAGATTTGCCAAACTACACTTTATTGATGTTTTCTTATTTTTGATGACTGATCTAATTTCACTGGAAAATTATGAAACTTTATATTTAGGTATTAGACATATAGGGGAATACCCCAGATTTTTCGTGGATTTATTTACTGGCTTTTTATGTTATTTTCCTGCTCTTGAATTTGTTTTCCTGATTTCTGGCTGAACCTATTTTCTGTATTCAAATCAGTTTTGAGCTACGTTTTTGTGAATTAATATATGACTTATTTATACCCGCTGGATTCGGTTGGGAGTCTATTTTCTAGATGTTTCGACGGATTCAGATTTGCATGTTTGTAACACTGGAAATCACTGTTTTACTACAGTATGGTCTTGCTGTTCTGAACTTGAGATTTGTTTATTTTATTCTTTTATGAGATATCTTGCACACGTACATGTTTATCTTGCAACTTGAACTTGTTACATGATCATGCCCTATTATTCTTGATATGTTTTTCACACCTACATGCTTGTTGGACACTAATAATAATAAATAATCAAGCCGGGGTTACGGGAAATATCTAGTAGTGGATAGTGCAGAAATGTGTACTCGGAAGAACCTAGTGGTTATTAGAGCTTGTTTACATATGGAGCTTGACACGATATACATGAAACGTACACACATGACATTGGATCTTGTTTGGGTTTTGGAGCTTGTTTACATGATACAGGATTACATGATACTTGGAGCTTGTCCCTGAGTACACTGTCCTGTATGGTCCCCTACAAAATCTAAAGCGAAACTGTTTGTTGTAGCAACCATGTAGTAAAAACCGGGATGCATGAAGTGCTACCTAGATAGTAATCACTACATGACTTGAACATGACACTTGAACCTGATACATGCCCACTTGACACTTGACTACATGATACATGAGATTTGATACTTGATACATGCTACATGATTACTTGATTCTTGATACTGGTTACTTGATGCATGATACTTGTTTACTCGAAACTCGACACATGCTATTATACTTGCTCATCTTGCCATACTATGATTTATATCCTATAATCATGATTATACCATGCTAGGTTTGTTACATAGATTTACCTATTTCATGTACTTGTATCTTACATTATAAGTGGTCCGTAACTTGCAATTGACGGATACTTTTTTTTCTTCTTCCTTCTCCTGCAAATTTACTAATTGCAGATCAGGATGGTCGGCTGCCAGATGGTATTGGCGAGATGATGTATTAGGGCTGAATTTTCTGCTTTATGATTTTTATTATTATTGTTGCTTTAACTTGAATAAGATGTACTTGATTACTAGGATATTTATCTTGTATTTGGGTGATGTGACCCAAAATATTTGACTTGTTCAGAATTTGATGATTTGAGATTATTATATTTGGTTTCAAGTAATTTCTGTTGGTATCTTGTTTCAATTATGCATGCCTAGTTGTATCTTTTGCTTCTGACCCTGATTATCTTGTGAAATATTGTAAAGATTCCTGAACAGTTTATGGATGATGAAAATTATTTGCTGGGCTTTTGTCTCGTATCCGTATTCTGTATTCTTTTTGGAAAGCGGGGCGTGACAAGTACACTTCCACTATTATGAGATCGATCCTTCACTCTTATGGTACACTCTTTCAGCAATCATGCCTTCACACACATGAACAGAATGGTGTAGCTGAACGCAAGCATTGTCACATTCTTGAGATGACTCTTGCTATTTTACTCTCCTCTTATGTACATCATTCTTTCTGGGATGAAGCTGTCATGACGTCTGTCAGTCTCATTAACCTCACTTCCTCGTCTGCCCTATCTGGTACATCACTTCATGAGGATCTTCGTCACTCACCGCCGGACTATAGTATGCTCCGCACTTTTGGGTGTACCTATTATGTCCTTCTCCCTCCCACTGAGTGCACGAAGCTCCCCGCTCGAGCTACTAAGTGTGTTCATCTAGGTCTCAGTTCGGAACATAAAGAATATTGTTGTTTTGATCCTATGGCAGGTCGTGTTCGTATTTTCCGATATGTCTCCTTTGTGGAAGATTCTCCCTATTACCTGAATTCTCCTGAGGATGCTAGTTTTCTCGATTCCCTTGTAGTTGGGTCTATCTCTCCGGCCCTACCTTCACACATGCCATATGATCCCACTCCTTTGGTTTTTTCCCATCTCATACTGCCATTCCACCTATTATTCCTCTTACAAAGACACCACCTGCATCCCAACAACATCCTCCAACTTCTCCACTTGCATCCCCACATGTGCATGCAACCACTCTACCTAACTCACCCCCACACTACCCATCCACCACCGGTCCGTCAGTCTACACATTCTACCTAATGCATCCCACCGGCCCGTTACACACCTGATGCCACTGGTCCCTCTGACCAGTTTGACCCTGCCACCCTTGCCTCCTAATCGCCACAGTTTTATGCATATCTCACTGCTATATACTCCACACGTAAGCCCAGAACCTATCAGGAAGCTATTCAATTTCTCGAGTGGCAGGAAGCTATTGTAGAGGAGTTTCGTGCATTTGATCAGACTGACACTTGGGATGTTGTTCCACTGCTTGTGGGCATTCAACCTGTTAGCTGCAAGTGAATCTTCAAGGTCAAATATCGATCTGATGGTTCCATTGAGTGGCACAAGACTTGTTTAGTTGCCTGAGGATTTACTCAGGAGCATGACATTGATTATGATGAGACTTTTGCCCCTGTTGCACAAATGACTACAGTTCGTACTCTCCTTGCCGTTGCCTCCATTCGTCAGTGGCCGTTATACCAGATGGACGTGAAGAATGCATTTCTTCATGGTACATTATCTGAGGCTATTTACATGCATCCTCCTTCTGGCCTTACCACTCATCCTCGTCATGTTTGCCATCCCCGTCGAGCTATATATGGTCTGAAACAGACCCTTCGAGCTTGGTTTGAGTGTTTTCATTGTGTCATCTACCAGGCTGGTTTCATTTAGAGTTCACAAGACCACTCTATATTTATGTGGTCATCACCGCAGGGGAGGGTACTTCTACTATCATATGTTGTTGATATGATTATTTCTGGAGATGACTCCATAGGCATTGCATACACCCAAAACTACCTTCACCAGCAGTTCAATAGAAAGATCTTGGTAGACTACACTATTTTCTGGGTCTGGGGATTGCCCATGGGTCTCGGGACATACTCATTTCTCAACAGAAATACACATCAGATATTACTCCGTTGCATGTCTCTCTGACAGTCAATCAACCGATACTCCCTTAGAGCTTCATGTGAAGCTTCGTCCCACAGATGGTGAGCTCCTTCCCGATCCTACAATATACAAGCAGATTGTTGGACATCTTGTTTACTTATGCATGACCAGACCCGATACAGCTCATGCAGTCAGTGCTCTTAGTTAGTTTGTTACTACTCCTATATCAGTTCACTACAATGTTCTTCTTCGGATCCTCAGATATCTTCGAGGCACTATCACTCGCTCATTATTCATGCATTCTACATCTAAACTGGAGCTCAGTGCATTTTCTGATTCGGACTGGGCTGGTGATCCTACTTCCAGACGGTCTACCACAAGTTTCTGTCTATTTCTTGGTGATTCGCTGATCTAATGGTGAAGCAAGAAACATACAATTGTTGCATGTTCTTCCACTGAAGCTGAGTACAGAGCTATGACAACTACTACCAGAGAGATTGTTCATATTTGTTGGCTGTTATCAGATATGGGTGTCACTCTCTTCATTGTGATAAGCAGATCAACCCGATTGTTCATGAGTGAACGAATCACATAGAGATAGATTGTCACTATGTTCGTGATCGCTTTGAAGCAGAGACCATTTTCCTTCATTCTGTTACATCTTCACAGCAGAAAACATACTTCTTCATCAAATTCCACACTGTTCAGAGATTTTGTTACTTGGTGGGAAAACTCACATTGTTCGACCCATTGTGAGTTTGATAGAGGGGGGTGTTAAATATTATATTATATAGTTCCATATCGGGTTGTGTATCAGTTTAGTATTTGGTTCTCTCCTATATATATAAGAGTCATTGTACTCAATCATAATCAATTCTTAATCCAATAATATTTCTCAATCTCTCTGTTAATCTTATCACCGGCCAGAAAAAGGGGGAGGAGCAACATTAGCAGTATGCATAGGGTTTTCTCATAATTATTCTTGACAGCTCTGTTTAGGACGACGTTGTATAATCTTGGATCTCTCATCTTATTTAGTTTTCAGGCTGATCCTCTGTTCTCCTTTCCATACTCTTCCTTTGGAATTATCTGCCTTTAGTCGCAGTTGAGGGGATGAGTTGTTTGGACATGTAAATTTGTTATATATTTGGCGCATTTTTCTGTTCTGACATTATGCTCACATCATATTGACTTGGACTCAATTTTGCACTACAATAGCCAGGAGGAGGATGAGTATGGTGGAAGGATTTAATCTTTGTCTGGATCTAAGTTCTAACATAAGAAGGAGTTTAGAAAAACAAATTTATCTCTCTCATACTGGCATGAAGTTATATTTGTACAGTCAGTGTACTCGAAGAACACTATAATACATAGATATCCAATACTTCATGAGATCACTAAAACAATCTACAACTACTATATGCTTATTTTGTTATCATTTGTATTGTTAATTAAGAGGATAAATATAAAGTTTTGGAGTAGTAGCTGATACATTTCACTTTATATTAGAGATAGTCTACCATTATTAATAACCCTTCCGATGTACCAAAACTCCGAAGTTGTGGTAAGGATGAAGGTTTTAATATTTATATTTTAACATGCCCCCACAGGTTGAGGGCCATCTTTTTGGGCCAAGACCTGGACTATGCACAGCGGTTTGCGTAACCGGTGAGATTCGAACCTGGTGGGTTGCTCTGGTACCATTATTAATAACCCTACCGATCGACCAAAACTCCGAAGTTGTGATAAGGGTGAAGGTTTTAATATTTATATTCTAACAACCATGCTTCCCCTGCAAAACTCTGATAAATGCAATTGTGTAGTGGCAGGGACATTTTCACATCTGTGTCATTTTCTCCATTTATATGGATCAGTTGTGACACCTTCTTGCCAAACGCTGCATTTGTAGTACCGGTACCTTCTTCAACGAGGATAGCATCAGCCTCACATTTGGGCATTTGTGGCAGATGTCCAAAACCATATCTCCTCATTTTGTGCACAATTTCTAATTTCTTTTATGGATTCTCCCTTTTGCATCTCATTGTATTTCAGTAAAGTCATTTCAGCTATAAACAGGAATCACTTATGCTACACTAGTATTATTCTATGTTGTCAGCATCTCTGATGAAAGTCAGCTAAGCATTGTTATCCATTGTAATATTTAAAGAACATTTATTGATTTTAATTGAATGCTAATGTACTGTATGATACCATTTTATTAGTGTGATGTGACTTGCTTGTAAATATACAAGTACTCATTTATAGGTTTATGATTCAAGCCAAGTGTGTCGGTTACGAGTTAAATATATACCCAATTAGTTCATTTCATTAATTCAACATAAGATATCTCTGTCAGCATACCCATTTCATGAAAGGTTTTTAGCTAGTGCAGGAAATGCATGCCAATTAAAATTATGAAATTAGTTTGATATGCAAGAATCTGTACAGAAATCGAACCCACATCCATCTGTTTAATTTTGTATAGATTTTGTACATACATGAGGGATGAGAATGTTCAAGATTCAATGCGGGTGAAGTTTAGCTCTTGAGTATGATTATCATCCTCATTAATTCTGAGGGTACAAGGGTTTTCCCAATCTTATGTATGTCTTTCTCTCTATGTCGACGTTCTATCTTATTTACTGAACGCGGAGAGGGTCTCCCCCTCCGTATTTTCACCTCATAAAGAAAATTTGGGACATCGAGTCTGATTCTTGGGTTGTCCTTGATCAACCAATTCCACACCATTACCAATTTCAGATCAATAGGAGCCTTTTCTATTTAAGAACATATCTGCTTGTAACTTGGACACTGTGGTCATGCTTAATAATTTTGTCAGAAAATTCACATTTTTTTAGTAACTAGTAATAAGACTGAAATTCACCATTCTCATGCATAACCAAATTTCTGAAAGCTAGTTTTACCACCTTACAATGTGTTATTACTGAAAGAATGAGACCCTTCTCATAAACAGTCATGAATTTGAAAGTGATTGCCTTCCTTTATTTAGTTTTTAGTCTGTAAAAGGTTTGACCTGATTCACATATAGTTCAATTTTTCAACATGGTTAAACATGGAAGCTGAAAGCAATGGCTTTGTATGCTTCTACAAGTGGTCATAAGAAGCAACATGGGAAAAAACAAGACCCAAAAGCTTGTAATTTTAAAGGGAATGGCTTTGACTGTTTTACATTATAATGACAACCTTTGACTTGAGTTACAGACGAAGGTAAAAATAGAGCAGAAAAGAAAAGGAGAGGTAGAAATCACTTGAAACTAACAAGCTTTTATTCTGCATCAAATCCCATCCAACAAATAGCTCAACATTTCTGTACATGTAGGAAAAATAATCAAAGGCACAATACTGATAGAACCAAACAAGCCGTTGTTATTTTTCGATTCTCCCTGATTTTTTCAAAAATTGTAGCTTCCTTATCTGTCTCTTAACATGTAGAAGTATGTTACTTTGACATGCATGCTAAATCTGTTCAAATGTGTCAGTAATTTTATAGAAATCCTTACCATGAATATCAGAAGCTTGCAACTGATGCTGCTGTTGCTGATTGTGGTGGCAACTGCTCAAACCATCGATGGTAAAATGGCTGTTTTCTTCTTTGACATCTCCATATAAAGCTTGGCTTTGGTTCTGTATCGTTGTTGACATCATCGGAAAAGAACCATTGAGGAAGTCTAGCCATTTAAGGTCCTCATGTTCACTTTGGAGACTGATCTGAGCTTCTTTATCCGAATTGAAGTCCAACAACTGGAAGATTTCGGCATCCAGGATAGAACCATTGCTTTGCAGTTCAGTACCAGTCCTGCTATTGACAATGCCAGAAATATTGTTGTTACTGTGACCAGATTCCCAGTACTGGAAGCTTCCCGGGTTTGTCAGATTTGCGCTGAGACTTGATGGCACCATGTTTGATATTGAATTGGAATTGTAAAGTTTCGAGTTTTGATTTAACCAAAAAGGTGAGTTTTGGTTCATGGGCAATCCGACACTGCAGTCAGGGCTGTAACTTAGCCGTGGAAGAGGGAAGTAGCCGATTGGGTCGCCCATCTGGCACGTCGACGAGCTATCAAGAGAGAACTGTTTGCTGGGCATGACAGAATCCTTTGAGCTTGCGCACTCGACTGGCATCAGTGACTGAGTTATTTCAGAAGCCGAGGCCTTCTCGCTTTCGCTTGCTTGTTCGGATTCGGAGAGGGGCTTGTGTGTGCTGGGATCAATGCCTCTCTGTCTCAGTTTCTTCTTGATGCTGGAATTCCACAGGTTCTTGATCTCATTGTCGGTCCTTCCAGGCAACTGCATAGCAATCTGAGACCACCTGCATATATATATGTGAATTGAAGTTGAGGTTATTAAGCAAAAGTTTTCCAAATATGTGAAGTTGAAAAAGAATGAGTTGATTGGTACCTGTTGCCTAACACTGCATGCAACTCAATTATCAGATTCTCCTCCTCATCTGAGAATGTACCTCTCTTCAAATCAGGCCTCAGGTAATTTATCCACCTCAACCTGCAGCTCTTCCCACACCTCTGCAAACCTGAAATTTAACATAATTTTTATTGCTGTTAGTTTCTTTGAGATTGATAAAACCATGTACAAAGAAAGGCAGGCGACTCGCAGCAGGGAGAAGGAGAGTCATATTACCTGCTTGTTTCGGAACCGTGCTCCAACAGCCATGACCATACTTGGTAATGTGATTGAGCAACTTCTCATCTTCCTCAGGTGACCATAGCCCTTTCCTCAGCTTCTGCTTATAACAGCAAGAGTGCCTCCCCATTACGCGATAACCGTCGTCGTAGTGCTGAGGTTTACAGAGGGAATGAAGGGTACAGGATTGAATGGTAGAGAGAGCATCAGAATAAGAACATGTGTTGCAAAGGAATGGAATTAATAAGAAGAAGAGGGCATGAGCTTACAAGACAGGAGGATGGGGTCACTGTTATGATGTGAGGTGTGAATGAAGTCTTGAGATTTTCTTTTTTTATCTGTTAATCTATTCGAATATCCCTTTTCTATCTCTGTGCAGGGATCAAGAAAATCTGATTACTGCAACTACCAGCTTTCTCTTTTAAGGAAAGGAAGTGAAAGCTGCTGTGATGGTAAGGATATTCCTATGATTAGTTAAAAGCATGTCAATGTAGTGGTCTGTTTGTACACACCTTTGCCTTATTTGGACTGTAGAGAAAACTCAGAAGTTTAGATAGATAGATAGATAGGAGTAGATAATAAAGCCATGGGCATTTGATGAGTTCACAGAATGGCAACATTCCCTTTTGTGTCAGGTTGAACATGACTCATTATGGGCATTTTGGTCAGATCACAAAATTCAAATCTCATTATGGAAAGTTTCAATCTTGGGAAAGAGCAAAATACTGCATATGTTTCTATAATAAAGGGCATCTTCCCATATTCTGAATTAATGAACAAAAACTATAGAAAGCTATCATAGTCAGTTATCACCTAATTTAGGTAGAGTTCTCTTACTGTTCATGCACTGAAGTCAGTTTTACTGAAGGAAACAGACAAGCTGTAAGAAAATGCTACTATAAATGTTAATAAAGTTTTTGATAATTCTTGAAATAACCTATGTATTACTACTTTACTAACAGCAGTAAATCTATGTTGCTTCTGACTACTTGTAGCAATCAGCTTGGTTTGACCTGCAACAGCAGATTAACTGCATGCTGTCTGTTTGTAGCAATTAATTTGGTTTGACCTGCTATTGAAGATTAACTACAACTTGGTTTGACCCAAGGTTAGCACACAGAACGAAAACGGGTACATAAAACGTGGGGTTTGACCTACAATTGCATATAATCCAGATAAGTAAAATTTTGATGACATTAGAAATTAATAGAAGCTATATTACATGCCTATTGCTTTTCACCAATGAAATTGTTAGAATATAAGTGCAATATCCTTCGACCCTTCTACAACTTAGAAGTTTCAGCACAGTGGCAGAGCAACCCAGGTTCGAATCCCACCGGCTACGCAATTTAAATGCGGATTTAAAAAAAATTACTGCTGCGTATTGTCCAGGTCTCGACCCACAATATGTTGGACATTTATCTTGTTTCTTTGGCCCATAAAAAAATGAGCTCTCGACCTGAAGGGATGTGTTACAATATAAGTGCAACATTCCTTAACTCTTCTACAACTACGAAGTTTCAGCACAGCGGCAGAAATAACAATTAGGACACAAGAATCTAGCAAATCTTCGAATGGCTCAGGATTGAAAGCATGCTAAATAAAATAATGAAAGGGTACAGAGCATAATTAGTACTTAATTCCATATGTCACCAATGATTAAAAGTATACAGTGCATGATTGGGTCCATGTGAGCCTGAGTAATTAGGGATTAAACAAATTTGGGGTGATTTTAGTATTAGAACCTGACTATTTTTTTTGTGTGACTTCTATTGCATTATGCCCCACCCTTTTAAGAGCCGACATTTTCCTTTTTTTAGCCTGTAGCACTTCAAATCCTTGCTGTTGTACAGCTTATCTCAAGAGCCCATGCATCAACAGCAACCAAAGAAAATGTCTCTAAACTTTGACAAAATGTAGTGCATATAAATACAATTTCATTAATGAATATCAACTATACTTAGTTTGAAGGATAGTGAAACTAATCATGTATATTAGATTGTATTATGTTAATTGTTGATTAGCTGTCTTGTATGTCTCCATCTTAAGGTGATATAAGCATCTGATTAATTTAAGGGGGGAAAAAGTCAAAAAAACTTAAAATTGTATTTTTTTTAAAAATTATAATATCGATGTGTTTATATGTTATCCATGAAATTTGATTTTATTTTTTAGCTGATCTAATATCAGCTCTAACTATTTGCTAAAGTTTAATTTTATTACCGAAATTTCTGACATATTGTTTTTTTTTTGATAAAAAGATGACCTCTTTCATCGTTTCATTAATAATAATTAACAAAACCAAGTAGTAATTTCTGACATATTGTTATTAAATAGTTACTACTGCCTCCATTTCTGTTAATTCGACTATGATTTACTGCATCTGTTTCTGTTACTGTGTCTTTATACTTTCAGTATACTGTATTTGTTGCTGATAGTGGGCATTCAATATGAACTAGAGAACTCGAAATAATTGTCAAGAATTCAGAGTTTATATGTTAAGCAAGTATAGACTACTTCAAACGATATAATTTATGTCGTGTTTGAATTAAACCATATTCAAAGTCCACAGTTGACACCGATGCAAGTCGTGCATGATTCACATACCATACTGCCAGGCATCGTTCTCAAGTACCGGTAACTCATTCCAGATTAAGTGGTTGTCGTACAAGCAGTCACATTTGTTATATCTACATATATTCTCCAGTCTAGTACGTATATGACACATACTTATCCTATCTTGTATGTACTCATATATATAGTTGGTTTGAGTGTCCAAATAGATTGATTTCACTTTTTCTTCATTGCTCTTGATCCTCAAATCCAAAATAGAGAAATTCAAACCAAAATCAATCAAATTCGGATCCCAAATCAAATTCCAAATCCAAAATCCAGATCCAAACCAGATCCCAAATCCAAATTCAAAGCCGCTACTTTTTTCTTCTTCTTCCTCACACCGCTGAAGACTCCGTCCGGCAAGCCCTCCTCTCCGTCGTTGCCGCCCTGCGCCGATGTTCACCCCGCAACCCAGTGCAGATCACCTGCTGCGCCCATCCACACGAGCTCCGCCTTAGTCGAGGTGGGCTCGCACGTAGCTGTTGCGCCGTACCACTGCTCTTGTGGAAGCCGCCGCCGCCACCTAGGCTAGAAGAAACCCTAGCCGCCAACACTCCAAAACCAAGCAAACCTGACCCATCCTTCTGTTATGTTTTATTTTTGTTTGTTGGAACTGTTAGGAATAATAAGGATCTTGTTGAGTCTTTGAAACAATCAACACAAACCACCAAGAAAAACTAGATCGCACCAATCACACAAAGACAAAGCACACAAGAATTTTCCCGGTTGGGGCTTTCGTGCGCCTTAATCCGGGGGAGGAAGAACCGAGATGTTATTTTAACTAGAGAATATACAAGAATATTAAATTTCTCACTACGACCCTCTCTCAAACCTAACTGAAACTTGGTTGCTGCTTACAATGGAGATACTCTCTCACTCTCTCATATGAAGTACTATCTTCTTCTGTTTGGCACTCAATAGTTACATATCATTCTAGGAGCCGTTTACATTGTATTTATAGATCTAGAGAAATCCTAGTTTAGATATCTTGATACAATAGCCATCTGATGTATACTGAAGAGATAAACATACAATTAGAGCCGTACGATCTAATCAGATGACGAAGTGAGCTTCAATCAAATCAACAAACTCGCACCCAAAAATTTCATCCGCACCACAGATGGTCTACCGCACATAGTTGCGATCGACCGCAACTCCCAGACCATCAACCCGAGAAGGTGTCGGTCGACCGCATAGTCAACCGTCCCTTTCTCTGTTGGCTGCTACTGCTGCTAACTGTTTCTCCTTCTATTTGATCCTTCGCTTCGAACCCTCTACTTGTATCACCATCTTCTATTCACACCGACATAAAACCCAACAATCTCTACCTTAGATTGCATACTTATGAATTCAGACCTGTGTGGTTTAAAACTCTTCTAGACCTTTCTTCTCCGCTTTGTAAACAACACATTTCTATGGCTTCTTCTGCTAGTTGAACAAACCTCCACCTATTTTCCTCCAGCTGTATGCCCCCCTCAAGGGCACACCCCTGTAGATGTAATCATGGAGGTGCCACCCTCCACACGAACTCCACCTATATCAAGGCTCTCTCCACCTTCCAACGGTATTCGAACGTTGCAGTCTCGATTCGGTAATTTTAGTGACGACTTACTAGATGATGCTCTAGGAACAATGGACTTCCATACACTCGACCGATTTTTCCTGCTCCCACAAAGCTAGTAGAGTTGTGCTGACCCTGCCCAATTCCCATCTTACCCTTCATTACCTTACGACGACTATTCCAAACTGTCAAAACTCCACCTCGAGCTGTGTACCTGCAGTCACGAGCATCAAGAGTCCCTAAGGATATCAGATTTTGCTGTATCGAAGAAATATGCATGACATCTTATAGTGTGAACCCTTTACCATCTGGCGTCTCCAATTCAACTGTTCCGTCACCCACTACTTCACAAATCTCACCACTCCCCGTTCTCACACTATGACCTATTGACGATTTGTAAGTAGAAAACATCTCCCTCTCGGAGCGAATATGAGAAGAACTTCCCGAATCAAGATACCAACTTGAATCCATATATGAAGAACTTGAAACAAGATGACATTGGTCTTCAAGCCTAACTGGTTTACCTAAATCAGTTGTGCTGACTATATGAGCTTGTTCTCACATTCTTTAGTAGCACTCTTCTGACTCAACCACTTATGACAGTCTCTCTTATAATGCCCAACTCCTCTACAATACTGCAACGAATCTTACCATTGTGTGCCGCATCCCTTCCAATTGAAGTATCACTATCCACCACAAAATACCCTGTAGAAATAGACCTCCTTTATGAGTATCCTTTCTTAGTTCATCTTTCTTCAGACTCTTAATCACCCTGGCTACTATAAGTGTCTCCTTAGATGACTATCCATGTAGCATGGTAGTTATTAAGTGATCATAAAAAGTTGGTAGTGAATAAATCAAGTTGAAAGTTTTATCCTCTTCGCTAAGATCATCAACATTTATCGCCTTCAGTTCAGATATTACCTTATTGAACTCCATAATATGATATTGAAGATGGATACCTTCCTTCATTGGGAACCTAAACAACTTCCTCTTCCAATACATCCGATCTAGCAACGACGATCCCGAGTAGTCAGATTTGAGTCTCGTCCATAGACTCGTCGCACTTGTCTCCTCAAGAATATTACACTTGACTTCGTCCGCCAATTGCAACCGGGTTAAACTCAAGGCCTTCAAATAAATCTCATCCCACTTCTCCTGCTTCATGTTGGTTGGCTTCTTATCTTCTAAGGCAAGGTGCAAGTCCTTTTAAACCAAAACATCATACATGTCCACCTCCCATAGATTGAAGTTGATTTTACCGTCAAACCGCTTGATCTTCGTCTTTTGATCTGCCATCTCCTCCAAGGAACTTGAACAAACCCATGAAACTGATGCTCTAATACCACTTGTTAAGAATACTGAGGATCTTGTTAAGTCTTTGACACAATCAACACAAATCACCAAGCAAAACTAGATCGCACAAATCACACAAAGTACACCAAAATTTTCCCAGTTGGGGCTTTCGCCATAATCTGGGGGAGGAAGAACCGAGATGTTATTTCAACTAGAGAATATACAAGAATATTACAATTTTCACCACGACCATCTCTCAAGCCTAATTGGAACTTGGTTGCTGCTTACAATGAAGATACTCTCTCACCCTCTCATATGAAGTACTCTCTTTTTCTATTCGGCACTCAATAGAATCATATCGTTTTAAGAGCAGTTTACATTGTATTTATAGATCTAGATAAATCCTAGTTTAGATATCTTGATACAATAGCCATCTGATGTATACTGAAGAGATAAACATACAATTAGAATCGTACGATCTAATCAGAAGACGAAGTGGGCTTCAATCGAATAACCAAATTTGCACCCGAAAATTCTATCAGCGCCGCAAACGGTCAACCACACATAGTTGCGGTCGACCATAACTCCCAGACCATCAAACCGAGAAGGTATCAGCCGATCGCACAGTCGACCGTCCCTTTCTCTATTGGCTGCTACAGCTGCTGACTGTTTCTCCTTCTCTTTGATCCTTCGCTTCGAAACATCTACTTGTATCACCATCTTCTCTTCACACCGAACAAATATGCAAGACATAAAATCCAACAGGAACCTGTTCAGCCGAATCAAACTGAACATGCTTCGACTCGGTCCAGCTGAACTAAACAGGATATGTTTTTTATTTTCCTTTTTTTGGGATCTAGTTTGATTTTCAGATCCAAGCATGACTTCTACTTCTTCTGCTTCGCCTATCCACTCCAAACCTACTACATCCGAAAAATTATCGGGACCAAAAAATTATCAAACTTGGTATCTCTGCATGCTTGTGCTTCTAGGAGCTTATGACATTGCTCATCATCTTACGGAAGACCCGCCATCCACGATACCTCCTACTCCTTCGGACTCTATCGTTACCTCTTCCGCTACATCCACTTTAACTCTTAAAGAGTGGAAAACTCTAGATTCCCGAGTACAGGGTATTCTTTGTTACTCCACTGAGGTCTCCATCTGTTGTTAAATTGCTTTTCTTCCGCCTGCAAAGGCTATTTGGACACATTTTTGAGATATTTATAAGCAGTCCAGTCATGCTCCTAAGTATGCCTTGAATCAAGGACTTGCTGCAACTACTCAGGGTGATCAATCCGTATCGGATTTCTTTTCTTCTCTTCAGAATTTGTGGCTATAAATTGATGCACTTGAGGAGCCCTGCAAGGAGACAAAGTGTGTAGCATCGTGTAATAAAAAATTTCTTTATGAATTTTTTATGAGGCTTCGTCCAGAGTTCACAGTTATTTGCAATCAGCTTATATCTCGTGAGGCAGTTCCTACCTTGGAACATGCCAAATCAATTGTGTTGGCCAAGGAGACCAATCTTCGGACCACTACTCTTCTTCCTACACCACCGTTTACTCCTTTTGCGTTGGATGTCCCCTGACAAACACCTTTGTAGCATAGCTCGTCTTCCGCTTCATCTTCTTTTCGTCCAATGAAGCTAAAGAAACAATGTAACTATTGTCACCTTCCTAGGAACACCAAAGATCAATGTCGTAGGCTTTTGCACTTGAATCAGAGACCTCATATAGCTACTCAGGTTGAGACCTCTAATGCTTAACCCCATGATCAGCTTAGTCAGCTTATATCTCAGTAACTCAGTCATCAGCTCCATCAGATGTGCATCACTGCTCCCAGTGTCTCTTCTTTTTCTGTTACTCCAACTCAACCACCACAAGACATGAGTGCCACCACTTCGAACACGTCCTTGCAACCTACACGGTTGCTTGACTTAGGTGCTTCCTATCACATGAACTCTAATGCTTTTAATCTCCACAATTGTTCTCCTTCTTTATCTTTTAATTCTGTGAGTTCTGCCTCTGGAGATTCCCTTATTACACAACAAGGGAATTTCTCATCTCCAAAATTCTATATTCCCTCATTCCATCATGTTCCTAATTTATTTATGAACTTAATTTATGTTGGACAAATTGCTGATCATAATTGCACCATAACATTTGAATCTTCTTCTTATCTCATGCATGATAGCAAAACGGGGCATTACTTGGGGATGGCTGTAGGCATGATGGTACCTATGTCAAGGGTCACTTGCACATCCCAATTGGCAAAGCCTTCAACTCTACTGTTCCTAACATGAGTGTTTGACATCAGCGTTTAGGTCATTCATGTTCTTCTAGATTATCCTTTTTATTTCAGTCAAGTGTCTTAGGTAGTGTGTCAAAGCATTGTAATTCTAACCTTAATGACTGTATGGGTTGTCATCTCGACAAACAAACTCAGCTATCTTATCGTTTGAGTAATAGTTGTAGTTATGTCTTGTTCGAGCTTATGTATTCTGATGTTTGAGGGACTTTTCCTCATGTATCCAATTTAGGTAATAAATATTATATTATTTTCATTGATGACTACTCTCGTTTTACATGGATTTATTTCATGCATTCTCGTAGTCAATTTTTTAGTAATTACAAAACTTTGGTTACATTGACTGCCACACAGTACAATCTTAAGATAAAAGCATTTGGATCTGATTTTGGTGGAGAGTAAATGTCTACGGAGTTTAGAAATTTCCTAGCCACTCAAGGAACTTTTTCTCAATTGTTTTGTCTTGGTGCTCATGCTCAAAATTACACTGCCGAAAGGAAACATAGGAATATCGTTGAAACCACTAGGGCCTTGCTTCTTTCTGCCTCTATTCCTCCTCACTTTTGGGCAGTTGTCTACTTAATCTATTAGATATTATATTAGATATTATATTATGAGAGAGATTAGTTTAGTCCCATATCGAATAATGTATTGGTTTATTTTCCCCTTCTCTCATATATATAAGAGACATATTGTACTCAGTTTAATCAATCAATAAAGTATTTCTTCCTACCCCTAATTCTAACATGGTATCAGAGCCTATAGTCCTATAAGGCCTATACTATTTTCTATCATCGTCGTCGAGGTGGGGTGATTCTCGTCTTCATCGGAATCACTCCACCACCCAACATCTCTCTTCCTATAAAGACTCCAAAACCCTAGCCATCATCAACAACAAGATCCAAAAACTCTAGCAGTCATCAACTACCTCTACCGAAACCCTAGCCGCCATCAACAATAACAACAATCGACGTACACTGCACCAACTAACAGAACCAACAACAACCCGTTGGAATCAACCTCCAACTTCTGGCGACACCTTCAGCACCATCAACTCCAACTCTGACAACCTCTCAATCCAACTCCGTCGTCAATCCCGAACACCCAATCCCAAGAACCCAACTTCTCCGGTGGCATCCTCCTCTTCCCAACTCCGGCGACCCCACAACCCAAACTTCATCGCCAACAACAACAACATCCAACACTTCCCTTCTCCACTATCTTCATCCCCGTCTGCAATCGTCAACAACAACAACAACCCAACCTCCCTTGTCCTGACGACCACCAACTCCCAAATTGGATATGCAACTCCCACATCCAGCAATCAAACCCTACCTAGAATCCATCACCGTAGCCTGATGTCAACCTACTTCAAACCCGCTCGAAATCTTCCTTCAAACCCATCATTGAAATCCCACCCTAAAACCTTAGACGCCTTCTCCTTCTCCTTGCCATCGACCTCTGCATCCCAAAATCAACTCCCGACCTCCCCAAAACACAACTCCAAAGATCCCTGAACACCATCAACCTCACCACCGACCCCGAAAACCCTAACCGCTACCTCTTCGAAACCCTAGCCGCCATCACTTCTTACCCAGATTAAACAACAACAACAACAAAGCCTTTTCCCAACTAGTTGGGGTTGACTACATCAATCCTAGTTTTCCATTCTGCTTGGTTTAACGCAATATCTTTTGTAAGGTCACAAGCTATCATATATTTTCTCACCATTTCCACCCAAATTAGTTTAGGACTTCCTCTACCCCTAACTCTACCATCAATACTTATCAAATCACTCTTTCTAACGGGGACACTACTAGGCCTACGTGTGACATGTCCAAACCACCTGACTTAACTTATCTTGGATTGGAGCTACCTTTAGCATGTCTTGTATATACTCGTTTCTAATTCTATCATTCCTTGTTTAACCACATATCCATCTTAGCATCCTCATCTCCACTACACTTATATTTTGGACATGTTGTTTCTTTGTTGTCCAACATTCTACTTCATACATTATTGTTGGTCTAACAGCTGTCCTATAAATTTTTTCCTTCAACTTCAAAGATATATGTTTTTTACACAAAACACCATTGGCACTTCTCCACTTAAGTCACCCTGCTTGGATCCTATGTATAACATCTTCACAAAACAACCTATCTCTTTGTATGATCAAGTCTAAATATCAGAAATGGTCTTTCTTAGGTGTCTTTTGACCATCAATCTTCACTACTTCCTCAGTTGTGTTCTGAATATCACTAAAATTACACTCCATATACTATGTTTTAGTTATTCTTATCCTAAAACCTCTAGCTTCCAAAGTTTCTCTCCATAATTATAATTTAGCATTGACAGCTGCTCTAGTCTCGTCCACTAAGACGACGTCATCGGTAAAAAGCATACACCAACGCACCTCATCTTGTATTCCTCGCATTAATTCATCCATGACCAAAGTAAAGAGGTAGGGGCTTAAAGCTGAATCTTGTTGTAAACCTACTGTAATGTTAGGTTTCGAATGCAATCACAAATTAAATACACAGTGGAAAAATTACAAAAAAATCGAACCTAGCCATGGATCTAAGGGAAAACCATAAATCGTGTTTAGGAGTTATACCTCAAAGATGGATTTGCTGTCTCCACAGTGTGCCGATCACAATACTGCAATATTGCGGTGCCTCTATAGTATCCACACAAACGGAACGAAAAACGGCCCTTCCTCAGACCGTGGTTCTAGTTGCGGGAAGGGGATGTTCCTCCTCACGATCTCCCTCTCTCACTTTCTGTGACCGCTATGGTTTTTTTTCATGTGTCTTTTCCACAAGTACATATCATAGATATTGGTGCAGAAAACCAATCCTAAGAGAGTAATGAGGTTGTTGGACTCACAATCTGACCTGGGTTAGATTCGTGTGTAGGTCTTCCAACTTTAGTTGGTCTATTTAATCTAATTAATTATCCAACCATGTCAGAAATCCATGTCTTACTAGGATTCCCAATTAAGTTCATCTCCTAATTTTAAATTCCAATTTCGATCTATTCTAAGTATGTGACCCTGTAAGTTCCCATTACGTTGACAGTAATACTAAAATTCTATTTTTGTGTTACAAACAGTGAGCAGTATCTAGCAATACATCACTTCTACTCAAGTAACGAGAATGCCAGTAATTTTACATAACCTATCCGTGATCAATGTTACCATGTAGTCTAGTCCTTTTGTCCACATATCTTAATTGACCAGAGGGCATAAAGCATGTCACCATTGTATAGTTCAATCTTAGATTTCTTGATGTTCGATTATACTTACATAATACAAATGAGCTGAATATCTCATATTGACTCATTTGAGCACGACCATACATTTTGCAGTCTCACTCAATCAAGGTGTCTGTAGATATCACTCCTGTTATGTAGGAGGAAAAAATCCTATCTACGTCACTCACATCCCTCTGCATGATGTGTAGTATATACAGTAGTCGACTTTATAATCACTTTATTACAGGCAACGTTTGACGGTATTAAGAAATATAACTTCTTATGTAGGGAACCGTAGTGACTTCAAGCCAAAGGACTACGTACACAATGGTCACTGTGAGAACTGCTTATGACACTCACGTAACGATCCATGCAGCGTTCTCATGGTGGGTCAGTCCATATATTATTACTCTAATATGTAACAATGTAAAGACTTGATATCTCATATCCATGACCCGTGAGAATGATCATCAATTTACGCACACACTAGTTTCTATATATTATCATTATCCTAATTCACAATAATACTTGGCTAGGGACATTTAAGAACAGTGTTCTGATTTCAGCCAATAGGAACTCACAATCAAGTCATGCACTTGATATCCCATGACATTGAACATACTATTTTAATGACTTCATTATGTTCATTTAATTTAAAATAAATAATACAATAAATGAAATGCCTAAATATGAAATAAATGTCATGATACAATGTAAACTAGTAATGTAAATACACAACTGGCATCTAGGGCATACACCAACATGTAATAGGAAAATCACTGGTCTTTCATATGGTTGTTCTAATTTTGGTCGTTGCCCCTTCATACATATCCTTAATTACCTCAATGTACCGAATAGTTACTCTTTTATTATTTAACACCCACCATACTATGTCTCTAGGGACTTTATTATATGTTTTTTTTCTAAATCTATAAAAACCATATTCCAAATCCAGATTCCAAACCCTAATATCCTATCATCTCTTTTCAAACTCGACCCATTTCCAAAAAAAACCCTCAAACCCAATATCCCTACCCACATCCACACCCGACCCTTTTACCAAAAAAATAAAACTTCCTTACAGGTTCTTCAGCTTCTACAGTCCCGCTTCCGCATCCAGCTCCCACTACAACTCACACGGGTTAATCCATCATGAGTTTGAGAGGGGGAGATCCCAACATCATTCCAGATCTGTAACATCCCGTAATATATATATAGGGTTTGGAATCTGGATATATATATATATATATATATATATATATATATATATATATATATATATATATATATATATATATATATATGCTCAGTTGAAAATGAGTTTGTTTTCACGGGTTGAAAAATAGCGATCTGGGCCGTTGGATCGATCTTGATCGTGATCAGCGGCTCAGATCGCCTCCGCCCATCACCCGTTATCACTTAAGCGGCGGAGGATTATTTTGGAAATTTTGTCTCAAATAACTTTTTGTAACACCCCGCAAAATTGAAAACGACAATTTTGCCCCTGGGTGTTACGCACATATATTTTGTAATGTGTTTCACTACGTATTTTGGATTCGTACTATTTATACATTTTCCGGATTGATTTCAGTCAACTAAAATATAATATTTCAATCCCTGGGATTTACGTGCTTTTTACGTGTTTTGATGCACGTGTTTCCACCACTACGTATAATATTTTCTATAGGTTTAAATTATTTATTTTTATGTATTTAAATCTATTTTATAAAACTGAAATTTATTTTCCCCTTGTTTTGATTAAAATGCATTTTTCGATTTTCCGCACGTATAATGCACGTACTTTCTACGTGCAGTGATTTCATCATGAAATACATAAAATTAGTAAATATATTTTTCTTATATTGTTTTCGATCATATTTAATAATTTTTCATTGATAAAATCAATTTTCGCATTTTCATGTTTTACGTGTGACGCACGTGTTTTCGATAAACGTATCTAAGTGTATTTGTTTTCAAAATAAATTTCGGAATGTGTGTAACACCCGTGCTTTTCAAATAATATAAGCAGTAGTACATATATTAATAGAGTATACATATGTTAGTTGAAAAGTAATATGCTGTATATATGAATGGTGTATGGTATATAAAAAAAAAAAAAAAAAAAGAAAGAAAAGTGGATGGGGGCCCACGGTAAAATATGTGCAGCATGAATTGTTGTTGTTGGGCTGTTTACAAAGAGTGGAATGGCATATATGTATTTATATAACATAGGCATATGGGCTTGGCTTATATGGATGAATAGTGTGAAGAAGGAGGGGGCCCACGATGGAGATCAAAACATCAAAACAACACACAAATGTGCTGGATTGAATTGTTGGCCGGGTTGTAATTATGGAGTGGCCGGTTCTTGTAGTGGGAAGATATGAGAAGTTATGGTTAGGAGAGTGGGGAGATGAAGAGTTGAGGGGTTTTGGAAGTTAAGTTTTTGAAGAGGTGGGAAGATAAAAAAAATGGGAGTTTTAGGAGTTAAAAATATGAAGAGTTAGCAGATTAATTTAGTAATTTATTAGGTGGGTAATTTTGCAAATTGAACCCTCTACAAACCCTATAAATAGCACTTCTCTTCTTCTCATTTCACACACCAAAAAGAATAGAAAATCAAGAGAAAGAAAAGAAAAAGAGAAGAGAGTGTTGTGCTTGGAGGCCATTGCTAGGAGGAGAAGAGCTAGGAGTCTTGGAGCTAGAAGTGGTGATCATTTTTCCAATTGTTCAAGCTTCAAAAGGTGGGTGATTTCTTACTTTCTAGTTGTAGAAATATCATGCTAAAAATTATAAATTAATCTTATGAGATGATATTGTTATGTAGGTAATTTTTATGCTAAAATACATGCTATGAATAATATGGGATTTTGATGTTTGATACCATGATTCATGTTAAAACTTCATCTTGGGAAAATGTATGTTTTGAATGAGATATGAAAAGTAGATTTAATTTACACTTTTGTATGTGATGAAAAATGAGTAGTAAAACATAAAAGTGGGTGTTCTCTACTTTCTAATTATAGATAATATCATGCTAATTAAAAAGAAGAAATGCTTTATATTATGAATCTTGTTTATATGCTTAGGAAATTTGTATGTGTTGAATATACGATTCATGTGTAATAGTGTTATACTAAATTTATACTTGATACCATGATTAGTCAAATGAAGGAAGGAAGAAAGGTAAATTAGAATGCTACCACAAAATATATCTACTATTGCATGTTGTTATGTAAAAATAAAATTTTTTTTTTCATAAAAGAATTATCCTTGATGATTAAGAGACTTGTTCGTCTTTATTGCCAAGTTTAATTAGTTTGATGGGAGCACATAAACTAGTCTTCATGAATAAAACTCTTAGAAATCAAGTTTTGAGATAAAGGCAAAATCTATATCTAGAATGAGAAGGGAGATTATTTAAAAATAGAAATATATTTTAAAAAGAGTTTGAAATGAGTTTTGCTACTGTTTTCTTTTAAAATTTATCTCAATCTAAAAGTTTATATCAATATCATAAAGTTTTGGATTTTGGGATAAACGATTTTTTTTTTTGGGGGGAAAAAGAGACAATCTGAGAACAGTATGAACAAAACTAAAGTAATACAATCTTTAATCAGTAGTTGCAAGTAGATCTATTGGTTAGTGAGTGAGCCATAGGGCTGTCACTGTTGCTGGTAGTAGGTGCGGGATTCGAAACTTATAATCCTCAATTTGTTTTGATTTTGTTTAAAATACCCAGAACCCGAATGTTGATACATGAGAGTTTCGGCCTGCCTCTATGACAAGAAAGTCACAAAGACTACTTGGTCAGTGGGGTACCATTAAAGTGGTTGCCGGCTGTTGCCTGGTTCGAATCCCACGGTGCCCCAATACATTTTTTTGGGTTTTAAGAAGTTTTATATAAAAAAAAAAAGAAAATAATTCCCGAAACTGACCCACTGTGGAAAGTATTTACCCGACTGGTCCACTTTTGAAAATATTTACCAAAGTTAGTCCAGAACTGGTTCACTTTCGAAATTATTTAGGTTGAGGACAAATTACACTAAGAGGTTCTTCCTTTATAGTAGTAGAGATGCAAATGAGATTGCAAGTGATAAAATCATGTTTGTGAAAAGGATAAATTTTTGGGAGATAGATGTTGAATAAAATGGTTTCATGAGAAAGAATTATTATTAAGGAATTATAAATCGTGATGTAATAAGATATCATATGAGTTTGAAATTTGTGAATGGGTTATTATTTGCTATGAATAGCTAGATCATGATTAGTGGCAAGACTAAGAAATGAATACTTGTAGATAAGTGTTAAGACAAGATTGTGATCTTTTGTGAATGAATTGAAAGATGAAATTATTTAGGTTTAAGAGATGATTATGAAAGGGTATATGTACCCATGTTTCTTGTACATGAAAGCTTATGACTTTGAGTTAGTAAGACCTCGATACCGGCATTATTGAAATAAAAGAATGTTGAGTTGTGATTTGGAGATGTGGTTATGGAGCCATCTCGTATTTGTTGACTAAGTTCGGTAGGAGGTAAAACTAATTCTTTGAATGGAAATTATTCATGTCTTGAACTCAAGAAAATTTAGGCACATAAGTGAAGATGTAGTAAACTTAGGGAAACGTAAGTGGGGTGCTCTATATAGTTGTTGGTGGACTCCAAGACTATAGACCCAGTTGGTGGACTGAGGTTGCCCTGTGGGAGACGGATTATTATATTTTAGTCCGGGACTATGAGGACGGGTCAGCGGTGGACTCCGGGATCTTGAGTAGTCGGACGGATGGATTTTTGTGTTTACCGTCTCCAATGTATATATATATATACTGGGCTAGAGGGTCACATACGGGACGGTTCGTACGATGTGGAATCTGTTATAACAGCTGTTGGTGGACTCCAAGGCTGGGATTCACATTCGTGGAATAGTCTGAACTTTGTTTTGCTACCGGGTAGTTTTCATGGCGAGGGATCGAGCCCTGTATTGTGAAGAACGTAGGCGCTTGCCCTCGGACCTATGTAGTATGGGATGCATAGAATCCGAACAAGTGTGCATTAGTGTCATCCTAGCGTAGAACGGTATGCATTAGGCATTAAGACATGACATACACTTATGTTTAGAATAATCACTTTTGACACTTTATATGTTCATTCAATCTTTTTTTGTGATTTGTTAAAGTATGAGACCGTTATACTATTCCCGGCATAGAGAGGATAGCCGTGTATAACATTTCGTCAGTTGCAAGTAACTGACGTGCCCACAGATTGACATGCAGGTAAAGGACCATTCATGGAGCTATAAAGTGAATATGCTGATGCTGTTTTATTTTAAAGATGTTGTAAATGTTTTATTATAAATTTCATTCTTCCGTTGTGTAAAACCAAGTGTAAAGGAACTCTGATGTATTGTGAATGAAAAGTTTTAAATTCCTTATAAAATTGTACGAAGTGAAGTAAAGATCCTGTGAAATCCCGAGTTTGTCCTTATTTGAAATTCGGGGTGTTACAGTTTTCGCCTGATTCGCTCTAAAAAATTGAATTAACCTATGCCGTTGTTCCCAACAACGGCCTAGGCTATAAAATTTGTTGTTCCCAACAACGGCCTAGGTTATAAAATTTGAGAACAAGGCCGTTGTTCCAAACAACGGCCTATGTTCTCAATTTTTATAAACAACGGTCTTATTCTCAATTTTTATAACCTAGGCCGTTGTTCCTATCAACGGCCTAGGTTCATTCATTTTTTTAGAATCCGTGAGGCGAAGAGTTATTTGGGCCGAAATTTCCAAATTAACCCTCTGCCACTTAAGTGAGATGGGTGATGGGCGGCTTAGATCTGAGCCGTTGATCACGATCAAAAGCGATCCAACTGCTCAGATCGCTGTTTTCCAACCCGGTGAAAACAAACCCGTTTTCAATAGAGCATTTCCCATATATATATATATATATATATATATATATATATATTAAATGGCTTGATGGAATAATGGTAATTAAGTATAAAATGGAGGGGGCCCACCGTTGTGTAAACAACAAAGAAAGGTGCTGTTGGCTGATGTCGTCGCTGATGTCAGCACCTAGGGGGGCCCGCCCGCCTGTTTGAAAATAGCTGAGAGCTGTGCTCTCCTTTGATGACGTGGCTTAGGGACCCACCTTGGGGCTTCGGCTGTGCAAAAACTTGTGAGGAAAAAGAGTAGAGAGAGTATTAAGGAAATAGTCCTACATCGGGATTTGCAAGAAATTAATTAGCTATAAATAATATAGCCTATGATCAAAAGTCACCAATCTGGTTAATCATCTTTTAAGAGGCAGTCTGTGGTGGGCAGTTGTATTATACTATAAATAATTGGTCTAATAAATTGTATAAATTGTCTGAGCTGGGGCAGGGGCGTTACAAGATCCCAACACTACTACTTCTTCTACTTCTCTGTTCCGGGGTGAGATCCCAACATGCACCAACAGTGCCCCAATACGACATACTACTTCTTCTCAGTTCGGGGGTGAGATCCCAATATGCATTAACAGTGCACCACTACAACATTCTACTTCTCAAGCCAGGGGTAAGATCCCATCACAGTTCGGGATATGGAGATCCTACCACAGTTCGGGATATGAAGATCTCAGCAGTGCACCACCATTACTTCCTTCCACTACTACTACTACTATTCTCAAGTCCGATGTGAGATCCCAACACATGCACCATCGAGCACCTTCTCTGCGCCATCTACTTGAGCGTCGTTTTTGCATCACAGTTTGCTGTCCCTGTCACATGAGCATCGTCAATATTTCAAACTCATGTTGTTTGAACCAACTTGAGTTTGAGAGGGGGTATTACATATTATATTAGATATATATTATGAGAGAGATTAGTTTAGTTCCATATCGAATAATGTATTGATTTAGTCTTATCTTCTCTCCTATATATATGAGACATATTGTACTCATTTTAATCAATCAATAAAGTATTTCTACCCATCCCTAATTCTAACATAATCAATATCCAGCCTTCGATTTCCATTGGTGGCGATACTCATTTCTCTCTACTCAAGGTCAACCACCATCGTATAACCATCTTCAAATTTCTTGTTGTGTCTATTATGTTCTCCTTCATATTCGTGAATGTAACAAATTATCCGAGAAATATGTTGGGTGTGTATTCCTTGGTTATGATCCCGATCGAAAGGGCTTGTTGCTATGATCCCAAAGCAAGATGTCATCGTGTGTCTTGTGATGTTCACTTTGTAAATGGTTGATTCTACTTCTGTAAAATTGACTCTCCTACATTTGATCCTCAATCTTTGGATTTTCTATATCTTTCTTCCACCTTTCTTGATTCCTCTCCTATGATTCTAGCACCGCTTTCTATCATACCCACAACCACACAAGAGTTGTCCTCCTCTCTTTCTGGTCATGTACCATCTCCTTCCTTAGCTCATCGTCATATTCAACCACTTTCGTATCACTTTACTGTCGTGCTCGATCCATGAAACATGAACCACCAAGTGCCTTCATCGACTCCTACAGTGCCTCCACCTACTATTCCCCTTGAACCTCGCTATCCTATGAGGTCCCACCATCATCCTCTTCGACTTACTTACCCATCCCTGGGTAATCCAGAGTCTGATCCTTTCCTTGTTGCTATTCATTCTCAAATTAAACCTCAAAACTTCAAAGAAGTATCACAGGGTACTGTTTGACAACAGGCTTCTGTTTGGCAACATGCTATGACAGATGAGTTAGATACTTTAAGCAGAACAAACGCTAGGCAGCTCTATCTCCTTCACCGATTACATGCAAGTGGGTATATAAGATCAAAACCCAGTCTAATGGCACTATTGAGCACTACAAGGCTCATCTTGTTGAGGTTTTCAACAAGAATATGAAATTGATTATCGGAAGACTTTGCACCCGTTGCACACATGACCACAGTTAGGATTATTGTTATTGTTATTGCAGTCCGTAATTGGCCTCTGTGGCAGTTGGATGTGAAGAACCTTCTTACATGGTGAGCTTCGTGAAGAAGTTTATATGCTTCCTCCACCTGGTGTACATCACCCACCCAAATATTGTATGTCATCTTCGATGTGCACTCTATGCTCTCAAATAGGCTCCGCTAGCTTGATTTGAGAGTTTTAGTTCCACAGTTTGCTCTGCTGGCTTTCGTTAGATTGTCCATGATCCAGCCATGTTTATTCACTCATCTGAAAAAGATCGCATAATTTTGTTGCTATATGTTGATGATATGATTATTACCCTGGACATATTCAGACTGTGAAAACTTATCTAAAGAATCAGTTTGCCATGACTGATCTTGGCCTGCTACGATATTTTCTTGCCATTGAAGTTACTTCTAATGACCATGGCAATCTTCTTTCTCAACAAAAATATACTATAGATCTTCTAGCCCATGCAAATATCTCTTATACTCATACTGATACAACTCCTATGGAACTCAACTTGAAGCTTCGTGCAACAGATGAGATTCCTCTTCCTGATCCTACTCGATACTGACATCTCATGGGTAGTCTAGTCTATCTCACCATTACTCGACTAGATATTTCTCGTGTGGTGCATGTTCTCAGTCAGTTTGTGTCTGCTCCTATATCTATACACTATGGCCATCTGTTTCGGGTGGTTCGCTATCATCGTGGAACGATCACTCGATCCCTATTCTTCTCCAAGTCCTATCCTCCAGCATTGAAGATCTTTACTGATGCCACATGGGCTAGTAATCTTGATGATATGATGTCCATCACTTGCTATTGTATGTTTCTTGGGACTTCTCTCATTTCTTGGAAGTCCAAGAAGCAGACTACACTCTCATTCTAGTTTGGAGGCTGAAGTTTATTCTCTTGCCGCAACCACAACAGATGTAGAATAATTACGATGGTTACTATATAATTTTGGTATTGTTTCGAAGTCCACTCCCGTATTTTGTGACAATACTAGTACCATCATAATTTCCTCTGATCCACTCAAGTATAAACTCATTAAACATATTGGTTTTGATGCTTTCTTCACCTGGAAACGCGTTCCTAAGGCTATATCCTTTCAGCATTTGCCTTCCAAAGCTTAGTGTGTGGATTACTTCACGAAATCTCAGACAAAGGGCCAAATTCAGACGTTCTTTGCAAACTCACTATTGCTTATCAACCATGAGTTTGAGAGTAGCTGTTAATATATATATGTATGTATATATTCTCTAGTCTAGTACGAGTATAACCTATTTTAGATGTACTCTTATATAGTTAGCTTGTGTGACATAATAGAATGATTTTACTTTCTCTATCTCTGTTAACATTGTCTTCCCTTATGTTCTAGTATTTGACCTATGGTCACTTTCGACAAACTATTGACTGCAACTTTATTATTATCTCCGATTTTTTTTGTTGGTCTGGTTGTCAAGTCTCACTTTTTCTTTCTTCCTTGACTTTCAGAATAAAGGACGTTAAAGTAATAAGTTATCCTGTCATCTTAATTTCTGCAAATTGGCTCTCAAAATGTCATTGTTAATAGAAGATATTTGTTGAGTTTTGTATTTGTAATAAATGTCCAAATCACAATTTTAAACAACCTGCTGTTATCAGTATAGAATCATCAAAGATTGGTATAGAGTCAACTTCCAAATTTACACACAAATTCGATTTCCCCCCTTTATTTTCAAGATATCATTGTTCTGCGCGGAAAAATTAACAGCCGTCATCTATGTCAATCTACCTTATATCATGCTCAAATATTTGAATCCATACATCTAATATCTAGTTTATAAGAGCATCTACTATCGTTGCTGCTAAAATATAGGTATTTGGTAATTGAAAAATAGCAATGAACGAGTATCGATACAATCGTTAGAGCTAAATTTAGCCAAAAAAAGTCAAAAAAATTCAGACGGAAGATTATCCTCCATCTAACAGTATTTAATTTTTTTTAATATTAAAAAATTGTTCGACGGAAGATCTTCCGTTTGACCAATTTTATTATTATTTTTTAAAAAATTGCCAGACGGAAGATCATCTTCCGTTTGGCCATTTTTTTTAAAAACAAAATTTTAAAACCAGACGGAAGATGATCTTCCGTTGGGATTTTTTTTTAAAATTTAAAATTGGGTAAATGGCATTTTGGTACATATTTGGATGGCAATTTTGGTAATTTGTGAAAGATTTTGAAAGAGAAATATGTGGGACGGAAGATCAAGCATTTTCTTTTTTTATTTTTTATTTATTTATTCAAATGGCATTTTGGTAATTATTTTGATGGCATTTATGTATTTTTTTTGAAAAACTATAATAAAGAATTTGGCGGACGGGTCCGTCCTCATTTAATATTAAAAAATTCAAAGACGGAAGATCTTTTTCTGTCTTTTATATTAGACGATTGCTATAATCCTCTGCCATATCTAGCAGCTCAATGGTCATTACTTTTTCAAAAAATAGATTTTTAGCAAATGAAAGTAAAGACAAAATTGCTAAATAATAGATTTTTTGACTTTTTAGAGCATCAACAATGGTGTTTCTCATTTTTTAGAAAATGGCAGCTACAGTAATAAAAAATAGGTAATATGTCTGCAGTGGTTGTTTGCTAAAATTTTGCTAAAATTTGAGAAAGACGACAAATGTTATTTTGTCCGTTTTTTTTAACAGTTAATTAATTAATGATTAGATATTAAAATAGGTTAATAAAATAAATTAAATAATAAAATATAACCTAAACCTAATTAATTACACACTAAAATAGGATTTCCACTAACCTAATGGCCCTGCTTTGCTGGACGGGATATGTTGTCCCGTCCAAGCATCCCGTCCAAGCAAATTTTGCTTGAAACGGGACAACATGTCTCGTTTCAGCATTTTTTTTCATACGGTACATGTTATACCGTTTGATCATTAAAAAAAAAGGGCAGACGAAACAACATGTCTCGTCGATCCCTTTAAAAAATTAAAAACATAGGGACGGAACAACATGTTCCGTTCTCTATAATTTGAGAATCGCAATTTCGTTTCTCAAAAATAAGAAGCGACTGTAGCGAATTTGTTATTTTATGAAAAAATAGCAAACGACTGTAGCACCTTATTTCTCAATAAATGAGAAATTGACAAATATAACAAACGATTGTGGATGCTCTTAGCGAACCAGAGTGGAGGATGCTCTAATGTCAGTTGAATTGAGGTTAGCATCTGAAATCTCTAAATTCATGAATTATTAAAATTGATATGATGGATATTCTTGTACTATATTTTCATTCTACTAAGCGAAAAGGGTGATTGGTAGGGCTGCAATCGAGCCGAGCCGAGCCGAATACCTTCAGGCTCGAGCTCGGCTCATTTACGAAACGAGCTTATTTTTGAGTTCGAGCTCGGCTCGAGCCGAGCTTTGACCGTATTCGAGCCGAATAGCTCGCGAGCTTAGC
The DNA here is from genome assembly GCA_017893485.1 of Hemerocallis citrina. Lineage (NCBI taxonomy): Eukaryota > Viridiplantae > Streptophyta > Magnoliopsida > Asparagales > Asphodelaceae > Hemerocallis > Hemerocallis citrina. The sequence continues at coordinate 460,430,571 of CM030358.1, read as the reverse complement.
CTAAAAAAAAAAAAATTCAAGCTCGAACTTAGCTCGTTTACGAAACGAACTTACTTTTGAGCTTGAGCTCGGTTATAACTGAGCTTTGACCGAGCTCGAGCCGAATAGCTCGCGAATAGCTCGATTCGTTTGCAGCCCTAGTGATTGGTCAATGGAATTTTGTACTAATCCACCGACAGAAAGGAGAATCCTCCCTCCCATTCGTTTATTAAATAACCCAAGCAAGATGACACTGGGCAGGAACAAAAGCTATACTATTGAGAGGAGCACTAAATTTTTGCATTATTAGTGTCATTTTCTAACATTTAGGAAGTGTCTCCTTTCTTGTGTCAGATATTTCCATATGATTTCACAAGACAGTTTATCATTGTTTAAGCTAAATTATTGAAAATGTATAACTTTTTGGACCCTAAAGATGTCACCTCCCGAAAGTTAAAGATGTATGAAAAGATCATTCGTTACAAGTAAAATTTGCGGTACCTAGAGCATCCAGGGCCGTGAATGTCAAAAAATGAATAAATACATATTTATGTTAGAAAATGAGTGTTTTAGACACCACTCACGAACCGATTTTTGAGCAATTTTTTGAGTAAGATCCTCAATAAATTATTGAGAGATCTTGATTGATTTGTGTTCTCCTTCTTGAGTAGATCAAAATCATATATTGGTTTGCTAAAAACGGTTAAGGGGTGAATGAGAAATTGTCTCTCAAAGTGAGACGTTTTCATTCTTGAAATGGGTTAAGGGAACAAAGTCCCACATCGGACAAATCAAAGGAAATGGAAGAGGATATATAGTAATCTCCTTCTAAGCATTGTAAGATGGCTAGAAGAGAGGCTCTCTCTCGCGTGCGTGCAAGGGGGGGGTGCAAATCACGGATCGGAATAAAATGACGGACTTTGACCCCACTCCGTGCAGAGCCATTTTTTGTAACGGCATTTCTCTACCGTAAGGCAGTAAATTATGTCTGCCGTTACAGTTTCGGCATTCAATTCGTTGTCTTCCGTTACAATGAAGGTATTAACAGCCTTGTCTGCCGTTACAGTTTTAACCCAGGCTCTATAAATAGAGGTCTCCCCTCTACTTTCTTCCCTGCACAAAAACATATCTTCTTTCTCTCCTTCTCTAAGTTTTCTTCTGTACTGCTCTTCGGTTCTGGTTTTATTGGTAAGTCGGTGATAGGGTTCAAGCGCTTATACTCAGTTTGGGAGTGCTACGTGGTGCCTACGTGATCGTTCCAAGTCGTTGCATCCTGGGAGACAGACGCCTTCGTTCATTCCAGCAACCGGAAGAGGCAAAATTTGTTTTAAGGATACTGTGTGATACACAGGCCTTGACTTCTCAAGTTGTAATCTTCATTTGTTCTTGTGAGTTATAAATAGAGGCCTCCCCTCTACTCTCTTCCCTGCACAAAAACAGATCTTCTTTTTCTCCTTCTCTAAGTTTTCTTCTGTACTGCTCTTTGGTTCTGGTTTTATTGGTAAGTCGGTGATAGGGTTCAAGCGCTTATACTCAGTTCGGGAGTGCTATGTGGTGCCTACGTGATTGCTCCAAGTCGTTGCATCCTGGAAGACAGACGCCTTCGTTCATTCCAGCAACCGGAAGAGGCGAAATCTGTTTTAAGGACACTGTGTGATACACAGGCCTCGACTTCTCAAGTTGTAATCTTCATTTGTTCTTGTGAGTTGTTTACTTAAATTTTTTCTTTCTTTTGTTTCGGTTTACTTTCTCTTCTGTTCTCTTCTGTTCTCTTCTATGTTTTCTGTGCCTCTATATCTTTTGATTGTAAAACAAATTTTATAAATAATTTTTGTAACAATTTACATATAGTTTTTTTTAGCATTAGCTGCAGTGCGTACAATGCTATTTTATAGCAATTAAAAAAAAAACAAAAACAAGAAGGAAGTTGAAGTTGTGTCGGAAGAAAAAAAAAATCAAAAAGTGACAGACGGATCTAGAAGATCCGTCCCACGGTTTTTTCAAATTATTTTCGATTTTTAAAAATAATTTAGACCATTTTTAGTTGGAAAGAAAAAGAAAATGCAGGGCCATCCCACTAGACGGAAATACAAGTTCCGTCCGAGGGAAATTTATTTTTTGGAGGGTTTTTAATTACAAAAGATTAATTTTTTTGGAAGCGACGAAAATTGAAGTTGCATCAGTGAATTAAAAAAATATTTTTTTTTTGTGAGACGGAATTTTAAGTTGCGTCCTTTATAATATGCATTTCACAATTATATCTACTCTCATTTATAGCAATCTACTGTTCTTTTTTTGTCAAAAAATACATAAATAGTAAACGACTGCAGCTGGTCGTTTGCTATAAAATACATTTAATGCATAAATAGCACACGACTGTGGATGCTCTTATGATTAATTAATCTCATCCTAACATCTTCTAACTTGATTTCAGATGATCAGATGCAACGTATCCCCATCACTATATTTGTTAAAAAAATTCTGATCATTTAAAGGGTGACTTTTAACAAAGCATTTGATCACATTTTGACATATATTAAATTGGATTTATTTATTTATTTTTGGGAGACCAGAAATAATAAATTGAATTTAAAAGAGGAAGTAGACGTGAAGCCTCCTAGAAATAAATTAACTTTGTATAGTGCATACCATGGACATAAAAGCAAATATTCCCTCAACTTTTGTTTAGGAATCTTGACAACAAAGCATGGAAACCTTAGTAAATGCATCAAGTTGCTCTCAAACAATCCAATAACATATGATGTTTTTTTAATACCATGAATTTTTCAATGGTTAAATTCGAAAAAACACCCCTCAACTCTCCGATTCTGAAATACACCTCTTAATTTTTCGGGCTAATGTGGCCGCAACAGGTCTCAGAAAAAGAATTGCGAGCGTATTCCGGGTCGAGGAGTTTGATGATGAGGAGATCGAGATCGGGCCAACGATCGATTAATAGCTAGCACGACCTACTCTGATCATAGGTACCCATCACCCCAGGATTTGTTGGGAGGATATAATGTATTTTTTTGCAGCTACTCTATGTTTCTTTTGTCTCACCCATCATGTTCGGGGTGGAGTTTATGTACTTTTATTTTTTTATGACTTTGTGGAATTTTTGACCAAAAAACCCACTTTTTGAAAGTTTTTACCAAAACGACCCACTTTCGAAAGTTTTTACCAAAACAACCTACTCGCTAACTGAGTTAGTGACCCTAGTGAAAACAGGATCGCTAACTGAGTTAACGAGTGTATACGTTGCCTTTTTCTTCAGGTTTCACCACTTAGAAAAAAACCCTGAAGAAAAAAGTCAAGTATGCACTCGCCACCTCAGTTAGCGACCCTGTTTTCACTAAGGTCGCTAACTCAATTAGCGAGTGTCATACAAATGAATTGAAAAAAATATATTTTGTCTTGTATTATAAAAAAAATCATTGGGTTTAGAGTCGCTATCTCAATTGGCGAGTGTGTTTGTACCACATTCGCTAACTGAGATAGCGAGTGTATTGACTTGAAGAAAAATATATTTTGATTTAGACTCACTGTCTTAGTTAGCGGGTGTGGTACAAACACACTCGCTAACTGAGATAGCGAGTCTAAATCCAATTCGTTTGTACCACACTCGCTAACTCAGTTAGCGACCTTAGTGAAAACAAGGTCGCTAACTGAGATAGCATGTGTATACTTGATTTTTTTCCTTCAGGTTTCACCATTTGAAAAAAAAAACTAAAGAAGAAAGCTAAGTATACACTCGCTAACTCAGTTAGCAACCTTGTTTTCACTAGGGTCGCTAACTGAGTTAGCGAGTGGGTTGTTTTGGTAAAAACTTTCGAAAGTGGGTTGTGTTGGTAAAAACTTTCAAAAAGTGGGTCATTTTGGTCAAAAATTTGACTTTGTAGTGGGCTCAGTACTCTGAGTTTGTTTTATTAACCCCTTATTAATGAAACAGGGTGGTCAGACTCGACCTTTTCTTCAAAAAAAAACTTTTTGAGTTGAACGGACCAAAGTGATGTTGGATGAGAATGAACCAAACTACCTTAAAATGTTGAGGAGTGTTTTTTCAGAATCTGATAGTTAGGCAATGTTTTTCCAGAAATGCATTTAGGGTCCCTTTGTCTCAAATGTGTGTTTGGTTTGAAGTTTTTTTCTTTTTTCTTTTTCCCAAACCTAAAAACGTGTTTGGTTAGGGTGTTTTCTGAAAAGAGTTTTCACAAAACTCCAACTTCAGTCATTCTCTCTCTACACGAGCGCAACCTTACATTTTTAGAAAACTGTTTTTGAAAACTCCAACTTGTTTGGTTAGAGTGTTTTTAGAAAACTGTTTTCAAAACAACAAACCAAACGCATTTGCCTTTTAAAATTTATGTAATAGGCCCTTAATCATAGTGGAGCACATCAAACTTGCAACTGAAGTCAACTACCATAATCCCGTCTAATTATGGGCTTGGGAAAAGTTCAAAGTGAGGTGATTAAATTTCTTCATGCCTAGCACCAAAGGAGAGCTTTGGCAATAAGTCGGGGTGTTTGGTCGATGTAGGTATAGCCATGGTGGCGAGAATACTGAATCAGATCAAATTTGGTGATGTTAGAGCATCTCCAATCGTTTTTGCTATTTAGTCATTTTTGAAAAATAGCAATGGCAAATGAAGTGTTTCCCCGCAATCTTCGTTTGCTATATTTTGAGAAACAATATTAAAAAATGAAACAACATTACATGATTGTTGCGTTTGAGTGATTTTTTTAAAAATAAAATGTGAGACCGTCTCACATTTAAATTTTTTTTTGGGGGACGGTACATCATGTACTGTCCGAGCTTTTTTATTAAAAAAAATTCAAAGACGGAGCAAGATGTTGCGTCCGATCTTGAAAAAAATAACAAAAAATTTAAGACAGAACATCTTGTTCTGTCTGCTATATTTGACAATTTCCAATCTTGTTTCTCAAAAATGGTGAAGCATTGTTCCTCGTTTGCTAAACTTTGGCAAAGTAGCAAACGATTGCAGCGATCGTTTGCTTAATCGTTTGCTATTTTGCAAAATAGCAAACGATTGGAGATGCTCTTAGTGCCGCTCGAGGGATTTTGGCGCTAAATTGGGACAACTTGATCGATGTCGGTGCAGCTGAGGATTGTTTGCACACTGAGTTGAGGGCAATTCTTGGAGCATGGTGGACACGATCGGTTTTAATGGATTTGCACTTAGTTTATTGTACAAGGACTAAGAGCATTCCGATGGTTCCTCATCCCCTTCCCTATTTTTGGGTTCCATTTTGGCATATTCTTTAGAATATGCTATTTTGGTTTGGAGTTTCACGTTATGTACTCCAACTATTCCCCATTTTGGGGTTTCAAATATTTTGTTTGTAATTTTTTTTGCACAACACAATTTTTTTGAATGCAAAAATATAATACAAATAATAAAAAGGTAATAATAAAATTACTTATATATAGATTATACACTTACTTAGAAATAGATATTATTAATTTCTACACTTAAAACAAATCAGGAAGATTTCCAATATTGGTCTTATACTAAAGATCTCGTTATTATCCATTATAGTCTATAAATAAAAATCGCAAAAGAAGTTTTTTTAAAAAAATCAAACAAACAAATAAATACAGTTTTTCATTAAATAAGATTCATAAATGATGGGAGTGTTTTTTTTGCAAAAAGTCCACCATTTGCTGATGAGAATGGAACCGCATAAATGCGGTTCCATTTGTCATTGGCATTTATTTATTTATTTTGCCGATTGGGCCCCACATTTTAGGGATCGGTGGGGGGGGGGGGGGGGGGGGGGGGGGGAGGGGGTGTTTTTTGGAATTTTGCCGAAGGGGGTGGGAATGGGGTACCGTTGGGCTTGCTGTAACTAAGTCTTGAATTGTAATATTCCCTGTACTTTGTTTATTTAAGCCGGGAACTCTCTTGTATGGGATGAATTCTATTTTTTTGCGGGAATGAGTTTCATAATCCATGCTGAGATACATTAATATCATACTCCATATTTGGTTGTTGTTTCGTTAAAATTTTATTAATGGAACATGGAAGCTTTAGACCCACTCGTAACGATAAGATTAAAAAATAAAAAATAAAAAAAATAAAATCTTCATGCCTAGACTGGACATATGGAGGAATTGAGGAAATCATAGTAGAGTCCTTGATTGTGTTTTTGTGGTTGGAGGTTGGAAACAAATGGAAGTTTAGATAAGAGCCTAAGAGAGGAGTGGCTTCCTGAAATGGGAGGTGGCTGTTGATTACATTATCTTCATACTTGAAATAATTATCCTGAGATTTACAAAAGACATTGATCTTAATGAAGATAACTACATGACAAGAAAGAGAAACTGTAGCATTATAAATGATTGCATCACTGTGTTAGTTATAATGATTGCTTCACTGTGTTAGAGTCACTGGTTTGGATTGGATGTTGAATCGTAGCAACTTGGACATTTTTGGTGTGTGAGTCATTCTGCATCGGTACGGTAAGTAATGGTACCTAGGCATTCTCTCGTTTTCCCACCAATTCCGGTTGTTTTTTTGTTGGAGTTTTAAAGGTATCTCTGGTGGAACTCTAGTTCTTTCTTGTGTTCGGGTTTTTGTTTGTATATATCCTTCTAATGAGAAACCCAAATGTTTTCTAAATATCCGATTAACGAAACACTAGACCTTTTACACATAATTTTTTTTTTTTATTATTGCAAAAGAAGGATTTAGTTATTAGGATTAATGACACTCTTATGTTACATTGTTATAGATTGTAGATAGATACTCCAAAAACCTGATAAATTACTAAATGAACGGTCGAATTACAAATGTTTTTTTTTTATAGATAAAAGATGACATCGTCATCATTTCATTAATAAAAAATTAGCGAAAGATATAGTACAGATTACACTAACTCAAAATCCTACATAATCCAAGTCACATTACAACCAACTACATCAACCAAACAAAAGCAGATTTATAAGAGCAACGCCATCCCTTATGCATGACGCGCCCTCCAGTCCTGTTTTACTCTTCCTCCTCCAAGTGCAACATCTTCTTGGCCCCTGCTTGGTCTGCCCAAGCGTGAATCGAAGCAAAGATTTTATGCATCATGACCGGAAATCTATGATTAATACTGCGAAAACAAAGTTCATTACGGTCATGCCATAATCACCACATGGTTGCAGTCACTGAAGGTTCGTTCGCTAAATTTTTTTGTTGGCTACGCAAAGGATCTCATGAAGTATAACAACAACAACATCAACGATTAAACCATAGGAAGAGCAACATCTGAAAGTGTAAGAGCAACATCTGAAAGTGTAAGAGCAATATAATACACATTTGTTGGAGAAATTAGTACCCATAGAGAGACCTACCAAAGTAACAACCAACAGAGATCGATGGTAAAGAGAGGAAGGGAAGAGGAAGAGGGTAGACGCACGGAGATTAGAGGCATCTCCGGAGGGGGGATGAAAGATCTACCGAGAGTGAGCAGACACTCTCAGACTAAGGAGTCTCGGGTAGACCATAGCGGACTACCTAGGACTGGAGATAGAGAGTTTAGACAAAGAACTCAGGTGGAGGAGGGGTGACATCACTTGCCATAGAGTTTGAGAGGGGGTTTCCGATCGCAGTCGTGGAATAGGAGATCGTATCTGGAGGCAACTAAGAGGGGAAAGATGGGACCAGAGCGTGTATACCAACGAAGGGAGGAGAGCTCGCCGGAGCTAGAGGTGATGAAGTAGAAGGAGGATGTCGAAGGTGAATGGATCTTGTTCAAACCCAAGCGGGTGGTGAAGGCAGAGAAGAAAGCAGAAAAACAACTATCTTCATCGTCATCGATTCCTTCATCGACTCCGACGACGACCAAAAAGAATGTGCAATGTCATAAGTGTGCGGAGCGAGGCCACACGATCAACGAATGTGTGAAGGATTGGTTTTTCTATGCTTGTAAAAAGAATGGTCATATATCGAAGACATGTCCTAGACTCAAAAGGAGGGAAGTGGTGCCATTTCGGGTCCGACGCCCAAGCCATACATGATGATCGACAGCAAGAGGAGCCAACCCAAATCAAAGGAGAGTAAAGATGATGGAAGGAGAACAATCAAAGCTTTGATCGTACCGACCCCGATCATGGCAGATTTTGAGCATCGTCTTCAACTTTGTATTATGCTCAAAGTGCACACGGGTAACCCATCCATAGAGGAACTGATGGAGAAGATAGTGGAAAGCGTAAGGCCATCGACGGAATGGAGGTGGGAGATCCAAAAAGTGAAGCAAGATGTGTTGATGGTGTACTGCAAGACTGAGGAAAGGTTGATGGAATTGCTGATGATGGGCAGTCTTGAAGGAGACGAGTTTTATGTGACTATGAGTATATGGACGAGGAAGTATGTGGCTTTGAAAGTAGATATGATGTCGACGTTTTGGATCCATTTGTTCAATATGTCGTTCCATTGTTGGGTGCGGTTGGCGTTTCAAAATGTCGTTGGGAGCTTCGGTTACTTGATCGCCATTGATAAAAATACCAACTTCCAATCGAGATGTGAGTATGCGAGAATTCAAATCGGGGTGGAAGATACAAGCCTAATACCGTCGGTGATCATGGCGAGTATGAAGAAGAGCGTCATCAGATTAAGGTTATTATTGAGAGGAAGAAGAGGGTCTCGTTTAGAGGATTGCCGGAGTATTCGTCGAGCTTAGAGGGGCATTTCAAAAAAGACTTGGAGGTTGAAGAAGAGCCACATTCGTTGGATCAAGAGCAGGGGAATCTTAGCCAACGGATGCAGATGGAGAAAGGGAAAGCTGCGATTGAGTTGCAGTCGTTGGATCAACATCAGAGTCATCAGGACCACCCAAATCAGCGTTTACCGGGTCAGATGGGGTTAGGAGTTCAGTCAGAAGGGACATGGGACAGCTGTATGGTGAGGGGGGGAATCAGTTCATTAGGGGTACTAGGTTGCAAGGATGTGACGGGTGACAGAGCTGGTAGAGGCAAGGGGGATGGGTTTGACGCTATTCACGTGACAGCAACGGGGCTAAGTCTTAGGGGAGAGAGGGGTCAGAGGGCGGGTCTCACTGTTGAAGAGCCAGCGGTCTTGACACTATCTAAAGCACAATTTCAAGAAGCTCTTGAAACGGCGCTGAGAGCAGCCTTTCAAAATATAAAATCTGTTGGGCCTGGCCCAAATATAGACGTGCCACCATTAGTTGTGGGTTCTGTTTTACATGTCCCAAAATTGAGTCATAACGCTCTGGATCGGCAGAAAGTCAGTAGAGAATTACTGGGGTTAGTAGAGGAAGAGGAAGAGAATGTCGAAGAGGGAGAACTGGGGTTATTAGAGGAGGAGAAAAGTGGGGAGAGGGAAGGGGAGAGTGTAGTGAAGATGATAAACAACTAGAAGAAATCTACAAATCATCGGGGGAGTGTGAAAGAATTAGGGCCTTAGATGGATTGGGGGACGAAAACGATGACTACGATAGCGAACACGAAAGGTGGGCAAAGCAGGTGAGAGATTTGGCTCTAGGTAAAGGGACGGGTGTAGAGTTCGTTGGGGGAGGGCCTGAGGAGGCTAAAAGGAAGAGCAAGAGAAAAATTGATAGATGGGGGTCGAAGGGACCGAGGGAGGAGGATCTCATCAGGTCGGCGGCCAAAGCAAAGGAACCAACGTCAGCTTGTGGAGGTTCGTTCTCAATTTTGAACTATATTTCAGATAATATACTTCTTTATTATGCTAGCATGTTAGGGGTACACATGGGACTTATCTCTAAAGAACCATTAGATAAGATGCATACTATTAGAGTGGAGGCATCTAGGCAATGCCTATAGAGGCCTCCCTAGGTTTGGGTTTAGGATGGCAGATAAAAGGTTCAAGTTATTATGTCTTACATCTTTTGGAATGTTAGCGGGTTACGATCTACAATTAAATGTAGATTGTTGAACGATAGTATCACTAAACTAAAACCGGCTGTTTTTGCACTTCAAGAAACTAGGATTAGCGACCCGCAGACTAAGGGTGTAGAGGGCCTAAGATCTCTTAGAAATTTCCACTGGAGGTTCAAGTCATTCAGGGGATTGTTGGGAGGAATTGCTTTAGGAGTCGATAACATCTTTCATATAGTTGATGAATACGTGGGTAATTTCTCTGTGACTATTAGAGTTATTCGAAAATGAGATGGATGGGAACATATGATCACGTCGGTGTACGGGCCATACAACGCTAGTCTTTGTAACCCCCATTCTCGATAATTAGTATTTTCCATGTATTTTCTATAATTTGATTTTTGTAAATTTATTTTGTGCTAAATTCATTTTGGATTTTTATTAAAGTATTTTTATCGAAAATTTATTCATTTCGAATAACGGTGTGTTTTAATCTTACTTTCTACATCTTATAAATCAGATACTTATAATTGAGCTCGAAAACAAATATATTATTATTATTGAATTATTTTAATAAATTGTTAAACCCGAATAATTATTTTATTGTATGATTTTATTATTTTTATAATTATAACTATTGATTGTTATTCCTTGATTATTTAATTAAAGTACATTTAACGAATTATTTTATTTTCGTACTTGATCTAAATTTCTTGGCGAATTCCAAATTATTTTCAAGACAACTGATATTCTTTCATTGTATTATTTATTTATCTGTTTGGATTTAAATTTTTGTTCATGAACCCATCTTGTTGGGATATCTTTCTTTTGGATTTTATTTTATTGAATTGTGGGTATTTTTTATTTGAACCCTAAAACCCGATTTCTATTGTTCTTAACCCAAAACCACTCTTATTGGATCCTAAACCACTAACCCAATATCCTAATTGTACCATATAAATACAACTCTAGTACAAACCCTAAAAATTGCACAATTTTGAAACCATAGCCGCCTATTCTCTTTCCTCTCTCTCTCTCTCCTCCCGTTCTCTCTCTCCCTGCTCTTTCCCGCCCAATCACTGTAGCGCCATCTTCCCCGGCGCTCACCCCCATCCTCCGACGACCTCTACCCCGTGGCCACCTCCCTTCGTCAGCACCGCCTCCCCTAGTGACGCCAGCACACCTCCCGAAACCCCCCTGCACCTCCTCGCCCTCCTCTGTCCTCGACATTAACAAAACACCCCAAACCCCTTTCCGATCATCTTCTCCGGCGTCCCCCGTCGCCACCCCCCCCTCCTGAGCACCGGCAACCTTCCTGCGACTACAGCTCACCCCCTCCTAGCCTCGTCGACACCCAAATCGAAGCCCCCTGTCTTTCCCTTATTCTCTTCGTGCCAGCATCAGCCTAATCCCGACAGCCGAGCACGCCGCCACCGCCATTCTGCTCTTCGACCTCGGTGTCGATGCTGCCCCTTGCGTCGCCGGTGCCGCCGCCCCCTTGGCCAGTCCTTTTTCCATTGCTGAAATTGCTGCTGTTTCTTTATGTGCTGCTGTTTTGTTGGTTCTCTTTTACACGTGGTTCGCAAGTGTTTTATTGTGTGTCCGTGGGATTGTGTTGTTGCGGATTTGTGTTCGTTGCTCTGGGATTCTCCTCCCTTTATTCTTGGTATTCAAACTCACCGTTTATAAGGCAAGTAACTTGTATTCTTTCCTTTGTGTAATACAAGTACTAAATACCGCCTGTAGTGTAGTTGAGTTCTAGCGATAATTTGTGTGTGAATCCTCTGTTATATATTGTCTCCATTGTATTGATTCGACCATAGTTGCCTCATGACATACATAACATAAAATAACCTAGGTTGACCACTTCTTGTTGTATATATGCGTGTTGTTCGTATGATATTATGTGCTCGTTCGTGTTATTCATAGTAGACTTGTTGTGGACTTGTGAAATACCCTATACCATGTTGCTTGGACATCTAATACACCATATTCCATGCTATCATCCTATTATTCTCCTATAAATACTATCATTCATCTCATGTCTCTAGATTGCATACTGTATTGTTGCACTAATAAAATAAGTAACAAGCCGGGGTTTAAGGGATTGACTTTCAGTAGTGGACAATATAGGGACTGCACTCGGAGGAGGGGCTCGTGTTTCCCTATTTATTGGTCTATTGGTCTATTGGTCATATCGGTTATCGATTAATTGTAGATTACTGATTACAGTATCTCGATTGATTCGGTCATCGGTCACTATTGAATATTGATTACTGTTGCCGAGTAGATGAACTATAGAGCTCACCACTAAGTCTAAAGCAAAACTGTTTGAATGTAGCAACCATGTAGTAAAAAGATGGATGCATGAAGTGCTACCTAGATAGTAATAATACAAGACTTGAACATAATCACTTGACACTTGCTACTTGCTACTTGTTACTTGATTCTTGATACTCGTTACTCGTTACTTGTTTACATGATACTTGTTCACTTGACACTTATTACATGCTACTTACATTTGTTTATCTTGCCATACTAGTTGTTATATTTTGTTATCATGCCTATTCCATGTTATTAGTTATCTTTTTTCTCATGTACTTGTGCCTGTACTACAAGCGATCCGTAACTTGCATTGACGAGCGTTTTGTTTTCTTTTCCCCTTCTTGCAATTTATTAAATTGCAGATTTTGGAGAACAGTTGCGTGCTGGAGTTGGAGAACAAATAGTCTGAAGACTACTGCTTTTTAATTGCTTATTGCTTTAATAAACTTAATGTATTGAGACTTATTATTATTTGGATTGGATTTATTATTGTATTGGACTTATGTCCCGAATATTGTTATTTGTTTCCAGATGTTGGATTATTATTGTACTTGGATATTTTATTTTGCTTCAATTCAAGTATTATTGTTCATGAGATTGTTATTATTGCTTGCGCAATTGTTTTATATTGATTATATTGTTGAGTTGATCGGATAAACAACTTATGGATGGTGTTAGTCATTTGCTGGGCCAATGTTATGTACTTGTATTCCGTATTTTTGGGAAGCGGGGCGTGACAGTCATAGAGAGGATTTTTGGATTGAATTAATACTCATTCGAAATAAATGGGAGGAGCTGTAGGTTATTGGGGGTGACATTAACATTACAAGATTTCAAAGTGAGCACAGAGGTAGAGGTGCTAGCGAGGGTGATAGACGTGATTTCAATTGCACCATGAATGATCTTGACCTCATTGAAATTCGGGTGTCTGATAGGAGGTTCACTTGAACTAACATGCAAACTAACCCAACCCTTGCAAAGCTCGACAGAATTTTGGTGTCTACAGACTGAGAAGAACTGTAGCCAAATGTGAAAACTAGATCCGTTCCGAGATTCACCTCTGACCATATGCCCCTCATTCTCAAGATTGGTGACGCTAGTTATACTAAGCATCATCAGTTTAGATTTGAAAAGGCTTGGACCCTCAACGTAAACGTTAAAAAGATCATACAGGAGTCCTGGGGATGTCCCATCATCCAAATGGATGCGGTGTCTAAGTGGAACATCAAGATGGGAAGACTGCATAAGCATCCTAAGAGGTGGGCTAAAGATGAGCTAGGGAAACTTAATAGAAAGAAAGAGTGGTTGGGGAGCAGAACTCACGAACTTGAAACTATAGAAGAGGAAAGGAGTTTACTTAGGAGGGAATCAGAGGAACTGGCTGCAAATAGAGCGGAACTTCACAAAACTGTTGAATATAAGGAATGCCACTGGAAACAAAGAACGAGGGTTCAGTGGCTCAAGAAAGGCGACTCTAACACGGCCTTCTTCCATAAGGTGGCTAATAGTAGAAAGCATCAGAATAACATCGTGTGGCTTTTTGTGGAGGAGATTTGGATGGAGGATGAAGCGATAATTAGACAACAGGTTGATAGGAGCTTTAGAGAGTTGTTGGGAAAGAAGAGGACATTGAGATGCAAATTGAAACCAGACATGTGGGAGGAATCAGAATTGATGGAAGTAGTGGGATCGAAGACAATTTTTCGGGAGAGGAGATCTTAGTGGGATCGAAGATCAAAGGAGTTAAGGTGAAGGGAATCCCTGTGGCAATGTCTATATTGCAGTATGCAGATGACACCCTTATGTTTGGTGTGGCAAAGATGGAAGAAATTGTGGCACTTAGAATATTACTGCGATGTTTTGGTTACTGGTCGGGATTGATGGTTAATCTAAACAAGTGTTTTGTTTTGCCCCTCGGTGGAGATACTTCGAACTCGATGGAGATAACCGCAGCAGGGATGGGTTGTGCCCAGGGACAATTCCCACTTACGTATTTGGGTACTCCGATTCGATCGTGGAAGATGCTGAAGGAAGATTAGGGTGTGCTGGTTGAAAAAGTAGAGAAAAAATTAGCAGGGTGGAAAGGGAAGTCGCTATTGTTGGGAGGAAGAATCACGCTGATTAACTCGATTCTGAGTAGACTGTCTACATACTTGATGTCTATCTATGAGATCCCCAGTTGGGTGATTGAACGAATCAATAAAGCTAGGAGATGATTTCTGTGGAAAGGCTCGAGAGAGAAAATTAAGGGGTTTCATCTTGTTAAGTGGGGGAGGGTGTGTAAAAAGGAGTTTGGAGGGCTGAGAATTCTGAATCTCCGTGATATGAATAAAGCTGTCTTATCAAAATGGTGGTGGAAAATGAAACATCGTCGAAAGGCATGGTGGTGCAATTCGTTCAAATTGTATCGACATCGAAAGAAATTTAAATATGGAGGAAGAAGCAAACACGGAAAAGCGTCAGTTATGTGGAAAGGGATTGCAAAGGTGGGGGAGGTGTTTCATACAAATACGAGATGCAAAGTGGAAAACGGGAAAGAGACGAGATTCTGGAAGGACGGATAAATGATGTGGGATAACACTTTTCAGGCATTGTTCCCGCTCTTGGCTAAGAAGTCAGGTAACGTGGATGCACTGGTAGCAGACGTGTGGAAACATGAAAGTCGCAAATTGGAGAGTGAGGGAGCTACGTCGCTGGAGTTTCAGAGACAACTCCAGAGCTTACAAAGATTGGTGGAGGAATTTTGGGACCCTTGCAAGACAGAAGAGGATGTTAGAGAATGGAAACTCGGCTCTACTACTACATTCTCAATCAGGTCTATGTATGAATTCCTTAATGATGGGGGGGGGGGGATCAGAAACTCAAGAGCGGATATTATTTGGAGGTCGAAATGCCCACATAAGGTCAGTGCGTTTCTTTGGCTGGTGCTAAATAACGCTATTCTTTCCAAAACTAATATTAGGAAATGCAACATTCTGATTGATGTTACGTGCTCGCGATGCAACATTGGGGAAGAGGTTGTTAACCATATTTTCTTTATTTGTCCTAAGGCGAGACTTACCTAGGAAACATTGGGAATGGGATTTGGTACGGTTGAGACACCCAATAGTATACAGGACATTTAGGATAGTTGGAAACAAAAGTATATTAGAAAAGATGAACGTCTCATGTGCAATATTACTGTTGCGGCTAGTATATGGAGTTTGTGGCTAGATAGAAATGATTATTGCTTTCGTAACATAAACGGTATTTTTTGTATGTTGTTACATAAAATTTGGTCTCTAAGTAATGCTTGGACAGGTACTGCAGGGGCTAGGAAGAGGCTTCGCATGGATAATGAGTAGTGCAAGTGTCGAGATCTACTGGTATCTCCTGCCGCGATGACCTGGATGCGGTTTGGCGGAGGGTGTTGGGGCTTTTGTATCAGTACGGGTGTTTGGTGGTTCAGACACTTGTAGTTGTATTATTGTTCAGTTTTTGGGTAAGATTGTGGTGGTTGTAGTGTTTGTAATTTGGACTACTTTGTTTCGTTAACGTTTCATTAATGAGGCAGGTGACAAGTTACTTCTGCTTCAAAACAACAACAACAACAACAGCAACGATTGTGTAAAAACATATGTTTCGTTCTAATTACGTCTAAATCCAAGTTTTTTTTGTGTGATAAAATTCTAAATCCAAGTTACAGAGCTATAAATGTAACAGTTGCATCTACTGTATGACTGCATTATGATGCCAGCAATAATCAGCAATGAGACAATTCGATGTTTACGAACCAGCAATAATCAGCAATGAGACAATTAGATGTTTACGAAAGTTACTCATGATTAGGAGGGCCAAACTTGATGGAGCTTGCCCTTGAGATGAAGAAACAAGAAACATCATGAGAAAAAAGAAAGTGTTTAAAGCATCAAAATTCACCAACCACATGATCAATGTCTTGTTTGGTTCCCTTGTGCTCACTTTGACTCGTATCATCTCTCCATTTTCTTTATTGGAAGATAAATGAATGGATGCATCAACTGTATCATGCATCCTTATGATTAGATATCGGCCCTCAATAGTCCCACACCCTTTCAGTTCGTGGTTCTTCATGTGGCTTTTTAGTCTACAAATTTTGGTGATTTATTGAACTCAAGATGGAGGTATAAAGAACTGCGTGAACTGAACACTTCTATTTGTGCTGTGTCAGACACAAGAATGTAACATGACACTTGCCATTTTAGTATCTCTGTGTTGGTCTGTCATGTTGAGTTGTGTCTTGGGGTAAAAAGCTGTGCAGAAATCAACAAGAAAAGGGTGAAATTTTTCAAGAAAAGAAGTGAAGAGAGTAAGTTTTGAACTGAAGAGTAGCAGATAGGGCAATTAGGTTTGTGCTGATATCATGAATGTTCCACTAATCACAAGAACATGGTTGATGGTTTGGTCCCATTTCTGAAAGAAGAGACATTGAAAGAGATGGAGGACAAAGGAGAACAATCACTGAAAGCTTGGATATTGCATCATTCAGATTTACATCTGTATACGTAATGAAAACCCATGTTACTAGTTTTAATGATTTAGGAGTTTGCATGTGCATTGAACCTAATTATCAAATGAAATGTCATAATCTGACAAGCTCCATGCATCACTACTATTTGCCTAATCGACTTATCAACAAAGCTAGTGTTTTAACTGTATCCGGACCACGGTATTAGATCAGATATTGACTTGACATTAGCTGTATTATTGCTGCAAATTTCGTAGTCAAGAAAATTATGAAGGGCTTATCAGTGTCCTAAATTACCAGTTGGAATCTTTCCCAAATGTCCTAGTAGTAGAAAGATGAACGATTTTTTTGTCGAATTTTGCATTTGAACTCTGACGTACAAATTAAGTCAAGAGGAAAATAGTGGGCTGTTAGAACATCGTTATCCAAAAATCTATCTATATTGCATAACAGTTGTAAGAATTCAGTTCTGAACTTACCAGAAAGAAGGAGAAGTTGAGATGTTTTTGTCTTTGATCTACTACGTGAAATTTTAGTGTCATATCAATCATCATTCATTGAGAACTACGGAGTACCGTATAGTTCATAGTTCAGAAAAACATAACCAGATTTGAAAAAATACATACACAGTAACTTGAAATAAGTCGGTAGCTTATACTCTCGTTGTCGTCTGACTGGTCATTTTGCATTGCAGCGCCATTCTGCTATCTCAGCATTAGGTCTAGAGTTGATGAGAATTTATGACAACGAAATTGTTTTAAAAAAGGTATGTAATGGTGATGATGATAAAAGAATTATGATAAAAAAAACTTGAAATAAAATCTATGATGTATCTGACATGTGTACAAAAGAAAGTAAACTTTACGGAGCATAGTGTTTTCGTTTATCATGTTAGATATTACGTTCAGTCTCATATCAGATTATGTATTAGTTTAGTATTTGGTTTCCTTCTATATATAAAAGAAATATTGTACTCAGTTCTAATCAATCCAATAATCCAATAATCTTTTCCAATCGCTATGTTAACTTGAACATGGTAACAAAGAAGTTATTTATTTCTCTCTCACTAATCCCTAACCCTAATTGTACAAATTTCTTTTCTTTTCTTGCTGCCGTTATCAACAACAGCAAGAGTCAACAACAACAAGAAGTGCAGCATCAACATCAACAACCCATCTTCAACTCCTCTTTCAACAACAGCAAGAACCCCGCCTCCTCTCCCTTCAAGAACAACAATAGCAGCAACCCTGAACCACACCCTGTCACCATCTACGGTCTTCTTCATCAACAACAACAGTAACAAATCCTCTGAACCCATCTCCTCCGATGTCTCATCCTTCGACGTCGCCCCACTCCAAATCCACCTCCACATCTCCATCCCGTCGCCGAACTTCCTAAATCTCCAGCTCCCGTCGCTGAACTTCCCAAATCTCCAGCTCCCGTCTCCGAAATTCCAAAAACTCCATATTGGGTGCACCATTACATTGTTGAGACAACTCGCGCTCCTTTACTCTCCTCATCTGTTCCTTGTTATTTTTGGGTTTAAGTAGTCATAACTTCTATTGGCCTCATTTGTTGGAATTAATTTTTGCAGTTTTTCGGGCCGGATTCCGGCAGGCTCCAGCCACCGGCGGCGCCGGAAAATGAGTGGATTACGATTCTCACGACGAGTACTATTCCGTGGTGTACTCACTTGCCAAAACGAATTCCGTATAAATGAGAAATGTTGGTCCAAAGTTGGGTACTTGAAATGTACTAACTTGGCAACTTGGAGAAAATGGATAGTCCCATATCGAAAATTGAAAAAGATTTTTTCTAGTATATATACTAGAAAACTGGACTAAAGAGCGTGGTCCGGAGGTTACCACTAACGTGTAGTGGAGAGGGGACTTAACCAAAATGACAAACACACACGCGCGCGCGCGCCCGACCCGGCCCGGCTTCAGCTCGGCTCGGTTTGGCTCTGGCTTAACTTTTTTTTTTTTTCAATTCGTCAGCACACTACGGGGCGAATTCTGCTTTAAGGAGAGAGATTCTCAATCTCGACTCTGTGCAAAGTCTTTCGTTTCCTGTTTTCATTTCCTGTATTTCAGTTCTTCGCAATTGCTGTTGGGTTTTTTCATATTTAGAAAATTGGGTTCCAACAATCTTAAAGCAAATTTTTTCCTCACTGATTCTAACAGTTTTTGTGAAGTTTCATTTACAGGTGTTGTTATCGATTCGGAAAAAACAACCAAAAAGTTCTGTTTCAAACTATTTCAGATAAGAACATGGAGAACACACAAAGTGATATTGCCAGTGGGCTTATCAGTACTGAAACACCGGTGACCCAAAATGTGACTGCGCAATCGGTTGCGGCACATTCAGTCGTTCTGCCCATGCACATAATCGTGGGAGAAAAATTGCAGAAGTTCAATAGAACTAGATTCAAAAAGTGGCAAGGGAAGATGCAGTTCTACCTTACAACATTGAAGCTGGACAGATTCCTCACTGAATCTGCCCCGATGCTGGCGCCAATGGATGCACACTCCGTTGCTGCAGTTGATGCATGGACTCAGGGCAACTACCTCTGCATGAACTACATCCTGAATGGCTTGGTAGACCCCCTTTACAATGTCTACTGTGTCTTCAAGACGTCCAAACTCCTATGGGGGTCCTTGGAAAAGAAGTACAAAACAGAAGACGCCGGGTCCAAGAAGTTTGTAGTCGGCAAATTTCTGGACTACAAGATGATTGACTCCAAAACTGTTGTGAGTCAAGTCCATGAACTGCAGGTTATAATACACGACATTGTTGCAGAGAACATGACGCTGTGCGAACCATTCCAGGTTGCAGCGTTCATCGAAAAACTTCCACCTGGATGGAAAGACTTCAAGAACTATCTCAAACATAAGCGAAAGGAGATGTCTCTTGAAGACCTAATTGTCAGGTTGCGGATCGAAGAGGAGAATCGCAAGACTGACAGGTCCTATGGAAATCAGTCCATAGAAAAGGCCAATGTGGTGGAGCACGAACAGAAAAGCAAGAAGAGAAAATTTCTGCCACAGGCCTCAAACAAAAAACCTCTTGCAAAGAGGTTTGCTGGGAAATGCTACAAGTGTGGTAAGCTGGGGCACAAAATTTCTGAGTGCCGCAGCAAGGACAGTAATCGTTCAGAACAGGACATGTAAAAAGGAATGAAAAATCCCATCACACATAGCTGAGAACTTGTCCACTGGTCTCTCTGACCTGAACCTCTGTGCTGTAGTATCAGAGGTAAATCTTGTGGGGAGCAATCCTCGTGAATGGCGGTACGATACTGGGGCCACCAAGCATATCTGCTCGGACAAGGAAATGTTCACTTCATACCAGAAGTGCAACAAAGATGAAAAGCTGTTCATGGAAAACTCTTCCACCTCCAAAATTGAAGGAACAGGAAAGATAGTGCTGAAAATGACTTCAGGCAAAGAAGTAACACTCACAAATGTGCTGCATATTCCAGATATTAGAAAGAACTTGATATCAGGTTCTTTGCTAAGCAAGAATGGGTTTAAGGTTGTTCTTGTTTCTGATAATTTTGTATTGTCTAAGAATGGGATTTACTTGGGTAAAGGATATGTAAAGGATGGACTGTTCAAGTTTAATGTAATGACAGTCATCCCTAAAATTATTATTCCTGCTGTTCCCAATGTTAATGAAATAACTCTTATTGCCAATGTTGTTGAGTCTTCATCTGTTTGGCATGAAAGACTAGGCCAGGTTAATGTCAATTCTATGCGTAGATTAATTAACATAAATTTGCTACCAAAATTTAAGGTAGATAACTCCGAAAAATGTGAAGTTTGTACGGAGGCCAAACTCACTAAAACGCCATCACGTTTTGTAGAAAGAAACACAGAAACTCTAGGTCTAATTTACACGGATCTGTGTGATTTAAAAGATGTGCAGATCAAAGGTGGCAAAAAGTACTTTGTGACATTCATAGACGATTGCACAAAATTCTGTTATGTATATTTGTTACATAGAAAAAATGAGGCTTTGGATAAATTCAAAGAATATAGACTTGAGGTTGAGAATCAACATAGCAAAATGATTAAAATCGTTAGAAGTGATAGAGGAGGAGAATATGATGCACCATTTAACATGTTCTGCTCAGAACATGGAATAGTTCATCAGACAATTGCTCCTTACTCATCCGAATCAAACGGTACTGCCGAACGCAAGAACCGAACTCTAAAGGAGATGATGAATGCCTTGTTGTTGAATTCTGGATTACCCCAAAACATGTGGGGAGAAGCGTTGCTGACTGCCAACTACATTCTCAATAAAATACCTCACAAAAAAATTGGCAAGTCACCATATGAACTGTGGAAAGGTAACTTACCTTCGTATAAATACCTCAAAGTGTGGGGGTGTCTACCAAAAGTGGCAGTACCTAACCCGAAACAGGTCACCATCGGACCTAAGACGATTGATTGCATATTCATAGGCTACGCACACAACAGTAGTGCATATCGTTTCTTGGTATACAAATCAGATATACCGGATATCCATGTGAATACAATAATGAAATCAAGGAATGCTTCCTTCTTTGAACACGTGTTTCCGTGCAAGGATACTACGTATCCCAAACGTACACGTGAACAAGGGAATACAAGCACTTCCTTTGATGAACCAGAACATGATACTGATGAGCCTAGACGAAGTAAACGTGCTAGAACATCAAAATTATTTGGTCCTGACTTTGTGACGGCCTTTCTGTTAGAGAATGAGCCCAGAACTTTCAAGGAAGCCATGTCTATGCCTGATTTTCCTATGTGAAAGGAAGCAATCAAAAGTGAAATAGTCTCCATTATGCAAAATCATACATGGGAGTTAGTCGACTTGCCTTCTGGATGTAAAGCTCTAGGATGCAAATGGATTTTCAAACAAAAATTGAAACCAGATGGTTCAATAGAGAAGCATAAGGCAAGACTTGTGGTACAAGGATTTAGGCAAAAGGAAGGCCTAGATTTCTTTGATACATATTCCCCAGTTACAAAAATAACATCCATAAGAATGTTGATAGCTATTGCAGCTTTACGTAACCTGGAAATACATCAAATGGATGTTAAAACTGTATTTCTAAATGGGGACTTAGAAGAAGAAATATACATGAAACAACCTGAGGGTTACGTAGTTCCTGGACAGGAAAACAATGTGTGTAGGCTTGTAAAATCTCTGTACGGCCTGAAATAAGCTCCAAAGCAGTGACATGCAAAATTTGACAATGTTATGATGTCAAATGGTTTCAAAATAAATGAATGCGATAAGTGTATCTACATCAAAGATACTCCAAATGGATACATTCTGGTCTGTCTGTACGTAGACGACATGCTCATTATTGGAAGCAATAATGACATTATCAAATAAACTAAGAGCATGCTTAGTGGCAAGTTTGACATGAAAGATTTGGGAGTTGCATATGTCATACTAGGAATCAAAGTTTCCAGGACATCTGAGGGAATTACTTTGTCTCAAGCTCATTATGATGAGAAAGTACTTGAGAGATTCAAGAATTACTCCAATGGGACAGCAAAAAGTCCCATCGATCCAAGTCTTCACTTGTTCAAAAACACAGGCGAAAGCATATCACAACTGGAATATGCATGTGTAATCGGTAGTCGGATGTACCTAACAAATTGTACAAGATCGGACCTAGCACATTCGGTAAATGTACTGAGCCGATGCACGAGTAATCCATGATGAAGTCACTGGAAAGGAATAACTAGAGTATTGAACTACTTGCGACATACTCAAAGTTATGCGCTGCATCATACCAGATATCCAGCAGTACTAGAAGGCTACAGTGATGCCAATTGGATATCGGACTCCAAGAATTCAAAATCCACAAGTGGATATGTCTTCACACATGGTGGTGTAGCTATGTCATGGAAATCCTCTAAACAAACGCTATTGGCCAGATCCACCATGGAATCCGAGTTTATTGCTTTGGACAAAGCAGCAGAGGAAGCAGAATGGCTTCGAAACTTTTTAGAGGATATTCCGATGTGGAAAAAACCAGTGCCTGCTTTATGTGTACATTGTGACAGCCAATCGGCTATAGCACGGGTACTGAGTTGTATGTATAATGGTAAGTCTTGTCATATCAGAAGGCGACACAAAACCATTAGACAATTGCTCTCAAATGAAGTAATCTCTATAGAAGATATAAAATCGACCGACAACCTAGCGGATCCATTTACTAAAGGTCTGTTGCGAGAGCAGGTTGTGCGATCATCAAGAGGAACGGGTTTAAAGCCTATGACGAAAGAGGATACTTGATGGAAACCCTACCTAGGAATTGGAGATCCCAAGATCTAGGTTCAAAGGGACAACTAAATCTTGTTGAATCGACGGGAGCACTGAGAGATTAAAATTTCATACCCACTCTTACGATGATAAAATAGTGCTGCATGCAAAGAGTACGATAAGCTTGACTTTTAATGATTCTCATAGCTTTGAAATAAAAGTAGGGTATAGCATGATACTCTTTATGGACAATCACCTTGTGAGTGTGCAATGAGGCAGTTTCTAGGAGAATAAAGAGATGCTACATTCTCCAAGTTCACTCACGATTAACCAGGAATGTTCAAGGCCAAAATGAACACAATAAGAGAACTTAGTTCTGTGAGGAGATGAAACTGTGTGATA
The DNA here is from genome assembly GCA_017893485.1 of Hemerocallis citrina. Classification (NCBI taxonomy): domain Eukaryota; kingdom Viridiplantae; phylum Streptophyta; class Magnoliopsida; order Asparagales; family Asphodelaceae; genus Hemerocallis; species Hemerocallis citrina. The sequence goes on along the minus strand of CM030358.1, from coordinate 460,407,241 downwards.
GTTATTATCTAGGTTCACATCAAAGTCCGGGTAGTTCAAGACATCATGATCACTACCTGGTCAAGTGAATCCGATAGCTACTTACTAAGGGTGGTTCAAAGTTGAAAAATTACTACCATTCCTGATGCAGTGATTTTCCGATTGTACTCTCAGAGTATTTCTGTCATGTTTTTTGTTTTTCTGTCGTGTCTGGATTACATAGATTGGTAATTTCCATTCATGTGGGGGATTGTTGGAATTAATTTTTGTAGTTTTCCGGGCCGGATTCCGACAGGATCCGGCCACCGGCGGCGCCGGAAAATGAGTGGATTGCGATCCTCTCGACGAGTAGTATTCCGTGGTGTACTCACTTGCCAAAAATGAATTCCGTATGAATGAGAAATGTTGGTCCAAAGTTGGGTACTTGAAATGTACTAACTTGGCAACTTGGAGAAAATGGATAGTCCCATATCGGAAATTGGGAAAGATTTTTTCTAGTAATAATACTAGAAAACTGGACTAAAGGGCGTGGCCCGGGGGTTACCACTAACGTGTAGTGGAGAGAGGACTTAGCCAAAATGACAAACACACACGCGTGCGCGCCCAGCCCGGCTCCGACCCCAGTCCCGGCTTCGGCTCGGCTTGGTTTGGTTTGGTCTGGCTCTGGCTTGGTTTGGCTTGGTCTGGTCTGGTCTGGTCTGGCTCTGGCTTAAATTTTTTTTTTGCCCAGACAAAAACTTTTCCCCTACTGAATTGATAAGGCTTTTTCAGATTCAGTAACTGGTACCATTACTTTGTAACAGCAGAGTAATGGCTCACCAATTATGAATCTGAAGAGTCTCCATTACTCTGCTGTTACAGAGTAATGGGCCTTTGAAGAGTCTCCAATCTCCATCTTCTTTTATAAAAGACTACTGAATCCAGACAGAGTCTTTTACACAGTCAGAGCTTTATTCTTCTTATTCCTCTTCTTCTCTTCTGAGTCAACTGAGAGTACATCACAGACAGCAGTTCGTTGAATCTCTGAAGAAAGGGTGTTGCTCTTCAGAGAAGGTACAGTTGTATCATGGGAAGCAATTCGCCAGCCACCGTCACACTACGGGGCGAATCCTGCTTTAAGGAGAGAGATTCTCAATCTCGACTCTGTGCAAAGTCTTTCGTTTCCTATTTTTATTTCCTGTATTTCAGTTCTTCGCAATTGCTGTTGGGTTTTTTCATATTTAGAAATTGGGTTCCAACATCATTAACATCACTCTCTCGTCTACTTTATCTGGTACAAAACCTTATGAGGCTCTTCATCACTCACCACCGAACTACTGTATGCACTGTCTTTTGAGTGCACCTGTTACATCATTCTCCTTCCGATTGAGCGTACGAAGATCACTGCTTGCGCTGCAAAATGTGTTCACTCAGGTATCAGTTCAGAGCACAAGGGATATCGTTGTTTTTATCCATCATTGGGCCGTGTCCGTATTTTCCGACATGTCTCTTTTGTGGAAGACTCCTTACTACTTGACATCTCCTGAGGATATTAGTTTTCTCGATTTTCCAGTTGTTGGGCCTACCTCCCCTGACACATCTTCACGCATTCCTTTCGATTCCACTCCTTTGGCTCCCTTCACATCTCATACAAACGTTACACCTATCGTTCCTCCTATAGAGACACCACCCGCATCACCACAACATCATGCACCCACACCACCTACATCCCCACAGCTGCATGCACCCACCCCACCGATCTCACCCCTACACCTTGCCAATCCACCACCGGTCTGTCAGTCTACACGTTTCACTTCGGGCATCCCACCGGCGCGTTATACACCTGATGCCACTGGTCCTTCTGAATAGTTTAGCTTTGCCACCCTAGCTTCCTACTCACCACGGCTTCATGCATATCTCACTGCCATACACTCCACACCTGAGCCCAAAACCTATAAGGAGAAAATTCAATATCTCGAGTGGTGGGAAGCTATTGCATAGGAGTTCAATGCATTTGATCAGACTAGCACTTGGAATGTTGTTCCACTGCCAGTAGGTGTCCAACCTGTTAGCTGCAAGTGGATCTTCAAGATCAAATATCGACCTGATGGCTCCATTGAACGACACAAGGCTTGTTTAGTTGCCCGAGGATTTACTCAGGAGCATGACATTGATTATTGATATGGCTAAAAATGGGGTTAAATCGGAACCGTCCAAATCGGGCACGAATCTTGAAGCCCAGGGGTAAAACGGTAATTTTACTTACTACTGGGTCTGAGGCGGTTACGGGATCTCCTCTCCAAAGATCCAATAACCCGCGAGCGGATCCACCTTAAATGGGTACAGGTACCAACCCGAAACGAACTCAAATCAGCAGGATAGAATTAGGGTCTCTGATTCAGCCAAATCAACGGCCCTGATTCGTATCTATCCTTTCACCGGGAAATCAGGGATCACATTCCTTATCTGGTTACGAGGATTTTATTCCTTATCAGGTCGCAGGAATTACATTCTTAATCTGATCCCTAAGACGCCTATAAATACCCCCCATCCATTTCCATTAAGAGGTAATCAATCTTTTGCTAGTTAACGATCTTTCATAATCATTTCTGATTACTGACTTGAGCGTCGGAGGGTGCGTCGCCGGGATCAACCCCGGTGTCTCGCACATTTTGCAGGTGAACGGCGGGAGCCAACGGTCAAACTCCGGCGGATCAGGTTTCAGGTTTGCTATTCAAGTTTTCCTAAGAATCCACAAATACTATCTGTTTACCCCCATACCAAATTTAGCGGTAACAGATTGGCACCGTCTGTGGGAAATCAAACGAATAGAAGCCCCCCCATTCCCATTGGTCAGATCTTCTCCAGCCATGTCGCCTAGAAAGGTAAGATCCAGGGGATCCAACCGTGGACCCAACCCCGATAAGCAATAGGAAGTCCCCATCCAACCCGCTCAGCAGCAGGGGCAACTTCTGCCTCAAACCGAGGACCAGCCTCCTCTTCAAAATCAACAACCTCCTAATGGTCCCCCCGGTCCTTAAAATGCCGGTGCAGGGGTCTCGCGTCCCAACCTGCAGAAATAACCTCTCCATCCGGACCACGTCTCCATGCACAATGCCTCTTCGAATTCTATGGCCTCCCACAATCCTCGAGTTTCCGACCTTCGCAACACCGTTCTCAATCGGTAGAAGGATGAGGATCTTCGCCGCCGCCTGGATGAGAAGCGGGCCCGAGAGGGACTCTCCCGCCAACAACATTCGGGTGAGCGATCTCCTCATCACCGAGATTGCAGAAGGTCTCCTAACCGAAGGGGGCGGAGAGAGTCCCCCGAGCATCATAGGAGAAGACCCCATTCCCCTGCTAGTCGGCAATATCCAAGGAACGATGAGGCACCCATCACTGGTGTCGAGTTCCAGCAATTCCAAGCAATGGTGTTGCAAGCTCTCAACCTCCGGCCCAACAACAATAATGCCCAAAGGGTTCCTACACCCCCACGGGTCCCAAGTCCTCGCCATCGGTCCGTAACTCCTCCTCCGGATCCAAGTCACCAACAACACAATCCTAGTCCTCGCCGCTCCCAGGGCCACCGTCGCCATAGTCCCCGCTCCCCTTCCTATGAAGACGAGTCCAGAGGCTCGTTTGACTATCACCGGAGGGATGATGCTCTCTACCGCCGTCTCCACGAGATGGAGAGGCGCATCGGCCGGATGGAAAAGGAGGAAGAGTCGAGAGGAAGGACTGTCCGTCCTAGCAGATCTCCCTTCTCCCGGACCATCATGGAGGCTCCCATCCCAAGAGGTTTCAAGCCTCTGCAGTTTGAAACTTACTCGGGGGAGTTGGACCCCGTTGACCACGTCGAAAGCTTCAAGACCCTGATGCTTATCCACCAAGATTTCGATGCCTTGCTTTGCGAAACCTTCCCCGCCACTCTTAAGGGTTCGGCTCGGGAATGGTACTCCCGCCTCGCCCCGTCTTCCATTTTCTTTTTCGAGCAGTTCGAAACCCTCTTCATAACCCACTTCGTGAGTAGCAGACGCACGGAGAAGACCAGCATCTCGTTACTCCACCTCCGTCAGGAGAGGGAAGAAAAGTTGAGGGACTATGTGAGGAGGTTTACTGCAGAGGTCAGATCCATCGCCTCCCTCGACCAATCAGTTGAAACTGTCGCGTTCCAATCCAACATCCTCAATTCTAACCTTCGCTCGTCCCTCGCTAAAAAGCCCCCGCATAACTTTGCCGACCTCCTTCTTAGGTGCGAGAAGTATATTCGGGATGAGGAAGCCGAATATCTCCCGGGCTTTGGAGGATCTGCCTCCGGGACAAAAAGAAAGACAATAGAAGAAGAAGGGGCCAAGAAGCTTCAGAAGGATAATAGCGGTCAGCGCCGCCCTCCCCCCAGGTTCGAGAAATTTACTCCTCTCACTACCAATGTCTCCACCATTCTAATGGAGGTTGAGAAGGAAGGGGTCATACCTCCTGCTCCGAGGATGAACACCCCATCCAAGAAGAGGAATAAGAAGAAGTGGTGCCGCGACCACCGGGATCATGGCCACGACACCAACGACTGTCGGGCGCTGAAGAACGAGATAGAGGCCCTCATCCAGAGGGGGCAGTTGGCCAAATTTTTAAGAACAAATGATCGAACCGATCGCCCCACTCCTTCGCCTCGGGGGGCTAACAAGCATTCCGAGCAACGCAATGAAACCCCTGATTTCGAGGAGCGCATTCTGCATCTTATCCATGGAGGCCCCATGGGAGGCTCTTCCAACTCCTCTCGAAAGGCGTTCATCCGAGAGGTCAATTCAGTTCACGGCGCCCCTCCCTCCAAAGGCCTCGGTGTCCCAGTCACATTCTCAGATGAAGATCTCGAGGGGGTTAGGACTCCCCATCGTGACGCACTTGTTATCGACCTTCGTATGGCAAACTTCAAAGTGCAGAGGATCCTAGTAGACAACGGAAGCTCCGTGAACATCCTCTTCCTCTCAGCCTTCCGAGGTCTTCAGCTATCCCGAGACCGTCTCAAACCGGCCGGCTACACTCTCCACGGGTTCACGAGAGTGCCAGTAACTATCGAAGGGGTAATCACCCTCGACGTAACTGCTGGCAAAACTCCTACCACCCGGACGGAGCTGATGGGCTTTATGGTCGTTGATGTCCCAGCTGCATACAACGTCATCCTGGGCCGGCCCGGCCTAGCTGCCATCGAAGCCGTTCCTTCGGCATACCACCTCAAGATGAAATTCCCTACCCGGGCAAGAGTGGGGGAGGTCAAGGGCAACCAAGAGATGGCCCGGAAGTGCTACATGACTTCCACCGGAGGTCCGGTCCTCTCCCTCGAAACTTTAGAGATCCCCCAGGAGAGCGTTCGACCAACGTCCGAGCCGGTGGACGAGTTGGAGGAGGTGCTATTCTCGGAGGAGGACCCGAGCCGAAAGTTCTTCATTAGCAAGACCCTCCCGTCTGCCCTATGCTCCGACATAGTGCAGTGCATTCGATGGAACCGTGACCTTTTTGCCTGGTCCGCCGCCGACATGCCGGGAATCTCCGAGGAGCTTTTGGTCCACCACCTCAGCGTTGAACCGGGGTCCAAACTGGTCCAACAGAAGAGGCGCAAGTTCGCTCCCGAGCGACAGCAAGCCATCAAAGAAGAGGTAGACAAGCTTCTAAAGGCTCGGTTTATACAGGAGGTTAACTACCCGGAATGGCTTTCCAATGTGGTCATGGTAAAGAAGTCGAATGGAACTTGGAGGATATGTATTGACTTCACTGATCTGAACAAGGCATGTCCCAAAGACCCGTTCCCCCTTATGAGCATCGACACCCTCATCGACGCCACTTCGGGCCATGAGCTCCTCAGCTTCATGGATGCTTTCTCTGGCTACAACCAAATCCGAATGTTTCCCCCAGACATCCCGAAGACTTCCTTTATTACCGACCAGGGCCTCTACTGCTATAGGGTGATGCCGTTCGGACTGAAGAACGCTGGTGCCACTTACCAGCGCCTTGTTAACAAAGTCTTTCAGAGCCAGATAGGTCGTAATATGGAAGTGTATGTCGACGACATGCTTGTAAAAAGCATCCGAGGGGTCGATCACGTCACCGACCTACAGGAGGCATTCGATATACTGAGAAAGCACAACATGAGGCTCAATCCGAACAAGTGTGCGTTCAGAGTCTCGTTAGGAAAGTTCCTCGGCTTCATGGTCAGCCAACGAGGAATCGAAGCTAATCCTGAGAAAATCAAGGCCATATTAGACATGGCCCCTCCCAAGAACGTTAAGGAAGTTCAGAGGCTAACAGGCCGCCTAGCCGCTATAGGGCGTTTCCTCTCGAAGTCCGGGGAGAAGTGCCTCCCCTTCTTCAAGGCCCGTAGGGGGTTAAAGGTTTCGAATGGGGTCAGCAGCAGCAGGAGTCGTTCGACCAGCTGAAGGCTTATCTCGTCAACCCTCCTCTACTCAGCAAGCCCGTTCCAGGCGAAACCCTATACCTCTACTTGGCTGCCTCCGAGCAGACCCTTAGCGCCGTTTTAGTAAGGGAAGAAGACCAGGCTCAAAGGCCCATCTACTATGTGAGCAAGGTACTTCGCGATGCCAAGCTCCGCTACCCAAAGATAGAAAAGATGGCGTACGCCCTGATCATGGCGACGAGAAAGCTTCGCCCCTACTTCCAGTCCCATTCGGTAGTCGTCCTTACCGACCAACCGCTGAAGTAAGTCCTCCACAAACCTGAGACCTCCGGCCGCCTCATGAAATGGTCAATCGAGCTAAGCCAGCACGACATCTCATACTAGCCCCGGACTGCGATCAAGGCTCAAGCCTTAGCATAATTCATCGTCGAGAGCACCATTCCCGAGGTCAGCCTGGCGACGAACGGACCTCCTATCTGGTCAGTTTTCGTGGACGGTTCCTCTTGCAACGAAGGGAGCGGAGCCGGGGTCATTCTGGCAGGCCCAGATGATTTTGTCCTCCAGTATGCCCTCCGCATGAACTTCAAGGCCTCAAACAACGAAGCAGAGTATGAGGCATTAATCGCCGGTCTCGGACTGGCCCGAAGTGCAGGGGCGCAGTGCCTCCGAATCTATAGTGACTCTCAACTGGTGGTAAATCAAGTCTTGGGCGAGTACGAGGCACGAGACGATCGGATGGCGAAGTATCGTGCTAAAGTCCAAGCTCTCATAGCCCAGTTCGAAGAAGCGCTCATCCAGCGGATCCCCCGAGAAGAGAATTCCCAGGCCAATGCCCTCTCCAAGTTAGCCTCCTCCTCCCTCCAAGGTCTCGAGCAGACCATCTTGATCGAGGTTCTCTTGAAACCAAGTATAGAAGACGAAACCTTCGACTCAGTGGAGTCGCTGCCGGTCCTACTGCAAGATAACTGGATGAAACCATTGGTGGAATTTCTAAGGGACGAGATCCTCCCTGAAGACCCTAAGGAAGCTCGCCGAATAAGAACCAGAGCAGAGCGGTACACCCTAGTCGAGGGGATCTTGTACAAACGCTCCTTCTCGCAGGTAGATGGCAGGCCATACTTGAGATGCCTCTCCCCAGAACAAGACGACTACGCCTTACAGGAGCTCCACGAAGGCATCGACGGGGCACATTCAGGGTCCAGATCCCTAGCTCGGAAGGTATTGAATTACGGTTACTTCTGGCCTACTATCCTCCAAGACGCCGAGTGACACGTTCGGCAATGCGACTCGTGTCAGAAGTATTCAAACATTCGTCGCCTCCCACAAGCTCAGCTTACCTCCCTATCAAGTCCTATCCCCTTCGCTATGTGGGGGATGGATTTACTAGGGCCGTTCCCTCCAGCTCCGGGCCAGTTCAAGTTCTTAGTCGTGGCGATCGACTATTTCTCGAAGTGGATAGAGGCCGAGCCCCTGGCAACAATCACAGAGAACAAGGTGCTTCAGTTCTTCTTGAAGAGCGTCATCTGCCGATTCGGTGTTCCCCGAGTCCTCATAACAGACAACGGAACCCAATTTACTGGGGCTGCGTTCCGAGCTCTGTGTGAAGACCTCGCCATCCAGCAACGTTTCTCCTCCGTCTCCCATCCGCAGTCGAATGGCCAAGTGGAAAATGCTAACCGGCAGATTCTCTCTGGTATTAAGAAGATGTTGAATAAGTGCTCCAAAGGTTTATGGGTCGATCAGCTCCCCAACGTGCTGTGGAACTACCGCACCACGAAACGGACCCCCACAGGAGAGTCCCCATTCAACCTCACCTATGGGTCCGAGGTTGTGATTCCTCTTGAAGTCAGAATACCTTCTCCTCGCCTTGCAGCCTACAACGAAGAACAGAATGCCAGAGACCTTTGGGCAAGCTTAGACCTGATAGACGAGCTAAGGGAAAGAGCATCAATCCGCCAACAGAGCTATCGGAGGAGGATCAAGTTGGCATACAATAAGAAGGTTCGACCTACCGATCTCAAAGAAGGGGACCTAGTCCTCAGAAAGCTAGCTGTCTCCTTCTCTAGTCAGAAGAGTAAGCTAGCTCCAAATTGGGAAGGACCCTATAAGATCACGAAAGTAGTTCAGCCTGGAGCTTATCGTCTCGAAGACCTTGAAGGCAGAGAAATCCCTAGGACCTAGAATGCCGACCATCTTTTGAAATACCAAGAAAGTGCCCCGGCACCTCTCTAAGTATTCCGGGATGTCGAACCGTTCCTCTCCTATCCCCTGTATCTTCCCTCTTTATTTCTCATATGTAATAACGGCTCGCAACTCAGAAGCGGCCGACTGGTAGTCTTCAATAAAGAAAGTTTTTTCATATTTTACTTGTGCAAATATCTCTCTGCTCTTTGCTCTTCACTCTAACGATGGTTCGGAGTCCAACACTTGGCTCGATTCTACTTCGCAAGCTCGCTCTTAAGCGAGCTAGAAGTAGTTCGCCATTCGGAACTGCTCTCACAACCGTTGAACAACCCTAACGATGGTTCGGAGTCTAACACTTGGCTCGATTCTACTTCGCAAGCTCGCTCTTAAGCGAGCTAGAAGTAGTTCGCCATTCGGAACTGCTCCCACAACCGTTGAACAACTCCAACGATGGTTCGGAATCCAACACTTGGCTCGATTCTACTTCGCAAGCTCGCTCTTAAGCGAGCTAGAAGTAGTTCGCCATTCGGAACTACTCCCACAACCGTTGAAAAACTCTAACGATGGTTCGGAGTCCAACACTTGGCTCGATTCTACTGCACATGCTCGCTCTTAAGCGAGCTAGAAGTAGTTCGCCATTTGGAACTGCTCCCACAACAGTTGAACAACCCTAACGATGGTACGGAGTCCAACACTTGGCTCGATTCTACTGCGCAGGCTCGCTCTTAAGCGAGCTAGAAGTAGTTCGCCATTCGGAACTGCTCCCACAATCGTTGAACAACCCTAACGATGGTTCGGAGTCCAACACTTGGCTCGATTCTACTTCGCAAGCTCGCTCTTAAGCGAGCTAGAAGTAGTTCGCCATTCAGAACTGCTCCCACAACCGTTGAACAACTCTAACGATGGTTCGGAGTCCAACACTTGGCTCGATTCTACTTCGCAGGCTCGCTCTTAAGCGAGCTAGAAGTAGTTCGCCATTCGGAACTGCTCCCACAACCGTTGAACAACCCTAACGATGGTTCGGAGTCCAACACTTGGCTCGATTCTACTTCGCAAGTTCGCTCTTAAGCGAGCTAGAAGTAGTTCGTCATTCGGAACTGCTCCCACAACCGTTGAACAACTCCAATGATGGTTCGGAGTCCAGCGTTCGGCTTGACTGCACCCCCTCAGTATCCCGAACCGAGCAGACGAGGAACCGACCTCCACATATGGAGAAAATTTCTGCCGAACCAATTTCACCGTTGGATCGTCTCAAAATGCATAGTAGAACATGATGAACAGATCAGATCGTGCCACGTATCCACAAAACGACAAGATAGCGTTTTCTCAAAACTCGAGCCTCTCGCCTCGTGATTCGTGCCATGATCATGATCTATCTTCCAGATTAAGCCACGTGCTAACGGCGAGTTCGGAGTCCCACGCTCGGCTTGACTGCACCCCCTCAGTATCCCGAACCGAGCGGACGAGGAACCGACCTCCACATATAGAGAAAAATTCTGCCAAACCAATTTCACCGTTGGATCGACTCAAAATGCGTACTAGAACATGATGAACGGATCAGATCGTGCCACGTATCCACAAAACGACAAGATAGCGTTTTCTCGAAACTCGAGCCTCCCGCATCGTGATTCGTGCCATGATCGTGATCGGCCGTCCAGATTGGGCCACGTGCTAATAGCGAGTTCGGAGTCCCACGCTCGGCTTGACTGCACTCCCTCAGTATCCCGAACCGAGTGGCCGAGGAACCGACCTCCACATTTTGGATCGTCACAAAATGCGTACTACCGAAGTGTAAGGTCGCCTTGGTATATCCCGAGCAAGAGCTAAAGTTCTACAGCTAAGGCAAGAGTTCTATGGTTAGAACGCTCGAAGAAGCTAACTACTGGTTCTTATGGTTCGTTTCAAGAGTAAGGCAACTACGGTACAACAAGGAGCAGACGAACTTCGATTTCATTAAAAAAACTTGATGAATGTACAAGTCAAGAAGTTACAACAAAAAAGACGATGCAAGAAATCAAAAGAAGTTACAACTTGTTCAGCGCCTCCTCGGAATGGGGACATTCCGATTCAGAGACACTCGGGGTTTTCGTCGCTTCATCTCCGAGCTCGTCTCTAGGCCGACGAATTGGGACACCTCTTCGCCACTAATTCTAACAGTGGCTCCGACCGAGGCCCCGCTTGAGCTAACAGCTACACAGCTTTGGGCATCGGCCGCAGTCCGACCAACGATGGGAGCACGAGTCGCTAGCTCGTAAAAGGAGATCCCTCGCTCGCTCTCCTCGCGAGTGCATGAGGTGCTGCGGACGTTAGTCCTCACTGGCTGAGGCTTCAGACGAGCCACTTCCTCCTCGAGCTCGACGATGCTATTTTTCAAAGTGTCGTCCTTAACCAGAATCTTGAATCGAGGGAGCTTCGCCGAACCCGGGTGCTCAGCACTATCAGATATAATGCGACGCAAATTGGTCACCTCGATGCTCTTGTCAATCGTGACCCTCTGCAACTGCTCGACCTTCTTCGCGAGCTCGTCTCTCTCGGCCAATGCCGAGGCCAGCTCTTCCTCCTCGACTATCCGCAAGTGGTGTACCTCGGCCAGTAGCTCGCTGTTCTTCTTCTCCACATTGAACAACACTCTCCGGATCAGCTCGATCTCGCCCTCGAGGTGAGCCTCACGAGACTGCTTAAACAATTCTACACGATGCCGAGCTGCTGCAGTATCTAGAGCATGTTCGAAGATCTAAAAGACGAGAACATCACATTGAAAGACTAAAGTCCGACCAAACACTCAGACAAATTTGAAATAAGATTTTCATTTATAAAGAAGAGGCGGTGGCCAGTCCGCAAAAAGGCGTTACATTCTAAAAAAGGAAAAACAAAATTACAAAAGACGAGGAGATCAGGGGTTCACCTGTGTCGTCGGCTCGACCACAGGCGCCTCGCCAGACGGCCCCTCATTCCCCGTCGCCCCGGCCTGGGGGTCGACCACCACGGTCTCAGGGTCGGCAGGTGTTTCCTCGTCCCGCTGTCCCGCCTCCTCTTCGTCGCCTTCCTCCTCTTCGCCTTCCTCCTCTTCGCCTTCTGCCACAGCTCCGGGCCACAGCCTGTATTCACCCCGCTGAAAGCTGGGGACGCGGTCCTGGACATGGTCGAGCGCCCTCTCGTAGGACTTCTCCATGTTGGAGGCCATGTGCGCCTTCGCCTCGGCCTCGACTTCGGCCCTGATCACCGCCGACATGGTGTCCTTCTCCGCCTTTGCCTCCGCCAGAGCCTGCGCCAATGCCGCCAGCTCCTCGACAGCCTTGGTAACTTTGGCAACCTCCTAAGCAAGCAGCCCCTTCGCTCGCTCCAGGTCCGCTTCGAGGTCGGCGACTCGGACCACCAAGCCGTTCGAACGTCGCTGCTCCGCCTCGAGCTGCCGAACCGCCCTTGCCTTCTCCGCCCTGTCCTTGTCGCTGGCAGATTTCAATTCCCTCTCCTTTTCGGCGAACTCCTGGATGAGGTGGCCGAAGTGACAGGCGACCTGCTGAAGAAAAAGGAGAGTAAGAACAAAGCAAAAGTCGAACAGCAGACTTAAGAAATTCTCAAAAACAATGAATGCAAAGCTTACCAACACAAGCGACCGAGCGACTTCGTAGGTGTCATCGCCAGTCGTCCCCGCCTTCAGTGCGGCTCGATCCTTCGGGGTCGCTAAGTGCTTGACGGCCTGCATACACATCTGTGAGTCCCCGAGGAAGCCGTCATGGTTCTTCACTTGCCAGTCAGGGACGAACAGCTTCTTATGCTGCTCGGTCAGGATCTCCTCGGCCTGAATGGTCAGGGGTGGAGCCTTGAGCGACAGCGCCGCTGAAACGTTGAAGGCCCCACCGGCCGTGGCAGATGCGGCAGGAGCTGAGGGGTCGGCGGAGACGACCACCGCTGGCGAGGTGGCCACAGGAACGGTAGTAGGCGGGGCAACTGCCGAAGGAGCCTTAGAGGGTCGGCCGGACGAAGCCGTCGTGCTCGGCCTCTTCCTCTTCCTTCCATCGGCAACCTTGCTTCGTTCGTTCATCATCCCCAGAAAATCCATCTTCGGCGCTTCTGTTCCAAACAACAAAACAAACAGCATGTTAGAAAAACGAGCAAGAAACTTAAAAAAAATACTACAAGATGTCAGGAGCGTACTCGGGTCGATCGGACTAAGGCCCGACCCGTGTAGCACCTCCTCGGTCATTTCCCTCCAGCTCAACATTGGGAGAGCCATGATCTTTCCCGCCACTTCCTCCTCGGTCGCTGTCAGTACCGGGTCGACCCTTGCAAACTTCGGCACCTCTTATTTCCACCGAGTCGGAATCTTCAGCATCGAGGGCTCCCTCAACAAAAAGAACTTCTCCTTCCAACCTTTTATCGAGTTCGGATTCTCTATAAGCCTAACACCTTTCCGGAGTGATAGGTAGTAGCGATGCTCAGTCTTGTGCATCCGGTGAATCCGATACATGCTCTGAAGGATCGTCATGTCTGGCTCGACCTCGGCGTTGCGGCACTGCAGCAAGAAGGCATTCACGTGGCGCCAGGTGTTTGGAATAAACTGGGTCGGCACCAGGCAGTACCACTGGAGGATCTCTAACACAAAGGGGTGCAGAGGAAAGCGCAATCTGGCGTTCAGCGAGTCGTAGTCGAACATACACATATCCGACGACGACAGTTTGGAGTTTGCTCGCATCTCAGGGTCGGGGAGGATCAGCTTGTACTCCAGAGCAAGTCCTTCTCAGATAATACCGACGCAATCTCATCCACCTCGGTGGTCTAAACCGGGTTGTTCTCCTCATAGACTGCCGACCGACCAATGATCACCTTCTTCATAAGGTCGCCCTCGTATTGCCTGACTCCAGCATGGCCGGACAGTACACTGGGGTACCAGCCCGACTCAGGGGCTCGCCTCTCGGTCTCCACGATCTCCTCGACTACAGGAGATCGGCCCAGTGCCTTCTTCTTCTTCTTCTTCACCTCGGCCACGGACGACCCGGCCACCTCCTTCCCCTTTCTTCGGATCTCCATTCGCCTCCTCTCCTCGGTGCCGCTATCGCCCGAGGACGAGGCCTCACTCCCCGAGTCTACTCTTGACATCTCTAAAAAAGCTAAGGCAAATCAACTGACCTTGATGTGACGTGGCCTTAAAGTGACGTTCACGGTCGGAATTAGCTTGCCGAAAATCGCCTGGCCCACGCGACAGCTAACACAACTGCCTTGGAGCTAAAATCGCCGCTAGCAGAGCACACAGGGGAGTAAAAATGAAAACTTGGAGTGAAAAGTGAGAAATGAGCTCTGGGGTGGGGGAGTGAGAATTTATAACCCCAAAGCGGCGTTTGGGCATCCTTGGTCATTTAAAGGCCCACTAAGAGAAGGCAAAATGCCAAAACGGAGAGTTATGACTCTTCAAATTGCTCAACTTCATCGCCCGGCCACCGGTGTGCGTAGCCGAGCTACCGAACAGCATGGTTAAGAAACCGAGCTGCTGGGTCGGAGGACGGCGACGATCCAAGACAAGAACTCTTCAAAACAACTCCATCCCTCGGCAATCAACACCTCGATGCACCACTGAGCAGCCGTTCTAACCGAACCGAGGTGCCGAGGTACCGACCTCCACATATGGAGAAAATTCTGCCGAGGACGAATCACCGTCCGATCATTCCAAAATTCGTGTCAGAACTTGATGGACGGTTCAGATCGGGCCACGCCCACAAAACAACAAGATAACGTTTTCTCGTGATCTGAACCCCATCCTCGTGATTCACGCCGTGATGGACGCTCAGGATCACGCCACGTAGCTCGGCAGATCCTGAGGCCCCGAGCCAAGCTGCAGGAAGAGCCGAACCGAGGTGCCGAGGTACCGACCTCCACATATGGAGAAAAATTCTGCCGAGGACGAATCACCATCCGATCATTCCAAAATTCGTGTCAGAACTTGATGGACGGTTCAGATCGAGCCACGCCCACAAAACGACAAGATAACATTTTCTCGTAATCTGAACCCCGTTCTAGTGATTCACGCCGTGATGGACGCTCAGGATCACGCCACGTAGCTCGGCAGATCCTGAGGCTCCGAGCCAAGCTGCAGGAAGAGCTGAACCGAGGTGCCGAGGTACCGACCTCCACATGTGGAGAAAAGTTTTGCCGAGGACGAATTACCGTCCGATCGTTCCAAAATTCGTATCAAAACTTGATGGACGGTTCAGATAGAGCCACGCCCACAAAACAACAAGATAACGTTTTCTCATGATCTGAACCCTGTCCTCGTGATTCACGACATGATGGACACTCAGGATCGCGCCACGTAGCTCGGCAGATCCTGAGGCTCCGAGCCGATCTACCGAACAGCTGGGCTGGACCACCGAGCCACTAATACAATAGACAAGGAATTGAGCCACCGGAGTGCTTAGCCGAGCTACCGAACAGCTTGGTCGAGCCTTCGAGCTACTAGGTCGGACCGAACGTCTTGTCAGAGCACTTATTCGGCCTACGACGCCGAACTGCCGAGCCGAGGGGACGAGGAACCGACCTCCACATATGGAGAAAAAAGAGGCCGACCCTCCTCAGCCGTTGGATCTTGTCAAAAAACGTGCTCAAACGTGATGGACGGCCCAGATCTTGCTACGTTCACTAAACGACAAGATAGCATTTTTTGGGGATCCGCGCTGGGATGGACGCTTAGGATCGTGCCATGTAGCTCGGCAGATCCAGAGGCTCCGAGCCGATCCGCCGAGCCGAGGAGCCGAGCTGCCGACCCTATCATACGGAGAAACTATCTGTCGAGGAACATGGGTCGTCCGATCGCCCAGAAGATCGCGTTCGACGCTGATGGAGGGCTCAGATCGCGACATATCATAAATCGGTATTAAAAAATAGTTTTTATTTATTTAAATCGTTTTATTTATTAAAAAATTGCGAAAAAATTACTAAAAATTCGGGAAAATTAACTAAAAAACCTAGAAAATAATTATAAATTTGGGGGTATATTTTTGAGCCCCTGAACGAACAATTGTTGCCTAGAACGTGTTGTTAAGACCCCGAACGACTGGTTAACACTTTGCAAAATTAAATAAATAACCCGAAAAAATAGATAAAGATCGCCAAACATCCAGAAAAGCTCAAGAAAAACTGAGAGTGCAACCAACTTGAAAAATCGCCACACTACCTCCTTCAAAGATTCAAAACCTTCCATTTGGACTCCGATACAACTCCGCCAGCCATTAAAACAGTAAAACTACTCCTCAAAGGATGATCAAACTCAGTCTTCGGGAGTGGGGGGCTCGTGATATGGCTAAAAATGGGGTTAAATCGGAACTGTCCAAATCGGGCACGAATCTTGAAGCCCAGGGGTAAAACGGTAATTTTACTTACTACCGGGTCTGAGGCGGTTACGGGATCTCCTCTCCAAAGATCCAATAACTCGCGAACGGATCCACCTCAACTGGGTATGGGTCCCAACCCGAAACGAACTCAGACCAGCATGATAGAATTAGGGTCTCTGATTCAGCCAAATCAACGGCCCTGATTCGTATCTATCCTTTCACCGGGAAATCAGGGATCACATTCCTTATCTGGTTACGAGGACTTTATTCCTTATCAGATCGCAAGAATTACATTCTTAATCTGATCCCTAAGACGCCTATAAATACCATCCATCTCCATTAAGAGGTAATCAATCTTTGGCTAGTTAACGCTCTTTCATAATCATTTCTTATTACTGACTTGAGCGTCGGAGGGTGCATCGCCGGGATCAACCCCGGTGTCTCGCACATTTTGCAGGTGAACGGCGGGAGCCAACGGTCAAACTCCGGCGGATCAGGTTTCAGGTTTGCTATTCAAGTTTTCCTAAGAATCCACAAATACTATCTGTTTACCCCCACACCAGATTTAGCGGTAACAATTATGATGAGACTTTTGCTCCAATTGCACGAATGACTACAGTTCACACTCTCCTTGCCATTGTCATTATCTGTCAGTGACTGTTATACCAGATGAACGTGAAGAATGTCTTTCTTCATGGTACCTTATCTGAGGTTGTTTACATGTTTCCTCCTACTGGCCTTCCACACCTCCTCGTCATGTTGCCGTCTACGTCGTGCTATATATGATTTGAAACAGGCCCCTCGAGTCTGGTTTGAGTGTTTTCGTCGTGTCATCACACATGACGGTTTCAGTCAGAGTTCACAGGACCACTCTATATTTATGCAGTCGACACCGCAAGGGAGGGTAATCCTACTATTATATGTTGATGATATGATTATTACTGGGGATGACTCGGCATATTGCATCCATCCAGAAATACCTTCAGCAGTAGTTCTATATGAAATATCTTGGCAGACTACGTAACTTTCTGGGTCTAGAGATTGCCCATAGATCTCGAAGGATACTTATTTATCAACAGAAATACACATCAGACATTATCTCCGCTGCATGTCTCTTTGAAAGTCGATTAATCAATACTCCCTTAAAGTTTCACGTAAAGCTTCTTCCCGATCCCACTAGATACATGCAGATTGTTGGACAACTTGTCTACTTATGCATGACCAGACCTGATATTGCTCATGCAGTCAATTTGTTTTCGCTCTTACATCAATTCACTATAGTGCCTTTCTTGAGATCCTCAGATATCTTCGGGGCACTTCACTCGCTCATTATTTATGCACTCTACATTTAAACTTGAGCGTAGTGCATATTCTGATTCAGATTGGGCAGATTGCGGGTGATCCTACTAGCAGATGGCCAACCACATATTTCTGTCTATATTTTGGTAATTCGCTGAACTCATGGCTAAGCAAAAAAATAGACAGTTGTTGCATGTTCTTGCACAAAAGCTGAGTACAGAGCGATGACAGCTACTACTAAATAGATTGTTCATATTCGTTGGCTGTTATTAGATATTGGTATTACTTCTACAAGAGGTACTACTCTTCATCGTGATAACCGGAGTGCATTGCACATTACAAGCAATCCCGTCTTTTATGAGGGAAAGAAGTAAATAGAGATTGATTGCCACTATGTTCGTAAGCGTTTTGAAGCAGAGACCATTTCACTTCATTATATTACATCTTCACAGCACACAGCAGGTTTTTTTACCAAATCTCGTACTGTTCAGAGATTTCGATACTTGGTGGACAAACTCACACTGTTCAACCCACCATAATTTTGACAGGAGGTGTTAGATATTATGTTTAGTCCCATATCAGATTATGTATTAGTTTAGCATTTGGTTCCCTCCTCTATATATATAGAAGATATTGTACTCAGTTATAATCCATCCAATAATCCAATAATCTTTTCCAATCTCTAGGTGTACAGATCAAAGTAGAAATGTTCTCTTCTAACTTGAGGTTTATATCCTGCAAATCTTTGGTCTTCGATTCGATATCATTTACATAAAGCTTCTTTCTCTCTCGAGCATCTTGAGCAGAAACCTGTTCCTGAGCAACCTGATTAAGTCAGCACTTGGTTGATTATCTTCGATAATATCACCATCAACATGCAAAAATAATTAAAAATATGTAGAGTATAGACATGGTTATAAATACATGAAACAAGAGATGCTGTATTGCACACAATGAACAGGGAAAAAAAACCTTAAGTTGTAATGTATAAGTTACACCTATTTACGAACATCTATTTTAAACCTAATTAAATGCTTTTTTGACATACAAAAGTGATAGCAAACAAAGCCTACGAATGATATATTAACCAATTTACTGGTATTTTATATCGATATATCAAGCTTAATGCAATTGTTAAAATAACTCCAATGTAAGTGACTATCCAATTAGAATACATTGTTGCATAGATAGCATCTAATGTTTCATTGCATTCCTTTTCCTTCATTTAATAACAGTTATTTATTTAAATACTTACAAAAGCACAAGTTTGTAACTTATAATGAGCATTGCTAGTTAGGTCCACATAAATGCCATTCCTGCATTATATATGTGCAAAAAGTGTGAGACTTGAACCCTTTTTTTTTAATCTCTTGTGCCTTCTGTACTCACTGTCAGAAGGTTTCCAACCCCTGCGATTACCCAGCAGCTCTGCCACCGGCTTTCCCCGAGCTGCTGCTCTCTCCCGGTTCGACGCCTGGGACTGTAAGCAAGCCCTCATCACTCTACTCTTCAAATCCCATGTTTGGTGTTGTTTGTTAAAGGTGAAGAGAATTGATGGCAAAGAAAATGGGATGCGTGGTTAATGGAGTAAGTAAGAAAGTGATGCACAATCGACCACGTTGATGCCCATGCAGCCACTTTTTTCTTTCTTTCTTTCAAGCTACAAATACATTGATTTTACACCTACCATTATTGTTGCAAAACTAACGTGTCAATGCATAACTAGTTGTATTGGGTACTTTTGGCTCTGTACCGAAATTTAGGGATAGCAACATGTTGGACTCAGGTTTGAGTCCTACAAGATTCCGATTCGCTTTTGTAGGATCCACTCAGGGGTCCAAACTTGCTCAACATCTATGCAGACTCCTGAGGATCCTAAAAGATCTCCATAGGATTCAGATTTTGATCAGGTTATCGATTAATCACTTTCCAAAATCCAAGATTGAAGGGGACAATTGAAAGCATCCATTTTTTTTTAATTTAATTTAATTTTTTTTTTGAAAATAAAGGTGACCGCCTCACCACTTCATTAATGATAATTAACAAAACAACATAGATCCACTTACAATAGTAATATGCGAATTACAACAACTACCCAAATCTAGAGCCAAAAGTCCTCAAAATATAATGCAGATACAAAAACAACTGAACTGATGAAACACACCGAGTCTCTCGTCTTCGTCAACCTCGTCCCCCCTGATGTTGCAGCTCTACTCCTCCTCTAGATGCAGTCTCTTCTTTGATCCCACATGTCCTGCCCAATCATAAATCAACGCAAAAATCTTACGCATCATAACAGGAAATCTTGAATTTTGATTATGAAAAAAAAAATCGTTTCGGTCTAGCCACAGACCCCAGACAGTTGCTGCCACTGAAATATCCCATGCCTCTCTATCTTCCTTATGAATTCGAACCCCTCTCCATTCACCCCATAAATCTAGATTAATCCTAGGGCAATCTAGTAACCTGAAACCTAAACAGACTACTTCCCAAGCTAACTTAGCCCTAGAACAAGCAAAGAAAATGTGGTTGGTGTCCTCAACATCGGTAGCACATCGTGCGCACGTAACGTCCATCTGCATGTTGCGTTTACCCAGGTTTTCTTTTGAGGATAGCATCATTTGCTACCAGCCACATGAAGACCTTTACTTTCATTGGTGCATTCGACTTCCAAATTACACTAAGCCCATGCTTCTCATTCCTCCGTCATTCAACCACTAATACAAAGTGGACACCCCGAACTTCCCATCGCTGTCCAACACCCACTCTCTCGTCGATTTCTTCGTTAGTGAATTCTCCATCTGCAGCAATGAAATCTTGCATACTTTGAAAAATCCGATTACTCTGCTGTGCTGACTGACCACCTATATGGATATGAAGCTTATTGTTACGCCAAACATCTGCGACAACCGAGTCTAAATTATCTACATTCTTCACGGCTTCTGGGAAAACTGCTTCTAAAGTATTGTTCCCGCACCATTTGTCTTTCCAGAATCTCGTATTTTTTCCATTTCCTACCCTGCGTCGAGTATTGGTGTGAAAAATCTCTCCCACTTTTGCCACACCTTTCCATAGATAAGAAATTTTTCCATGTTTACTTCTTCCTCCGAATCTGAACTTCTTTCTCTTCCTATATTTCGTGAAGGATTTGCACCACCAACTTTTTCGTCCCTTATACAATTTCCACCACCACTTACTCATCAAAGCTTTATTCATATCGCATAGATTCAGAATCCCTAATCCCCCAAACTCATTTCTCTTGCAGACTCTGCCCCACTTCGCTAGGTGAATTCCTTTGTTTAAATCGTTAGCTCCTTTCCACAAGAATCTTCTTCGGCACTTATCGATTTTGTTAGTAACCCATTTAGGTATTCGTAGATAGACATGAGCTATGTCGGTAGACTGCTGAGCACCGAGTTGATTAGAGTGATTCTACCTACAGGTGAAAGAAATTTTCCTTTCCAACCTGCTAATCTCTTTTCCACTTTTTCGATGAGAGGTTGCCAATCCTCTTTCCTCGGTATACCAGGTCTTATGTGTGTACCCAGGTATTTCAACTGGAAAGGCCCTTCCTCGCAACCCAAGTAGTTCTTAATGACCTCCACTGGAATGGAAGTAGAGTCGATGAACAGGATAACACAACTCTTGGATATATTAACTCTTAATCCTGCCCGATACTCAAAACATCTCAGCGCTATGTTGATAGCGATGATCTCCTCCTCACTTGCAACTCCAAACATTAAGGTATCATCCGCATATTGCGGAATCGAAATCGATTCCGGTATCCCTCCTATTTAATACCCTTAATGATTTTACTCACCCTTCCTCTGTTGATCATTTCAACCAAACCATCAACGATAACTGTGAATAGAAGAGAAGAAAGAGGATCACCTTGCCTCAGACTCCTGCGACATCGAATTTCTTTTCCTTGTTTACCGTTAACTTGGATAAACAACTTTCCCCCTCTTACGCACTTGCTTATCCACAGTCTCCACTTGCTACTAAATCCTTTAAGCTCTAGGCCCTCGTCTACTGCATCCTACTCAACCGAATCATATGCCTTTTCGAAGTCTAGTTTAAGAAGAAATCCATCATTCTTATCTTTGGAAGCTCTGAACACTAACTTATGGGTTGAGGCAACACTGTCCAAAATATCTCTCCCTCTAATAAAACTGCTTTGTGAGCCACGACATCATTAAGGTGAGGTGACAATCTTTGTGCAAGAACTTTGGTGATAATTTTAAACGATCCATTCAGTAAGCTAATCGGTCGGAGATCCGCGGCCCTTAAAATCTCGTTCTTTTTAGGAATAAGAATGACATTCGCATAGTTAAGTCTATCAATATTAACACCTCCTTGATAGAACTCCCGAAAGATAGCAAAAAGATCATTCTTGATAATTTTTCAGTACATGTTGTAGAAGAATATGAGAAAATCATCTGGGCCGGGAGCCTTGTCCTGTCCCAGAGATTTAATCGCTTGTAGCACTTCTTCCTCAGTAAACATCCCCTCAATTACCTCGCTTCCATCGATTCTCGATGAATTCCACATATTTTCTTGTAAACTCCCTCTTCTTGCCTTTTTGCATTCTAACGGCTCCTTAAACTGACCGTCTATGTGAATTCTAATCTTCTTGCATCCTACAAGCTCCTAATCACATTATGTTATGCATGCTTTCATGCCAAACTTGTATGTTCCATTCTTGATGCTAGTTGTCATGATTTATTCTTGCTTCCTCCTTTGCTTCAAACTTTCAGCTTCTTGAAATCGATTTTGAGTCCATGGCATCAGTGACTTTGGTAATAGATTGAAAGGTCGACATGGTACAGAGAAGTGAGGTACTTTTTTTTTTCGTCCTTCGGAATTTTGTCAATTTCAGTTCATTTATATGAATGAACATGGTTGCTAGCCAGCTTTGAACTTTGTCATTTTAACTATTTACAAACAAGTTATTTCCCTTATTCTTGAAAAAGTAAAAATAAAAGAGCAAGTTATTATTAATGACCCTACCGATGGACCAAAACTTCGAAGTTTTGGTAAGGGTGAGGGTTTTAATATTTATATTCTAACACGCTCCCGCAGGTTGAGGGCCATCTTTTTGGGCATAGACCTGGACTATACGCAGCGGTATTTTTTTTTTCAATCCGCTCTGATACCATATTAATGACCCTACCGATGGACCAAAACTTCGAAGTTTTGGTAAGGGTAAGAGTTTTAATATTTATATTCTAACAGTTATCCCTTGCTATCTATATAATAAAACACAAAAAAAGCTATCAAGTGGCTCTCCTTCAATCTCCTCTAAAATCAATGGCCCAGATCTAACCTCACAAAACATATTCCCCCCCCCCCCCCCCCCCCCCCCCCCCCCCCCCCCCCCCCCCCAAGTTTTCCTCCAAAACTCAAATTCAAATCTCCCATTCAAAACAACTCCTTTATTTATTTAATTATCTCTCCTCTTTCTTCTATTCAAAAAATTTAAAAAATAAAAAACTAAAAAATTTAAAATTTGAAAACTTTAAAAAAAATTAAAAAAAAATCAAAAAATTGTAAAAAATTTTAAAAAAAAATTTTAAAAAATTTTTATCTATATAATAAAACACAAAAAAAGCTATCAAGTGGCTCTCCTTCAATCTCCTCTAAAATCAATGGCCCAGATCTAACCTCACAAAACATATTCCCCCCCCCCCCCCCCCCCCCCCCCAAGTTTCAAATTCAAATCTCCCATTCAAAACAACTCCTTTATTTATTTAATTATCTCTCCTCTTTCTTCTATTCAAAAAATTTAAAAAATAAAAAACTAAAAAATTTAAAATTTGAAAACTTTAAAAAAAAAATCAAAAAAATTAAAAAATTGTAAACAATTTTTAAAAAAAATTAAAAAAAATATTTATTTTTTAAATAATTAAAAATTGTAAAATTTAAAAAAGTTTAATTTTTTTTTAAATTTTAGAAATTTTAGAAATTTTGAAAATTTTGAAAATTTTGAAAATTTTGAAAATTTTGAAAATTCAAAAAAAAATTCAAAAAAAATCAAAAAAACCAAAAAAAAAAAAAACAAGTAAAAATTTTTACATTTTGGAAATTTGAAAAAATTTGAAAATTTGAAATATCTCAAAGCAAATCCAAATCCAATGTCGAACCTCAATCAAAAGGTCGTTGCCGATATCTGATTCGCTGCTGATTCCGTATCGATGACTCCCCTCCACCAAATCGAGCGCGAATATCAAGCAACTCCGTATCGGCGACTCCCCTCCACCGAATCGAGAGTCTCTATATGCGATGCGATCTAATTTCATCTCATTAACTGAATTCTCATTTTAATTTTTAATTTTTTTTGTGCAGGGAATTACTCAGTTTTTTGCTGACTTGAAATTTGTGTGCATGAAATTTAAGTTCAGAGATGTATGATTATTTTATTTTGTATTTAGATATACTCATAGTGGTTATGAAATTAGAGTAAGCTCTATAAAACTCTATGCAGTGTTTTATAGAGTAATGTTCTTGCATAACTATTACAAGTATCTAAAAGTGATGATGAAGTTGAAAAAAACTCTATGCAGTGTTTCTAACAAACTATATGCATTCCAGGTAAGTTCAAGTTAATGATTAACAAGGCGATGGTTGAGCTTAAAGGTAGATCTACTGTTTTCTCATATAATATGTTTGCTACTTCAATTAATTTGCTGGACGTCCAAAACTATTTTATATAATCAAACCAGTTGCACCGTTCCGAAGACGTGCCGTAGGCACGTGTCAACAGGAAAACCTAATTAATAGACAAATTGAATTCTCCATTTGTAGTAAAAGTATTTTTACACATAAATTGATGTGCATCTAGAAGGGAAAAAAAAAACTAGCCGACAAACAGTACATATGTACAATTGATAGATAATCATTATAAACAAAGAAGATGGCAATGATAAACTTATAAATGACCTTATCTTGATCATATAAAGTAGTGAATTATTATCACGAGAAATACTATAGATGAGCAGACCTAAGACAGAGACTGGTATTGCAGAACATACATAGGATGCTTATTCTCTCAATTATATGCCAACATGATTAATCTCAAACATCGGTATCAAGCATAGAAAGCGAAAAAGAACAGTAAAAAGTAACAGCTCGAAAGAATTCATATCTAGTTAGATCAAAACTAATGACATTTTCGCCAAAATTTGATTTCACTCAAGGCATCCGAATGTAAATATCAACAACACATTTCATCATATCGATATCATTATGTTAATAACTCAAATTTTGATCAGTAATCAATTAGCATAGCGCGATTTCACGGGGTGGAGAACATGAGATACTGGAGCTTAGATACGAGTAGTAATTTTTCGGTGACTTCGATATACAAGTGGCTTAATCATAGCGGAGCTACATGCGGGAAGGTCAAAACGATGTGGAAGACCAATGCTCCTATAAAAGTGAAAGCCTTCCTATGGTTGGTTGTTAATGCTGCGATTCTCTCCAACAATAACCTGCTCAAGTGCAACATCCCGGTGGACGATAAATGTTTCTAGATGCTTGTTAGAAATAGAAGACATGAAACATATTTTATTCTCTTGTCCTCAAGCCCGGTTAGGTATATTTAAGTTTTGGACTAGTTGTGTGTCCGACCTCTATTCAAGAGGTTTGGGGCCAGTGGAGAGAGTGTGATTATAAAAGAATATAGAATAGCATGAGATATCTCTGTTGCAGTTACTTTGTGGGGTCTATGGCTAGACCGAAACGAACTGTGCTTTCGTTAGATTAATAATAGATTCTTGGTCATGATGTATAAAATGCTTGTATTTATTGATGTTTGGGCAAGTCAGGCATGTACGAATAAGAGGTTACGTATGGAGGAGGATTAGTCCACAGATGGAGCGGTTCTTACAGGGGGGGGCAGAGGAGGGATTTACAAGCTTCCACAGTATCTAGTACTTTTGAGTAGTGATTTGGTAGACGTAGTGTTAGTAATTGATGTATAAGATCTTTATGTGAACTTTGAACTTGCGAACATGTGACGTGTTATGTTATGTACTCTACTTTGTTTCTGTTAGGATTATGTCTTGCATACTCGTTGTTCAATTCGAAAACGACGAAGCACGGAGGTCGAAGCATCGAGTGGGGGCAAAGTTAGAAAACGAAGCAACGTCATTCAATAGACTTCCGCAGTCGACCGACATTGGCTCTAGAATTTCCAGAGGAGGAGGCAGTCTGCACGTGGCGGCTGTATTGTTTTGGGACTTTATCTTGGTGACATTCTCGACCCAATCTTCAACTCCAAGTTAGATTGTACAGCTCCTATTCGGTGACTTCTTCTACAAAATATATCGGACGACTGATATCAAGACTAACTTATGTTTCTCTCTATTCATCTTCGATGTATTGTTATGACTTCCAATATGAGAGGTCAAGTACTTCATTGATATTTTCTCCATTACAAGTAAGACTTGAGAGATAATTGTTGGTAAGTTTGATTTTTTGTATTGTGTGAATCTGTAATTCCTTGTAATTATCTGCAGTTGAATATTATAATTCCCTAAATTTCCCTTTGGATTAAGCAGAAGCTAACCGAAATAAATTCATCGTGTATTTGTGTTGAATTTATGGATATCTTTGTTTGGTTGTTTGATTGATTCATCTCATCTATCTCGCCTTTCTCATTGATTTAATTAGTTATGTTGCACTACCGGTGTTCGACGAAATTTCCCAATGAGAATTGTGGTGAGATTCCTCTCTCTATCACAACACCCCAACAGTTTCATTAACATTTCATTAATGAATCGGTGACGATGCCACCTTTATCCTATAAAAAAAATCAATTGGGGATATGTTAAAAACCCATATGACTTGATATATTACTCAAGAAATGGAGAAAACATGCAAAACTTTTATAAGGAAACAATGGAATGGTGACGATTCTTATAATTTAAAAAAGAAATGCATACAAAATCACCGAATGGTAACTTCCAATATCTAACACTCAGCTCTTCTACAACCGATTACGGGAAGGCAGAAGGTTATTTCAAAATTCCAATAATAATGTCATAAACTCAGAAAACTCAATCAGAAAGATTGACTTCTATGCAAGTTGTCTTCAGACTGAAACATGTTAAGAACATGCTGCTAGCATTGGTATCAGGTCGGGTCGGGTCCTTCACTATCCGGACCCGGACCTGTTCCCTACGGATCCAAAAACTGGACCCGGACCCGGACCCGTGAGGACCGGGTCAGGTTCGGGATTTGGGTCCTATTAAAATATTCCTACCCGTTCAGGTAGGATCAGGATTGTGAGCGGCGAGTGGATAATTTAGACTAGATGAGAGAAGAAAATACATGAGTTTTGAATTTGGAAGATGAAGATTTAGAATTGACGAGGAGGAGGGGAGGAATGAGGATATAATATTTATTTTTATGTTGATTTTTTGGGATTTTTTTAAAGGGTCCGGGTCCAGATCCGGGTCGGGTCTGGGTCGGGTCTCTTTTGAGCAGACCCGGACCCGGACCCGGATATGCCGGGTCGGTTCCGGTCTAATGCTGGGACCGGATCGGATCGGATCCGGATTTCGGGTATTTATACCAATGCTACATGCTGCCCGCTTTGATTGGTAACGAAAACCTGCATAAAGGCTATAAAATGGGACTAAAACTAGTTAACAAGATATGAATATGAGAGATGTAGTTTTATTAATCTGTTATATTCTGGATATAGCCGGTGCTTATCTATGCTACCTATATAAGAGATCATTGTATACAGTTAATTGGATAAGAAATAACATATCTTTTCATGGTATCCGAGCTAGGTTCCTAACCCTATTCAGCCGCCACTGACACCCAAACCAGCCATAGCCACCATCGTCGTCCCCATCACCGTCAAGCACTGACCTGCCGCCATAGAACCCCAAACCCAATCACTACCACTGCTATCTCTGCTCTCGGGATCCAAAATGAGATCCAGATCCAAAGCAGATCTGAATCCATCTGACTTAGTGTTCCAACCCGATCCGATCCAATCTGATCCAAATCCCGATCCGACCAACTTCTATAACACCCCAAATTCTATACACTGAAAATCTGTAACACATCCTGAATCTTTTACTTTACTTGAGTATACAACACAATACAATTCACAGGGAAGACTGAAACTTTAGTTACATCACAACCTATTACAATGTTCCGTAATGTTTACATATAAAATTACATCTTATTTACATCATTAAAAAAACCAACTTCCACTAGGATGTGCGACAAAGCTCGAGTCCACGCTCCCAACGTCCAAATGGTTCTGCAAAACTATCGACTGTGAGCACGTCAGTTGCTGCAACTGACGCAAAGTTGGTAATAACAACGATCTTTAACTTGCTCAACCATCAAACTTTAATGTCAAACCATGTGAATGTTTAAGAATAAATCTACTAAATGTGTCAGTGTATGTCATGACCCTGGAAGTCTAATGCACACAATGCTCTTTCTAATGCACGCTTGTTTAGAACCTTATACCGCCCATAAAACATAATTTTCAAATGCAAGCCACTAATGTTTCTCCTCATTATAGGGTTCAATCCCTAGTGATGTTAACCTACTCACGTATTCTTCTCTGTTCCTGGCATTTATCTAGTGACTGATAAGTTTGCAGCTATCTGAGGTCTTTCTCCGCTACTGCAGTTGGACCATGGTTATGTCCACTCCACTCAGGCCCGACGGTCTTTCTCTGCTCCAGACCTTACCAAAAGCTATCACGAATGTGAATGCGACCTTGCGGTCTTTCTCCTCTCACCAAGAGACCCAGAGTTAAACTCCCGCTCCCCATCCGTATCTGATAACATAGAATATCGACATTAAGGGGTTCACCCCCTAAGTTCCAACAGGAGTCATGCAGCCTATACATCCGCTCCCTGTCCTTATCACTAGATCACAGAAATTAACAGTTGATACAACGTCGCACGTGTCTCCTTAACATGTGAATACAACTTCCAACTGGTTCATATCCTTACAATCATTAACATTACGGCCTAAAGCTAGAGTCATCCTACCGGACTTACGTCAACAACACTAGGAGTCACTTTCCAGTAACAAAGCCTTATTCAAACTCTAGAACTCACACTTTAATTTATGAAACATAACCACAAAGCAAGTTTCTTAACAACAACCTAATCATTTGCTAATGAGAGTAATGAGAATAAGGGCACTAATCACCTAAGAATGTCAAGGTCAAATTATATATTAGGCTACACTAATTCCCATAATGTTCATTCTATATGCATTTATGCATCCCGTAAAATCTTGCACAACTCATGATCTCACAAATTATTAAGATCACACTAATATTCGATTTGGCTCTATTACACTAATTCAACTTATTCTCAAAAGTTGACTAATACTCCAACGCGAAATCATGTGTGAGTTGAACTTTCAGGATATTGGACATTCTCGGCCTAACCCTAGCCTACACACATGGATTTACCGGGCGTATCCTCATACGCGAACCATAGCGAATCGATCTTCCGTAACTGCGGACCTTACCGGCCTACCCCTTGCCCACACACGTGGATTTACCGGGCGTATGCTCAGTCCCGAATATTCCTAGGTGACACAACTCTTTTCTGGCCATGTCTGTCATTGTTTCAGTCATATCTTCTTTTAATGTAAGTTGTCCATTATATGATGCAGAAAATAATCTAGAATTACATATTCATATTCTGTCATACAAACTGGATTCTTAGTCACACTGACCCTATTCCACTCCTTCCTCGGAGTTCTCTAACTCTACCGGACTTAGGTCTCGCCTAAGTCACAATCATTCCCTTGAATTTAACCAAGTCATTCTTTCGAATGCATGAACCTTACCGGCCTACCCCTAACCCATACATGTGAATTTATCGGGCTTATCCTCAATCCCATATATAGAATCACCGTCTAAATATTCAACTGGCATTGGATATCAATATAGTAATTGATATGGCTAAAAATGGGGGTTAATCGGAACCTTCCAAATCGGGCACGAATCTTGAAGCCCAGGGGTAAAATGGTGATTTCCCCCACAAATAGGGTCTGAGATGGGTACTGGGTCTCTCCGATAAAGGCCCAATAACCCACAAACGAACCCGCTTCAATCGGGCGCGGGTTTCAACCAGCAATAAAGCCCGATCAGAGGGATAGAATTAGGGTCCCTGATTAGATCCTAATCAACGGCCTTGATTCATGCCTATCCCTCCACTGGGAATTAGGGATTATATTCCTAATCTGTTTACAAGGAGAATATTCCTTATCAGATCACGGGGATTACATTCCTAATCTGTTCCCTAAGACGCCTATAAATACCCCCCATCCATCTCCATTAAGAGGTAATCAATCTTTCACCAATTTTTGCACTCTTTCATAGTCTTCCAGATTACTGACTTGAGCGTCGGAGGGTGCGTCGCCGGGAACAACCCCGGTGTCTCACACTTTTCGCAGGTGAACGGCGGGAGTCAACGATCAGAACCCCGGCGGAACAGGTATACAGGTTTACTATTCAGTTTCCCTAAGAATCCACAAATACTATATGTTTGCCCCCACACCAAAATTAGCGGCAACAGATTGGCGCCGTCTGTGGGAAACTAACGAATAGAGACCTCTCCTCTTCCCCGAATACAGGTCTTCTCCAGCCATGCCACCTCAGAAAGTCAGGTCAAGGGGGTCCAACCGAGGACCCAATCCTGATCAGCAGCAAGAAGTCCCCAACAATCCTGCTCAACAACAAGGGCAGCTTCCCCCTACGGCGGAAGACCCGCTCCAACAAGACCTTCCTCCTCCTAATCAAACACCCCCGAAGGGTCCTAACCCTCAAAAACAGCCTCTTCACCAGGAGCACGTCTCCATCCACAACGCCTCTACGCACTCTATGGCTTCCCATCACCCCCGAGCCTCTGGTCGCCACAATACCGCCCTAAACCGCCAGAGAGATGACGATCTCCGCCGCCACCTGGATGAAAAGCGGGCCCGAGAGGGAGCCTCCCGCCAACACCATCCGGGCGAGCGGTCTCCTCGCCACCGGTACCACAGGTCCCCCGTCCGCAGGGGGAGGAAAGAGTCCCCCGAGCATTACCGAAAAAGACACTCCCCGGCGGGTCGGCAACAGCCCAGGAACAATGAGGCACCAATCACCCGTGCCGAGTTCCAGCAGTTCCAAGCGACCGTCCTGCAGGCTCTCAACCTCCGTCAAAACCCTGATGAGCCGAAGGCCCCGTCCCCTCCTCCGTTCCGAAGCCCTCGCCGATCTCCTCATCCGGTCCGAAGCCCTCGCCGACGGTCCCCATCTCCTCGTCCTGCTCCAAGCAACTCCCGGCGTACCCCAAGTCCTCGTCGCTCCCGAAGTTACCATCGCCGTAGCCCCCGCTCTCCCTCATACGAAGACGAGTCTAGGGGCTCGGCTGATTACCGTCGGAGGGATGACACCATGTACCGTCGTCTTCATGAAGTAGAGAGGCGCCTGGGCCAGATAGACCGAGAAGAGGAGCTTAGGGGGAGGACCTACGTCCTAGCCGACCCCCTTTCTCCCGAACCATAGTGGATGCGCCAGTCCCGTTTGGCTTCAAACCTCCCCAATTTGAAACTTACACCGGGGAGACCGACCCAGTTGACCACATCGAGAGCTTTAAGACCTTGATGCTTCTCCACCAGGCTTTCGATGCCCTCCTCTGCAAAACCTTCCCCGCAACTCTCAAGGGCCCAGCTCGAGAATGGTACTCTCGCCTTGCCCCCTCCTCAATATTCTCCTTCGAGCAGTTCGAAACCCTCTTCGTCACACATTTCATAAGCAGCCGTAGGGCTGAGAAAACCAGCATCTCCCTATTGCACCTCCACAAAAAGAAGGGGGAGAAACTGAGAGACTATGTGAAGAGGTTTACAGCTGAAGCCAGGTCTATAGCATCCCTCGACCAGTCGGTCGCTACGGCAGCATTTCAATCTAATGTCCTCAATTCCAACCTCCGCTCTTCCCTCGCCAAGAAGCCCCCGCAGAACTTTTCCGACCTCCTCCTTCGGAGTGAAAAGTATATCCGGGCCGAAGAGGCCGAGCAGCGACCAAACTAGAAGGGGTCTTCCTCCGGGTTTAAGAGAAAGGGAACAGAGGAGGAAGGAGCCAAGAAGCTCCAAAAGGACAATGCCGGCCAGCGCCGAACTCCCCCCAGGTTCGAGAAGTTCACTCCCCTCACCACTAACGTCGCAACTATTTTGATGGAAGTTGAGAAAGAAGGGGTCTTACCCCCTGCTCCCAGGATGAACACCCCCGCCAAGAGAAGAGATAAAGAAAAATGGTGCCGTTATCACCGGGACCATGGGCATGACACCAACGATTATCGTGCCCTGAAAAACGAGATCGAAGCCCTTATCCAGAGAGGGCAGCTGACCAGGTTCGTAAGAAAGGACCGAGCCGAACTTCCTCCCCCGTCTCGGGGGGCTAACAAGCATCCGGAACGAGAAGAGACGCCCGACTTTGAAGAAGAACGAGTCCTCCACCTCATCCACGGGGGCCCAATGGGGGACTCCTCCAACTCCTCTCGAAAGGCATTCATAAGGGAAGTCAATTCGGTCCGAACCATCCCTCCTCCCAAAGGCCTCGGAGTGCCCGTCACCTTCTCTGACGAAGATCTTGAGGGTGTCCGCACCCCTCATTGTGACGCACTCGTCATCAGTCTTCACATGGCCAACTTCAAAGTGGAGAGGATCTTAGTAGACAACGACAGCTCCGTCAACATCCTCTTCCTCAACGCTTTTAAAGGCCTGAAGCTCTCGCGGGACAGACTCAAGCCCGCTGGAGGTGTACGTTGATGACATGCTTGTGAAAAGCATCCGAGGCACTGATCACGTGGCCGACCTCCAAGAAGCATTTGACGTTTTAAGAAAGCACAATATGAGACTCAACCCGAACAGGTGTGCGTTCGGCGTCTCATCAGGGAAGTTCCTCGGCTTCATGGTTAGCCAACGAGGAATTGAAGCAAATCCGGAGAAGATCAAGGCCATATTGGACATGGCCCCTCCTAGAAATGTTAAAGAAGTTCAGAGATTAACTGGTCACCTAGCCACCATAGGGCGCTTTCTGTCAAAGTTTGGGGAAAAATGCCTCCCCTTCTTCAAAGCCCTCAGGGGGGCTAAAGGATTCGAATGGGGGCAGCAGCAACAGGAGTCCTTCGACCAGCTCAAGGCCTACCTCGTCAATCCCCCTCTCCTCAGCAAGTCGATCCCTGGCGAGCCCCTATACCTCTACCTGGCAGCCTCCGAGCAGTACCTAAGTGTGGTCCTAGTGAAGGAAGAAGACCGGGCCCAGAAGCCCATTTACTATGTCAGCAAAGTGCTTCGGGACGCTGAGCTAAGATACCCGAAGATTGAAAAGATGGCTTATGCCCTGGTGATGGTCGCGAGGAAGCTTCTCCCGTACTTCCAGTCCCATTCGGTGGTCGTTCTTACCGACCAGCCGCTGAAACAGGTTCTTCACAAGCCCGAGACTTCGGGACGCCTTATGAAATGGTCGATCGAACTGAGCCAACATGACATATCATATCAGCCGCGGACCGCGATCAAGGCTCAGTCGCTGGCCGAATTCATAGTTGAGAGTACCATTCCCGAGCCTAGCCAGACAGTGAAGGGGCCCCCGGTCTGGTCGATTTATGTTGACGGATCCTCTTGCAACGAGGGAAGCGGGCAGGAGTCATTCTGGCAGGCCCAGATGACTTCATCCTCCAATACTCCCTCCGTATAAATTTCAAAGCCTCGAACAACGAGGCTGAATACGAGGCGCTAATAGCCGGTCTTCGAATGGCCCGAAATGCAGGGGCACAGCAGCTGCAGATCTTCAGCGACTCTCAGTTGGTCGTCAATCAGGTCCTCGGCGAGTATGAAGCCCGCGATGATAGAATGGTTAAATACTTGGCCAAAGTAAAGAGCCTCATGGCACTATTTGAAGAGGCCCTCATCCAAAGGATCCCCCGAGAAGAAAATGCCCAGGCCGACGCCCTATCCAAATTAGCCTCCTCTTCCCTTCAAGGTCTGGAGCAGACCGTATTGATAGAAGTCCTCCTGAAGCCGAGCATAGAGGACGAAACACCTGACTCCGTTGAAACATTGCCCGTCCTCCTCGAAGACAACTGGATGAAACCCCTCGTCGAGTTCTTAAGGGACGGACTCCTCCCCGAAGATCCGAGGGAAGCAAGAAGAATCAGGACCCGAGCCGAGCGTTATACATTAATCGAAGGTATCCTATATAAACGCTCCTTCACCCAGGTGGACGGTCGGCCTTACCTGAGGTGTCTTTCCCCCGGGCAAGCCGACTACGCCCTGCAAGAACCCCACGAGGGCATCGGTGGGGCCCATTCTGGGTCCAGGGCTCTAGCGCGCAAAGTGTTGAACTACGGGTATTACTGGTCCACTCTCCTACGGGACGCCGAACGACACGTTCGGCAATGCAGCTCCTGTCAAAAGTATTCCGACATCCGACGCCTTCCACAAGCACCACTCACCTCCCTATCAAGTCCGATCCCCTTCGCTATGTGGGGGATGGATCTACTAGGGCCGTTTCCACCAGTCCCCGGACAGCTAAAGTTCCTAGTCGTGGCAGTCGACTATTTCTCGAAATGGATAGAGGCCGAGCCCCTGGCTACAATCACCGAGCATAGGGTTGTTCAGTTCTTCTGGAAAAATGTGATTTGCCGATTCGGCGTTCCCCGGGTCATAGTCACGGATAATGGAACACAGTTCACTGGGGCCGCCTTCCGAGCCTTATGCGAGGACCTCGCCATACAACACCGGTTCTCCTCCGTCTCCCATCCTCAGTCGAATGGTCAGGCCGAGAATGCCAACCGACAGATCCTTTCAGGCATCAAGAAGAGGTTAGACAAGTGTTCCAAACGACTGTGGGTCGATCAGCTGCCAAACGTGCTCTGGAATCACCGCACCACCAAGCGGACCCCAACAGGCGAGAGCCCATTCAATCTCACCTATGGGGCCGAGGCCATCATCCCCCTAGAAGTCGGGATACCCTCTCCTCGTCTGATAGCTTACGAAGAAGAGCAGAACGCTAGAGAACTCAGAGCCAGCCTAGATCTGATAGATGAAATTCGAGAGAGAGCTGACATACGCCAGCAATCTTACCGAAGGAAGATCGAGCTAGCATACAACAAAAGGGTTCGCCCAACGGACCTCAAAGAAGGGGACCTGGTCCTTCGAAAATTGGCCATCTCGTTCCCTGGTCAGAAAAGCAAATTGGCCCCGAACTGGGAGGGACCTTACAAGATCTCAAAAGTAATCCGCCCCGGCACATTCCGACTAGAAGATCTCGAAGGCAGGGAGATTCCCAGGGCTTGGAATGCCGACCATCTCTTAAAATACCAAGAGAAAGCGGCAGCGCCTCTCTAAGTAGTCAGGGATGTCGAGCCATTCTTTTCCTGTCACTTGTAGTAGTTTTCTTTTATTTTTTCATTGTAATAACGGCTAGCAACTTTAGAAGCAGCCGATCATTGGATATTAATAAATAAAGTTTTTCATATTTTCGCTGCTATTACATCTCTCTGCTTTTAGCTCTTTAATCTCACGATGGTTCCGGAGTCCAACACTTGGTTCGATTCTACTTCGCAAGTTCTCTTCTAAGCGAGCTAGGGGTAGTTCGCCATTCGGAATTGCTCCCACAGCCGTTGAATGCTTCGGAGTCCAACACTTGGTTCGATTCTACTTCACAAGTTCGCTTCTAAGCGAGCTAGGGGTAGTTCGCCATTCGGAAATGCTCCCACAACCCTTAAACTAATCTAGCGATGGTTCCGGAGTCCAACACTTGGTTCGATTCTACTTCGCAAGTTCGCTTCTAAGCGAGCTAAGGGTAGTTCGCCATTCGGAATTGCTCCCACAGCCGTTGAATGGTTCGGAGTCCAACACTTGGTTCGATTCTACTTCGCAAGTTCGCTTCTAAGCGAGCTAGGGATAGTTCGCCATTCGGAAATGCTCCCACAACCCTTAAACTAATCTAACAATGGTTCCGGAGTCCAACACTTGGCTCGATTCTACTTCGCAAGTTCGCTCCTAAGCGAGCTAGAAGTAGCTCGCCATTCGGAACTGCTCCCACACCCGTTGAATGGTTCGGAGTCCCACACTTGGTTCGAATCTACTTCGCAAGACCGCTTCTAAGTGAGCTAGGAGTAGTTCGCCATTCAGGGTCGCGGTCATAGCTACCGAACTACTCTAGCAATGATCCGAGGCCCGGCACTCGCGCTTTGACGCAGTTTGAGAGGCAGCCGCCGAACTTGCCTCACAGGACGGCATGATTGGGCAGTAGAGACAAGGCTCGGCACCACTGGCCGAACATTCCCCTCGCCGATCGACAGACAAGTACGCGGCCAACTTAGAAGCCTCGGCGCAGCAGACAACAGTCACGAAAGTAAAAAACACACAAGTTCGGCAACAACACTTTTATTGATGAAACAGATGCGGTACAAAGACAAACACAGCAGGATTACAACTCGTCAAAGAAAAAGTTACAATGCCGACTTATTACACTTAGCCAAAAAAAAAAAAAAAAGAGAGAGAAAAATACACAAAAGCTCGCGGAGTCGACGACTTCAGCGCTTTTTTGGAGCCGGTGCATTCCGCTTCAGAGACACTCGAGAATGACGACGCTTGTCTCCGGAGCGCGACCCCAAGCCGGCGAATTGAGACGTATCCTCGGCACCACTCCTAGTAGCTGCTCCGACGGATGCTCCGCTCGACGAAATTGCCACCGAGCTTTGCGTGTCCCCCGGACTAGGTTGGCCGATCCGCTGACGGGTCGCCATCTCGTAGAAGGTAATGCCACGCTCGCTCTCTGCGCGAGTACACGAGGTGCTTCGAACGTTGATAGGCCCCGAATGCGGCTTGAGGCGAGCAACTTCCGCCTCCAACTCCGAGATCCAATCACGCAACGAGTCGTCTTTCACGTTAACTTCGAAACGAGGTGGTATCGCGGAGTCCGGAACTCCTGATCGGCTGGCAACGAGGCGCCGAAGATGGGTGACCTCGATGCTCTTATCCACCGTCGCTCTCTTCAGCGCATCGACCTCGGCAGTCAATTGGACCCGTTCGGTCGTCAACTTGGCCACTTCGGCCGTCAGTCCCTCGCCCTCACTCCGAAGCTTCGTCTCTACGGACTGCAGATGCTGAATCTCGGAGAGCAAGTCGTCCCTCTCCTCTGTTATTTTGGACAAGTTATGACGGATGCACTGAATCCGAATCTCATTACTGAAAGCAGTTGGCTAATATTCACCTTCACCCGCGGGGGTAAGCTCTTCGATCCTGCTTTCCAAACGGCGAATCTCGATATCTCGCCGGCCGAGGACGAGCTGGAGATGGTTCCTCTCGCTTTCAGCTCAGCGCAATCCGAGCTCGACTTCGTAGAGCCGCTCTCGGCACCTCGCCAGACACAGCCTCGTCGCCCCTAGGCCAGCCTCGGCTCGAGCTTCCTCGTCCGAACGCGTGAGCTCGGCATCTTGGGCAACCACCATAAGCTGCAAAAAGGTCGAAGTGATCAGCAAAAAGGTCGAACACTGCCAGAGTACTGCACTTGGGAAAAAATTTTAATAAGAAAAAAAAACACGGAACTCTCGAAACAAGAAGAGAACGTTTGGCGAAAAAGGGGGCGAAAGACAAAGATCCGAACACCAACACTTGCAAAAATTTTCTTTTCATTCATTTCAAAAAGTAGCGGTGGCCAGTCCGCTATTAGGCATTACAATGAGTGAAAAGAAACATAGCGAAAAACAAAACAAAAAAGAAAAAAAAAACGAGGAGCGGAGTCAAGGCTCGACCTCTTTCCCCGAGCGACGAGGTGGGGTGGGGGCTGACTTCGCCGAAGGAGACGCCACCGACAGTGGAGTGACCGCAGTGCTAGGGGCCTCACCAGTGACCCCGACCCCGGCATCAACTTCGTCGTCCCCGTCATCCTCCTCCCCCTCGGATTCAGGGTCGAAACCCTCGACATGGCCGGGGAACAGTCTCCACCCCGAGACGTCCACGTCGGGGTACTCCTTCGACACCCGTTCGAGGGCTGCGGCGAAGGCCTTCGCCATATTCTGGGCGAGGAACCCCTGCGCCTTCTCCAGGGTTGCGTCCTCCGCCGCCTTCACAGCCGCAGCATTGGCGGCCTCGACCTCGGCCATCTGCTTGGCCCACCCCTCCTTCTGGCGAAGGAGCTCGCCCTCCAGCCTCGTCACCACGGCCTCGAGGTGCTGGATCCTCGCCGACCTGCCCTCATGCTCGACTCGGAGCTTGTCGAGCTCGTTCGACATCCGAGCTTTCTCGTTCCGAGCTTGGTCGGACTCTTGCTTCAGCTCCTTCTCCAGAGCTGTCAGCCTCTCGGTGAGGTGGCCGAAGTGGACGATGATCTACAGCAAAAAAGAACTAAAAGAGTTAGAAAAATTTTTGTGATTCAAGAAGTGCAACAAACAAAGGAAACTCGGTGCTTACCGACACCGCCGAACGAGCGATCTCGATCACGTCGTCGCCTTCTCTCCCCGCCCCCATGGCGGCTCGGTCCTTCGGGGTGGCGAGGTGCTTGACGGCCTGCATGCTCGCCAGCGAGTTCCCGAGGAACCCATCATGCCTCCGGACTTGCCAGTCCGGGATGTGAATCCGCTTGTGCTCCTCCGTCAGGAACTCCTCGCCTGCCACAGTTAGCGGCGGCGTCGGCATGGCGAGGGCGGCAACAATGGGGAACTCGCCCACAGGTGCTAGGGCCGGAGTCCCCGCCACAGTGACGGCCGGACTGTCGAGGACCTCCACCTCCTCAACAGAGGCCCCAATCCTCGGCGCCTTCGAGGTCGAGGGCAGCTTCGATGCGACCCTCTTGCGCTTCTTCGGCGCCTTGCTGGCGAGCCCTGCCCTGAGCACCAATACTGCATCGTAGTCCATGGATTCTGCATCAAAAGCGAAAATTGGTTAGCACATAAAAAACAACAAGGAAGAAGGTACGGGAAAAAAGAACTTGACGAGAGCCGCGTACTAGGGTCCACGCGGCAGAGCCCTCCCTTGTAGAGGACGTCCTCCGTCAGCTCCCTCCAATCGTACTTCGGCCGATCAAGGAGAATCCGGACCGCCTCTTCTTCTTCAACTGAGAGCTTCGGCATCGCCTTCGCCCTCTTCGGCACCCCTTCTACCCAGTCAAAAGGGATCGGCCATGCCTCTCGACTCTGCACAACCAACCACTTCTCTCGCCAGTTCTTAATGGAGTCGGGGCATATGACAAGCCTGCCGCCGTGCCTCGGAGTCAAGTAATACCGGTACTCCGACTTATTCCCTTGGTGGAGCCGGTATAGCGTCCGAAGCACATTCAGCTGCGGCCCGATCCCTGCGGCCTGGCAGTGGAGAACGAAACCGTTTATCACTCGCCACGCGTTCGGCATGAGTTGGATGGGGCTGACCCCGAACCAACTCACCACGGTAACGGCGAACGCGTGGAGAGGTAGCCGAGCACCGGCGATAAAGGCGTCGACCGGCCAGCAACACATCGTCACTGGCAGCGGCGAGTTGGCCCCAATTCGGGGCCCGGCAGCATAATTTCGTACTCCTCCGGGATGAAAAAAGAATCCCGGATCACTGCCAGACCCCCCCTCGCGCAGGATCGACGCCGCATCGTCCGCCTCCGTCTCCCTCGCGGCATTCTCCTCGAAGGACCTCCCCCTCCCATGAACAATTCGCTCGGCCTGATCCTCTGGGAGCTGCCTAACTCTGTGGAGCCCCGTCAACGGCCCTGGCAGTTGCCCGAACTCCCCCATTCTCTTCGGATCAACAACGATCGAATCCTTGCCGAACACCTTCTTGCCTTTGGTCGGGGTCGGAGTCGAATCCTCGACGTCTTCAAGGGAGGGCTCAGACCAAGAGATTTCTTCGGAGACAGAAGCTACAGACATAATTGATGATAAATTACCTTAAGAGAGATAGCCGCCGGAAAACTTCGCCTGAACCAAACGCCGACACCGGAAAAATTCGCCTGAGCACAAGAAACCGTCTGAGCAAAAGAGAGGAGAAATGAGAAATGAGAGAGGGGGGTGAGGATTTATAGAGAGGGGCGCTCCAAACGAGGTTAATGGGCTCGTACGACCGGCCCATTCAAACGAAACGACGGAGCGACCCCAATCGTCGCCTTGCTAACCGCGCCAAATCATGAGTCGAATTTAATGCGCGCCCCATCTGACAGAAGCCCAGAGGTCACTGCAATTAATAAACGTCCCATCTGTCAGAGTTGTCAGAGCTGTCAGAGCTGTCAGAAGCTGTCAGAAGCTGTCAGAAGTTCAGAAGGCGCACAGTAGATACAAACTCCTATGTCGAGACGAAAAGCGACAAGTTTGGGAGCTCGGCACCAGCTGCCGATCCTTACGGGGAAGAATTGGACCTCGCGCTATGCCGGACTCCCTCCTAGTACTCGCGGCTACGCCGAACTCATTTTCCTCTTCGGGAAAACGCGCCGAACCGCGTACGGACCTCGGCCCCCT
Source organism: Hemerocallis citrina (assembly GCA_017893485.1). NCBI lineage: Eukaryota > Viridiplantae > Streptophyta > Magnoliopsida > Asparagales > Asphodelaceae > Hemerocallis > Hemerocallis citrina. The sequence continues at coordinate 460,367,585 of CM030358.1, read as the reverse complement.
AGCCGGCGAGCCCTAGAAGGAGTCGGAGGCGTGGTACAAATGTAAACACCCCTCAACGAAGGATAATGACCAAGCCATGGCGCCAAAAAATAATTAAAAAATTCGAAAAGGTAAGGAAGAATCCCTGGGGAGCAATTATAAAGTGGGAGAGTACCTTCTCACCCCCAAACAAACAATTGTTGCCTAAAAACAATCTTCCAAGAGCTCAGGAGCGACTCAGAGTTCAATCCACTTGAAAAATCACCAAACTACCACCTTCAAGATTCAAAACCTTCCGGGTAGGCTCCGATACAACTCCATTAGCCATTGAAACAGTTAAAACTACTCCTCAAAGGCCGATCAATCTCCGCCTTTAGGAGTGGGGGGCTTGTGATATGGCTAAAAATGGGGGTTAATCGGAACCTTCCAAATCGGGCACGAATCTTGAAGCCCAGGGGTAAAATGGTGATTTCCCCCACAAATAGGGTCTGAGATGGGTACTGGGTCTCTCCGATAAAGGCCCAATAACCCACAAACGAACCCGCTTCAATCGGGCGCGGGTTTCAACCAGCAATAAAGCCCGATCAGAGGGATAGAATTAGGGTCCCTGATTAGATCCTAATCAACGGCCTTGATTCATGCCTATCCCTCCACTGGGAATTAGGGATTATATTCCTAATCTGTTTACAAGGAGAATATTCCTTATCAGATCACGGGGATTACATTCCTAATCCGTTCCCTAAGACGCCTATAAATACCCCCCATCCATCTCCATTAAGAGGTAATCAATCTTTCACCAGTTTTTGCGCTCTTTCATAGTCTTCCAGATTACTGACTTGAGCGTCGGAGGGTGCGTCGCCGGGAACAACCCCGGTGTCTCGCACTTTTCGCAGGTGAACGGCGGGAGTCAACGATCAGAACCCCGGCGGAACAGGTATACAGGTTTACTATTCAGTTTCCCTAAGAATCCACAAATACTATCTGTTTGCCCCCACACCAAAATTAGCGGCAACAGTAATCTTGAAAAAAACCATATAAATTCCAATGTTTATTAGAAAATGGATTTCTAAGTTTTATATGAAACCTGAATGAGTCTACTACAACATTATAATTAAAAATATCTCAATTTAACCACAATTGTTTTGTCTAAATCCACCTGAAAACAGTGGGTTTAAATTCCAGAAAACCGCAGCTCTTGCTACTAATAAAAATCACCGACAATCCCACACTTTATGGAAATTTAATTTCTTTGACTCGAAAAAAAGATTAAAGAATCTACTTCAAATTCTTAGTTTCGAGTTTTCTTAGAATACTGCATATAAGAGGTTAAAATGATCAGAAACATAATGTGTACAAATTTTCAGAACCAAGATAAAACTGTCAATCGGTCCTAAGTTCGTATTTGTTTAAAATACTATATGATATACAAACCTTATAAAATTTTGTGAAGTTGTTATATACATATCTAGATTCACATAAGCTTCAAATTCCATGATATGATTTTTGGATGTAAGTTCAAAATTCAGGACAGAAACTGTAAAATGTTTCCGAGTTAACCTTACCGTAATTTCACACATTTAATTGAAAACCATTTACACATGATTATTCCATTAGCACAATCCTATCATGCTACTAAGTTATTGTAACAATAATAAATCACAAAGCACACGAAAAATAGAATACCCACCTTTAATCACTTCCGAATTCGATTAATTCTAAACTCCAACGAAGTGTTCCAACACCAAACTCGATAAACTTAACCTTATGACCAAAACAAAATATACACTATTACTATCATCTCTTATGTTAATAATCTACAACTCATGAAATAGAATAGAGTTTCTAAGTTTACCTTATGAAAACTCACTCCAAATATTTTGTTTCTCATCTCTTGAAGGCAATGTTTATGTAGGTATTTATAAACCTAATTATGCACTACTTCATCAAACTCATTAATCCACCTCCCATAGCTCTAGATTGTAATTTAATTTCACCTCCCCTAAACATCCCCTATGTCACTAACCAGCAAGTTACATTCATGATATAAAAAAAAGAATAATTTTATTAAGGTCATTTTTCATTATTCTCATTAACTCCTTTCCTAGAAGTCCCTAGTCACCAACTCAGTTGCTCTTAAGTCATTAAGTTCACAATTAAAAATGCATATAGGTCATTTCCCAAATATTTATATTATACAAACTAACATCTAAAATATTTAGGGTATTACATAAGACATTATATGCAATGATACAAAATACACGTGCATAGCACGTGCGGAAAAAATTGTCATAACTCAATTTTGCACAATGTTACAACTCCAACCCAAACCGTTGTTGTTTCTGCTTGTAGCTTTGAACTCCTTGTTATCTTCTCGACATCGTCGATGTCAAATGCTCCAACCTGATCTGACCCACTCCAACCCGAACTGCTGTTGCTGCTGGCTATTGATATGAATCCTTCGACATCTTCTTAATCACGTTGGCATCTAGTTCTTTAGTTGGTGGGGAACAAGTGGTGGCAAAATCTGCAATTTTTTGGATTTGGGGAAGAACCAGGAAAGGAAGCACTATAATTTGTGGATTTTGGGCTGAGATTTAACCCTAGAATTTGGGGTTTTGGGCTGAGATTTGAACATACTGTTACTTTTTTTGTTGTTGCTGCTGCTGCTTTTGGCTTTGGTTAAGCTTTTGAGCGTGATTGTTGAAAAATTAGGGCATCCGCGAATTTGAGTGTTAAAATTATGGGTAGGATGGAATGAATTATTATTGATTGGTTATTGATTGAATTAACTGAGTACAATATGTCTCTTATATGTAGGAGAGAAGGTAAGGCTAAACCAATACATTATTCGATATGAGACTAAACTAATCTCTCTCATAATATAATATCTAATATAATGTCTAACATCCCCTCTCAAACTCAAGTTAGTTCAAACAACACGAGTTTGGAATATTGACGATATTCATGTGGCATGGACGACATTTGTGATGCAGGAACAACGCTCAAGTAGATGGCACAGGGAAGACACTCGATAGCGCATGTATTGGGATCTCACCCTGGACTTAAGAATAGTAGTAGTAGTAGTAGTGGAAGGAAGTAGTGGTGGCACATTGTTGGGATCTCCATATCCCGAACTGTGGCGAGATCTACATATCCCGAACTGTGATGAAATCTCACCTGACTTGAGAATTGTCCCCTAATGGGAATAGAAGTAGTGTTGGGATCTCACCCCTGATTTGAGAATTGTCCCTGATATGGCTAAAAAACGGGGGTTAATCGGAACCGTCCAAATCGGGCACGAATCTTGGGACCTAGGGGTAAAACGGTAATTTCACCTACAAGAGGGTCCAAAATGGGTATTGGATCTTCTCCCTAAGGACCCGATAACCCACGAATGGATTCACCAGCAAGAGGGTGCGGACTTTAACCCGCTGCGCACCCGTTCCAGCAAAATAAAATCAGGGTCCCTGGTTAATCATGATCAACGGCCCTGATATACATCTATCTTTTCACTGGGATTTGGGGATTAAATTCCTTATCTGATTACGGGGAATATACCTTATCAAATTACATTCCTAATTTGTTTACAAGAGGAATATTCCATATCAGATCATGGGGATTACATTCCTAATCCGTTCCCGGAGACGCCTATAAATACCCCCCATCCATCTCCATTAAGAGGTAATCAATCTTTCACCAGTTTTTGCGCTCATTCATAGTCTTCCTGGTTACTGACTTGAGCGTCGGAGGGTGCGTCGCCGGGAACAACCCCGGTGTCTCGCACTTTTTTGCAGGTCCACGGCGGGATCGACGATCGAAGCCCGACGGAACAGGTATACAGGTTTACTATTCAGTTTCCCTAAGAATCCACAAATTTATCTGTTTACCCCCACACCAAATTTAGCGGCAACAGATTGGCGCCGTCTGTGGGAAACTAACGAATAGAGACCTCTCCTCTTCCCGGTGAACAGGTCTTCTCCAGCCATGCCGCCTCACAAAGTCAGGTCAAGGGGGTCCAACCGAGCACCCAACCCTGATCAGCAGCAAGAAGTCCTTCCTAATCCCACTCAGCAACAAGGGCAACTTCCCCCTACCGCGGAAGACCCGCTCCAACAGAATCTTCCCCCTCCTGATCCGAAGGGTCCTAACCCTCAGAAACAACCCCTTCAGCAAGAACAAGTCTCCATCCACAACGCCTCCACAGACTCTATGGCTTCCCATCACCCCCGAGCTTCTGGTCGCCACAATGCCGCCCCTAATCGCCAGAAAGATGACGATCTCCGCCGCCATCTGGAAGAAAAGCGGGCCCGAGAGGGAGCCTCCCGCCAATACCATCCGGGCGAGCGGTCTCCTCGCCACCGGCACCACAGGTCCCCCGTTCGCAGAGGGAGGAAAGAGTTCCCCGATCATTACCGAAGAAGGCACTCCCCCGCAAGTCGGCAACAGCCCACGAACAATGAGGCACCAATCACCCGTGCTGAGTTCCAGCAGTTCCAAGCGACCGTCCTGTAGGCTCTCAACCTCCGTCAAAACCCTAATGAGCCGAAGGCCCCGTCCCCTCCTCCAGTCCGAAGCCCTCGCCGACGGTCCCCATCTCCTCGTCCTGCTCCTACCAACTCCCGGCGTACCCCAAGTCCTCGTCGTTCCCGAAGTTACCATCGCCGCAGCCCTCGCTCTCCCTCTTACGAAGACGAGTCCCGAGGCTCGGCAGATTACCGTCGGAGAGATGACACCATGAACCGCCGTCTTCATGAAGTAGAAAGGCGCCTGGGTCAAATAAACCGAGAAGAGGAGTTTAGAGGAAGGACCTTACGTCCTAGCCGACCCCCTTTCTCCTGAACCATAGTGGATGCTCCTGTCCCGTTCGGCTTCAAACCTCCCCAATTTGAGACTTACACCGGGGAGACCGATCCAGTTGACCACATCGAAAGCTTTAAGACTTTGATGCTCCTCCATCAAGCTTCCGATGCCCTCCTCTGTAAAACCTTCCCCGCAACTCTCAAAGGACCAGCTCGAGAATGGTACTCTCGCCTCGCCCCCTCCTCAATATTCTCCTTCGAGCAGTTCGAAACCCTCTTCGTCACCCATTTCATAAGCAGCCGTAGAGCTGAGAAAACAAGCATCTCCCTATTGCACCTCCACCAAAAGAAGGGGGAGAAACTGAGAGACTATGTGAAAAGGTTCACAGCTGAAGCCAGGTCTATAGCATCCCTCGACCAGTCAGTCGCTACGGCGGCATTTCAGTCTAATGTCCTCAATTCCAACCTCCGCTCCTCCCTTGCCAAGAAGCCTCCGCAGAATTTTTCCGACCTCCTCCTTCGCAGTGAAAAGTATATCCGGGCCGAAGAGGCCGAGCAGCGACCAAACTGGGAGGGGTCTTCCTCCGGGTTTAAGAGAAAGGGAACAGAGGAGGAAGGAGCCAAGAATCTCCAAAAGGACAATGCCGGCCAGCGCCGAACTCCCCCCAGGTTCGAAAAGTTCACTCCCCTCACCACTGATGTCTCAACCATTTTGATGGAAGTCGAGAACGAGGGTATTATCCCCCCTGCTCCAAGGATGAACACCCCCGCCAAAAGAAGAGATAAAGAGAAATGGTGCCGTTATCACCGGGACCATGGGCATGACACCAGCGACTGTCGTGCCCTGAAAAACGAGATCGAAGCCCTTATCCAGAGAGGGCAGCTGACTAGGTTCGTAAGAAAGGACCGAGCCGAACTTCCTCCCCTGACTCGGGGGGCTAACAAGCGTCCGAAAAGAGAAGAGACGCCAGACTTCGAGGAAGAGCGAGTCCTCCACCTCATTCACGGGGGCCCAATGGGGGGCTCCTTAAACTCCTCCCGGAAGGCATTTATAAGAGAAGTCAACTCGGTCCGAACCACTCCTCCTCCCAAAGGCCTCGGAGTGCCAGTCACGTTCTCCGACGAAGATCTTGAAGGAGTTCGTACCCCACATTGTGACGCACTCGTCATTAGCCTCCACATGGCAAATTTCAAAGTGGAGAGGATCTTAGTAGACAACGGCAGCTCCGTCAACATCCTCTTCCTCTCCGCTTTTAAAGGCCTAAAGCTCTCCAGAGACAGACTCAAGCCCGCCGGCTACACTCTCCATGGGTTCACGGGGGTTCCGGTAACTATTGAAGGGGTGATCACCCTCGATGTAACTGCCGGTCAAACTCCTACCACCCGAACAGAGCCAATGGACTTCATGGTGGTGGATGTTCCCGCCGCCTACAACGTCATTTTGGGTCGGCCTGGCCTCGCAGCTCTGGAAGCTGTCCCCTCAGCATACCATCTTAAGATGAAGTTTCCCACCCGGTCCGGGGTCGGGGAAGTTAGGGGCAATCAGGAGCAGACCCGAAAGTGCTACATGACCTCAACCCTTGGGCCCGTCCTCTCCTTAGAGACTCTGGAAATTCCTCAAGACACTGCAAGACCGACCTCCGAGCCGGTGGATGAACTAGAGGAGGTGCTCTTCTCTGAACAAGAGCCGACTTGCAAGTTCTTCGTAAGCAAGACCCTCCCGTCCGCCCTATACTCAAATATTGTGAAATGCATCCGAACCAATCAAGACCTCTTCGCATGGTCCGCAGCAGATATGCCTGGTATCTCCGAAGAACTCTTGGTCCACCGCCTGAGCGTCGATCCGGGGTCCAAACCGGTTCAGCAGAAGAGGCGCAAGTTCGCCCCCGAGCGTCAGCTCGCTATCAAAGAAGAGGTAGACAAGTTGTTGAAGGCCCGATTCATACAGGAGGTAAACTACCCTGAGTGGTTGTCAAACGTAGTCATGGTGAAGAAGTCCAATGGGACTTGGAGAATTTGTATTGATTTCACCGACCTCAACAAGACCTGCCCCAAAGATCCCTTCCCTCTGCCAAGCATTGACACTCTAATTGACGCAACCTCGGGACATGAGCTCCTCAGCTTCATGGATGCTTTCTCGGGTTACAATCAGATAAGAATGTTTCCCCCGGATATCACGAAGACATCTTTTGTGACCGACCAAGGCCTTTATTGCTACAGAGTCATGCCATTCGGCCTAAAGAACGCAGGGGCGACATACCAACGCCTCGTCAACAAGGTTTTCCAGGCCCAGATCGGCCGGAACATGGAAGTGTACGTCGATGACATGCTTGTGAAAAGCATCCGAGGTGTTGATCACGTGACCGACCTCCAAGAAGCATTTGATGTTTTAAGAAAACACAATATGAGACTCAACCCGAACAAGTGTGCGTTCGGCGTCTCATCAGGGAAGTTCCTCGGCTTCATGGTTAGCCAACGAGGAATTGAAGCAAATCCGGAAAAGATCAAGGCCATATTGGACATGGCCCCTCCTAGAAATGTCAAGGAAGTTCAAAGATTGACTGGTCGCCTAGCCGCCATAGGGCGCTTTCTGTCGAAGTCCGGGGAGAAGTGCCTCCCGTTCTTCAAAGCCCTCAGGGGGGCTAAAGGATTTGAGTGGGGGCAGCAGCAACAAGACTCATTCGACCAGCTTAAAGCATACCTCGTCAACCCACCTCTTCTCAGCAAACCTATACCTGGCGAACCACTCTACCTCTACCTGGCAGCTTCCGAACAGACGCTTAGTGCGGTCTTAGTCAGAGAAGAAGAAAGGGCTCAGAAGCCCATCTACTACGTCAGCAAAGTACTTCGGGATGCCGAGCTCCGGTACCCAAAGGTTGAGAAAATAGCCTATGCCCTGATAATGGCCGCGAGAAAGCTTCGGCCCTACTTTCAGTCCCATTCGGTGGTCGTCCTTACCGACCAGCCGCTCAAACAGGTCCTTCACAAGCCTGAGACTTCCGGTCGCCTTATGAAGTGGTCAATCGAGCTGAGCCAACATGATATAACTTATCAGCCTCGGACCGCGATCAAGGCTCAGGCGCTGGCCGAATTCATAGTTGAGAGTACAATCCCTGAGCCCTGCCAAACAGTAAAGGGACCGCCGGTCTGGTCAATTTATGTCGACGGAACTTCTTGCAATGAGGGAAGCGGGGCAGGAGTCATCCTGGCAGGCCCCGATGACTTCATCCTGCAATATTCCCTCCGTATAAATTTCAAAGCTTCGAACAACGATGCCGAGTACGAGGCGCTAATAGCCAGTCTACGAATGGCCCGAAATGCAGGGGCACAGCGGCTACAGATCTTCAGCGACTCGCAGTTGGTCGTCAATCAGGTCCTCGGTGAGTATGAAGCCCGCGATGATAGAATGGTTAAATACTTGGCTAAAGTCAAGAGCCTCATGGCTCTGTTTGAAGAGGCCCTCATCCAAAGGATCCCCCGAGAAGAAAATGCTCAGGCCGACGCCCTATCCAAATTAGCCTCCTCTTCCCTTCAAGGTCTTGAGCAGACTGTATTGATAGAAGTCCTCTTGAAGCCGAGCATAGAGAACGAAACACCTGACTCCGCCGAAACATTGCCTGTCCTCCTCGAAGACGATTGGATGAAGCCCCTCGTCGAATTCCTAAAAGATGAACTCCTCCCCGAAGATCCGAGGGAAGCAAGAAGAATCAGGACCCGAGCCGAGCGTTTTACTTTAATCGAAGGCATCTTATATAAACGCTCCTTCACCCAGGTGGACGGTCGGCCTTACCTAAGATGTCTTTCCCCCGGGCAAGCCGACTACGCCCTGCAAGAACTCCACGAGGGCATCGGCGGGGCCCATTCTGGGTCCAGGGCTCTAGCGCGCAAAGTGTTAAACTACGGGTATTACTGGCCCACTCTCCTACGAGACGCCGAACGACACGTTCGGCAATGCAGCTCCTGTCAAAAGTATTCCGACATCCGACGCCTTCCACAAGCACCGCTCGCCTCCCTATCAAGTCCGATCCCCTTCGCTATGTGGGGGATGGATTTACTAGGGTCGTTTCCGCCAGCCCCCGGACAACTAAAATTCCTAGTCGTGGCAGTCGACTATTTCTCTAAATGGATAGAAGCCGAGCCCCTGGCTACAATCACCGAGCATAGGGTCGTTCAATTCTTCTGGAAAAATGTGATTTGCCGATTTGGCGTTCCCCGAGTCATAGTCACAGACAATGGAACACAGTTCACTGGGGCCACCTTCCGAGCTTTATGTGAGGACCTCGCCATACAACACCGATTCTCCTCCGTCTCCCATCCTCAGTCGAATGGCCAGGCCGAGAATGCCAACCGACAGATTCTTTCGGGCATAAAGAAGAGGTTAGACAAGTGTTACAAAGGACTGTGGGTCGACCAGCTGCCAAACGTGCTCTGGAATCACCGCACCACCAAGCGGACCCCAACAGGCGAGAGCCCATTTAATCTCACCTATGGGGCCGAGGCCATCATCCCCCTAGAAGTTGGGATACCCTCTCCTCGTCTGATAGCTTATGAAGAGGAGCAGAACGATAGAGAGCTCAGAGCAAGCATAGATCTGATAGATGAAATCCGAGAGAGAGCTGCCATACGCCAGCAAGCTTACCGAAGGAGGATCGAGCTAGCATACAACAAAAGGGTCCGCCCAACGGACCTCAAAGAAGGGGACCTGGTCCTCCGAAAATTGGCCATCTCATTCCCCGGACAGAAAAGCAAACTGGCCACGAATTGGGAGGGACCGTACAAGATCTCAAGAGTGATCCGCCCCGGTGCATACAAGCTAGAAGATCTCGAAGGCAGAGAAATTCCCAGGACTTGGAATGCTGACCATCTTTTGAAATACCAAGAGAAGGCAACTACGCCTCTCAAAGTCACTCGAGATGTCGAGCCATTCCCTTCCTTTTACTAGTAGTGATTTTTCCTTTTATTTTTTCATTGTAATAACGGCTAGCAACTTTAGAAGCAGCCGATCATTAGATATTAATAAATAAAGTTTTTTCATATTTTCACTGCTATTACATCTCTCTGCTTTTAACTCTTTAATCTAACAATGGTTCCGGAGTCCAACGCTTGGCTCGATTCTACTTCGCAAGTTCGCTCCTAAGCGGACTAGAAGTAGCTCGCCATTCGGAACTGCTCCCACAGCCGTTGAATGGTTCGGAGTCCAACACTTGGTTCGACCCTACCTCGCAAGCTCGCTCCTAAGCGAGCTAGGGGTAGTTCGCCATTCGAAAATGCTCCCACAATCCTGAACTAATCTAACAATGGTTCCGGAGTCCAACACTTGGCTCGATTCTACTTCGCAAGTTCGCTCCTAAGCGAACTAGAAGTAGCTCGCCATTCGGAACTGCTCCCACAGTCGTTGAATGGTTCGGAGTCCAACACTTGGCTCGACTCTACTTCGCAAGCTCGCTCCTAAGCGAGCTAGGGGTAGTTCGCCATTCGAAAATGCTCCCACAACCCTGAACTAATCTAACAATGGTTCCGGAGTCCAACACTTGGTTCGATTCTACTTCGCAAGTTCGCTCCTAAGCGAACTAGAAGTAGCTCGCCATTCGGAACTGCTCCCACAGCCGTTGAATGGTTCGGAGTCCAACACTTGGTTCGACTCTACTTCGCAAGCTCGCTCCTAAGCGAGCTAGGGGTAGTTCGCCATTCGAAAATGCTCCCACAACCCTAAACTAATCTAAGAATGGTTCCGGAGTCCAACACTTGGTTCGATTCTACTTCGCAAGTTCGCTCCTAAGCGAACTAGAAGTAGCTCGCCATTCGGAACTGCTCCCACAGCCGTTGAATGGTTCGGAGTCCAACACTTGGTTCGACCCTACCTCGCAAGCTCGCTCCTAAGCGAGCTAGGGGTAGTTCGCCATTCGAAAATACTCCCACAACCCTGAACTAATCTAACAATGGTTCCGGAGTCCAACACTTGGCTCGATTCTACTTCGCAAGTTCGCTCCTAAGCGGACTAGAAGTAGCTCGCCATTCGGAACTGCTCCCACAGCCGTTGAATGGTTCGGAGTCCAACACTTGGTTCGACCCTACCTCGCAAGCTCGCTCCTAAGCGAGCTAGGGGTAGTTCGCCATTCGAAAATGCTCCCACAACCCTGAACTAATCCAACAATGCTTCCGGAGTCCAACACTTTGCTCGATTCTACTTCGCAAGTTCCCTCCTAAGCGAACTAGAAGTAGCTCGCCATTCGGAACTGCTCCCACAGCCGTTGAATGGTTCGGAGTCCAACACTTGGTTCGACTCTACTTCGCAAGCTCGCTCCTAAGCGAGCTAGGGGTAGTTCGCCATTCGAAAATGCTCCCACAACTCTAAACTAATCTAACAATGGTTCCGGAGTCCAACACATGGTTCGACCCTACCTCGCAAGCTCGCTCCTAAGCGAGCTAGGGGTAGTTCGCCATTCGAAAATGCTCCCACAACCCTGAACTAATCTAACAATGGTTCCGGAGTCCAACACTTGGCTCGATTCTACTTCGCAAGTTCGCTCCTAAGCGGACTAGAAGTAGCTCGCCATTCGGAACTGCTCCCACAGCCGTTGAATGGTTCGGAGTCCAACACATGGTTCGACTCTACTTCGCAAGGTCGCTCCTAAGCGAGCTAGGGGTAGTTCGCCATTCGAAAATGATCCCACAACCCTAAACTAATCTAACAATGGTTCCGGAGTTCAACACTTGGTTCGATTCTACTTCGCAAGTTCGCTCCTAAGCGAACTAGAAGTAGCTCGCCATTCGGAACTGCTCCCACAGCCGTTGAATGGTTCGGAGTCCAATACATGGTTCGACTCTACTTCGCAAGCTCGCTCCTAAGCGAGCTAGGGGTAGTTCGCCATTCGAAAATGCTCCCACAACCCTAAACTAGTCTAACAATGGTTCCGGAGTCCAGCACTTGGTTCGATTCTACTTCGCAAGTTCGCTCCTAAGCGAACTAGAAGTAGCTCGCCATTCGGAACTGCTCCCACAGCCGTTGAATGGTTCGGGGTCCAACACCTGGTTCGATTCTACTTCGCAAGTTCGCTCCTAAGCGAACTAGAAGTAGCTCGCCATTCGGAACTGCTCCCACAACCGTTGAATGGTTCGGAGTCCAACACTCGGTTCGATTCTACTTCGCAAGTTCGCTCCTAAGCGAACTAGGAGTAGTTCGCCGTTCGAAAATGCTCCCACAACCTTTAAACTAATCAAACAAGGGCGCCGAAGTCCGACACTTGGCTCGATGCTACTTCGCAAGTTCGCTCCTAAACTGTAACACCCCGAATTTCAAATAAGAATAAATTCGAGATTTCACAAGATCTTTACTTCACTTCGTACAATTTTACAAGGAATTTAAAACTTTTTATTCACAATACATCAGAGTTCCTTTACATTTGGTTTTTACACAGCGGAAGACTAAAAGATTACAACAATGAAATACAACTTGCATAACTTTAACATCATTTGCAACATCTTTAACTTCTAAACAGCAACAGCATATCCACTTTATAACTCCATGAATGGTCCTTTACCTGCATGTCAATCTGTGGGCACGTCAGTTACTTACAACTGACGAAATGTTATACACGGCTATCCTCTCTATGCCGGGAATAGTATAACGATCTCATACTTTAACAAATCACAAAAAGATTGAATGAACATATAAAGTGTCAAAAGTGATTATTCTAAACATAAGTGTATGTCATGCCTTAATGCATAATGCACACATTTCTATACTAGGATGACACTAATGCACACTTGTTCGGATTCTATGCATCCCATACTACATAGGTCCGAGGGCAAGCGCCTACGTTCTTCACAATACAGGGCTCGATCCCTCGCCATGAAAACTACCCGGTAGCAAAACAAAGTTCAGACTATTCCACGAATGTGAATCCCAGCCTTGGAGTTCACCGCCAGCTGTTATAACAGATTCCACATCGTACGAACCGTCCCGTATGTGACCCTCTAGCCCAGTATATATATATATATACATTGGAGACGGTAAACACAAAAATCCATCCGTCCGACTACTCAAGATCCCGGAGTCCACCGCTGACCCGTCCTCATAGTCCCGGACTAAAATATAATAATCCTTCTCTCACAGGGCAACCTCAGTCCACCAACTGGGTCTATAGTCTTGGAGTCCACCAACAACTATATAGAGCACCCCACTTACGTTTTCCTAAGTTTACTACATCTTCACTTATGTGCCTAAATTTTCCTAAGTTCAAGACATAAATAATTTCTACTCATAGAATCAGTTTTTCCTCCTACCGAACTTAATCAACAAATACGAGATGGCTCCTTAGCCATATCTCCGAATCATTCCTCAAATCTTTTCTTTTAATAATGCCGGTACCGAGGTCTTACTAATTCTAAGTCATAAACTTTCATGTACAAGAAAACATGGGTATTCACACCCTTTTGTAGTCATGTCTTAAACTTATATAATTTCATCTTTCAATTCACTTCACAAAAATAATCAAATCTTGTCTTAACACTTATCCACAAAGTAATCATTTCATAGTCTTGCCACTATTCGTGATCTAGTTATTCATAATAAATAATAATTCATTCACAATTTCAAATTCATACGATGTCTCATTTTAACACGATTCAATGTCTCATCTTTAGCACTAAACATGATTTACTCATTTACAACAAAATCTTTCATGATCTCAAAAGTCACATAACTCAACCATATTGCATTTCTAGAGATAAAGAGATTTCAATTCACCCTAAATCATTATTTTGTAAATTAAAAGTCATGCTCTTTACTAATACTTTTGTAGTCATTTATTTTTCTTCCTATCTCAAATTCTCGTTAAAACTTATCAATTACACAAAAACAATCTTTAAGAATAAATTCTTCATTTATATTTTATGAATACTAAAATTTATCCAAAATGAAACACTTTTGAAAGTTTTTACCCAACTGACCCACTCTCGAAACTATTTACCAAATTGACCTACTCACTATCAAAATTACAGATCTAGTTCCACGGAAGTTTTTACCAAACTGACCCACTTTCGAAACTATTTACCAAATCATTTTAAAACCCCAAAATAAAATATAAGGGAGTTTTGAACCCGTGACTATTCTCAACCAAACCCAAGTTTATTACGCTAACCAGTAAGTCTATGTGTAATCTCTGTTTAAAAAGGCACAAATGTTCTTTTGTTCAACTATCCACAAAGTGTGTCTTTTTCCATAAAATGTGTTCATTCAAAAGATCAATTCTTTCACAATTTTAGAAATAATCCTTTCCATGATAGTAACTAATAAAAAGATAGTAACTAATAAAATTTCCAATTATTTAAAAAATACTATTTTTTCACTTATTTAAAGAAATTCCTTTTTCTCATCTTTTGCAAAACTTAGACTTTTCCTTAGGAACTAAATCCTACAAAAGAAATGAAAACTAGTATCCATGTCTATTTGATTAAAATCTCAATTTGACATAAATTATATTTTATAAAAATAAAAATTGCTCTTTCACACAATAGTTCCCATTCTTTTAAAAATAGAACCTACTCATGTCGACATATTATAAACTAATCGAAATTTCATTTTTATTTTATTATAAAATCTAATATGGTCAATAATATTATAAGCATAAAATTTTACAATTTACCAACATGGTTTATACAAGAATTTGTCTTCTTTCATTAACATGGTAATTGTCACAATAAGACTACTTTCGCAATTATGATGACATGATTCTCATTTGTAAATTTCACATCAAAGTTATTCTCATATATTAACACTATTGTAAACACAAGACTAAGCAAACATATTAGCATGGTTCACAACAATCAAGTAATTCTCTTTCTTTAGTTAGCATGGTAGACTTCCTTTTTCTACTTAATCACAACATCACTTTAAACTAACATGAATTTTATCTATTCATAACAAGATTCTTCACAAAAATATTTTTGCAAAAGAATGTATTCCCAACATTTTTCAACAAATTTCTCATACAACCACACACTTTTAACATGCATAACATTTTACAAGTATTCTAACATGGTCTATGGCATTAGCTCTTTAGTTAAAAATTCCTATTATTTGTTTAATCATAGCAATAGCATGTAACACTAACATGAAATTTTAACTACACATCAAAACAAAATGTTCATATATTATCACTAGCATGCATAGTTCTAAATTAGAAAGCATGAGAACCCACCTTTTGTTTGAAGGTTGAAAACTACAAATGAATGGCTCCTTCTTGCTCCTAGCAACTCCTAGTCCTCTTCTCCTCCTAGCAAATGCTCCAAGCAAGAGATCCTCCAAGCACAATAACTCTCTTTCTTTTTCTTACACTCTTTTCTTTCTCTTTTCTTTCTCTTGTTTTAATTCCAAATTTTTTTGTGTGTGAAATGAAAAGGGTAGGGTGCTATTTATAGGATTTTGCTAGGGTTCAATTTGCATAATTACACAACCTAATAAATTACTAAAATTAATTTGCTAACTTTTCATATTTTTAACTCCTAAAACTCCCATCTTTTTATCTTCCCACCTCTTCAAAAACCCAACTCCCATAACCTACAACTTTTCTCATTCCCCCCACTAATTCTCTCTTTCCTCCCATGCCCCAACCGGCCTCACACAAAGTGTGAGCATGCACACATGCACTCATATGCACAATACAATTTTAACATATTTATTTACAATCATCTATACCATACCCATGTTCTATATAAACCACCAGCCCATTTTTTAAATCCTTTGCTGTTTGTATACAACCCGTGGGCCCGCTCCACCCATTCACAATTTCACCAAGAATTCACACCATATATATAACCTAATATATATACTGTATATTTCTTTTTTTTTTATAGAATGTAGTAAAATAGTTTAATTTAAATTTATAATGTATCACTCAAAAATAAATACGCATACTCCAAAATTTATTTTGAAAACAAATGTGCTTAAGTACGTTTACCGACAGCACGTGCGTCGCACGTGAAACTTCGAAATACGAAAAATTGATTTTATCAACGAAAAATGTTAAAAAATTATAAACTACAATATGAGAAAATTATTTATTAATTTATACATTCTATGACGTAATTATTACGTGCGTAGAAAACACGTGCATCGCACGTAAAATATCAAAATGCGAAAAATTAATTTTATTGATGAAAAATTATTAAATATAATCGAAAACAATATAACCAAAATTATATTTACTAATTTATATATATTTCATGATGAAATCACTACACGTAGAAAGCACGTGCATTATACGTGCAGAAAGTTGAAAAATGCATTTTAATCAAAACAAGGTGGAAATAAATTTTCATTTTATAAAATAGATTTAAATACATAAAAATAAATAATTTAAACCTATAGAAATATTATACGTAATGGTGGAAGCACGTGCATCAAAACACGTAAAAAGCACATAAATCCCAGAGATTGAAATATTATATTTTAGTTGACTGAAATCAATACGGAAAATATATAAATAGTACGAATCCAAAATATGTAGTGAAACACATTACAAAAATATACGTGCGTAACACCCAGGGGCAAAATTGTAATTTCAATTTTTCGGGGTGTTACATAAACGAACTGGAAGAAGCTCGACATTCGGAACCGCTCCCACTTTAGAAGCCTCGGCACAGCAGACAACAGTCGCAAGAGTAAAACACACGAGTTCGGCAACAACACTTTTATTGATGAAACAAATGCGATACAAAGACGAACACCACAGGATTACAACTCGCCGAAGAAAAAGTTACAATGCCGACTTATTACACTTAGCAAAAAACAAAAAATACACAGAAACTCTCAACGACTTCAGCGCTTTTTTGGAGCCGGAGCATTCCGCTTCAAAGACACCCGAGGGTGACGACGCTTGTCCCCGGAGCGCGACCCCAAGCCTGCGAATTGAGACGTATCCTCGGCACCACTTCTAGTAGCTACTCCAAGGGACGCTCCGCTCGACGAAATTGCCACCGAGCTCTGCGCGTCCCCCGGACTAGGTTGGTCGATCCGCTGACGGGTCGCCATCTCATAAAAGGTAATGCCCCGCTCGCTCTCAGCACGAGTGCACGACGTGCTTCGAACATTGATCGGTCCTGAATGCGGCTTAAGACGGGCCACTTCTGCCTCCAACTCAGAGATCCGATCCCGCAACGAGTCGTCTTTGACATCGACTTCGAAACGTGGGGGTATCGCGGAGTCCGGAACTCCTGATCGGCTGGCAATGAGGCGCCGAAGGTGGGTGACCTCGATGCTTTTATCCACCGTCGCTCTCTTCAGCGCTTCGACCTCGGCAGACAGTTGGACCCGTTCAGTCATCAACTTGGCCACTTCGGCCGTGAGCCCCTCGCCCTCACTCCGAAGCTTCGCCTCTACGGACTGCAGGTGCTGTATCTCGGAAAGCAAGTCATCTCTCTCCGCTGTTATTTTGGACAAGTTATGACGGATGACTGAACCCGAATCTCATTACCGAAATCAGTTGGCGAATATTCACCTTCGGGGATAAGCTCGGCGATCCTACTTTCCAAACGGCGAATCTCGATATCTCGCCGGCCGAGGATGAGCTGGAGATGGGTCCTCTCGCTTTCAGGTCGGCGCAATCCGAGCTCGACCTCGTAGAGTCTCTCTCGGCACCTCGCCAGACACAGCCTCGTCGCCCCTAGGCCGACCTCGGCTCGAGCTTCCTCAACCGAGCGCGAAGGCTCGACGTCTTGGGCGATCACCATAAGCTGCAAAGAGATCAGAGTAGTCAGCAAAAACGTCGAACACTGCCGAAGCACCACACTTGGAAAAATTTTCTTTTCTAAAAACAGGAAGGGAATGTTCGGCAAAAGAGGGGGCAAAAGACAAAAACTTCCGAACATCAACACTTGCAAAAACTTTCTTTTCATTAATGTCAAAAAGTAGCGGTGGCCAGTCCGCTATTAGGCATTACAGAGTTCGAAAAGAAAGACAAAAAACAAAAACAAGAAAACAAAAGGCGGATTCAAGGCTCGACCTCTTTCCCCGAGCGACGAGGTGGGGTGGGAGTTGACTTCGCCGAAGGAGATGCCGCCGCCAGCGGAGTAATCGCGGTGCTGGGGACTTCATCAGTAGCCCCGGCCCCGGCGCCGGCTTCGTCGTCGCCCTCCTCCTCTTTTTCCCCTTCGGACTCAGGGTCGAAGCCCTCGACGTGTCCGGGGAATAGCCGCCACCCCGAGACGTCCACCCCGGGGTACGCTTCCGACACCCGCATGAGGGCGGCAGCGAAGGCCTTCGCCATATTCTGCGCGAGGAACCCTTGGGCCTTCTCCAAGGTCGCGTCCTCCGCCGCCTTCACGGCTGCCGCCTCGACCTCGGCCAACTGCTTGGCCGACCCCTCCTTCTGCCGAAGGAGCTCGCCCTCCAGCCTCTTCACCTCGGCCTCGAGGTGCTGGACCCTCGCCGACCTGCCCTCGTGCTCGACACGGAGCTTGTCGAGCTCGTTCGACATCCGAGCTTTTTCGTTCCGAGCTTGGTCGGACTCCTGCTTCAGCTCTTTCTCTAGAGCTGTCAGCCTCTCGGTGAGGTGGCCGAAGTGGACAATGATCTGCAGCAAAGAAGAGCTAAAAGAGTTAGAAAAAAATTTTATGATTCAAGAAATACAACAGACGGGGGAGAGCTTACCGATACCGCCGAACGAGCGATCTCGATCACGTCGTCGCCCTCTCTCCCCGCCTCCATGGCGGCTCGGTCCTTCGGGGTGGCGAGATGCTTGATGGCCTGCATGCTCGCCAAGGAGTTCCCGAGGAACCCATCGTGCTTCCGAACTTGCCAGTCCGGAATATGGATCCGCTTGTGCTCCTCCGTCAGGAGCTCCTCGCCTGCCACGGTCAGCGGCGGTGTCGGCATGGCGAGTGCGGCGGCAATGGGGAAATCCCCCACTGGTGCGGGAGCCGAAGTCCCCACCACGGTGACGATCGGGTCGTCAAGGATCTCCACCCCCTCGACAGGGCCCGCGATCCTCGGAGCCTTCGAGGTCGAGGGCAGCTTGGATGCTACCCTCTTGCGCTTCTTCGGCGCCTTACTCGCAAGCCCTGCCCTGAGCGCCAAGACCGCGTCGTAGTCCATGGATTCTGCATCAAAAGCAAAAAATTGTTTAGCACATAGAAAACAACAAGGCAATGAGTACGGAAAAAGAAAAAACTTGACGAGAGCCGCGTACTGGGATCTACGCAGCAGAGCCCTCCCTTGTAGAGGACGTCCTCCGTCAGCTCCCTCCAATCGTACTTCGGCCGGTCAAGGAGGATCCGGACCGCCTCTTCTTCTTCTACTGAGAGCTTCGGCATCGCCTTCGCCCTCTTCGGCACCCCCTCTACCCAAGCGGAAGGGATCGGCCATGCCTCTCGACTTCGCACGACCAACCACTTCTCTCGCCAGTTCTTAATGGAGTCGGGGCATATGACGAGCCTGCCGCCGTGCCTCGGAGTCAAGTAATACCGGTACTCCGACTTGTTCCCTTGGTGGAGCCGGTATAACGTCCGAAGCACGTTCAGCTGCGGCTCGATCCCTGTGGCCTGGCAGTGGAGAACGAAACCATTAATCACTCGCCACGCGTTCGGCATAAGTTGGATAGGGCTGACCCCGAACCAACTCACCACGGTAATTGCGAACGCGTGGAGAGGTAGCCAAGCACCGGCGATAAAGGCGTCGACCGGCCAGCAACACATCGTCACTAGCAGCGGTGAGTTCGCCCTAACTCCGGGGCCCGGCAACATGATTTCGTACTCCTCCGGGATGAAGAAAGAATCCCGGATCACGACCAGATCCTCCTCGCGCAAGATCGACGCCGCATCGTCCGCCTCCGTCGTCTCCCTCGCGGCGTTCTCCTCGAAGGACCTCTCCCTCCCATGAACAATCCGCTCGGCCTGATCCTCCGGGAGCTGCCTAACTCTGTGGAGCCCCGTCAACGGCCCTGGCAGTTGTCCGAACTCCCCCATCCTCTTCGGATCCACAACGATCGAATCCTTGCCGAACACCTTGCCTTTGGTCAGGGTCGGAGTCGAGTCCTCGACGTCTTCAAGGGAGGGCTCGGACCAAGAGACTTCGTCGGAGACAGAAGCTACAGACATAATTGATGATAAATTACCTTAAGAGAATTAGCCGCCGGAAAGCTTCGCCTGAATCAAACACCGACCACCGGAAGAATTCGCCTGAGCACAAGGAATCGTCTGAGCAAAAGAGAGGAGAAATGAGAGGGGGGGTGAGGATTTATAGAGAGGGTCGCTCCAAACGAGGTTAATGGGCTCGTACGACCGGCCCATTTAAACCAAACGACGGAGCGACCCCAATCGTCGCCTTGCTAACCGCGCCAAATCATGAGTCGAATTTAATGTGCGCCCCATCTGACAGAAGCCTAGAGGTCACTGCAATTAATGAACGTCCCATCTGTCAGGGTTGTCAGAGTTGTCAAAGCTGTCAGAGCTGTCAGAGCCACCAGAAGTTCAAACGGCGCACAGAAAAGACAAACCCCTAAAAACGACAAGTCTAGAAGTTCGGCACTCACTGCCGAGCGTTCATGACACCGACCTTGTTACGGGGTAAAAAACAAGTTCGGCACTCACTGCCGAGCATTCGTGACACCGACCTTATTACAGGGTAAAAATCAAGTTCGGCACTCACTGCCGAGCGTTCGTGACACCGACCTTGTTACAGGGTAAAAATCGAGTTCGGCACTCACTGCCGAGCGTTCGTGACACCGACCTTGTTACGGGGCAAAAATCAAGTTCGGCACTCACTGCCGAACGTTCGTGACACCGACCTTGTTACGGGGTGAAAGAAAAAAAAACAAGTTCGGCAATCACTGCCGAGCGTTCGTGACACCGACCTTGTTACGGGGTAAAAAACAAGTTCGGCACTCACTGCCGAGCGTTCGTGATGTCGACCTTATTATAGGGTAAAAATCAAGTTCGGCACTCACTGCCGAGCGTTCGTGACACCGACCTTATTACAGGGTAAAAATCAAGTTCGGCACTCACTGCCGAGCGTTCGTGACACCGACCTTGTTACAGGGTAAAAATCGAGTTCGGCACTCACTGCCGAGCGTTCGTGACACCAACCTTGTTACAGGGTAAAAATCGAGTTCGGCACTCACTGTCGAGCGTTCGTGACACCGACCTTATTACAGGGTAAAAATCGAGTTCGGCACTCACTGCCGAGCGTTCGTGACACTGACCTTGTTACAGGGTAAAAATCGAGTTCGGAGCTCACTGCCGGGCGTTCGTGACACCGACCTCGTTATAGGATAAAAAAACAAGTTCGGCACTCACTGCCGAGCGTTCGTAACACCGACCTTGTTGCGGGGTAAAAATCAAGTTCGGCACTCACTGCCGAGCGTTCGTGACACCAACCTTGTTACGGGGTAAAAATCGAGTTCGGAGCTCACTGCCGAGCGTTCGTGACACCGACCTCGTTATAGGATAAAAAAACAAGTTCGGCAGACCGCCAGACTCACTCCTAGTGCTCGCAGCTATGCCGAACTCGCGTTCCTCTCCGAAAAAGCTTGCCGAACTGCATATGGACCTCGGCCTCCTAGCCAGCGAGCCCTGGGGGGAGCCTAAGGCGTGATACAAATGTACGAAACCCTCGAACGACGAGTTGACACTTCGCGAAGGAAAAGAGGATGTCCCTGCAAGAATACCACATGACCATCAGAGCTCATGAGCGACTCGGAGCTCAATCCACTTGGAAAATCACCTCGCTACCCCTTCGAGATTCGAAACCCACCATTTGAACTCCAATACAACTACGCTAGCCATTAAAACAGTTAAACTACTCCTCAAAGGCCGATCAAATTTAGCCTTTAGGAGTGGGGGGCTCGTGATATGGCTAAAAAACGGGGGTTAATCGGAACCGTCCAAATCGGGCACGAATCTTGGGACCTAGGGGTAAAACGGTAATTTCACCTACAAGAGGGTCCAAAATGGGTATTGGATCTTCTCCCCAAGGACCCAATAACCCACGAATGGATCCACCAGCAAGACGGTGCGGACTTTAACCCGCTGCGCACCCGTTCCAGCAAAATAAAATCAGGGTCCCTGGTTAATCATGATCAACGGCCCTGATATACATCTATCTTTTCACTGGGATTTGGGGATTAAATTCCTTATCTGATTACGGAGAATATACCTTATCAGATTACATTCCTAATCTGTTTACAAGAAGAATATTCCATATCAGATCACGGGGATTACATTCCTAATCCGTTCCCGGAGACGCCTATAAATACCCCCCATCCATCTCCATTAAGAGGTAATCAATCTTTCACCAGTTTTTGCGCTCATTCATAGTCTTCCTGGTTACTGACTTGAGCGTCGGAGGGTGCGTCGCCGGGAACAACCCCGGTGTCTTGCACTTTTTTGCAGGTCCACGGCGGGATCGACGATCGAAGCCGAAGCCCGACGGAACAGGTATACAGATTTACTATTCAGTTTTCCTAAAAATCCACAAATTCATCTGTTTGCCCCCACACCAAATTTAGCGGCAACAGTCCCTGATGGGATCTCACCCTAGACTTGAAAATTGTCCCTGAACAGAGAACTGGATGCGGAAGATGGTGGACACTGACGGAAGGTGATATGAGGGAGATAGGAACTGGGATGATGTTGATATCTCCCCATCTCAAACTCAGTGTGAGTTTGTTGACGAAGATTGTAGAAGCTGAAGACCTGCAAGAAAGATTTTTTTTTTTTTGGATATTTTTTTTGTGTGTGGGATTATCTGATTTGGGATTCGGGTTTAGGGTAAATGGGTCGGGTTGTAGGGTTTGGATTTGGGTAATAGGATATTTGGATTCGGGTTTAGATTAATAGGGTTTTATGGTTTTGTAGACGAAGTGGGTCGGGTGGATACCGGGTTGGGTTTTGAGTATAGGCAGTATGTGAGTAGGATTAAGGTTAGAGGTAGTCATGGTGGTTAGGGTATGTGCGACGGCGGAGATGGAGGGTCGGTATTTGGAGGGATAGGAGTCGGCTAGGGTTTGCCGAGGGTTTGGAAATGGAGACAACTAGGGTTTGATTAGAATTTTGGGTTTCAGGTAGAGTAAGGGGGTGTGGTTTCTGTAGGATCGGGAGACTTCGGCGAGGGTGGAAGATCAAATTGGAGTGGTCAACGACAGTGGAAACAGTGAGAGGCGACATTGGCAGCAGGAGAATGGCGACGGGTTTGAGTTGCAGCGGTTGTTGGAGATGTCGCTGCTGGAGTTCGGCGACTGGGATGGTGTTGCATGTTGTTGGTAGGTGCACGGCTGTTGGCTTTCGCCATGTTGGGTGTTGGGTGTTGGGGATGTCGCCTTGTTGGAACGAGAGAGAGGTTTGTCACCATTGTTGGGAGTCGGGGTTTTGGAGAGGAGAGGCAGTGGGTTGATGAGAAGAACTTGCCGGAAGTGGAGGCGTTGTTGTTGTTGAAGGAGGTTGTCGCCGGTTTTGTTGAAGGATTTCAAGGTTGGGAGTTTGATGCAATCGCTGCTGTTGTTGTTGATGATGGGAGTTGTTGATGAAGAGGTGAATTAGGTGATGATTAGGGTTTGATTAGTAGAAGATTTGAGTTAGGGTTTTGGGAATGATAGAAAGAGCGAGAGAGAGGGAGGGATGTCGATGACAGGAGGTGGAGTGATTCCGATGAAGGCAGGAATCACTCCACCTTGATGACGAGGATAAAAACAGTATAAACCTTATAGGATTACAGGCTCTGATACCATGTTAAGATTAGAGGTAGGAAGGAATGAATTCTCATTGATTGATTATTGATGGAATTAACTGAGTACAATATGTCTCCTAGGAGAGAAGGGAAGACTAAACCAATACATTATTCAATATGACACTAAACTAATCTCTCATAATATAATATCTAATATAATATCTAACAGAAAGGAAGGAAATAAAGAGAAAATGATGGAATGTTTTAACTGAGTTTGGCCCAACATATTGTGCCCCACACTCGATCTGACCAATTCTCCTTAACGTCAAGTCCGATCAGTTCTCTAATCCGTGTGGGAATGAGAAGTGTCATAGCATGCATTATTAGGGTTATCAACTGTAAAATATTGCACATGTAGCCCCCAGTTTAGTTGGTGTCTAGTTGAATAAGGACGAGATTCAGTTTCTTTATCGCTATCACGCTTCTCAACAACGGTCTTCTTCTTCTGTCACATCAGCAATGTCAGGTATCGCATGCTTAACTACTTCATCTCCGATATCATGGGTAACAGATTTAGGTGCTTCTGATCATATGACTGGGAATCTAGGTATATTGTCATCTGTTAGTAGGTAATTTCATTCACCTGTCAAACTTGCTGATGATTCTACCTCCGCAGTTGGAGGGGGTGTCGAACATGTAAACCTGACTTCCACTTATCACTTAGCTACGTTCTTCATATGCTAAAAAATTTCTTTAACATAATATCTGTTAGCAAAATTATCAAAACACTAAATTGTTTTATTACCTTTTATCCTGATCACTGTATTTCAGGAACTTGGGACAAAAAAAAGACTGCCACAAGACGTGTGTCAGAGGGTCTTTATCAACTTGATAGTTTTCCTACCTCATTTGCATGCTTGAGTATTTGCACGCATTTGAATTTGCATTGCTAATTGGGACATCCGTGCTTACAGAATCTGAAGAGGTTCATACCTGAATTATATTCTCTTAAGGAGTTATCTTGTGAGTCATGTCAATTAGGTAAACACTTGCATACGTCTTACACTTAGAGTTAGTAACCGGTCGAGTCGACCTTTTGGTTTAGTTCATTCTGATATTTGGAGGCATTGTAATATTCAATCTCAATTTGGTGGTGGTTTCAGATATTTTGTTACCTTTGTTGATGACTACTCTAGAGCAACTTGGTTATATTTAATGAAATTTGAATATAAAGTTTTCTCTATTTTTAAATCATTCTGCGTTGAGGTAAAAACCCAGTTTGATATTCCGTTCAAATTTTGTGTAGTGATAATTCCAAAGAGTATTTTACTTCTGAGTCCATAAGTTTCATGTCTTTTTGTGGTATTCCGCATGAGTCTTCTTGACCTTATATCCCATCAACAAAATGGTGTTGCAAAACTCAAGAATAATTACTTGTTGGAGGTTACAAGGACTATGCTCCTTCATAGATAGGTTCCTCAATGTTTATGGGGATAGACGGTCCTTATTGCATATCATCTTATCAACTGCATATCCTCGTCCGTGCTAGATGGTCGGACACCATTCTCAATATCATTTCCATCTACTGATCCATTTTCACGCCCGACAATTTTTTTTGGTCGTGTTAGTTTTGTTCATGATCACCGTCTTAGTCGTTCTAAGCTAGATCCTCGTTCTATTCGATGTATTTTTCTAGGTTATTTGCGTTCCCAAAAAGGTTAAAGATTTTATGGTCCAGAGTTGCATAGTTGCTTCTGCTAATGTCACTTGTCTTGAGTCTCAATCTTATTTCTCAACCACTTCATCTTGTTTGATTCCACCTCAATCCGATGAGAGTGATACTGAATTCCTTACCTACCCCAATCTTTCTGTCTCTACTTGTTCTGCATCTATGGAACAACAGTTTTTATCACTGCCCACAAGGTATGCAATCACTCAAGTGTTCCAATGACTTAAGAACACCGCTTCTGACCCAGTTCACGCTACTTTGCCTATTGTTTCCTCGGTTCCGAACTCTAAAACATTGTTGTTTGGGCTTACTTTAGACTATATTGTTGAGCCTACAACTACCTTCTTGTTACATCCACTGAACCCACACCTACTATTCCCCCCAGCTAGTGACCCTTTTGATCTTTGATCTTTCCATTGTCATACACAAAGGGATTCGCTCCACTGCACATCCTTTATATAGTCGCCTTTCATATTCTCACTTTGTTAGGAATTCGTTGCCGAGTTTAGCGACAACCGATCCAATGAACAATAAAAGCACATAAAGCAAACAATAGTTGTGCCGATTTGGCTATACCTAATCCGGGGGAGAAAAAAGAAAAATATTATTCAATTAGAGAAGATACAAAAGATACAATACTCTCACCAAGAACATATATATCTCTCAGGTCTCACTGAAAGATAATCTGTTGTTTACAATGGAGAAATATCTGTATTGCTCTTTACAATGAAGTATTCTCTCTTGCCTCTCTAAGGAGGTCAATACAATAATATATAGAGATCTAAAGAAATCATAGGTTGTAGTCTTGATACAATAACTTTCTGATATATCCTGAAGAGAAAGCACACAATAGGAACCGTGTGATCTAATTTGGAGTAGAAGATGGGCTCAAACAGATCACCCAAACCCGAACCCAAACTGCATCTTCAGCCATCGTCGGTAGACTGCCCAAAGTGGCAGTCGACCGCAATGCCGCGAACCCAAGTCAAAAGGCATCAACGGTTGATTATCACTTGTGACATTCAACTGTCAATGTGTTTCTGCACATTGACTACTGCTGATTGCTTCTTCTTCGACGCTTTGAACGCTTCTCACTTTATCGTCTTCTCTTCACATCGTACTCAAGAATGCAAGACATAAACCCAAAAATCTCCACATTTGATTGCATACTTATGCTATCAACACTGCGTGATTAAACTTTTCTAGAATCTTTCATTCTCCACCTGCAAAACGAACTCGGTTTAGTGGTTGTTCAGCTAATTGAATCTATCTACCAATTTTTTCTGCAATTAGTATGCCCCCTCAAAGGCACACCCCACTCTGCGTTAACACGGAGACGCTGCCCTCTGCACGAACTCACCTACCTCGCGGCACTCTCCACCTCTCAATGATATTAGAACATCGCGGTGTCGCTTCGATTATTCTAGTGGCGGCTTACTAAATATTGCTTTAGGAACATTGAGCGTAAAATTACTTGTCCAAGATTTCTCGTTCCTACAATGCTTGTAAGGGTTTGAACACTCATCTTTCCCATCATCACCTTACGACGATCTTCCCAAATTGATAGAACTCTACCTTGTGCTATGTACATGCAACCATGTGCTTCAAGAGTTTCTAAGGATATAAGGTTCCCGCTTCAACAAAGAAATATGCATAAATTTTTCTAATGTGTACATTTTTCCATTTGGTGCCTCCAACTCGACTGTTCTCCCACCCACAACTTAACAAATCTCACCAACTACTATTCTCACACAATGACCTCCTGTGAACTTATAAAGAGAAAACATCTCACTTTTGGAGCATATATGAGAAGAACTATCCGAATCAAGAAAGCAGTTAAAATACACATCTATAGAACTTGTCTAAGTTATCACCTGATTTTGCGGCACTAGTAACACTTGCAATGTTGGCGCTCTTCTGATTCAGCAACTTGTGACAATCGTTCTTGTAACGCCCAATCCCTCTGCAATGGTGGCAGCGGATCCTACCCTTACATGCACCTTTCCTTCCACTCGAAGTACAATTCACTCTAATGTAACTCGTAGAAGTAGACATTGATCTCTGAGTCTCCTTCCTAAGTCCATCATCCTCCAAGCCATCGAAACTTCTTTTTGGTACTCTCCATCTAGCATGGTGGTTATCAAATACTTGTATGGACCTGGTAGTGAATTTATCAAATTGAAAGCTTTAAGATCATCAGACTCTGAATTGGATTCCTTTACATGATCTTGAAGAGCGGTATTTTCCTTCATTTAGTAACTAATCAGTTTTCTCTTTTAGTGCATCAGTTCTTTTTAATGGCGATTCTGCATAGTCAGTTATGAGTCTTACCCACAGACACGCCGCGCTTCTACACCTAACTTCGTTCGCCGAAAACATCTGAATTAAATCCAAAGCTTCAGAATAAAACTTCAACTGATTCTCATGTGGCCTCCCCCGCTTGATCTTCGTGAAATTCAATCAATGATATTCTCCAAGGAAACTCGAATAACTCCTGAACACCAATAATTTACGACATGAAGTTCTGATACCAATTTTTAGGAATTCGGCTACTTAGTTTAGCGACAACTGATCCAATGAAAATTCAAACAAGTATATCAAACCAAGCACACAAAATACACAATATTTATCCCAGATTGGCTATACCTAATCCGGGGAGAAATGAGGAAAATATTAATTAACCAGAGAAGATACCAGAGATACAATACTCTCACCAAGAACATATCTATCTCTCAAGCCCCATTAGAAGATATCTGTTGTTTACAATGGAGAACTCTCTGTATTGCTCTTTACAATGAAGTACTATCTCTTGCATCTCAAAGGATGTTAATACAATAATATATAGAGATCTAGAGAAACTCTAAGTTGTAGTCTTAATACAATAACTGTCTAATATATCCTGAAGAGACACAACAGGAACCGTACGATCTAACTTGGAGTAGAAGATGGGCTCAAACAGATCACCCAAACCCGAACACGAACTGCCTCTTCAGCCATCGTCGGTCATCTTCCCAAAGTGGCAATCGACCGCAATGCCCCGACCGCAAGTCAGAGGGCATCAACTTGTGACAGTCGACTTTCAATGTTAATGTGTTCCGGCACATTGACTGATGTTGCTTGCTTCTTCTTCTCCTACGACGCTTTGACCTCTTCTAGCTTCATCGTCTTCTCTTCACATCAAACTCAAGTATGCAAGACATAAACCAAATACACTTGTCGTCTGCTCATTATGCATTCATCTCTACTTTGGACAATTACCATGTTCCCAAGTCATTAACAGAAGCACTGTCATACCCTGGTTGGAGCCAGGCTATGTGAGAAGAGATGTCTGCTCTTAAGGAAAATCATACTTGGGATATAGTTTCATGTTCATCTAGCAAACGTTGTGTTGGCTGTAAATGAGTGGACACTGTTAAAGTAAACCCATATGATTCTCTACCTTATTCACAGACCTATGATATTGACTTATTCTCTCATGGGACCAAAATGTCTTTTTTTTGGATCATTGTTGTATTGGCTACTCAATTTCATTTGGCCACTCCACCAACCTGATGTCTAAAATGCTTTTCTCAGTGACATTCTTGAGGATGAGGTTTATATGGAGCAACCACCCAATTTTGTTAGTAAAACTGAGCCTACAAAAGTGTGTTGCTTGAAACGATCTGTAAGGACTCAAACAGTCTCCCCGTGCTCGGTTTGGCTGTTTCATTGAGATTTTTACGGGTTTCGGATTGATTGATAATGATCATTCTGTGTTCTATTGATATCATCATGGGAAGAGGAT
The DNA here is from genome assembly GCA_017893485.1 of Hemerocallis citrina. Classification (NCBI taxonomy): domain Eukaryota; kingdom Viridiplantae; phylum Streptophyta; class Magnoliopsida; order Asparagales; family Asphodelaceae; genus Hemerocallis; species Hemerocallis citrina. The sequence goes on along the minus strand of CM030358.1, from coordinate 460,338,633 downwards.
CATTTTAGCTGTATAATTTAGCTGTATCTGTTGATGATATTGTAATTACGTGAGATGATCAGAATAATATTCAAGATCTGAAGTCATATATTCAAAGAAGTTTTAAACTAAGAATCTCGAGCGACTAAAATATGTCTTGAGGATCGAAGTTGTTCAAGCTAAGAAGGGAGTTTCTTTATCACATAGAAAGTATGTGGACGTAATTATCGAGAGCAGTATTCTGGGATGCAGACCATCACACACTCCTATGAACTCAAACTCCAAGTTGTTGCTAGACCAGAGTTCTGTTGGAAGATCCAGGGAGATATAGGAGAATTGTGGGAAAACTGAATTATCACACAGTCACTCATCCAGATATTGCATATTCCGTCAGCATAGTAAGTCATTTTATGGCTTTTCCCTGTGCAAGCCTTTGAAATGCAGTTATAAAAATTGTTCAGTATTTGAAGAGCTTTTCAGACAGATAATTAATGTATACTTATGGTGGACACATTGTCGAATTGTTGGATTTTCAGATGATGATTAGGTTGGCTGCCCAACGACTAGGAGAACCACCATTGGATATTGTGTATTTGTTGGATGAAACTTGGTTTCATGGAAAAGTAAGAAACATAATGTGGTATCTAAATCGAGTGTAGAATCCGAGTAACGTGCTATGGTTGACCTCACATGTGAGATTACATGGGTCAAACGAACAAATACTTACTGAGTTTGAGGTTCTCCAACATGAGTTGATGTGTATGTATTGCGACAGACAATTTGCCATCCATATAACACTAATGTTGTGTCAGGAACAAACCAAGCATATTAAGGTTGACTGTCATGTGATTCGTACCAAGATTGGTGGCACTACGTATGAGCTTCCTCAAATAGAAAGTAAATATATACGCATTGATTATCAGCTAGTTGATGCTCTTATAAAGCCCCTTGCGAGAGCCAGAATACAGTTCATCAATGACAGGTTGGACGGACATATATGCTCCAACTTGAGGAATATTAGATATGTAGTTGTATTACTTTGTTATATTCAGGGTAAAGCTCATGCTTGTTTGTGCTACTTATATAAGAGATCATTGTATCTAGTTAATTGAATAAGAATAACATACCGTTTCGATGAATAAACCCTCACTAGTTATTCTAACTGTTAAGATCATATTTCAGCGAGAATCAAGGGATGGCTGATCACTAAGTTTCTCCATGGAACAACTTTTGAAGCATTCTTGTCCTGCCTGATAAAGCGAAGCTTCAGTCAGTCAGGAGAGCCAGTTAGGAGAGAGTAGGCATCCATACATGAAAAACGTGAATTTGAAATATACAATTGTTAGGAAATTAGTACTTCAAGAAAGTGCAATAATGACACAAGCCTAAACCTGAGTAGACTGAATCCGTAAGTTTTCAGCATTTGATCCCTGTGACTTCTCCAAGGTTTTCTTTTGCTGCAGAGGATCTTCGGAAGTGGTAGCAGATGGTGGTCTATAATGAGTTGGCACTGGAAATCTCTGTCCTGGGATCCCGAAGATCTGAAGACCGTTAGATCCAGGCATCCGATGATATCCAGAGGGGCAATGGAATTGTGGCCCTTGTACCGGAGGAGCTTGTATGAAGGGAGAACCATTCATGTCATACATTCCCATCCCATAGCCTAATCCGTGACCCATTCCCATTCCTACACCCATTGGTGAGAAATGAGCCATCATTGGAGCTTGTACATGCTGCATTATCATCGGAGACATGCATAGCCCACTTCCCATCGACATTATCTATTCAAAGATAAAAATTCGATAAGGGACTGAACAGTTTAGCTACGATAAACAAAAATCCATTTCGATGAAGTTTGTTAGTTTTTTTTCTTTACCTGCACTTGCATCTGAAGAGATTTGAGATACTCTATGGCCTCGTCAAGCATTGAAGCTTTGTCCGTCTTACATTACAGTAAATTTTGAATCAGGCAAACCTTTTCATGTCATATACTTAAAACTAAATGCAGAAGAGGAACCTACCTTGTTGCAATTGGGTATCAGCTCTTGAAGTGCACGCATCTTCTCGTTAATCCTATCTCTTCGCCTCTAATTCACAAATGTAGATATGAAGTCATACAACATTTCACAAGTTGAAAGAACGAATAATGAAGTTCAATGCACTCACTCTTTCTGATAAATTATGTACTTCAGCAGCGCGACTTCTCTTTTTGCTCTTTCCCTGAATAGGGGCATGTTTCTTTAGGTCCATAGATTCGTCTTCACGACCCTGTTCATCATTCAAAGACTTCAGGCGAAATTAAAGTTTTGTTACCTTTTTCTCTTTAAACATAAGATGGTAATTCTCAATAGTTTTCATTTGCTACTCACTTCACTAAGGTACTCAGATTCTTCTCCTTCACGATGCTTTCTTTTCCCCTGGTGTAGATTATGATCATTGGATGTTATCCCTGCACTGCTGCCCGAACACATGGATGAAGAAGCTACAGCTGTTTCATTATGCTTGTCAATTTCATGCATTCCTAAGGCCACACTTGCTTCAAAACTCGAGGTCTGAATTTTCTCAGACGATCTACTGTAAGTGTTCATTTCATTCTCATTGCAATTCTTCTTACAAGTATCTCCTTTCACCTTTGACTGCTCATCCAAGATTAACTCTTTGGGTTGATGTTGAGTTCCTAAAACACTCTTCAAACCACTGGCAGACTCAACCGCGGACGATTCCATAAGGTCATTACTCGTTACAAATGTGGCTTTATCGCTCTTCAACCTGTCGATATCTTGGAGATTGGCCCTAGCCAGAGTAACAGGTTTCGAGAAATGGCTGAAGTTCATCACACCATTCTCCTGGCCTTTAAAACTACTACCAACACCGATATTTATTTCACTTGATTTAGTACTAGAAATTGTACCATTCAGATGTGGTCTAATTCTACTCGTCTCTGAAACAAGCCCATGTTCCACATTATGTGAATTTCTTACTGCTTGGTCTGCAAAAGGTACTGTGTTCGCATTGGTATTGACCTCAGAGTAATCATATAAGAACTCCGGATAGCAATCATTGATAGGGTAGTTCATCCAAGGCACAATATCATTGTCATCTGAAGCATTGATTCCAATTCCCGGTGAAGATCCGGAAAGAGGGGGGTTGTTTGACTTAGGCTCTATTGCTCTAAAATGCCCAGTCTTCGGAAAGGGGTTATCCTTGCTACTACCACAGGAAGCAAACACAGAATGGAAAGTGCTCCTTCGAGGCTTATTCGACTGGCTTTGTGAAACAATAGGACCATTTCCCCACAATAGCTCGACAAAATCATCATTCCTTCAATGAATGAGTATACCATATATCACTTGAGTTTACACTAGACTGCATAAGGTTCCATATCGATGTGCATAAATAACTAAGAAAGCAAAGCAAAGATTTTGATGAAACTTACATGTAAGACATATCAGATGAGCAATTGGGCATCTTTGGTTGCTTCTCAGAGAGCGAAATGAGGGTAAGATATCAGCTGAGATTCCTCTTAGAATCTTTCACCAAAAAAGGCCACATTATACTACAAACTGAGGAAATATATACAGAGATCAGAGCTGATAAAATTCAGAACTTGAATAAAATTCTGACAAAAAATTGCACAAATTCTTTCAGAAGAAATATACATCTAAACAAAATCGAATCCTAAGCTGAAGATTTCTAAGAACCCATTATAACCCTTGAACAATTCTTACACCCATGAACTTAAAATGTTCAGTTAACCCAAAAATATAACTGAATTAGGGTTCTTAAACAAAAAATGACACCTTTTTTTTAATAAGGGATTTACTACACCAGCGAAAACTCAAACACACCACAACCAGACGAATTGCCAAAACAAATTCTGCAATTGAAAAACCACATCAAAGATCACCAGCACAAGTACAACATTTTTCTGATTAATATTCAAACAAATTAAAAACCGACAAAGAAAATTACCTGAATCAACCACACTGAGAAACTTAAGCACCTTAACTCCTCCAAAATCAAATCTTTCCAACTCCAGCACCCTCAAAAGAGAAAACCCACTTATAGCAAAGCACTAGGAATCTGAAAATGGTGAGGTGTTTGATACAAAGTAAGGAGGGCTAGGTACAAATGACTCTACTACTTTAAATGAGCAGCACTGAAGAAGAAGGGAGAAGACAAATGGACCCAGAAACAAATGATTCAATTGTGATGAGCAGACTACAGCCCTGCTTGCCTGCTTTCACTCACTGCTGCTCTTAACTCCCCAGAAGATAAGAGCATCCACAGTCGTTTGCTTATTTGTCATTTTTTCCAATTTTTTTTATCGTTTGCTATTTTGTCATTTTTTTGGCAAAATCGCTACAGTAGAAAGGAACGAATACATATTATAGCAGGATTATTTAATTATTATTTTAATTGATCGGACGAAACATCGTCCGAAGTAAAAAAAAAAAACCCAAATAAAATAACCGTTAAATGAATTTAAGCGTGGGAATGAACATGATGTTTCGTCCTATGTGAGACGAAACATCATGTTTCGTCCCAATCCAATTTTGTTTAAAAAAATTAATTTTAAAAATTAATTTTGTAAATTTTAAATTTTTTTGCAATTATATAAATTGATTTTGCAAATTTTTAAATTGTTTTTGCAAAAAAAAATTACAATTTCTTTTTTTAGTTGTTTTTGCAAATTTTTTTTGCAAAAAAAACTTCCACCAAATCCGGACGACACATGATGTGTCGTCTGGTTTGTGGGACCTTTTGGCACATTTTGTAAAATTTTAAATTTTTTTTGCAATTGTTTTTGCAATTATTATTTACAAACTATTTTTAAAAATTATTTTTGCAAATTTTTTTTTGCAAAAAAAACTTCCGATTTTTTCCCTTTTGGGGACGAAACATCATGTCGTCCCTTATTTTTTATTAATATTTTCTCAGTCTAAATTATTTTTTTTAATTACAGACGAAACATCATGTTTCGTCTGTTTCTTTTTTAACGAACTTATGCATTTTTTTGTCATTCAACGACTGCAGCGTTTCGTCGAATTGGATAGACAAAATATGCATTTTGTCATTTTTTACATTGAACAACTGTGGATGCTCTAATAATTGGGTTGAATGAGAGAAAGGGACCAGTATATGTCAAATTTCTTTCCTTTGTTTATTCATCCAATGGCTGGGATTTGCTCCCCCAGTTCCTTGCATCTTCTTCTAAAACAGGAACAGAGGGAGAGGTCCATTGTACAATGACACGTCCTCTCTATACTACGCATTGCAAATTTTTTGCCGTACTGACCCATTTTTTGAAAATATTTGACGTTCTGACCCACTTCTGAAAATAATTAGCGATTTGATCCAATTTTGAACACGTCAGCATAAGTCGTTATTGAAAATAACGACATGGGTTATTTACGTGCCGTTATTTTCAATAACATCATCTATTTTTTAAAACAAATCTCATGCCGTTTTTTGAAGTAACGGCATAGGTTATTTTTATTTGAAGAAACATATAGTCTCATTTGTGAGAAAAAATTACAAGTCTGAAAATTCGAATATCATATGCCGTTCTTTATAAAAAACGGTATGCTCATAACTGATGCAGTTATTTTGAATAACCACATCAGTTATTTGGAAATAGCTCTTCAGCATCCTCGCAACTTCTTTTCCAGAGTCCGAAGCATTGATAAATAGATCTTCAATTCCTTTTATACCTGCAAAGAAGTCCTTCACTGGGAGTTTATTTTCAGAACGAAACAATTTCTTTTATACCTGCAAATTAAGCTCATTTTGCTGCTCAGCTTCCGAAGCAATGCTTCCTGTGGATGGAATATCAGGTAGGGCATTTGTGCATATAGGTCGCCATCTAACACTTCATTTCGGTTTCTGTACATTCGAACAGGTGGTTCAGTAGATGGTTGGTCAAATTCATCTTCTGAGTCCATAGAGTCATCGTCATCCTTGTCATCACTGCCCCTATCATCACTCCTCCTGCCATGGCCGCCTCTCTCATTTGTGGAGGCCGTCTCTCTTTCCTCTTCCAACCCTGGAATACCCTCCTCCTCTCTCAGGAGGCCAATATCATCAGTGCTTTCCAATTCGTGGCTCAACCTTTTCCATCGTGAAAGGACATTTGATTGTCTATTGGATGGAATAGGCCAAAATAATGATGACATTGCTTAGCGATGATAGTCAAGGTCAAATGAAAAAGTAAAAGTCCTCAGAGCATCTGTAGTCGTTGAAGGAAAAAAAATGGATATATGGTTAAATGGAAATAGGAATCGAAGTTTTGCTGCAGTCGTCAAAAGCTATTTTTTAGCTTTTTATAATAAAATAATAAGTGACGGCACTTCATGTGCCGTCGGAGAAAAAAAAAATTAAAAAAATATAAAAATGGAGCGACGGCACTCGAAGTGCCGTCGGAGGAGTAAAAATTCGTACTCGGGGTGCAAATAAAAAATTACAAAAAAAATAAAAAAATTACAAAAACATTTTAGAAATTACGAAAAAAATATAAAAAATTACAAAAACATTCCAGAAATTGCAAAAACATTTCCAAAAATTGCAAAAAAAATTGAAAATTACAAAAAACTCCGGACGGCACATGAAGTGCCATCCGCGGAATTTGGGCCTGCGATTTGGGGTTTTCTAATTGGAAAAAAAAATTCAAGGGACGGCACATGAAGTGCCGTTCGAGGGATTTGGGGTTTTTTTAATTGGAAAAAAAAATCAAGCGACGGCACTTGTAGTGCCGTCCGACGAAAAAAAAAAGTTTTTTTTGTGAGACGACACATGATGTGACATCTCTCATATATGGATAAATCTCAAATCCATTCTCATTTATAGTAGGCGACTGTAGCGAAATATGGATAATATGGATATTTGGCAAACGAGTACAGCTCGTTTTTGAGCCAAATATGCATATTATCGATATTTAGCAAACGACTACAGATGCTCTTATACACACGTTTTGACCCACATAACTGATGTCGTTATTCAAAATAACGGCATCAGTTATGAGCATGCCGTTATTCAAAATAACGGCATTAGTTATGAGCATGCCGTTTTTAGAAAGAACAGCATATGATATTCGAATTTTCAAACTTGCAATTTTTTCTCACAATTGAGACTATATGCTTCTTCAAATAAAAATAATCTACGTCGTTACTCTAAAAAACGGAATGAGAATTTTTTTTTTAAATAGATGTCGTTATTGGAAATAACGGCACATAAATAACCTATGTTGTTATTTCCAATAACGGCTTATTCTGACGTGTCCAAAACTGGGCCAGATCGCTAATTGTTTTCGGAAGTGGGTCAGAGCGCCAAATATTTTCAAAAAGTGGGTCAGTACGGCAAAAAATTCACGCATTGCTCTCTGGCTGCAGTATAGTTGAATTTTTTTTGCCGTACTGGCCCACTTTTTAAAAATATCAAGCGATCTGACTCACTTTCGAAAATATTCGGCTATCTGATTTAGTTTTGGACACGTCAGTATAAACAGTTATTAAAAATAACGGCATAGGTTATTTATATGCCGTTGTTTTCAATAGCGACATCTGTTTTTTAAAAAATTCATGTGCCGTTATTTGGAGTAACGGATCTTACTCTCAATCGTGTGCTCGCTGATTTGGGGAAAATTTTGCAAGTGTGAAAAAAGCCTATAGATGATGCCACTATTTCCAACAACGGTATTCGCATGACAGTTGTCATTGTTAGGGAGAATGACATCAATTATATAATTTTTTGCATATAAATAGTGGCCACCTCTTCTCCTTCCTCTTTCACTTTAGATCTGTTTTCCCTCTCTCCCGAAGCTCCAAAACCTTAGAACCTTAAAACCCCAAATTCCACTGTCAATGGTGCTCTTTTACATTCCAAACAAATTCATTAACTACACATCCATAAAATGTAATTGTGATTCCCTCATATCTCCGTTCACTTTGATATTCGACGCTGATTTCTTCTACAGCTCTTCTAAAATCCGAAATTGTGGTATGTAGTCAAAATCCAAAAATGTTAGTATAGTATATGAGATGTTGAGGAGATTCATCTAAGTAGTAGTATGAATGGATTATTGTAGTTTATGTATTATATAATTGACAGTGTTCTATATTAGACACCTATGGAAAAATTGTCATATATTAGAAATGCTATTTTTTTATCATTATATTCATAGCTGTATATGTATGAATGGATGTTCATATGAGATTTGTTTATATAGATAAATATGTAGTGTGTGGAGATGTTGTGGTGGGGATTGTTATGAGTAGTAGTTCGATACGAGTATTGAGAAATTATTATTATCTTCACACATCTTTTATTAATTTTATTGAAGAAACATGGCTTATTAATTTTGTTATCTTGACACATCGTTTATTAATATTTTTGTTGACACATGGTTTTTTTATGTTCACATATAAATGGATGCTAGCCAACCATCTTCTTCCCATGCCGTGGGTGCATCATCTTCGCACGCACAAGAAGGAATTCCAGGTCCATTAGACCCAACCCTACACTATTTGCAAGAAGATCATATGTCTCAGGCGGTGTGGAAGGGAGAGACAAAGAATATGAGTTTCTGAATGCATACGATATTGTCGATGCACCCACGTATACAAAACTACTTGGTAAATTGCGGGTTCTATGGAATGTCCATGTTGGCCAAAGTTAAATGTGACAATTCATTTCTTACCACTCTTGTGGAGCGATGAAGGTGAGATGACGGTCACGCTACAAGATTTAACCATCATATCGGGTTTTCCAATCGATGGGGTGGTCGTGACCGGAAACCTACTATTCAATAAAGTCATGTTGGTTAGATATTACCTAGAGAGGGAGGTTGAAGCGGACGACAAAGGTGTATTCATCGGGGAATCAATCCAACGTTCGTGGCTCTTACCAGAGTTCAACAATAGTTTGGGAGAGGAACTGACCGACTTTGAAATTCAATGTTACACGTAGACGTATCATATGTCGATGATCGGAGCTAGCATTGGTATCGGGTCGGGTCGGGTCCTTCACTACCCGGACCCAGACCCTGTCCTGGTCCCCTACGGGTCCAAAAATGGACCCGGATCCGGATCCGAAATCGTGAGGACCGGGTCCGGTTTCGGGTCTGGGTCCTGTTAAAATATTCCTACCCGTTCGAGTAGGAGCGGCGAGCGGAGGCGGTTAGTTGGGGATTTAGAATAGAGGAGAGAAGAAAAAGGCATGAGTTTTGAGTTTGGAATAGGAAGATATAGAATTGAGGAGAAAGGATGGGAGTGATGAGGATAGAATATTTATTTTTATGTTGATTTTTTAGGTTTTTTTCAACGAGTCAAGGTCCGGTTCCGGGTCCGGGTCGGATCTCTTTTGAGCGGACCCGGACCCGGACCTGAAAGTACAACGGGTCCCATTTTAGGACCCGGACCCGGACCCGGATAGGCCGGGTCGGTTCCGGTCCAATATCGGGTCCGGGTCGGGTCTGGGTTTCGGGTATTTATACCAATGTTGTAACCCATATTCCCATTAATACGTATTTTTTTCATGTATTTTTCCGTATTTCAAATTCTTAGTATCTCGTAACTATTATTCTCAAATGATTATCGATTTTCAACCTGAATTGTATTTCATTCTATGATTTTTGAATATGATACCCAAATGTTGAATCTTTTATTTTGATTAATTATTTAAACCAATTTATTTATTCGATTACTTGTTACATTCTACAATTTTATTTATTCTTTTCATTTAATTATTACTTGAAGACTAGGCCCAATCTAATATTAATATTATTCAACTATTTAATTTGAAGCCCAAGCCAATTGTTTAATTATTTATCATAAGCCAGCCCAAAAATCCAAACCCAGTACTCATATATATTTTTATAAGCTCAATCCTATATGATTGTATTCAACCATTATATTTACTATTCACCCGCTCACTTGGTCTCACGTTCTCAACTTTTCACCTCTTGTAACCCCATAACCCCCACTATCTCTCATAACTACCCATTACCATATTATTATTATATTATATTTACTTTTATTTATAAAAACCCTCTCTCTCACTTTCCCCACTCTGTTTCTTTCTCCTGCTCTCTCATTTTTCCCCTGTTTCGAACCCAACCGAAACCCATCACCCCTTGCCTCCCGTCGCCAACTCCAACCACCACCACCTCCATTGCCGTCACCTCATTCTCCTCGTCATCCCCTACCTCCGAACACCCGCTCGTCGCACCACCCCTTCGACTTCCCGACCCATTGCCGAACCCCTCGCTCTCTTCCCATTGCTGAATCCCTCGACTTCGCCCCATTCACCTTCGGAACCAACGGAGATCCCCCAGTCCTCGGCATTGCCGCTCAGAGCTAGTGACCTGGTCGTTCGTTGTTCCCCTGTTTCGAGCGAAACTGAGTTCGGAGTTCGCTCACGTCGTCGTTGCCGTCGCTTCCCGACCGCAGCGTCGCCATCTTCTCTGTGGTGCCGTCGTCACTCTGCCCCCATTGCAGTCGTCCCATCGTAGTCGTGCCGTTCTCTCTCTCTCTCTCTCTCTGTCGAAGGTTGAAGACGAGATTCGATTGGCCCATCTTGGTGTTTAGTGTTTTGGCACACATGATCTGGATTGGTGTGTGCTATTTTCCCCTGATCCGCTGTGTGCGTGTGCTGCTCTTGCTGTGGTTGCTGTTTGGGTCTTTTGTCGTTTGGTGTTTTGCCGCGTCTCGCACGTATTCTTGGAGCGTCGCCCGAGATTCTGATTCCGTTATTCTCTTGTTCACATTAGAATCGTCTAATCAGGCAAGTGTCCTCTTGTACAACTCGTTTGTTCTCGTACAAGCTTTGTCTGAAAAATACCGCAACTATATTCTTCGACTCTCATTCGTATTCTTCAGTCGAATTGAAATCTGTTGCTATACATAATTCGTCGATCCCGTATTCGCATATGATCGTGAATACTTTGTTACCACATGAATTACATGAACACGATTGATACACATATATATACTCTTAGGATTATATATGATTATGTGCATGATTGTTTTACCCGTGATAGTAGTTTAAATATGATATCTTGTTATTGTTGATTAAAATTAATAAAAGTAACAAGCCGGGGTATAAGGATAAAGATCTAGTAGTGGGCAATATAGAATAGCGTACTCAGACGGGAGCTCGTGGTTTTCCGATGCAAATTGCAAGTTACAAGTTGCAAGTTGGAAATTACAAGTTTACATGTTCACGCTACAAGTTTACACTCTACATGTTTCACATTGCACGTATTTCGATACAAGATTGAATATACATATTTTTTCCGAGTACGTGACCTACAGAATCCACCACTAAATCTAAACGTTCACTTGATTGTGTTTATCAAACATGTGGTATGGGACGCATGATTGCTGTACTAGTTAGGTTAATAAAAGATTTGAGATTAACATGTTCACCTGCATAATTCTATTACATGTATATGTTCCGTTGACTTGTTTATTTGCTTACTTGTTTACATGCCACTTGTTTCATGATGTCTTGTTCATGATCATGCTTATTGATGCGGTTTATTTCTGGGAGACGTGTGGATGCACCAGGTGTGAGTTCGGACTCAATTTGTATTTGAGGGAGAAAGCTGCTCGTCTGACGACCCTCGGCTGACCGAGCGGAACCTGTGGCGACCTCGGGATGATTCGGAGATCTGGGCTCGGATCAGAGGATTCGGATCCGAGGTCTTGTGTACCTGCAGACGGTCCTGAAACACAGGGGTTTGTCCCGGTGGCGGACCCTCCGACGATCTAGTCAGTCTCTGTGAGAGAGTAGCAATAACTAGGTGAATTTAAGTGGAAAAAGATTGATTACCTCCAAAAGGTGGGTGAGGGTCTAGTATTTATAGAGAACCCCAACCGGGTTTGGTTCCGTTTGGGGGCCGGGTCTGGACCCGAAAGCCCATGGGCCTGACGTGGCAGAGGGCCCAGGGGGTTTAGGGCAGACGTGGCAATACCAGGGGCGGTATAGGGCTGACGTGGCAAAACCCTTGGTGGTATTTGGAGCTGACATGGCTGATCGTAGGTCTCCTGTGCTTCTGGAAGAAACGGAGGGCCTAGGCTGCGTCAGGTCATCCCCCTGCTTCGCCAGAAGGGGGGACGGCCCGTGGGGCTGTCATGGATCGGATGCCAAGGACCACTGAGACTTCGTCGGAGACGAGGAGGCCAGTTCTGTGGGGGTTAACTTGGGGGTCGGCGCCGATCCTGCAATGGTTCGAAGCCGAACTAGATTGCTATTTTTACCTTTCTTGAGTGAGAGTTGTATTGGGCCCTGGTTGGGCCCCAGGCCATTTTTACCCTACTACACAAGCCCCCCACTCCTGCGTGGGTGCGGGAGCTAGCCGGGGAGGAGTGTTCATAGTCGTGGAAATGGGATGGCGAATCGTTGAATCTTCCGGAGAAGAGTACCCTGGTGTTCGACCCAACCTCGAGATGAGGAGGGATTATGTGTCGACAAGGGTTATGGCGAGCCGTTGCTTCTTCCTGAGAAGAGTACCCTGGTGCCAGACCGAACCTCGAGATGAGGAGAGATTATGGGTCGGTAAGGGTGATGGCGAGCCGGTGGATCTTCCGAAGAAGAGTACCCAGGTGCCAGACCGGACCTCGAGCTGGCGAGGGATTATGAGTCGGTAAGGGTGATGGCGAGCCGTTGTTTCTTCCTGAGAAGAGTACCCTGGTGCCAGACCGAACCTCGAGATGAGGAGGGATTATGGGTCGGTAAGGGTGATGGCGAGCCGGTGGATCTTCCGAAGAAGAGTACCCAGGTGCCAGACCGGACCTCGAGCTGGCGAGGGATTATGGGTCGGTAAGGGTGATGGCGCGCCGTTGTTTCTTCCTGAGAAGAGTACCCTGGTGCCAGACCGAACCTCGAGATGAGGAGGGATTATGGGTCGGTAAGGGTGATGGCGAGCCGGTGGATCTTCCGAAGAAGAGTACCCAGGTGCCAGACCGGACCTCGAGCTAGCGAGGGATTATGGGTCGGTAAGGGTGATGGCGAGCCGTTGTTTCTTCCTGAGAAGAGTACCCTGGTGTTAGACCGAACCTCGAGATGAGGAGGGATTATGGGTCGGTAAGGGTGATGGCGAGCCGGTGGATCTTCCTGAGAAGAGTACCCTGGTGCCAGACCGAACCTCGAGATGAGGAGGGATTATGGATCAGTAAGGGTGATGGTGAGCCGGTGTTTTCAGAGGGATTAAGCGGGGTGGTCTGCTGTCTTTGCGGCGCTTAGAAGGTGCTCTGGGATCTGTGAAGGTGTTCCAATTTCCTAGGGGCATTAAATGGTGCCGCCTAATAAAAGCATGGCGCATGGGCTTCCGTCGTTTGGCCTTCCCCACGCCATAGTGGCAGGACAACGGTGGAGGTTATAAATACCTAATTCCCCTCTGAGGATTCGATCACAACAAGGGTGGTCCATTGGCCGCCAGAGGTGCCTGCTTCGGCGGACGTCTCTTTCTTAAAAATTTTATTCCCCGATCCGGATTGGTGGCGACTCTGCCGTTCGGATCCCTTTTCGGTTCATACGGCCTTTACACGGTTGTCTGGCCTGAGAGAGATCCGGTCGGGGAGTGGTGCTCACTGTATTCTGGGCCTGAGGCTGAAGAGCCTCGGATATGGGAGTCGGTTTGCTTTCCGAGAGGGTTCCAGACGTCGGTGGCTTTTCTACCACCCTTGAACAGTTTTGGGGTTTCGGCTGCCGAAGCTGTAAGCCCCCAGCTGTTCGTGGATGAGAGGGGAACCGACCGAGTCCTGGAGCCCGGGGCGCAGGCGATGGTGGCTATTCTCCCACCCGGGAACAATTCGGGGTTTCAGCTGCCGAGGTCGTAAGCCCCGAGTTGTTCGCGGGTGAGAGGTGAGCCAACCGAACCCTGGAGCCTTAAATCTTAAGTAAAACATTGCCCCCCCCGAGCCCTCCATCTGAACCGACCCCTGCACAGGGTTGCCAGCCTGGCACTGGGTGACGTCAGCAGCGCACGTTTCGAGGTCGTGGCGTGATTCTCCAGGTGGCAGTTGCACGTCAATCGGTGAATAGTAACTGCGAAAATCGAGGAGTCGTTTCTATCCCCTATAAATGTTCTCCCCTCTCCTCTCATCGCCCACTTTTTTCTTGCTCCTTACTTTTCACAAAATCTCCCAACTCTTCAGTGTTCGTCTCTTCAGTTTCCTGCAGTAGGCCCGTTCTTCCGAAGTGATCTCAGGTTAACTGGTAAGTCTGTTTTAGCTTAGACACAGATGGATAGGGCTCAGTCTGGCTCGTCGGCGTCGACGTCTGGGGGGGGAGTGAAGCCTGTCTTCAAATCGACCTCGTGGGAGGAGACGGTAAGCGAGGAGGAGGAGGTACATGACGTGAAGCCGTTGCGATCTCGGAGGCATTTCATGGTGGATAGTAGCGACTCCGAGGAGGAGGGTGGTAGTTCAGAATAAGTCTGGACTCCAGGGTTGGCTTCCGGAGAGGGGGGTGGTTCTGAAGGGGATGCCGCCGAAGGGCCTTGGAATCCGACCGGTCTGGCTCGATTGTCTACACCCTCGCCGGAGCGAGCCAAGAAGAAGAAGAGGGCTTCGAAGAAGAAGAAGGGGTCGGGGATCGGCGGCTCGAGTCAGGTACCCGTTTACGGTGATCTGACGATAGGATCGTCTGTACAACCCAAGCCCTTCCGTTGCTATCCCGACGATCTCTCCGATAAGGAGCTCTCTGGGGTCCAGCCGTCGTCGTCGAGCCGAAAGAGGGTGAAGGTGGATGCACACCCGACAGTTCTGGAGGTAGGTGACTTAGGGGCTCTGCAGTTGGCATACTACATTGGGTCCAACTATGAGCTTCTGCTGCCGAACTCTACTCTTCGGCCGACCGACCTCCTGCCGGATAGGTATTGCATCTTCCCTGTGGACGCCTTTATCTCCGGACTGAGGCTGCCGATCCACCCATTCGTTCGGGAGGTGCTGAATTGGGCGTCTTTGGTGCCGATGCAGTTTGGGCCGAACTCCTGGAAGCAGATCGTCTGCTTCGTGCTGATGTGCGAAGAGCAGAAGGTACCCCTGTGGCTGAATGTGTTCCGAGCGATGTTGATGATCGGCTCATTGTCAGAGGGAGTATACTATATCTCGCCTCGTGGTAAGGGGAATGTAGTCCACGGTCACCCGGATTCTATCAAGTTTTGGAAGAAGAAATATTTGGTGATTC
Organism: Hemerocallis citrina; assembly: GCA_017893485.1. Classification (NCBI taxonomy): domain Eukaryota; kingdom Viridiplantae; phylum Streptophyta; class Magnoliopsida; order Asparagales; family Asphodelaceae; genus Hemerocallis; species Hemerocallis citrina. The sequence continues at coordinate 460,323,465 of CM030358.1, read as the reverse complement.
GGAGTGAGGATCCTTGGGATATTCCCACCCGGTGGAACTATTCTAAGCCGAGCTATGAAACGTCGAGGCCGGGGGACGTGACGGCTGAGGAGTGGAGGTTTGTTGAGCGCCTCCGTCTGTCGTACAGCATCAATTGGGCGAAGGTGACAGAGGCCCACCTGGCGAGTGTTGGACTGAGCCCGGCCGTACTTTCTAGTATGTGGTTGTTTCCCTTCTTCTCGACCTTCTTCTTCTTCATGGCGAGCCTCAGCGCCCTAATCGATTCTTCATCCATATCTAGGCTCGCTCTTCCAGGAATTTCATCAGGTGCTCGGCGTTCCAGGGTCGGCTGATGGGTCGGTCGTCCATATCCGCCAGTCGGTATGTACCAGGGCGGACAGCCTCGACTACACGGTATGGGCCTTCCCAGTTGGGAGCCAATTTCCTCTTCTTGGTTGGATCGGAGACAGATAGCTTACGTAATACCAGGTCCCCTGCCCTGATGTTTGTGGGGCGGACCTTCTTGTTGTAAAACTTCTCGATCCGTTGCTGGTAGATGCTTCTTCGGATTGAAGACTTCTCTCGTACCTCGGCGACGAGGTCCAGGTTGGCCCTCAGGCCGAATGCATTGTCAGCTTCATCGAAGGCTATGATCCGGGGAGAAGGTAATCCGACCTCGACGGGGATGACTGCCTCAGTCCCATAGGTCAGACTGAATGGTGTTTCCCCCGTGGGGATCCTCTGGGTGGTTCGGTGCGCCCATAGTACGCTGGGCAGTTCCTCGACCCACAACCCTTTGGGGGAACTGTCGAGGCGCTTTTTGAGGCCGTCGAGGATTTGCCTGTTCGCGTTCTCCGCTTGGCCGTTGGACTGAGGGTGGCAAATGGCGGAGAAACGTTGCTGGATGCCGATGTCTGCGCAGAAGGTTTGAAAGTTTTGACCTTGGAACTGGGTTCCGTTGTCTGTGACGAGGACTCGAGGGATTCCGAACCAGCAAATGATGTTCTTCCAAAAGAACTGTTGTACTTGGCGCTCGGTGATGCTGGACAGTGGTTCGGCTTCGATCCACTTGGTGAAGTAGTCGATGGCGACGATCAGGAATTTCTTTTGTCCCACCGCTGGGGGGAAGGGCCCCACAAGGTCCATACCCCATATGGCGAAGGGCGTAGGGCTTGCCAGGGACCGGAGATTGGCTTGAGGAAGCCTTTTGATAGGGGAGAATCTTTGGCAGGGGCCGCACCTCTTGACCAAGTCTAGCGAGTCTTGGAGCATGGTTGGCCAATAGTACCCCTGATTCAGGGCCTTCCGAGCAAGCGTCCTGCTCCCCATGTGGCATCCGCCGATCCCCTCGTGCAGGTCTCTGAGGGCGTAGCTGGCCTCGTCGCTGGTGAGGCAGCGGAGGTAAGGTTTGCCGTCGGCCAAGGTGTACGAGCGTTTGAAGAGGATGTCATCGATCATGACAAACCTTTCAGCTCGGACTCTGACTCGTCTGGCCTCGGCTCTGTCTTCAGGAAGCTCGGCACTGATTAAGAATCTTCTGATGGGAGTGGTCCAGTCGTCCGGGCTGGTCCCATTTTGCACACACATCGCTTCCGGCTCCGGGTCACTGATACTTGGTTTCAGGAGGACTTCTATGAGCACCGTCTGATCGAGGCCCTCGAAGGAGGAAGAGGCAAGTTTGGATAACGCGTCTGCTTGAGCGTTCTGTTCCCTGGGGACTCTGATAACCGCGGCGCAGCTGAAGGACGCCAGGAGTCGCTTGACTGCCGTCAAATACCTCATCATGCGTTCATCGCGGGCTTCGTATTCTCCGGTGATCTGATTGACCACGAGTTGAGAATCACTAAAGGCCCGGATTTGCTTGGCCCCGGCTCGGCTGGCGAGGGTCAATCCGGCGATCATGGCCTCGTATTCTGCCTCGTTGTTGGAGGCCGGAAAGTTGAGGCGGAGGGAGTATTGAAGTAGGAATTGGTCGGGGCCACGAAGGATGATGCCCGCCCCACTTCCTGTTTCGCATGACGAACCGTCGACGAAGACCTCCCAGGTCGGATCCGATCCTTCGAGGCTAGGCTGCTCGGAGACGGTGCACTCCGTTATGAATTCGGCGAGGGCCTGTCCTTTAATGGCCGCCCTTGGCTGATAGCTGATGTCGAACTGGCTCAGCTCGATTGACCACTTGACTAAGCGGCCGGAGTTTTCAGGCTTGTGAAGGACAGTCTTTAGTGGTTGGTCGGTCAGTACTTGGACGGAGTGGGCTTGGAAGTAAGGGCGAAGCTTCCGGGCTGCCATGACCAGCGCATAGGCCACCTTCTCTATCTTTGCGTATCTCGTCTCTGCTGGGAGGAGCACTTTGCTCACATAATACAGTGGCTTTTGAATCCCTTCCTCCTCTCGGACAAGGACGGCGCTGAGAGCATTGTCCGAGGCGGACAGGTAGAGCCAAAGCGGCTCGCCCGGCTCGGGCTTGCTGAGGAGAGGCGGGTTGGCGAGGTATTGCTTTAGCTGTTCGAAGGCTTCTTGTTGAGGAGTACCCCACTCGAAGCCCCCTTTTCCGCGCAAGGCCTTGAAAAAGGGGAGAGACTTCTCTCCTGATTTGGAGAGAAAACGGCCGATTGCCGCTAATCGACCTGTGAGCCTTTGAACCTCCTTGACATTCCGGGGCGGGGACATGTCAATAATGGCTTGGATTTTCTCGGGGTTTGCTTCAATGCCGCGTTGGCTGACGATGAACCCCAAGAACTTCCCCGTGGAGACGCCGAAGGCGCATTTAGCCGGGTTGAGTCTCATGTTGTGGCGTCGGAGGACACCGAAGGCTTCCTCGAGGTCGGCGACGTGGTCCGGCCCAGCCCGGCTTTTGACAAGCATGTCGTCAACGTACACTTCCACATTGTGGCCGATCAGGTCTTTGAAAACTCTGTTGACGAGTCGCTGGTACGTGGCTCCAGCGTTTTTCAGCCCGAAGGGCATAACGCGGTAACAATAAAGACCCTGGTCGGTGACGAACGAGGTCTTGGAGATGTCTGGTGGAAACATCCGGATCTGATTGTACCCCGAGAATGCGTCTATGAAGGACAATAGCTCATGCCCCGAGGTTGCGTCGATTAGAGCGTCGATGCGGGGGAGGGGGAAAGGATCTTTCGGACACGCTTTGTTAAGGTCCGTGAAGTCGATGCAGATCCGCCAACCCCCTGTTGCCTTCTTCACCATGACGACATTAGCCAGCCACTCGGGGTAGCTGACTTCCTGGATGAATCGAGCGGACAAGAGTTTGTCCACTTCTGTCTTTACAATTTGTTGCCTCTCCGGGGCGACTTTGCGCCTCTTTTGGACGATCGGCTTAGAGTCAGGGATGACGCTTAGTCGATGCATAATCAAGTCTTCGGAGATCCCGGGCATGTCGGAGGGTTTCCAAGCGAAGAGATCGACGTTGCGACGGATGCAGGCGATTATTCCTGACTTCAAGTCCTCGGAGAGTGAGCGGCTCACCCGGAACCATTTCGACACATCCTTGGCATCGAACAGGACCTCTTCTAATTCGTCCACCGGCTCGGGAGCTGGGCCGTCTCTCTCGGGTTCGAGTTCAACGGCGTCGAGGGGGAATATACCCCCTCCGACGGCGGTTATGTAGCACGATCGTGCTGCTTCGTGGCTACCTCGGACGATGCCGACCCCTTGGGGGGTGGGAAATTTAAGCTTCAGGTGGTAGGCCTAAGGTATCGCTTGGAAGGAGTTTAGTCCGGGTCGGCCAAGAATGGCGTTGTAAGCCGCCCTGACGTCGATGATCATGAAATTTATGGATTCGGTCCTCTTGACAGGAGCCGATCCTGCGGTGACGTCGAGGGTAATAATCCCCTCTATTACGATTGGGACGCCGGAGAATTCAAGCAACGTGTATCCGGCTGGTTTGAGCTTCCCTTTGGATAATTTGAGACTTTCGAAGGCTTTGAGAAAAAGAATATTTACCGAGCTGCCGTTGTCGACGAGGATTCGGCGAACCTCACAATTAGCTATGCGGAGGCTAACGACGAGGGCATCGCAGTGGGGTAGGTGAACTTCTTCGAGGTCCTCTCCTGAGAAGGAGATCGGCAGCGGTTGTTGCTTGGGGGAGGGGCTGTTTTGGACAGCATTCACCTCTCGGATAAAGGCTTTTCGGGAAGTATCGGATTCTCCTCCCATGGGCCCCCCGTGGATATAGTGCAGGGTGAATGGCGTACCCATGGCTCCCTCGGACTCGGGATCCCGACCCTGGATGCGTTTCGGAGTAGGGTTCGGAGGTGAGAGTCTCCGGTTCCTAGTACCTCGCTGATCCTGTGGGCCTTCCTCCCTGGAGGTCCGTCGGAGAGCTTTAGGAATTTCTTCTTGAAAGTCCTGGGATCCCTTGTGAGTGACGGGGGCTCCCCCGACCTTGTTCGGTCGGTCTGAAGGTTGCCTTCTGACGCGGCTGAGCGCTGGTCTCCGTCCCTCGGGCGGCGGTCTTGGACGGTTCGGGGCCGGGTTGGAAGCGGCCTTTCCCCTGCCCTTGGAGGTCATGAGAGTTCGGCTGTCGAGGTCGCTCGATGGTCGGGCTCGGGTCGGCTTCTGAAGCAGTGTTCCCACAGACGGCGCCAACCTGATGCGGTTTATTTCTGGGAGACGTGTGGATGCACCAGGTGTGAGTTCGGACTCAATTTGTATTTGAGGGAGAAAGTTGCTCGTCTGACGACCCTCGGCTGACCGGGCGGAACCTGTGGCGACCTCGGGATGATTCGGAGATCTGGGCTCGGATCAGAGGATTCGGATCCGAGGTCTTGTGTACCTGCAGACGGTCCTGAAACACCGGGGTTTGTCCCGGTGGCGGACCCTCCGACGATCTAGTCAGTCTCTGTGAGAGGATAGCAATAACTAGGTGAATTTAAGTGGAAAAAGATTGATTACCTCCAAAAGGTGGGTGAGGGTCTAGTATTTATAGAGAACCCCAACCGGGTTTGGTTCCGTTTGGGGGCCGGGTCTGGACCCGAAAGCCCATGGGCCTGACGTGGCAGAGGGCCCAGGGGGTTTAGGGCAGACGTGGCAATACCAGGGGCGGTATAGGGCTGACGTGGCAAAACCCTTGGTGGTATTTGGAGCTGACATGGCTGATCGTAGGTCTCATGTGCTTCTGGGAGAAACGGAGGGCCTAGGCTGCGTCAGGTCATCCCCCTGCTTCGCCAGAAAGGGGGGACGGCCCGTGGGGCTGTCACGGATCGGATGCCGAGGACCACTGAGACTTCGTCGGAGACGAGGAGGCCAGTTCTGTGGGGGTGAACTTGGGGGTCGGCGCCGATCCTACAATGGTTCGAAGCCGAACTAGATTGCTATTTTTACCTTTCTTGAGTGAGAGTTGTATTGGGCCCTGGTTGGGCCCCAGGCCATTTTTACCCTACTACACTTATATATTGTATTTCTCCTATTACATGATTCTTGGTTCCTTGCTCTTTTCCTGCTTTTGTTTTGTTTTGTACTTGTTAGCTTGTACCACTTGTGGCCCATGACTTGCATTAACGGGCACCTTCTTGTTTCTTTTTGTGTAATAATGTACTTGCAGGCCTGGAAGGAGAATTATCCGAAGGTGTTGCTAATCAAATATTTTAGTCTTGTTAATTATCATGTTATCTTTAGTTCATGTTTTATTCATGCTACTCTTTATTGTATTCCGAGCGTGTTTGACCCGTAAATACTTTGTTCTTCCAGCTGTTGATTATGTTATGGACTATGTCATGTACTTTCGTTATTCTATTGTGATTTTACATGCTTGCGTGACCTTGTTGGTATTTTGTTGTTGAGTTACCTGTACAGCTTATGAATGGTGTATTCGCATAATTTGTTGGGCCTCAATTATGGACTCGTATTCTCGTATTTTGGAAAGCGGGACGTGACAAATGCTAATCGGAGCTATTCTCTTTCCGAATTCCTCCAGTGATGTAGTCCATTTAATGTACATTTTCTTGATTTCCTTCATACACAGAGTCGACCGATATAGTTGGGGAAGTGCGGCGTTGGCTTTTCTTTACCATGCTCTGTGCAATTGTTCAATGGGATCGATCCAAATGATGGGGCCGATGGGGATATTACAAATTTAGTGTTGGAAACAAATACACCTCGACTATCCCCAAGTAACTGTTTTTTCAACTAATTGGAGATGGTTGAGGAGAATTTAGTGATGATAGCTCTTTTGAGTGTGTATTGGACCGGTAGCCCCATGTGGAGAGATAACCCACGTGGTGTGTTGACATATTATAGGGATAAGCTCGATCAGCTTTGGAAAGAGTACATCAACTGGACACCGTACATGGCCAAAAGGCTATAACCGCTACCCCCACTGTGCACGGCAAACAATCAACTTTGGTTAACATGAGATCCACTTATAAATTTCTCTGTCGTGGAATTCTATTACGCCGATCGAGTCCTCTGACAATTCAGTGCACAATAATTTATCCCGAAGAATAGGATGTACGACCGAAGACTTCACAATATCACCGGTCAAGATCGATTGTCGAGTATGGATTGGGCCGATCACCACTGCTCTCATGTAGCAATGTGGAATGAGAGAAAATATGATTTTGTGCTAGAAGGAATTGTATCATATGAAGGGTCGTTGTAAGAAGCTTACATGGCGTGGTACCTTCGTATTACACATTTATTTATTGCTTCACGATCGGATATCCCGGCGAGTATCCAAATATCAATCTCGAAGCACCAAGTCGAACCATAACCGGTACATTCCACTTCGCAACCTATGTATCAACCAAATACCTCCTCGTACCGATTCATGGTAAATTTATGCTTTTGTTAACTATTATTATTTTAAAATTTTCGTAGATATTTTGCTTATACTTGTTTAATATATATTTTTTTACTTCTTCTATTATATTTTATTGGTTTTGTAGATTGACAGCACATGAGATATTGTGCGGAAATTTGCTCGTGTGTTGAAAAGCAATGCTTCGAAAGCTTGCAAGGAGATAGCCCGAGAAATCCTCCATCCGTGTTGTTTATCACTTGAAGATGTTGGAGATGGCTCGGCCGTTGCAGCTCTTTTAGGATCAAAAGAAGTTACAACTCAACCACCTCGACCAAGTACTAGACGAGCTCAACCTCTCCCACCACAAACAAGACAAGCTCAATCTCGCCCACAACCATCAAGACAAACCCAACCAAGACAAACCCAACCAAGAAAAACAGAATCTTCATCTTCACATGGGAAAATACGGAAGAGTGTCAGTCATCCTCCTGCAGCTTCTTAATTAGCATCACAAGAGATTGTAGAAGAAGAAGCGGAGAATGAAGAAGAGATTCACCCCCGTGTACTTGGGACACATGATATTGTAGAACTTAGGAGGAGAGTCTCATTTCGGAAGAGGGGGTAGTCGCAACACTATACGTCTAGTTAGGTTCAATATGGAATTGTGTAATTTTGTAACTGTTGACTTGTCCAATTATTGGGATATGTTTTAAATGTGAACTTCAAGCAGATTTTGTAAATTTGTTAACTTCGGTTGAATTTGAACTGGTACCGTTTATATTGTGTTGCAAATACAAAACTTGATGCTATATATTTGCCGATGAATTTTTTATTGGTGTTATTTATTATGTTTAGTTTATTGTGTTTATAATTGTATTTGTTGATCATATTCAAATTGAAGTCTTAAACTACTTCGAAATGTATGTAAATGTTTGTGCACGTTTTGAACCAAATTTAAAATAACAGATGCCGTTGTTGGGAATAATGGCATCGGATACCTGTAACGTTATTGTTAGGGTTTTGGCCTCAAATACACGTAGCCACTGAGTACTTGAAGTTGGAGAAGAAAAGAAGGAGACAAAGACAACAAGAAAAGACAACAACAAGTAGAATAAGTGTCTTCTGGAGAGTTGCGGTTGAACGACCCACTGCTGAGAGTTCTTCGAGTGTACAGTGTCTAACAAAGAGCGGGACAGCCGACCGTGCGGTCGGCAGGTCTAGAGTTCAAGAGTTGGCTTTACACGTTGCGGTCGACCGACCTTGGGGGTGCGGTTGACTGACTTCGGCACTGATTTTTTTTGGGCTTACGAATTTAAGGCCCAATTGTTGGATTTGTGTTTATCTTTTAGGGTTTAATTGGGGGCTATATATATGGCCGTAGACTCTAAGTTTAGAATCAATTTGTGTAATCAAGAGGTGAGCCGTTATCATTGTTCAACTTCAAGAAGGGATTGTGCCGAGTGTTTCAAAGGTGAGAGAGAGATTGGGAGTTGTAATCTTTTTTGTAATCTTTGTATTTCTTGGGGAATAAAAAGTATTGGTTATCTCTACATATTGATTATGTTCTTGTGAGATCTTGCATATTGTGGTGGCTTGTTCTTGGTTCATCTAAGTCTTGGGAGTTTCTATTACATATGGTGTGTTTCCGCTATTAGCACTACAATTTGTGGGGTAGATTCTTCAACAAGTGGTATCAGAACCAAGTTGGTTCGAGATGGCCGATAACAACATGAAGATCGAGAGATTCGATGAGAGTGACTTTACGATGTGGAAGATTCAGATGATAGCGTATCTTCGTCAGAAAGATCTTGATGGTCCGTTGTTTGATGAGAAGCTAGTAGGTGCAGACAAGGATGCGAAGGTCTTGGCGGATTGAAATCATTTGGATCAGAAGGCACTGGGGCAGTTTCAGTTGGGGCTAAGTAGGAAGGCATTATTTCATATCTCGAAGGCAAAGACCACAAAGGAGGCTATGGAGATTCTCACGAATATGTATGAGAAACCGTCGGCATCTAATCAAATTCTTCATATGAAGAAATTGGTTAATATGAAGTTGAGGGAAGGGGGTTCACTAGTAGAGCATGTGAACAATTACTGTATGGTTTACAACAAGATGGAAGCTGCAGGTTTGAAGTTTTTAGAGAGGGGTCAGTCATTGTTACTTCATTCTACTTTACCCGATAGTTATGGTACGGTGGAACAGACAATTACAGGCACTATGACAGATTTGACGACTCTACAGGATGTGGTGAGTAGCATTCTGAACGAGGAGGTGAAAATGGTGAGAAACGGGGGATATCCATCATCATCTTCTAGAGATTCCGCAACGTACATTGAGAAGAGACGTGAGAGATCTAAGAGTAGTCGAAGAAGAAAGGATCAGAGTAGTTCATCTAAGAGTGGATATGATGATAGCGATGGGGGACATGGGCCTGAGTGTTGGTATTGTCACAAGAAGGGTCACATGATGTGCAGTTGCAAGGCTTATATGAAGAAGAAGCAGGAGAAACCGAAGAGAGATACCCCAAAGGAAGCTCAAGTGGGGCTTGTTGAGGATCTATGCTTATCAGCTCGGGAGGAGTTGGGCACTCAATATTGGTGTATTGATTCGGGAGCTTCTTTTCATTGCACTCCGAGGAGAGATGTATTTGATGACTACGAGGATGGTTCTTTTGGAGATGTGATCATGTGGAACAATCACTGGTGTCCTGTACGTGGGGTTGGTACTGTTCGCGTGAACACCATTGATGATCAAAGTGTTTTCTTGCGGGAGATAAGACATGTTTCAGACTTGAAGGAAAATCTTATCTCGATTGGAAGGCTAAACAAAGAGGGGTTGTCTACTACAATTGGTAGTGGGGAGTGGTGTATAGCTGCAGGTTCAAGGGTGATTGCAAAAGAAAAGCGTGAGGGAACGTTGTATTTGCTTAGAGACGTGAGGGGCATTTCTCTTGTAGTTGACTCTCAGCCGGAATCGAGTAGTAGGTTGTGTGGGGTGCACCCAAGATCTTCCAGTTGTGGATGGGAGGTTACTAATTTAGTGGGAGCTGCTGGCCATGAAAGTGATCCTAGAGGGCAAGACGTTACTGCGGTAAGGGTACTTTGCTATTTGGCAATTGAAGCTTCAAGTCGCTTTTGTGTGATAGAGAGCACTGGTATCGATATGCATGGTGATGTCGATGAAGGTAACCGAAATAGGGTTCTAAGGATTGAACAGTTTGCGGATATTGTGGAGGTGTCATCCATGGAGACTTCTAATGTATATGGTGCATTGAGAGGTTTTGAACCATGTCCGGTGTTGATGGAGATTCTACGAGTTGGAGAGTCTTGTAACACGGAATCCGACACTAGAGGTTATTTCTCCGGTATTCGTGCTCTATGCAATTGGTGGAGCACATCCTTCATGAGGCGATGAGGGGTGGTTGGTGCACTCCACGTGGTGGAGTGGCGGAGGTGTTCTTCATGAGAGTGGGGAGTACTTGGGTCTTCCATGAAAGTGGGAGATTGACAGAGATAATGCGAGGTAAAGATTGCAATAACTTTGAAGCATTGTGTATTTGGTCCAAGTGGGAGATTGTTAGGGTTTTGGCCTTAAATACACGTAGGTACTGAGTACTTGAAGTTGGAGAAGAAGAGAAGGAGACAAAGATAGCAAGAGAAGACAACAGCAAGTAGAAAAAGTGTAGTATGAAGAGTTGCGGTCGACCAACCCATTCTGCTGAGAGTTCTTCGAGTGTACAAGGTCTAAAAGAGAGCGGGACAGTCGACTGTGTGGTCGACCGGTCTAGAGTTCAGGAGTTGGCTTTACACGTTGCGGTCGACCGACCTTGGGGGTGCGGTCTACCGACTTCAGCGCTGATTGTTTTTAGACTTACAAATTTAAGGTCCAATTGCTGGATTTGTGTTTATCTTTTAGGGTTTACTTGAAGGCTATATATATGGTCGTAGACTCTAGGTTTAGAATCAATTGGTGTAATCAAGAGGTAAGCCGTTATCATTGTTCAACTTCAAGAAGGGATTTTGCCGAGTGTTTCAAAGGTGAGAGAAAGATTGAGAGTTGTAATCTCTTTTGGAATCTTTGTATTTCTTGGAGAATAAGAAGTATTGGTTATCTCTGCATATTGATTGTGTTCTTGTGAGATCTTGCATATTGTGGTGGCTTGTTCTTGGTTCATCTAAGTCTTGGAAGTTATTATTGCTTGTGGTGTGTTTCCGCTATTGGCACTATGAGTTGTGGGGTAGATTCTTCAACAGTTATTCCTAACAACGGCATCAGTTCAAAACATGCACAATGTTTTTTATATTTTAATTTTACTTTTTGCCATTCATTGTGACAACAGCAACAATGTAAATAATGTCGTTATTTTGAACAACAACACAAGTTATCTCCATTTTTTCCCAGCAAATAGCTTCTCTGTCTCCACAGTCATTATTGTTAATAACGACATCAAAATAACTGATGCAGTTGTTTGGAACAACTGTAACAATTCAAATTTGGCAGAGAATCTTGATAAGTTAAAATTTTGAACTGTTGCCACTGTTCCAAACAACGACATCAGTTATTTTGATGTCGTTATTGACAATAACGACTGTGGAGGCAAAGAAGCTATTTGTTGGGAAATATTGGAGATAACTGATGCCAATATTCAGAAAAACAGCATTATTTGCATTGTTTCCATTGTCACAAAGAACGATAACAAGTAAAATTAAAATATAAAAAATATTTTGCATGTTTTGAATTGATGTCGTTGTTGGGAATAATGTGACAGGTATCTGATGTCGTTATTCTAAACAACGACATCTGTTATTTTAAATTTGGTTCAAAACATGCACAAACATTCCAAAATCTTATCTTCAAGTATCACAATCATATATCTCAGACTCAACTCGACATAATCATATATAACAAAAAATGTTCATCAAATAAAACTACAGCAAATCATAGTAAGTTACAGATACATATTAAAAAAATTATAACTCATGAGAAGTACTCATATTAGGATATGATACAAACACATAAAAATATTACAATATAAAGCACTCATATAAACATATTTACAAAATTTTAAATATGGGATACAACTTCAAAAATCGGTCGTTTGAGATGGGCCTACATTGGGTACATTTTTACAGATGTGCCTATTGTGTCCACTTAACCCGCATTTAGAACAAATTTTACCTGTGTTCCCACCTTCTCGAGCATCCATATCGTTGCGAATACGAGTACGCCTAGGGAGACCTTTCATCCTACGTAGACTCGCATTGACAATGAGTTTCGATCTATTCGGTGTCGGCCAATAAGATACGTCTTGGATAAGATAAAAAGTTGGTGCCCACGTTAGTGCTAATGAACTTGTAGAATAAAATGCATCAATGTAAGGTTGATAATCAATTTCACGGGAGGCACAAGCAGCCAATACATGAGAATATGGAATGTGATAGAGCTGAAATTTTCCACAAGTACACGTACGACGCCGAGGTCAATGGTGTGCCAATGTCCACCTTTTTGATGTCCATTATCCATTCTAATGCCAGTTTAACTCCGAAAACATTAGTCAGTTATTAAATATTATAGCCTCATGCAAATTTAATTTCTCACGTCATAAATCAATAATGTCTTGAACACGTGGTGTTCATAGTTTTCCTTCGCTAATAAGGGTATGTACCACTTCACGACGGTCAGTAAACAATGTTGAGATGAAAAATGATCATTTCCACAATTATCGTGAAGGGCAAGCTACGAACACCTTTTAAAACTGAATAGAACACTTCCGATAGATTTGTAGTCATTATACCATATCGACGGCCTCCATCGGCGGAAAATGCCCACTTCTCAATCGGCTGGTCCTTCAACCAATTAGCCCCATTAACATTATCTGCCTCAAGCTGTGCAATCCTTGCCTCATACTTCTTAGACTGACTTTAACATGCGATCACCTTAAGCTTCTTCATTAAAAACTTGTTCCCAATTTTTTTTTGAAAATTAGTAGCAAAATGCCGCATAGAATAACGATGATAAGCAAGTGGTTCCTTCCATGTTCCGAACTTATTATCCATTGTCGCAAAATGCATGCATGATGATCAGAAATGACACATAGACTTGCATGGTCTGTGACAAAGCACTGAATACAGCTCATGAACCATGTCCAAGTTTCTATGCTACTCCATCAATTATTGTAAATACAAATGGAAAAAACCTACCGTTTGCATCAGGTGAAACAACTATCAACAAACAATCTTTGTATTTTCCATCCGTCAACACTTATAACTGGTCTGCATGCCTTAAACCCCTCGATCGAGGGGTCGAATGTCCAAAAGACCCCTTTAAATATTTCTTTGGCGGGACCAGACACAATCTTGGTCCAATGGATGACCGTTCCTGGATTTGAGGCTTGAACTGCTTTGAGAAGATAAAACAATTTAGCGTAAGCTTTTTGAAAGTAACCATACAACCGCTCAATCGCTTTATGTTTCGCCTTCCATGCTTTCCAGTATAAAATAATGTAATTGAACTAAAGCTTGACTATCTCAATTATGGCTCTCGGTATTACTCCTAGTTCTACTTTCCCAACATTCAATATCATCGTTGATACAATCGTAGAATCGATTTTATTATGATCTTGATTTAATATCGGATTCACACATGTATGCGGACCTTCAATGTTCTTTACCACGAAAAAAGATCGGCCTTTTGGAACAATTGCACGCAATTGCCATGGACAACCTGCTACATTTGTAAGTTCTAGAATTTCTGCAATCTCCTCGGCTAAATGTTTGATCGGTGCGTATTTAAATTTAACATAGTATAAATTAGGGGTCAATTTTAGCTTCACAATTCTCGATGGTTCTTCACGGAGTACAACTTCACTTGATGTTGTATACTATCTTTAGTTGGAAATCTTTAACCTATGGAGAGTTCATCCGTGTTCGAAGAGCCGACGGAAGACTGTGCATGTTCATGTACAGTCGTACGGGACATCCATTCACTCGATTGAACCTCGTGTACAGATGCACTAAAGGACTGATTTGGCAACACCAAATTGTTAACCGACACATAAACATTGACATCATTAACCGGAGCTTCATCGGTATCCTCCCCCTCCTCAACTTCAAGACCATGATCATCATCTTCTTCCTCTTCTACCAAATCGTTATTTACAATGGCATTGTCAAAGTCTTGCATTACCATATCGGTGTGGACAATATTTTGTGTCGAGGTGAACATATGTACCAGCTCATATTCTGTAGTAATAGGTTCTTGTAACACCCCGAATTCTTTTTATATGTAATTCGTAGCACAACAGGATCTTTTACTTCAAATTCGTACAATTTTACTAGGAAACTAAAACTTTTCATTATACAACAAGTTCTTTACATCAACGCAGCGGAAAACACAACATGATATATATACAACTTTAACATCAACAACTTAAATTGTGAAATTAATCCTCAGCATCAATTCTTCCTTATGTCTTTTGTCAATCCAAGCCCTGCACTGGAAAAGTGTGGGCAGGTCAGTTGCTTACAATCAATTCAATGTTATAAATCAACGATCCTCGCTATGCCATAATATAACGATTCTCTTACTTTAGCAACTACAAACTTGAATGCATATTAAAGTGTAACAGAGTGACTATCCTAAACATGTCAGTGTATGATATGACTTAATGCCTAATGCAGATGTTACACTAAGATGTCATTAATGCATACTTGTTCGGATTCTATGCATCTCATTCTATATAGGTCCGAGGGCAAGCACCTACGCACTCCACAATATAGGGTTAAATCCCTCACCATGAATTACTACTACGGTGACCAATGTAAGTTTTAGATATCCTGTGAGTATCTAGTACCACCCTGATAATTCTTGAGTATCTCACTTCCACCGCAAGTGATTTTGGACACACTATCTCACACCCCGATAATTCTGGAGGCGAATACCCATACCGCGCTATAACCCCGATAATTCTTGAGTCATTCTCCCACCGCAAGTGATTTTCGGTCATCACGCCTCACACTCTGATAATTCTGGAGACGAAACCCACACCGTACTTTCATCGGTACCTCATCACACAAATACCCCATGAGCGCCGCCTCGGTCCCGGTAATTCTGAAAGAAAATCATACACCGCGAGCCGCAACCCCAATAATTCTGAAGATAACCTCCCACTGTGCTTTCAAGTTTCTCATACTCATGTTTGCCCAGACTTCATCACATTCCCTATTAGTGCATGTCCTTAAGTTTTAATTAATAATCATCACAACCTAGAGCTACCTTACCCTACCAGACTTAGATCAACATGAAAGAAAGTTAGCCTAAACTGGCTACTTCTCAAGAGATACTTAACCCACACTGGTTAGTTATCAAATTTTCTTTATTCACGAATGCTGGTTACTAAGGGTCTTGCCTAGCCTCTAGACTAACATCTTTCATGTTCAACAACTGGGGTCAATCATGCCCTCATTATTCATATTTTTGATTTCATATATTCATATTTCATTCAATTCCTTCATTTATTCCTAGTTATCAATCATGAAATAACACTTCTTGGTTGGACACACACAACCAACAATTCACTTTAATAAGCTACAAAGTTTCTTCGATTAAATAAACCATTTTCATATTCATCTATATTTAAATTATAAATCTCATTAATTCTATTCAAAAGATAGATTTATTAGTTTCATAAAAGAGCCTACTATATCTTTGTAATTAAAATCACCTAAAATCATCCTCAATTATTTCGTCTAAATTCATTTACAAATCAGTAAGTTCAAAATTAGAAAACTGCAGGTTCATGCTACTTGTAAAAATCATAGAAAATTATATACTTCATGACACTTTGTGTTCTTTAGATAAAAATAAAGGTATACAAGTCTAATACAATTTCTTAGTTACAAGTTTCTCCATAATATTGTATCTATAACTCTGAATTCTTCGAAATCTACAGTAAGGTCGAAATATTGAAATACTGTCACTTGTTCAGTCTTTTAAAATTCATTATAAATTCAATTCTTTGTGAAAATTTGATTTCTTAGAATTTACAAAAATTTTAACGAGTCTACTTCAAATTCTTAGTTTTGACTTTTTTCAAATTACTTTATCTAAGATGTTGAAATGATCAAAATCAGAAATGTGTACAAATTTTCTACAACTAGTCAACTATCAACCAGTCCTAAGTTTGGATTCTATTAAAATATTAAAATACATCCAAATATTATGAAACTTTACAAAGATGTTTCTGACATATACGAGATTTTTGTATAAAAATTTTAGCTCTAGATTCCATCTAGTTTAATAGATATGATTTTATGAAGTGCGACTAAAACTCAAAACAACAACTTTCTTTGTATAAATTAACAACTTTGTGTACGAATTTATATCCAATTTATTTAATATAAACATGATATACTAGTATGCACCCAATACTACTATAATAACTCAATCTAAAATTTCAATCTGTTAATCATGATAATTTTATAATAAATCTTTCAACTAGCATGCATTTATTTTTGTATCTCACTTCTAGTTATCAATACAACATGCAATATATCAAATTAGAAATTTAAAGAACACATGCCATATTTTCAATCACGAAACAATTAGACATGCATACTATAATATCTAGAAAGCGAAAGAAATCACATACCTTATTTTTTATGCAAAAAATGAAATAGACTCCTATAGGGATTGTTCCAAAGTTCCAATCAAGCAAGCCTTCACCTCCTAGCAATTTGCCAACACCAAAAGCTCATCTTTTTCTTTATTTTGTTTCTTTTAGTGTACATTGTTCATGAATGAGAGAGGTATTTATAGGGCATTTTTGGGTGAATAAAAGGACACCCACTACCCAAAATAAATACCCATTATTCAAAATAAATACTCACTCACCCAAATTAATCACCCACAACAAAAAGCCACTCACAACCCTCTCCTCTTCCTCTTCTATTAGCCGGCCAACCTTCGGAGTGCACACGTGCACACAATTCTCATTCTTTTAAATATTTGTTATTAATTCATTTGTAGGTGTTTGTTACATGACAAATGTGTAGGGTTAAAAAGTGTTCATTTTAGAATGATTAATCATGGGCTTCTCTTTTATTTAATTTACTAGTGGGCTCTAAAACAAATTTTAGGCCATTGAGTTTTAATTAAAATAAATAAATAATACAAATGTGAAAAATAAAATGAGAGAAAAATGTACAAGACTTTTAGAAAAATTTAGAAATAAAAATACAAATAAAAATTTATGTGCGATACACATAAAAACAAATATTCAAAATATGAAATAGATTTGATTAACAGGGAAATGTTTATAAATACTCGGAATATAACATACGATAAATATTTATTTTGATAATGCTACAGATATTTCACGTAACAGTGAAATTTATGTAATTGACATGTGTATTGAAAACACGTGCAATACACATAAAAACACAAAGACTAAAATTAATATTTGAGTTGACTAAAAATATGATAAAAATTAATTTTGAGATAACAGAAAACATGTAATCGGAATATAAAAATACGTATGATATTTATATAAAAATACATTACGAATATTATTCGTAACAGTACGAATTACAAGTGCGTAAACACATGGAGCAAAATTGTCATAACTCAATTTTGCGAGATGTTACAGTTCTGTTGGAGTTGTGCTAATGTCTTCTTCTGTATTTGATATTCTTGCATGTGACTCAGTAGATGGTTTCAAACTCGTAGCTCAGCTTGAACTTGAAATAACAACTCGCATAGTGTTTGGAAACTTCATTTGCTCAATATATAACTCCAATGCAGTCTAACTAAAATTTGGATCAAGTGTCCTAGCAATCATGGACCTCAAAGAATTATCATTATCTACGAGAATCACCATGAAATATTGCCCTTCCCCTTCACCAGTAGCATAACATGCTTTGATTTTGACACTCAATTCACCTTTATCCCAATTTATAACTTCAAATATTACATCTATTAGTTGTGAGTATATAAAGTTATGGGGGCCCAAATAATGACCGGTTCAACATCGTTATAACAATACCTAATCTTCGGATCTCGAATTATTTCACCCCCAAAATATAACCAAATAGGTATATCATATTTCCATACCTAAACATAAAGATTCACATATATTGAAGTCATTAACTACTAATAAGCATAACCTATGAATACATATAAAACATATAGTTATAATAATACCTTCAAATTAGACCGTATCTTGGATAGTTTGAAAATACATCGTGGATGAAGAATGAGAGGAGAGTGAGAGTGAGGAGGTAGGGTATATGAAGTTTGAAAGGAAACAATTGTGGAATTTTAGGTTTTAGGGTTTTAGGGTTTCGGGAGTGAGTGAGAATGGGGAAACAGATCTAAAGTAAAAGGAAAAGGAGAAGAGGGACCCATTATTTATATGCAAAAAAATCTATAACTAAAGTTGTTATTCGTAACAACAGCATCTGTCATGCGATTGCCGTTGTTGAAAATAGCTACATCATCTATATGTTTTTTCACACTTGCAAAAACAAATTCAAGTTAGAGAGCATACGATTGAGAATAAGTAACTGATGTCGTCACTCCAAATAGTGGCGCACGTTTTTTTTTAAAACATATGCCGCTATTGAAAACAACAACATATAAATAACTAATGTTGTTATTTTCAATAATGTTTTTTTGCTGACGTGTCCAAAACTAAGTCAAATTGATAAATATTTTCAAAAGTGAGCCAGAACTCTCAATATTTTCAAAAGGTGGGTCAGTACAACAAAAAATCAGTATAGTTCGACATGCTCTGTAGCTCTTACTTGTAATTTGTTTCAACAGTTGTAATACTGGACCTTCCAATCTTTGACAGCAGTTGTAATTTGTTTCAATAGTTTGGTTTCACGACAATCGGCTTATGCATTGCTTTATGATTGTAGTACAGGTTGGTATGCTATGTATCCCTTAGTTGTAATTTGTTTCAACACCTGTAATATTTTAGCCTTCTAATCTTTGAGTGGAATAATGTTTGGTATGCTCTGTATCCCTTAGTTGTAATTTGTTTCAACACCTGTAATATTTAGCCTTCTAATCTTTGAGTGGAATAATGTTTGGTATGGTCTGTATCTGTTAGTTGTAATTTGTCTAAACAGAACAGTTTGGTTTCACGACGATCGACGGCGGAGCCAGAATTTTCATCCAGCAGGAACGAAATCATAAGAACTAAACGAAGAAGAAGCGAGCAGCAGAAGAAGAGAAAGTGGGTCGGGTGGCATGAGGAGCGATTGTCTGCATGGAATTCCATTAAAAAAAAAATTGCACCTATAAAAAGGGCCGGCTCAAACTCAGGAGAAGCGGCCGCTCACCCTGGCTTGGGTGTGGCTCCGCTACTTATTGCAATCGACCTACTTATTGCTTTATGACTTTAGTATGCTCTGTGTCTCTTAGTTGTAATTTGTTTCAACCGTTGTAATATACTAATATTGGAACTTCTAATCTTTGACTATAGTACGGTTTGGTATGCTCTCTATCTCTTAGTTGTAGTTTGTTTCCACAGTTGTAATATTGGACCATCTGACCTTTGGTAACACTGTAACATTTGTGTATTTATAGAATTGTTTATAGAGATTCTTCCATTTCCATGTTATCTCTTCATGTATACCGAGATAGTTGGAGTTATAATTTGTCAATATACAAATTCATACATTGCACGCGCAACTCTAACTCTTCAATTAATTACAACAAAAATAAACAAATATTATTTTTTTTACCTATTTAAACGTGCAATGCACGTGCAAAATAAATTTTAAATATTTTTTAACATCAAATAAACACATATGTTGCACGTATATTTCCAATTTTACTTATGAACAAGTGCATCGTACGTACAAATCGTAGCTTTTCCTTTAAAATATTTTTCCTAATTACGTGATTAGGCTTTGGGATATTGGAATGTCCAAGCTCGACATTGGAAATTTGGGGTCAGTGGAGAGCGAGGGTACTCAGGAATGAGCTTAAAGAAGCTTGAAATATCTCTGTAGCTGCTAAATTATGAGGTTTATGGCTTGATCGTAATGGATTGTGTTTTCGTGATCACAACAGCAGATTTTCGGTCA
Source organism: Hemerocallis citrina (assembly GCA_017893485.1). Taxonomy (NCBI): domain Eukaryota; kingdom Viridiplantae; phylum Streptophyta; class Magnoliopsida; order Asparagales; family Asphodelaceae; genus Hemerocallis; species Hemerocallis citrina. Next base: position 460,303,631 of record CM030358.1, on the reverse strand, counting down.
TAATGCATAAATTTTTTACGTTCATTCATGCTTGGGTTAGACAAGCATATACGATGAATAGAATTCGCATGGAGGGGGCGAGTTAGGATCGTGATTGTATTTGTACCGCATTTTTGAGGGGTACATGTAGTAGTATAGATTTTTGTAATTAGTATTATCTTGTTTTATTAATTCATTATTAATGAAGCGGTGACGCGGTCACCTTTATTTTTAATTTTTTTAAAATAATAATACGTGCAATACATGTCCAATTTTAAAATTATTTTTTAACACATACATTGCACATACATTGCACGTGAAATTCTTTTAACTCTTATCAAAATGTGTACTGCAAATGAAAAATACTATAATTGGTCAGTTAGTTTAGTAGATCTTACTCTCCTGACTTTGTATCTTCATCATAAACTAATTAGAGCATCCACAATCGTTTGCTATTCTCATTGCTAAAAATAGCATTTAGCAATAGCAATCGGAGTAGTTCGCTGCAGTGGTCAAAATCCTAAAATTTAAGTAGACGGATGAACATCATCCGTTTTTAGTTTTTTTTTTTTTTTTTTTGAATTTTTATAATACTTATCGGTGATTTTTAAAAAAAAAAAAAGTCAACAAAAAAAGTCAAACCATTCCAAACGGATGATCATCATTTGTTTGGATGGTTTTGCCTTTTTTTTTTTGAATTTTTTTTTGGGTTTTATATAATAAAAAAATCAAAAAGAACTAAAAAAATAATAGAAAAAAGTCAGAAACTGAGCCAAACGGATCATCTTCATCCGTTTGCTCAGTTTTAACTTTTTTTTTTTTAAATCAAAGAAAATAAAGAACGGATGATCTTCATCCGTCCAAGTCTATAAACGGAGTATCATCATCCGTCTTCTATATTTAGCAATCTTCTATCCAGACTTCTAACTTTAGCAACTTACTGTACATTCCTATTCTAACTTTTGAGTTTTTAGCAAACCACTGCACGTCGGTTTTCTAAATGAATTTCTAAATTTTGAGTATTTAGCAAACCACTGTGGATGCTATTAGAGACCCCTCAATAAGCAATCCACTTCACCTACTAGTGTTAGTACAATGGACCCAGTTGAGGAATTGGGCCACTTCCATCATTGAGATTTGAGAGTAGCTTCCGCTCTCATATCCGTGGACCGTGACATGAACGGCCATGGTGGGAGACAGGTGGCAGCGCGTGCAGTGCACATGAAGGAGGGTGGATCACGTGGTGTGCATTTGTGTCCAAGAGTAGTGGAGAAGGAACAAGACAACCACTTATTATACCTATGCTGGGGTTAAAATTTGGGGTCCAACTATGAAAATGTTGGTACTGTATGAGATTTCAGTGCCTTTAAAAATGCATGCATCTAGATAGCAGCTCAAGGTGACCTGCTCGAACTATAATGACCAGGGGATTAAGGAAATTTTTCCAAAACTAAACCTCTTTCCCAAATTATATCCCAACTTTAGTTACATACCAAACAGATTTCTTGAGTGAGCTTATTTTTACCACGTCAGTTTAAGTCGCAGTTGCTAACTGTGATAATCACAGTAAAAATATTTATCGCAGTTAGCAATAGCGAATAATTCGCAAAGTTTTGAAACACAGAGGCTTCACTTTAGCCAGAAAGCAAGAGTTCTGCGGAAATATTTTTTTAAAAAAGAGGCTGCAATTTCCCACTGCGGCCTCACTATGTGTAGGACGGAGTTCCCAGATGTGGCCTATACTATATTTTCAATTTAGCTCTCGGAGTTAGAGAGCCAAGCCTGAGAACAAAAAAAATTCTTCATACTAAAGTCGCAGTTGGGAACTGCAGCTTCATTTGCACAGAAGTCACCGTTCCCAACTGCGACTTTAATTGAAACAATGATATTTGAAAATCAGATTTCATTGTTTCTATGTTTACAACTCAAAACATGCATGATATATCACAATATCACAATTTTTCACAATTTCCCATTATCCCAATATCACAAAGTCGACTTAATATCACAATATATCACAACTGGCACAAAAATATCATAATATATCACGATATATCACAACCAACACCAAAATATCACAATATGTCTTTTCTTTTTATCGTAAAAGGTTGGCCTTAGCCCCCCGCGTTTCATTAAAAAATTTAACAAAACAAACAACAAAAAATAAGGCTTATGAAGTTCAGATCCCAACAGGCTGGGTTCTAGAATTCATACACCCCAACCAACATACAAAAATACAACGAAATCTAATCCTACTGATCGGGTGACCTCGTCCAAATTAATTTCTCATGCCAATTTAAGCTCATTCTCTCTATCAGTCCCTTACTTGTACACCGTTTATTCGCTCCGTCGCTCGCACGGACACCTCCGTCACCCCCATCAGTAATTCATACGTCAACTTCAAGCACCATATGATAGACCGCAGACACTCCACCAATATGAAAATTCCCTGTACAGATTGAGTCCTGGTTCTCCTCCCCTAGCTTGACCCTCGTTGATTCTCACTGGCACCTCGCAGCGAAGGAAGTTCTCTCCCCTGACTGCTCGCACGGACACCTCTGTCGCTACCATTAATGACTCACGCATCAACTTCAAGCACCATATGAGAGATCGCAGGCACTGCACCAACCTGACAACTCCCTGTACAGATTGAGTCCTGGTTTTCATCCCCTCGCTTGACCCTTGTTGACTCTCACTAGCCCCTCGCAATGTCGATTGTCCATACCCCTAATTGCTGAACAAACGCCATCACCCCCTCCAAGCCCCCTGCACATGAGAGAGACCGTAGGCACCCCTTACTTTGACAAATATCACAATATGTCACAAGTCTAAAATATCACAATTATAGCAAAAAATGAACAAATCAAACTCGGTGTATAAATTGCGGGTTTCTTCCAGTTCTGACATGGGATTTGCCAGGTACCCCTTCTATAAAATGATTAAGGAGGATGTTGAAGACGTTATGAGATTTCGGATTAGGATTTTTATTTGGAGGGAGAGAGGTGAAATTAGGGAAATATCAAAATTAAGGTTTCGGGAATGGTGAGAGGGATGTGAAATTAGCAACCACGAAGGGCTTTCATGGAGTTGGAGAAGTTGGAGGAGTTGGAAGAGATTTGACGGAGGTGGAGAAATTAAAGGAGTTGGACGAATTTGAGGATTAGAGTTTTTTCGATTTGGGTTTCGGAGTTGGAAGAGATAAAGCGAAGTGAACAGAGTGGGAATCGGATACTTAACTGTGTTTTTGAGTTGTCCTACCAAAGGCCGCAATTCCCAACTGCTGCCTCAATATAACTAAGGCAGCAGTTGGGAACTGCGACCTTTATTTAGAATGAGACCACAGTTCCCAAATGGAGCATCTCTTTAACAAAAAAAATACTAAGAATTTTTCTCTAAATGTTAACTCTGTCTCCATCACTTGAGACACAGTCGATATTGCCAACTACGGCAATCAATTTACACTGTTATCGTAGTTAGCAACTGCAGTGACATTAAAAAAAAAAAATCAATGAAGAAGCCGTAGTTGGGAACTGCAACTTCATTAGTGTTACTCATGCAGTTCCCAACTGAGGCATATGCTGAGGTGGCAACAATAAGTTCAAGCTGAGAATAAGTTTGATATGTGATCCATAGGAAAAATTTGTTTGAAAAAGTGGTTTAGTTTAGGGAAAAAATTGAGATTGAGATAGGCTTCACTTTGGATTAGCACTTACCCTCAAGGATGTTGGCCAGGATGTTTTTAGTCCCTTTTGTGTTAGCTCCTCTTATTTTTCATGTTTTCCTCTTTTCATGGAGATACTTATATGTTCCCGCCCTTTCAGAGATGTTGAAAGTTTATGGTTCATGACTTTATGTAATTTTTTCATATGTTTTTTTTTTCCTTTTCTTTTTTGGAAGTATTCCATCTTTTTCCACAACATTTTTTGTTGAAATTGCATGCACCTATATTTCTTGATGTTGATAACTTGAGAAAAACATAAATACATGCATGTACTTTGGCTAAACACAAGAGAATAACACATGCAGTGCACATATTTTGGTATGTGAAGTATATGTTCTTGTACATGTGTCAGTACATTATCATCCATCTAATTTGAGTAATAATAGTAGAACCAGTTCTCAACTTTTCTAATATATATATATATATATATAGAGTAAGTCTATTAAGAGCTGGGAAGCTGGGCTCTTTATCGGGAGCTGGAGATCTCAGCCATCCGATCGATCTTGATCGCGATCGGACGGCTGAGATCCACCCCCGCTTATCTTCAGATATCGTCAGGGGTAAAAGGGGTATAATTCGAAAAGCCCCTTTTACCTTATCTTCTCACGCTCTCTTCTCTCCCGCTCTCTATCTATCCAAACCCTAATCCCACTTCTCTTCTCGCGCTCTCTCTCCCGCTCTCGAAGAGCTTCTCATGCCCTCTTCGAAACCCTACACCAACAATCTCTGCTCTTCTCACGCTCTCACTCCCGATCTCCATCTTCGAAGCCCTAATCCACCTCTCTTCGAAACCCTAATCGAAGAGAGCGAAGTGGATCTCTCTCTCCCGCTCTCTTTCTTCGTCACCTGTGTAAACCCAACTCATAGATCAAGTCCAAATCCTCCAGTCGCTTATCTTCAGATCTGTCGAGGGGTAAAAGGGGTATAATCGATCAGCCCCTATTTCATCCTCGTCGTCTCAGCACCAAAGAAAAGCTCCCACAAGATCTGTCTCTCTCTCCGACGGAAAACCCTAACCGCGATCAGGGTTTGGATTTCTCGGCTCATTGGGTTCTGCCTCTCTCAAATTCCGGAGGGAAGTGTTTGACTCTCATAAATTCTTTTATGATTTCTGTTTAATTTCTTGCATTTTCATTCGGTTTTGTGTGTAGGCAATGATGAGATTGATTTTGATATAAGTTGGTTACAAAATATCTGGGCATTGAAATTATTGTTTTCAAGGGTATTTGGTTGTGTACCATGATAATTATTCAAAGTTGAGTACACATATGGGATATGAGCGGGAGAGTAGAGAGCGTGAAGAAATGAAATTAGGCAGTGATGCTAAACACTTTATGATCCGAATAATTATTTCAATCCTGTTTTAAGTATTCTTGATTATATACATATCATATCCTAGTTGGCACGGCACCCCAATGCAGCCCTAGTTATGAATAATGTGTTCTGAGCCTACTGGTTTTTTTTAGTCTATATATATTCATGAGTAAGTCTATTATGTGTGCTTGGTTGATTGAGTGTGAGAAGATAAGAGATATGGGGTTTTTGATTTTACCCCTTTTACCCCCAAACATTCTGAAGATAAGTGGTATCGAATATGAGTCGTTCCATCGCGATCAATCGCGAACGAATGGCTAAAAAGCTGGCCGCTTTGGATAAGGTTTTCAGCTCCCAAGCTTTTAATAGACTTACTTTATATGTATAAGACAGCTGATGATAAGCTCCGAACAACACAAACAGAACATGAAGTATCAAATTTTGTCAGCTCAGAACAAACATAAACAGATCTTGACACTATACACTAGATTTGTATACTTCATGTGCTTACAAAATTTGTTTGTGTTGGTTCTGAGCTTAAACAAACACGTGCTCTGTTTGTGTTGGTTCTGAGCTTACAAAATTTGTATACTTCATGGTCTGTTTGTGTTATTTCTGAGCAAGGGCAAATTTTGATACTTCATGACCTGTTAGTGTTAGTTTTGAGCTTCCAAAATTTGATACTACTTGGTCTGTTTGATCTGGCTCTGAGCTTACAAAATTTGTATACTTCATGATCTGTTAGTGTTGGTTCTGAGCTTACAAAATTTGTATACTTCATGCTCTGCTTGTGTTAGTTCAGAGGTTACCAACTTTGATACTTCGTGCTCTGTTTGTGTTGGTTCTGAGCTTACCAAATTTGTGTACTTCATGGTCTGTTTGTGTTAGTTCTGTGCTTACAAAATTTGTATACTTCATTGTTTGTTTGTGTTATTTCTGAGCAAGGGCAAATTTTGATACTTCATGACCTGTTAGTGTTAGTTTTGAGGTTCCAAAATTTGATACTACTTGGTCTGTTTGATCTGGTTCTGAGCTTACAAAATTTGTATACTTCATGATCTGTTAGTGTTGGTTCTGAGCTTACAAAATTTGTATACTTCATGCTCTGCTTGTGTTAGTTCAGAGCTTACCAACTTTGATACTTCGTGCTCTGTTTGTGTTGGTTCTGAGCTTACCAAATTTGCATACTTCGTGCTCTGTTTGTGTTGGTTCTGAGTTTATCGGGTTTGTATACTTTGTGCACTGTTTGTGCTGGTTCCGAGCTTACAAAATTTGTATACTTCATGCTCTGTTTGTGTAGGTTCTGAGCTTACCAAATTTGTATACTTCGTGCACTGTTAGTGTTGGTTCTGAGCTTACAAAATTTGTATACATCATGGTCTGTTTGTGTTAGTTCAGCGCATACAAAATTTGATACTTCGTGCTCTGTTTGTGTTAGTTCTGAGCATACAAAATGTGAAACCTCATGCTCTGTTTGTGGTCGTTCTGAGCTTACCAAATTTGTATACTTCATGCTCTGCTTGTGTTGGTTTAGAGCTTACAAAATTTGATACGTCATGCCGCGTAATACATCAAAACAATCACAAAATTTCGATCATGATACCAAAACAATAATGAACTGAATATGTGGAAGAAATTCGATCTTCATAGAATTGTAAAGTAATACTTTTTAAAAACTTTACAATGTATCAAATGTTCTTGGCATCGGACACTATACCAAAAACTGAAACTTAACAAAAACTTTAAAACGTAATACAATGTTCAATAGCGATCAGGTACATGAAAAACTTTACAAATACTAAACGTATACAACTTATTGCTGCTCCTAATACATACTTTGTTTTGTATAGTGTCATCAAAAACACAATTTTAGTTTGCTCCAAACGATAACTTTTTGCGTAGTCCAGTATTCAATAGCTCCATGAAGCATTTCAAGCTGAGATCAACCTGAAATCAAAATCAAACATAACTCATTTAACCTGGAAAAGACAAAATAATTACAAAATATAGTCGGCTCAGAACACAAAAAATCATGTAGTAAATATAGTAGGCTCAGAAAAACAAAGGCTGAACATGAAGTTAAAAATTTGTTAGCTCAGCAAAAACAGAAACTGATCAACAAGTAGCTTGGGAGCAAACAGAAACAGATAATGAAGTATCAAATATTTGTAAGCTCATAACAAACATAGACAGAGCATGAAATGTCAATTCCCGATAAGCTCAGAACCAACACAAACAGATCCAGAAATATCAAATGCTTCTAAGCTCAGAACTAACAAGAACAGAGCTTGCAGTATCAAATTTTGCCCTTGCTCATAACTAACACAAACAGACCATAAAGTATACAAATTTTGTAAGCTCGGAACCAGCACAAACAGTGCACGAAGTATACAAATTTGGTAAGCTCAGAACCAACACAAACAGAGCATGAAGTATGCAAATTTGGTAAGCTCAGAACCAACACAAACAGAGCACGTGTTTGTTTAAGCTCAGAACCAACACAAACAAATTTTGTAAGCACATGAAGTATACAAATCTAGTGTATATTGTCAAGATCTGTTTATGTTTGTTCTGAGCTGACAAAATTTGATACTTCATGTTCTGTTTGTGTTGTTCGGAGCTTATCATCAGCTGTCTTATACATATAGAGTAAGTCTATTAAAAGCTTGGGAGCTGAAAACCTTATCCAGAGCGGCCAGCTTTTTAGCCATTCGTTCGCGATTGATCGCGATGGAACGACTCGTATTCGATACCACTTATCTTCAGAATGTTTGGGGGTAAAAGGGGTAAAATCAAAAATCCCATATCTCTTATCTTCTCACACTCAATCAACCAAGCACACATAATAGACTTACTCATGAATATATATAGACTAAAAAAAACCAGTAGGCTCAGAACACATTATTCATAACTAGGGCTGCATTGGGGTGCCGCGCCAACTAGGATATGATATGTATATAATCAAGAATACTTAAAACAGGATTGAAATAATTATTCGGATCATAAAGTGTTTAGCATCACTGCCTAATTTCATTTCTTCACGCTCTCTACTCTCCCGCTCATACCCCATATGTGTACTCAACTTTGAATAATTATCATGGTACACAACCAAATACCCTTGAAAACAATAATTTCAATGCCCAAATATTTTGTAACCAACTTATATCAAAATCAATCTCATCATTGCCTACACACAAAACCGAATGAAAATGTAAGAAATTAAACAGAAATCATAAAAGAATTTATGAGAGTCAAACACTTCCCTCCGGAATTTGAGAGAGGCAGAACCCAATGAGCCGAGAAATCCAAACCCTGATCGCGGTTAGGGTTTTCCGTCGGAGAGAGAGACAGATCTTGTGGGAGCTCTTCTTTGGTGCTGAGACGACGAGGATGAAATAGGGGCTGATCGATTATACCCCTTTTACCCCTCGACAGATCTGAAGATAAGCGACTGGAGGATTTGGACTTGATCTATGAGTTGGGTTTACACAGGTGACGAAGAAAGAGAGCGGGAGAGAGAGATCCACTTCGCTCTCTTCGATTAGGGTTTCGAATAGAGGTGGATTAGGGCTTCGAAGATGGAGATCGGGAGTGAGAGCGTGAGAAGAGCAGAGATTGTTGGTGTAGGGTTTCGAAGAGGGCGTGAGAAGCTCTTCGAGAGCGGGAGAGAGAGCGCGAGAAGAGAAGTGGGATTAGGGTTTGGATAGATAGAGAGCGGGAGAGAAGAGAGCGTGAGAAGATAAGGTAAAAGGGGCTTTTCGAATTATACCCCTTTTACCCCTGACGATATCTGAAGATAAGCGGGGGTGGATCTCAGCCGTCCGATCGCGATCAAGATCGATCGGATGGCTGAGATCTCCAGCTCCCGATAAGGAGCCCAGCTTCCCAGCTCTTAATAGACTCTCTCTCTCTCTCTCTCTCTCTCTCTCTCTCTCTCTCTCTCTCTATATATATATATATATATATATATATATATATATATATCTACTATTTTAATGGGAGAGTTGGGGTTGTAAACAAACAAATCCTAATTTTGTAACTGAGCAAACCCGTGCAATGTATGTGCAAACTACATCCACTAAACATCTCCGTGTCATGCACGTCAAATCAAAATATACAAATTGATTTAATTTAATGATTAAACTTTTTTATAGATGTGCATTGCACGTGCATTATACTAATATATATAATCTAATTTGAAAAGAATTGTGTGATCAAACATGTAGCAAGCATCAACCGACTACAAAAAAGTGTCCGGCTTAAGTTCATACTCATGATGTTTGCATTTTAGTAAAGATTTGACTATTCTGATTGCCCTATCTTTATGAAATCACATTTTATATCAGATAGTCGATCACATGCAGTGTACTCTCGGTTGTGTTGTTGCTTTTCCACGAAAAATAATATCTCTACTATATTAATGGGAGAGATGGGATTCAAACAAATAAATAATTTTTTATTTTTTAGTGTGTGTGTCAACACGTGCAGCGCACGTGTTGGTAGTTTTTTTTGTCCTTTTCATTCCCCTCCCCATTTTTTCCACGTGCATCGCACGTGCATTCCACTAGTAGAGTATAGTGGTAAGTCTCCTTATTAGTAAGTAAGAGGATGGGAGAGAGTACCATTGGTATCGGGTCGGGGGGTCGGGTCGGGTTCTTCACTACCCGGATCAGAATCCAGTCCCCTTACGGATCCAAAAAATAGACTCGGACCCGGACATGGATCCGGACCCGGATTCGTGAGGACCGGTTCCGGTTCTGGGTCCGGGTCCAATTAAAATATTCCTACCCGTTCGGGTAGGAGCGGGAGGGTGAGCGGTGAGCGGAGACGGCGAGTTGAGGATATAGAATAGTGGAGAGAAGAAAAAAGCATGAATTTTGAGTTTGAAGAGGAAGATTTAGAATTGAGGAGGAAGGATGTGAGAGATGAGAATAGAATATATATTTTTATGTTGATTTTTTAGAATTTTTTTTTCAACTGGTCCGGGTCCAGATTCGGGTCGGGTTTCTTTTGAGGGGACCGGATCCGAAATCCGAAAGTACAACGGGTCCCATTTTAGGACCCGGACCGGGACCCGGATAGGCCGGGTCGGTTCCTGTCCAATGCCGGGTCCGGATCGGATCTGAATTTCTGATATTTATGCCAATGCTAGGAGAGAGTATAGTGGTAAGTTTTTTCGTTAGTGAGCAAGAGGATGGGCGAGGAGTGTGTGCGCCTACGTCGTTATTCCCAAAAGAAAAATAAAAAAAAGAGTCTGGCCCAGCATTTTTGGGCCTTATTTAGCTAACAATTAAAAAGTCAATTACTATGGGCCTATAAGTATGTAGGCCAAGTCTAATTGGATCGCTTGGTTTCTACCTTATTTGCATTTTAGTCCCTAACATTATAGTATTCCCTATTAACCCCTCCTAATTATTCCAATACTAATATTACGAAAAACCTCAAATCTCCTGCAAAATAACCCAAACAAAACAAACTCAACTATCTTTTAAAGATCAGAACTTTACCCAAAAACCAGAGCTCCAATGGCCGCCATGGCCATCCGCGCCGTTCACCGTTGACTGGGGATTTCCGTTGACCAACTGCGTGGTTGTCGGTGGCGGCATCAGCGGTTTATTTTTATGATTCTGTTTCATTCTCAATTTGGTAAAATTCGAGTGTTAGTACGTGCATTGCGCGTGTTTCTCAGTTTGGAGTGAAATTTTAGGTGAGTTTTAGTTAACTGTGCACTATTTGTGGAAAAAGATGTGATTTTGATGGAGTTATTGTGTAATGATCAATATCAATATTCCATCAATTAATTATTAAAAAAAAGATCGGATCCTCTGGTGATGCTCTCGGATACGGGATATTCTTGGATATTGTTTGGACACGCAGAGGGGTATATATATATTCTACTATTCTCTTCGTCTTCTCCTTTCAAATTCTAATTTCATTTGATTAAAACACGTCGAAAAAATGATAGATGTAGGATGTAGTTCTTGGTATTATTTTGGTTGATTGACTACTTGCTAATATTGTACAAGTTATTGCATCTTTATTCACTTTAGTGTTTGAGTGTTAGATTTCTTTAAGATGATAGATATAGGACAGTAGGACGTAGTATTGAAGAGTCTTGCTTGGTTCATGGTTATGGCTTATGAAATTATAATAGATGTAGTTATGATGTTGATTCTACTGAATAAGTTTAAGACTACTTGACTTTTATTTGAACATTTCGATCATGTAATATTGGTATTGGTGTTGTTGAAAACTTGGAATGATCAATGAGTGTGTTTTGTTTCACATTGGCTTGTATTAATTTTAATTACCATGTTTTTGTTTCTTATTTTTTCATGTTCGTATTGAATTGAATATTTTAGTTTACTATTTATATATTTATAATATTATTTTTTAAAAATTTTTTCAATTTAGGGTATCCTTTTTTGATCGTTAAACGGTGGGTTGAATACCCCCCGCGTTTCATTAAAAAGACTTTAACAAAATATACAACAAAAAATAAGGCTTATGAATTTCAGATCTTAACAGGCTGGATCCTGTAACTCACACGCCCCAACCAACAAACAAAAACGAAATTTAATCCTATTGATTGGCTGACCTCGTCAAAGTCAATCTCTCGTGCTAATTTGAGCTCATTCTCTCTCTCAGTCCCTCGCTAGTATACCGTTTATCCGCTCCGTCGCTCGCACGGACACCTTCGTCGTCCCCAACAGTGACTCATACCTCAACTTCAAGTACCATATGAGAGACCGCAGGTACTCCACCAATCTGACAACTCCCTGTACAGATTGAGTCATGGTTCTCATCCCCTTGCTTGACCCTCATTGACTCTCACTGCCACATCGCAATGAAGGTTGCCCTCTCTCCTGACTGCTCAACAAATGCCACCACCCCCTTCAAGCCCCCTGACATGAGGGAGATCTTAGGCACCCCTCACTTTGACTTGAATAGGACAAAGTAGAGTCCAAACTATAAAATTGCTAGACTACCGTCGCCCCACCAGCTAGGTTACATTTCGCTGCTAATTGTAAATCAGTTGTAATTAGGATATTTAGAATTTTTTTTAAGATATTAGGGACTCCTCCACTTCTCCTCTCTCACACACACTACCAGATCACCACTCTCGTCTTCCCCCACTCCACGTCCCAACATCAGACTCACGTCCAAAATTTCTCTGCCCTTCTTACTCCTCACCTTCCCGCGTCGAACCAAAGCCAAAGAGAGTACACCTGCCACATTAAGTTGCCGCAGGTTGAACCTGCATATTCGAGACCCCCCCACTACAGATTGAAGTTGCATGATGACCATCGATTGGTCAGAACCCACACCCCACAGAGATCAACGCTTCGTCGAGATCTCCTGCTGTAGATTGAAGCTGCATGATCACCCCCGAATGGTTAGAACCCACACACCACAGAGATCGACGCGCCGTCACTACGATCGACTCCACGACCGACTCAATGACCCAAGGCCATGATTCCAAGATGCCCCGGCCGACAATGGCAACCGAACCCAAGACTTCGCCGCTGTGGCTTGAAAAAACCCCCGAGGCCGACCTCTGGTCCTCTGTGACCGATCCATGGCCTCTGCGACCGAGGCCAAGTTTTCGCCACCGTCAATGGAACCACCCCCTGCGACTGACCTCTGGCCCTCTGCGACCAACCCCTAACCCACGTCGGTGCCGCTTGAGCTTCGCTGGCCTTCTGCGAACAACCCAAACCCACGACGACCGATCCATAACTGAAGATGAAGATGAACGGCAGCTGGTGGTTGATTATCAGGAACGGAGGAGGGAAGAGGTGAGGCGGCGTAATAGATGAAGGAGGAGAGAGAGGAGGGGAGCAGGCGGGCGTGGAGGGGGGCGAAGAACCCTAGCCGCCGCCCCCCAAGTTTCTAGATCTAAGGTTACTCTTTTTTGGGGAGCTTCTCTCTCTAGAATCTCTCTAGAATTTAGTGTATCCTAACGTATCCGTATCTTAGTTTTTGAGAAATCGGTGGATCCGCATACCGGATACACGTAGCCGTATCCATGCTTCATAACTATTTGCAAATCTTGTTTGGAGTTTCATTAACTAACTTTTGAACTTTCAACCCGTTAATATAATAACAAAATGAGGTTTCATTGAGTTTAGCCAGAAAAAAAAGTGGAACTCATCTCGTGAAACTATACTATATGCATGCACAAAGGCCAACCATAAATCTACACCTAGTGAACTCAAGTTTAGTGAAACGTTATGGTTGCAAACACTTAACCCTCTTAGGATTCATGAAGATTCATGCCAAACACACCCTATTTTGTATACAGAAGTGTCGCTTCTCATGCTATTTATTTGTTTCATATGTTTCTCACAAGTTTATGACTGATTTCTGTTAAGGTTTTTGTATATGTATATTTTTAAAATATTCTACTTGTTGTACAAAGAATCAGTTCATGTTTCCCTTAAATATTTTGCCTGTTTCCCTAAATTTTTGTTCTGTCCATGTGTCTTCCGTTTCTTCGCGTTTCCTCCTTATGATTTTTCTGTTTGCTATTGATTCAGTATATATCATCAGTTCACTATATGGACTCCTTGATTCACTTGTAATTGCCAAGTGATGCATACAAAATTGTTGATGATGTGACCTGTATTCATGAAATTCTTGTAGTTGCTACATTCTCTTATTAGTTTTGTCAACCATATGATCTTTGCTTTCTTATTAAGACAGTTCATATATTAATTTAGGGTAGCTGTTATATTACCGTAGATTATTCTTCTGGTTTGTTAGATCCTTGTCTTTTATTTTCAATAAGGTTGACCTCTTGCTGTCTTGCTGGGTAAAGTGACATACGATGCCTTTTTTTTTGCCTTCTCAGAATGATGCTGTAGATGCTCTGTCAAAGTTTTACTGTCCACCAGTTGCAACAGTTTCCGTTACTTATAAAAAGGAAAGCCATTCAAAATGAATGTCCAATTCAGGGTGAGCTGAGGGGTCAAGGAGTGGAGACTTTATGTATTCCCATTTTCTAAATGTTTTGTGCCCCTTAATACATAACTTCATTTGCTCAAGGTGCTTCTTAGTTGTTATGGTCAAATTACTTTAGTTAATCTGCCTGCAGTTAAGAGTTTCATCAAAGTATTGACTTCTTTTATTGAAGAAATGGTTATAGTACATTGATAGGTCAAGTAATTTCAAACCATGAGCCATATTTTAGAGAACTACCTACAGAAAGATCAGAAAACAAGCTCTATATAGTATTCCTTATCTCCCCTGTATTAATGGTTGTGTACAATACCTATCAAGCATTTTAGCTGAAGCCAAATAGAAGCTCCGGGACTTGTCTTACCCTAGGCAAAAGTTCACCATTTTTAAGGATACAACAGGGTAGATGTTTTTTTCTTTTTTTTCTTTTTTGTAAAAACTGGTTCCAAACTGTTACTGGATAATTATTATGAATGATGTTTGAAGAATTACAGATGTTAAACCATTAACTTTTTTTTCTAAGTCATATATTGTCCTCATATTTGGATACGATGGATACATTTGCTAATTTTATCATAATTGAATGTTGTCATATACAGCTCATCGCTCTTTCTGAACCGAACTCCTCCAAGAGGGTTTTGCTTCTGAACTACATTGGCAAAGGCACACAAACAAGAAATACATTCAAGGTATGTCATTGCTACTTCTTGTTGAAAGATGAAACTCTATTCATTAGGTCCTTATGTATGTGATTAAACAAAAGGATAAAAAAATGGCTGACAGCATGCCCTTTCAGCCTACAAATTCATGTTCATTATATATAAGTTTCAGTGGTAAAAATTTCAAGTTGTCATTCCTCTCATTTGACTTGCAGACCGAGGGTGATCTTTTGGAAGCAGTCAATTTTCGCGATCTTAGAAAAATGCTTTTAAACCCTAGTGCCAAGGACCCACGAGTTTTTGGTGTGTGAGTATGCTTATAAACCTTGATAACTTGGAAGCTGTAAAATCTTCGCTAAGGAAAGGTGGATTTGAAGGATTGGTTCTTGGAGGCAACTACATGGCTGGTGTGGCATTGGGTCGATGTATTGATGGTACATATGAAGGTGTGCCTCTTGAAATTTCGGAGTTTTTAACTAAGTATGCATACAAATGGCCAACAAAATGAGGAGTTTGTTGCTCTGTGACTGTAATTGACTGCTACATTTGAGGGCGGAGTGTTATCTTATTTTTCTCATTCTGTAGGAGCCTAGTTGGCAGCATTCGTGTTTCTTGTTTACCTTTTCCCTTCTTTTATCCCATGTTAATATTTGCAATTGCAAAAACTTTGAATTCTTCTTCTTTTCCCCAAAGAATAAACGAGCCCCAGTTCCATCTTGGAGGGTTTTCACTTCATATGATCATTGTTCTCATGTTTCAGATGCGAGGACATCAAATTTAGTTAGCGCAAACGTATTATATGTGATATAGTTTCAAAGGCACCATAGGTAGGAAACAGAAATCTGGAAATTGTTCATGCAAGTTAATACATAATATTGTGTATGCTAAGTACATTCATCTAGGGTGGTTGTTTTTTAAGTCTTCACATTATAGTTTGCCTGAGTTTCTAGTTCTATAAATAGTTTGTGTATCTCTATAAAATTTCCATTTATTTGTAAAATGCTTGAGATATTTTGACAATTATATTTCATTCAGAAGAACAATATTTCCTTGCAGAAATTTGACTGACAAAGGAGCAGGTGGAAATTCAAAATTATCGTGAAATGGCAAAGGAGGAGGAAAATGTAGCATTAGGGATTGTCGTTAAATGCTTTGAGGCATTGTCTGAACTTCGAGTAAACCGTAGTAAGAGTTCAGTTACCCCATTTGGAGACGTTTTATCCACCCAGATCCGGGACATTCAAAATTATCTGGGGTGCGACATCAAGGAGTTTCCATTGAATATCTTGGTACGCCAATTAGACCTGGGGTTTTACGAAAAGAAGATTGGATGTCGTTAGTTGAAAATGTTGTGAAACGGGTGGCAGACTGGAAGGGCCGATTCTTATCACTAGGGGGGGAGAATCACACTCAACAATATTGTTCTTAGCAGTTTACCAACATATCTCATGTCTATCTATGAACTTCTGAAATGGGTTATTAGAAGAATCAATAAGAGTAGAAGGAGATTCATGTGGAAATGTGCTAGTGAAGGCGCAAAATGTTTTTATCTGGTGAACTGGGATAGGGTGTGCAAGAGAAAGGAATTAGGGGCATTAGGAATAATGGACCTGAGGGTTATGAATCAAGCTTTGATGAGTAAGTGGTGGTGAAAAATGCACACAAGACGGATACATTGGTGGTGCAAATCGTTCGCCTTATACCAGAGAAGGAAAAAATTCAGGTTCGGGGGTAGAGGCCAACATGGAAAGGCCTCATACTTATGGAAAGGAGTGGCAAAAGCACCAATACGGTTTGCGAAGTGGAGAACAGAAATGATATAATCAGTTTCTGGAAGGATAAATGGTGTGGAGACAAACACTCTTCTTGTTCTTTTCCCGCTGGTTGCCAAAGAAGCTAATAGTCTTGAGGCGTTGGTGGCCGATGTCACGCCTCGCTTCCCAAAATATGGGAATACGAGCTCATGACGTAGGCCCAGCGAATGATTTTGATATCATTCATAAGCTGTACCAGTCTCAACTCAACAATACTCAGAAAATTATATCACAACCACGCAAATAATAACATCACAGAACAATAATTGAATTCAAGAAATTAATAATCCAACATGATAATAATACTGAGAAATAAGTAGCAGTTACGGGTCAAAAGCCCGAGATACAAGTCTAAATAAACAAAAGAATTACAATGAATGAAGGAGAACATGAAAGGAAATAATTTATTATCATGCAGTTGCTCCAATCTAAAAGTACTGCTCGCCAACTCCTTCTGGCAATTCCTTAGGCTCACCTGTGGCTGGGTTAACTAAAGAAGAAAAATAAATGTCCTTAGAGCAAGTACGGACAGCAAGTAGTGAACAACAGAGAGTAAAGGAGTAAGGTACGTGTAGGAAATAAGAATCAAGATCAATTTGCAAGGGCAATAATGGTACTAATAGCAATGGTCTTTATCAAGTGTATATACATGTCAATTTAAGTTCATTAGAGTGTCATTTCTCCTATCTAGTGCATGTACTACTACATCCCATACTACAGGTTCTGTACACGCACAACAGTGTTCGTTTTAGACTTCGTGGTGGGGTCTACAGAGCGTGTACTCGGTTTCAATAACAATAAATTACCATTTGCAATCAATCAATTTCCAATTTTTCAATCAATCATTCACAATCAATACTTCTCCTTCCATGTCAATACGATATCAATATAGGCCTTACCGAGTACATTTTCTGAGACTGTCCACTACTAGGTCAACCCTTATTAACCCCGGCTTGTTTAGTATTTTGTTATTAAGTCATTCATGCTCATGCAAGTGTATATAAGGATGTCAAGGGAACGATAATGATGCAGCAATATGATACATTACACAATAATAAGCAAGAAGTAATAAATCTGAAGTAGCTGACACAGTTACACTAAAACAGGTATAACTCCTAGGATACAACTCCAAATTCGGACTTCCAGTATGCTACGGACATCTAGATAGATAGGGCTACAAGTTATATTCAGGAAATTTCTTCTAATTCTGACTGTAGCTAGGTTAAATACTCTACTCTTTACAGTTCAGCTGTTCTGGCAGCAACTTGATGTCAACTTTTAAGGGGTGAAAACATGGTATAAATATGTTATAAAAATCTACAAAAATTTGAGGTGAACCCTCAGCATGTGTGTAAGGTTCCTGGAAAATTTCAGAGCATTCTAACACTACTTGCATGGTATTTCACTATCAATTATGTCGATGGTATGGTAATTCTGCAGTCTGAAAATACAGACCAGCAAGGACTAAAAAGATGGTAACTCACAGCTCGGGACTCCAAATTAGGATCCGTCGCTTGGGTTAGAAATTAGACTCAATAGGCTAAAACTCTCTATTATATCCTGTGCTAATTCTCAATTTAACAGGGTCGAAACCCCTGTGCTAGACAATACATGCCACAAGAATTTTATAAAAACTATCACGTATATTTTCATTAAAGTGGGCAATTAACGTGCTACTATATCATGGAATGCATTACAATGTTATATGACGATTAGAATGTTCTTTTCTGTGTACAATCCAATTTATGAAGTCATTAATCAAGTCATGATTGTCTCATTCAATCAATATATACAATCACCATTCATTTCCTTTGTATACAATTCTAATCATTTTATTTATGTCAATTGTGTCTATATAGGCTTAGGTTTGAGTCAATGGACAATTATAAGAGGTCAAGAGTACGTCGGGTTAGCTCGTGTAAACCCTCGATACTCCTAACGAGAAGGGACACAAGGCAAAGTTAACGATATTTAAATTGAGACTACTTGCATAAGAGGTCAATTAATCTTGAACTAGAATAAAGAAAATAGTTCAAGTGGACTTGCCTTTTTCGTTGTAGTCGATTCAATAAAATAAGAATAACGGGATCAGAATCCCGGGGAGCAATCCCAAGAGTACGAGCAAAATACACGTGAAGAACTCAACAGCAAACAGCAGCAACAATGAGTTATTTTCCCTACACTGGATCAGTCAGAACAGCGAACAGTCGATGGGATCTGGCGTGGCCGAACAGCAAACAGCAACGGCAGCGAATCAGAGTTCATCCACACAGCGGATCTGCGCCGAACACGGGACAGCGACGCAGCGGATCGAGCGCGCCGAACAGCAAACAGCGGGAGCGACGAATCGCTGTTCGTCTTCCACCTCTCGACAGCGGAGGAGAGAGAGAGGCAGCGCGACCCTGGCGACGAGCGGTGGGGGTTCGCGACGACTGCGGTAGCGGAGCGGCGTCGTGACCACGGTCGGATAGCGACGGCGGCGACGCAACTCCGGCGAAGGCTCTGTTTTGCTTCGAAAAATAGGGGAGAGCGGAGCGAAGTGGTCTGGGGTCTTCGATGGGGCTTGGATGACGACGAAGAGAGCGGTAGGGGTGAGAGGCTCACGGCGATGTGAAGGAGGTGATCGGTGGTGATTGAAGGTGACGATGGTGCCGGTAATGGAGTGGTGGTGTTGGCGGTTGGTTGGTTCGGTGGTGCTCCGATGGCTTCTAGGAGTTTGGTGATGGGGTGATATGGCGGAGGGTTAACGGTGGTGAGGTGGTGGTCGGGGCGACTGGCGATTGGAGTTGGGCGAAGCTTTGGGTTTGTTCGGTTGTGGGTGAATGTGAGAACGGGGAAGAGGGTGAGCGGGAGGTTGATGAAAAAGAGTTGGGTGTTTTGGTTGGTTTTGAGAACCAGGAGAGGGAGAGAGAACGAGAGAGAGAGAGAGAGAGTTAGATTGGTTCTGATTTATGGAGAAGTGGGGTTGTTTTTAACGTAACAAATAAAGAGGAGATCATGGGGAGTTGGAGAATTGTGGGATTGAGTGTAACGACCCGGATCCCCGTTATCGGACATCCTTGACATCACCAAGATCATTGCCTTCAAATGCATCTCAACACAGTAAATAACGTGGAAATTTAAACATTTTTATTGCCATCAGAGTTGTTACATTAATAATTACAAATATCAAATTTTCCTTGGACCAGGAATACAAATTACATAACTTTATTACAACTGACTACAAGAATACTTAAACATTTCTTGTGAAGCCATTGGCTGTCTTCAGATCGGCAATCCCTTGGTAACTGCCGAAACTCCATTGAGTGGTCTATTTGCCCCCTCTGGGACTTACCCCTCAGCTTGAGCCTTCTGCTACGCGACCCTGATAATTCTGCACCCGCTCGAAGGGTAGACGTGCATACTGCCACTACTTGGATGCCCTGCGGATCTTGGGTTCTCCTATACTCGTGACCTGATATCCATGTACCTAAAAGGTGGGGTACGTCAGTAATTCTACTGACGCAATGCTGATAAGGAAACAGCGATCCTCAAACTATCACACTCACAAATTCATCTTGAATGGAAAATTCAACGTGCATCCTGATTTCCTAGTGTTCGTGTATGTCATGACCTGAGTCTAATGCAATAATACAGAGTATAGAACAGATGCACTTAATCTAATGTCAGTAAGATTCTGGATGCACATGCATCCTATACTACATGTGACCCAGGTCAAGCCAACGTACTTAGTCTAATGCAAGCGAGACTTTAGAAATGTATGCATTCCATACTACATACTTTCCAAATCAAGCCGTTGTCTCCATGTTTAGGGATTAGAACCCTCGCTATGCAATGCATTCTAATTTGGTCTACTTCCTTTTCCTGATAGTATGACATGGTTGAGGAGGTGAAAATAAAATAAAAGAAATAATGCGGGGCGCCACCCCGAAGTCACCAATAATTACTGCGTCGAACCATCCTCGAAAGCTGTGACGAACTTACAGATATACCGCAGTATATCCATTGCGCAAAGATCCTTTATGATCCGTTCGTGTCCACCAACATAGAACATGACGACCTCGGTACCCCCGATCCGCCAGGATATCAGCATCCCGTTCTTACCATGGTACTTCAGAAATTAACAGTGCAAGATACGCACCGCAGTGCGTATCCCTAATGACAGGAAGAGACAACCAGTATCACCACTTAGTGCTAACTCTCAGAACAAGTTGGATTATAGGGAATCACCCCTAAAACCAATTCGGTTTTCAAGCGAAACAATAAAAGAAAAACTAATCAATGCAGTTCACTGAAACAAGTTGTTACTCAATCATACTCGGTGTCAATTAATAAAGTCGAGCCTGACTGGTCTGTCAAGGTAACAACCATCCCTGAATCACATCCACTGATTCCCAATACCTTCATAGGTCAGCGAACCAAAATAATCCCGGCCCGTGACCCTCAGCGAGTGGTCCAACGGTGCCCTGATGGTGTAATACAATTTAGTCAAGGTAAGCACGCACATAATTATCCATTCTTGACTATTGACAGACTCAGGCATCGAGACACCTAATACAATCCAACAGAGCTATATCCCAACTCACTCATGTCCACCATGAGTACATGCACAGGAACTTGCCTAAGTTCCGAATAAAATGCTAAAAACCCATCTTTTAAATCTGATAGCTCACGATCACCATATTGCGGTAGGCAGAGGGTTCCTCATCAATTGTCCGATGGAACAATCAAGAAATACCAGTAGCTGTGATCTCAGCTACACTCATCGGAAACCAATACGCTCAGAATTTCCTAGAAGGTGAGGAGATCCGTTGCCATCCCCTAGTCGATGATTCCCTCAATTTCCTTTTAAGGGACTCAAGTCACCGGGTTAACTCAAAGCTTGAAGTCAGTCTAGACAATAGGTTGCTAAACTCATCATGTCCATAATTTCCAGCACACAAGTTAGAATTGCTTGGTACCTCCCATTTTGGAAAGGTAAGACCCCAGTCTACAACTCTTCAGTTGACTATTTCCTCAAGTTCAATCGTCTTGTC
Organism: Hemerocallis citrina; assembly: GCA_017893485.1. NCBI lineage: Eukaryota > Viridiplantae > Streptophyta > Magnoliopsida > Asparagales > Asphodelaceae > Hemerocallis > Hemerocallis citrina. The sequence goes on along the minus strand of CM030358.1, from coordinate 460,282,147 downwards.
ATCCAATAACCCTTATATACTCTTAGTAGTATGTTCCGTTTTACACTTGCTACACTTGTCCGATATCATAAGAGTTCACTTAGTTATCGGAATTACTCGATTCCGGGTCCTATGGGAAGGTGGGATTGTCTACTTAATCTTCCTAATTGGACACGTCCTCAGATTCAATTCTTAAGTTTCTCAAAGGTACCAATTTCCATTGGGTGCATAACAAGGGAAGAGTTTATATCTCTAGTAAACATTTTCTCGACAAGGCCAAATTTGTCCCACTTTGGAAAATCATAACTTCCGACCTACAACCTGAAATTTCAAAATCCCAGTTGGGTTAGAAGGCTATGATTCCCTACTTCTAGTTTCTAGTTGGCCAGTCGCCCAAATTCTTAACGGATAAGTCTAGGAATATCTATCTCCACGAACTAGACAACTCGTACTAGGCTGAACGTACCCTACTTTAAAATTCAATAGTAAATCATCCCTAAGCCCAATGATCATGAAATTTGAGATTATCTATCTACACATATACCATTTCATCGTGTCCAAAATTCGTATTCAAATTCATTTCACACAACGATCTACGACTCCTCAAACATAGCTACATTTCAGCTGTTTATTTCCAGCAGGGTGTTTACTGCCCCTCACTAATTACCCTTGAAACCTCATCAAATGACTTCTAAAAATTCTAAAATTTGAGATTCTTCAAATAGACTTATACCCCAAGCTACTCCCAAAATTTCGTAGCAAAATAATAAACGTACACGAAGTTATGGCTTTTTGAACTTCAGCACAAAGCACAGTCAGCTTCAGCCGACACCTACGGACCAGTCGCATTCTACTATTTTTTCGGGGCATCAAACGACCGTATAAAATTACGAAATTTAAGACTATGGTTTTAGATACATACAACAGCGTCCACAAAAATTTCCAGCTCAAAATGCCCTGTCATTTCCGAGATATAAAATCGGAAAGACACACAAAAATCATCACAGCCAGCAGCCATTCTGGCTGCTTACTGTCTGGACTTGGACCCGCTGTTTGGGCCACTAAAATGCATCCAAATATTATGAAAAAATTTCATGGATACTCTACATACATAGAAGAACAATACCCCAAAGTTTTAGCTCAAGATCCCAAACCGTTTGGGTGTAAGAAATTCCCCAACATACCCTCACAATCATGCTATTCAATCGAAACTCAAAAGAGTTATTCTCTACCATACAATTTATCTTTTCCTAGCACTTCTCATACTCAAACATGGTAACAAATCATACCTATCACTACCACACATCCATTCATACCATAACAAAAATAAATACAAAGGAGTTTAAGAGATCACCCACTTGAAGTTGCAAGAACACTCCTTGTAGGCTTAGCTTGCTTTTCTCTTTTCCTTGCTCCTTGCTTTGCTTGTTTGCTTGTCTTTGCTCCTTGCACTTGTATAACTTGGCCTCCTCAATTTTCCTACTTCTCCACCTTACTACAACTCCCTACTAAAAGGTTCCACCTTCCTTCTTCTCCTTCTCTTTCTCCTCCTTTTTTTTGAAACAAGAATAATGGTGAACAAGTGAAAGAATGAGAGTGGAAGTGGGGGTTTTTATAAAGAATGGGAGCTAGGGTTGGGTTTGGGCCGGATGGAATGTAGGGTGGGGATGGGGGGAGGTGGTGTGAGTGGAAGATGGGTGGATGGGATGAAGCCATCACTTTCAAGGAAGAAACTTCTTGGAAGCTTCTTTAGAAGGTTCATGGAAGTTTCCTTTTCACAAGTCAACTTGCACATGGTGTTTTACCTCCACCATTGGATCTCCATCAAGATCCAAGCCATGATGTGATGCTAGGGTTCCTAACCCTAGGTTAGGTCAAGGAACCCTAGGTCACCACACCCCGATTCTAATCCTAGTGCACAAACTCAATTCATATTCGCTTCAAGCACTAGCTTAATTAAAAATAACCATACATATCCATAAAATATAGATTTTGTAGAAATTATAGCTTCCTCCCGACAATTGTCTGGTCGAAACAATCGGAACGAAACTACAGTTTAATTGAGAAGATATCCTGAGTTTATCTTATCGGGTTCAGAACAGCTCGTATGTCTGAAATTCCTCAATTTAACTGATAATTTCTAGAAAAAATGTAATCGTGTGCAATATTTAGTCAATGCACGGGTTACAGTGCAAAAATAGCCATATGTTATTTCGCGGGGTATTACATTGAGGGAGAATGAGTCTGTGTTTTTGTTAGGGGAATTGGGTTGTGGGTAGATTTAGTCTAGGATCCAATATCCAATAAGGGAATGGGCTTGGGCTTGAATGTAGTTGGGCCAAAAAGCAACAATACAATAAATAATTGAAATTAGTGAGTCTATAACATGACAAAGGCCCGAATATAATAAATCAGGGAGGAAAATACATCAAAAAGAAATACAAGGAAAAATAACCCGTATAATCGGGAACAGGGGTTACAGCCGATGTTTTGAAACACGGAAGAATTAAGATTACTTTATAGGGACAACCATCTCAGGACTGTTTAGAGCAGCTAATAAAGCTGAAAGAAATCATTGTTAATGAGGGTCAGATTATTAGCGGGATGGAAGGTGAACGTAAATGGAACCTACACGATGTAACATCTTTACTGTTAGCTCGATGTATAAGTGGATTAGTGACGGAGGTATCCGTAGCTGTGAGGCCAACATGATTTGGTCAGGCACCTAATAAAGTCAAGGTGTTTCTTTGGCTGGTAGTGAACGATGCAATTTTGTCAAAGATTAACCTGTACAAACGTAACATACCGGTGAACTTGAAGTGTTCTAGATGTTTAACAGATGACGAAGACACTAAACACATTATTCTTGTGCCCTAAGGCTAGGTTAGCGTGCAAGGTGGTATGCTTAGGTTTTGGGTTGCTAGAAATTCCGAGTTCTCCGATAGAGGTCTGGGGTCAGTGGAGGGAACGAGTCGTCTGAAAAGAGAATTGCTGCTACTTGTTGGGGTCTATGGTTAGATCGAAACGACTCATGTTTTCGCCAATATAACAGTAGATTTACTATACCGATGCATAAAATTTTCGCCTTCATTCCAATCTTGGGCAGGGCTTGCAGGGACAAGAAAGTGGCTTCGCATGGAGGAGTAGGTGGGGATGCAAAAGACTGCCCTTGGAGTTTGTTCTGTTGTGGTGATCTTGTGAGAGTAGTTGTATCTGTATGTTTTTTGCTACTTTGCTACTTTTATTAGATTATGTAGTGTAGATATTGTGGATGGAGTTTGGTCCAAGTCTTAGTGAGCTTGGCAATATATTGTTGTTCTATGTACTACTTTGTTTCATTAACGTTTCATTAATGAATCGGTGACGATGTCATCTTTATCTTCAAAAAAAATAATAAAAAAAATAAAATCCACTGGCCAATTTCCCATAACATAATCAGGATTCATGGAATTGTTTGACAATTTGCAGACGGTGATAAAGAAATCACCCCTATACAACTTTATCAAAAATCTTTGTTTGATTGACAAATGGGAAACTTGTTGAAGAGCCAAATCTTGCCAGAATTATTAGACAAATCTATCACCTATATTTTAGTCTACAATCCCAATTTAGCCAAACACTAAACCGACACTATCAAGAGGTTATGGGGCCATCAAAAGGGTGCATGCTTACTTAGGGAAAATCTAATGCAATCTGACAGTCTTCACCTACTTAATGATCTATAAGACTAACCGGTAAAAGCAAATCCCTAGAAGAATCATGAGTGTGGAATAGGTTGAGACATTATTATCTAGGAAATTCTATTGATTGTACTGCAGTTAAATTTTGGCATGAGATATGGTTAGAGAAATTTATTTCCGTTGTTACAACCTTAGTTATAAAATATTTACAATAAATCCAAATATAATTGAGAGACACAAAAAATCAGAGAAGGATGAGAAGAATAAAACCAATAAAATAAAAAGAAAATGAAAACAATAAACTAAAGACCGAACCGGTTTGTGTCGAGGCTTGTGTATTACACAATCTCCTTAAAACAAATTTTGCCTCGTCCGGATGCTGTAACTTGTGTAGGTGTCTGTCTTCCAGGATGCAACGACAAGAAGAGCTAACACAGACACCACATCACCCTCTCGAACTGGACAGCATCTGAAATTTATCACCACACGACCGAAGAATGGAATTAGCACGTAACAGAGAGTTTGGAAAGAGAAGAGTTCCTGGTGTGTTGATTCAGGGGAGAGGGGGGCTCTATTTGTAGGGCCATGGTGAGAATTGTAATGGTAGATAACATATTGATTGCATCCATTGTAACGACAGACAACTCCTTTAATGCACCGGCTATAACGGCAGACAGATGCTTGAATGCACAACTGTAACGGCGGACAAAACTGTTACGTGAATAAATGGCAGACAAAACAGTTTCTGCATTTATTCTAGCCGTTACAGATTGGAAAAAACAAAACTGTAACAAAAAATTGGCTCTGCACGGGGTGGGTTCACGTCGGTCTGACATTCGTGTTCGCAGAACGTGCGGGTATACACAAGTCGCCGGTCCAAGATTTGCACCCCCCTTACAATGGCAAGAAAGAGATTATTATATATCATCTTCTATTTTCTTTGTTTTTTCCGATGTGGGACTAAAATCCCTCAACGCATTTTCAAAGATGAAACTGCCTTGCTTTGGGAGACAATTTCTTATTCACCCGATAACCGTTTTGAGTAAGTAAATATATGATTTTGATCGTTGAGATCACACATGAACACATGATCTTAGTTACCTTACCGGCTTACCGGTTGGTTAATTGCTTATCATCCCGAGCAAAAATAAGGAACTGTACCGGCTTATTGGACATTAACTGATGATCTAGCACACTTGCAAATGCTACTCACGAAGGAGAACACAAATCCATCAAGATCTCTCACTAATTCAAAGAGGATCTTACTAAAAAAATTGCTCAAAACTGGTTCGTAAATGGTGTATAAAATACTCATTTTCTAACATAGGTAGGTGTTACCCTTTGAACCTTCCCTTATAAAAATATATTTACTTTACTAACGAAATAGTAGATGCTATGTCCTTGAACTGTTCTGTCATTTGTGTAAACGATGACCTATCTCACACAGGAATCTTCCTAACGCATTTTAGTTCTCACTGTTATGTTCATTTTTTCCATGAACATACGCCTCGTTCTGCAAGAGTTTAACAGGAATATTGCCCTACATTATTCCCTTGGAAGTGGCCATTCTTCCCTCTCACATAGGTGATATCTTAGTTAAGAATAACCCGCATTACTCTGCTCGGATTTCCGACGCATAAGAATAATTGAAATCATTGTTTCATCATAGAAATGGACATGGAAAAATTTCCACAGTGATCCAACATGATCTTTATAATTTAGTTATCCCTTTGAACCTAGATCTTGGGATCTCCAGTCAACTAGGTTGGGTGTCCATTGTATCGACTTATTCTTTCATGGGCTCTAGCCCCATTCCCCTTGATGATTTATCAACTAACTCTCTGTTTAACCTTTTGGTTAGCAGATCTGCATTGTTATCCTTTGACTTTACATAGTCCACAGAGATAACCCCAATAGCGAGTAGTTGTCTAATGATAATATGTCTTCGATGAATATGTCTAGATTTACCATTATATATATTGTTCTATGCTCTACACATTGCAGATTGACTATCTGAATGTATGTAGAGTGGAGGAACATGCTTTGTCCACTTTGGAATATCCTCGAGGAAGTGGTGTAACCATTCAGCCCCTTCCCCACATTTCTCCAGTGCGATAAATTTAGATTCCATCGTGGATTTAGCGATCACTGTTTGTTTCGAAGATTTCCAAGAAACTGCTGCACCACCTAGTGTAAACACATAGTCACCAGTGGATTTTGAATTATCAATAGATATCCAGTTTGCATCACTGTATCCTTCAAGTATAGCCGGATATCTCGTATAATGGAGCCCATAGCTACTAGTAAAATGCAAGTACTTCAGTACTCTTGTAATTGCTTGCCAATGCTCACTTCAAGGATTACTTGTATATTTACCTAGTTTACTCACTGCCTAGGCTATGTCTGGTTTTGTACAACTCATTAAGTACATTAGAATGCCTATGATTCTAGAGTATTCTACTTGAGAAATACTCTCACCTTTATTCTTGGATAAATGTAAAGTTGGATCTATTGGAATTCTGGCAATTCCAGAATTATCTTTATCAAATTTTCGAAGAATATTGTCAAGATAATGTGACTGCCTTAAAACAAGCTCATCTGATGTTGTTGTGATTTTAATTCCCAATATAACATCATCTAGTCCCATGTCTTTCATGTCAAACCTTGAGTTCAACATGTTTTTAGTAGATTTAATCATCTTATAATTGCTTCCAACAATAAGCATATCATCTACATACAAGCATATTATGATATATCCACTTTCAGTGTCTTTGACATATACGCATTTATCACATTCATTGATCTTGAAACCATTTGTCATCATGACATTGTCAAATTTCTCATGTCATTGCTTTGGTGCTTGTTTTAAGCCATATAACGACTTCACCAGTTTACAAACTTTCTTTTCTTATCATGTAGCTAAAAAACCCTCAGGTTGTTCAATATAGATTTTTTCATCTAAATCTCCATTAAGAAAAGCTGTTTTTACATCCATTTGATATACTTCAAGATTGCGCATGGCTGCTATTGCAAGCACCATCCTAATGGAATTAATTCTCGTTACAGGAGAATATGTATCAAAGTAATCAAGACATTCCGTTTGTTTATATCCTTTGATAATAAGTCTTGCCTTGTATTTATCAATTGATCCACCAGCTTTCATTTTTCTCTTAAAAATCTACTTGGAACCTAAAGGTTTATTACCTGGTGGAAGATCCACTAGTTCCCAAGTATGATTTTGCAAGATATAGTCAATTTCGGTCTTAATGGTTTCTTTCCATAGAGGACCATCACTATAGCTCACCGCTTCTTTTAAAGTTTGAGGTTCACCTTCAAACATAAAGGTCAAGAAATCTGGACCAAAAGATTTTTTGGTTCTTGTCCTTTTACTACGTCTAGGTTCCTCTTCAACTTCTTCGCCTTGGTTTTTACTATCTTCACTGATAGTCTCATGTGTTCGTTTGAAAGAACTTGGTTCTTCCTTAGACTTACATCGAAATACATCTTCAAAGAACGATGCATTTCTGGACTCCATTATCTTGTTCTTTGGTATCTCAGAGATATTGGATTTATACACCAAGAACCGATAAGAACTACTATTATGTGCATAGCCGATGAAAATATAATCAACCGTTTTGGGTCATATTTTCATTTTCTTAGGTGGAGGTACTGCCACCTTAGGAAAACATTCCCACATTCGCAAGTAATTGTAGGATGACTTTCTTTCTTTCCATAATTCCTATGGAGTTTTCTCTTCTTTCTTTTTGGGCAGTCTGCAATCAGTAGACTTGTGACCTATCTTGTCACAGTTGAAGCACTTGCCCTGAAACTTCGGTTTCTTGGAGATTCCTCCCTTAGGCGCCAACTTGGACCCTTGTTGTTGTGTTTTTTGGAATGTTGACTATGTTCCACCATGTTAGCTTTAACTGCATGACTGATGGCTCTGATTTTTTCAGATCCTTCATTGTCTTCTTCAATACAAGCCTGACAATGAGATCCTCAATGCCCATTTCCTTTCGCTTATGCTTCAAATAGTTTTTTAAAAGTTTCTAACTTGCTAGCAATTTTTCAATGATACAAGCAACTTGCAAATTTTCACTTAAGTTCCTACCTACAGGATGTATCTCATGCAGGATCGGTTGAATTTCTTGAACATGACTGATTACCATTTTAGAATCTACCATTTTATAATCTAGGAAGCGGCCCACAATGAATTTTATGGCGCCGGCACCCTCTATTTTATATTTATGATCTAGAGATTCCCAAAGTTCTTTAGCAGTTCTTTTGTCAATATAAACATTGTACAAGGAATCGGCTAATCCGTTCATTATGTAGTTCCTACATACGTAATCAGAACTTTTCCAAGCATCCACATCGGTGATGACTTGGTAGTCTTGCTCATCTTCCATAAGATTTGGAGCTTTTTCGTTTAAGAATTTTATGAGATTCATGGTGGTCAAGTAGAACATTAATTTCTGTTGCCAACTTCTCAGGTTTCTCCCCATGGGAGACCGAGACAGGTACACCGACTGGCATTGGCACTCTTGCTTCAGCAACAGTCAGGACTTGTGCCGCATCAGCAACAACAACATTCTTCGATGCATTTATCATTTTTTTAATCTGAAAATACACAATACGAGTGTAAATTTTTCAGAATGAAAAGAAAATAAAAAGAAGTGCCTTAAAATCAGAAAGGAAGAAAATCGAAATCTGTTTTAAGTTTGTTATGTAACTTTGAGAAATTTATTTTCTTTGTTACAACCTTGGTTACAAAATGTTTGCAATAAATCCAAATATGCTTGAGAGACACAAAAAATCAAAGAACGATGAGAAGAATAAAACCAGTAAAATGAAAAGAAAATGAAAATAATAAACTGAAGACTGAACCGGTTTGTCAAAGGCTTGTGTATCACACAATCTCCTTAAAATAGATTTCGCCTCATCCTGGTGTTGGAACTTGCATGGGCGTTTGTCTCCCAGGATGCAACGACAAGAGGAGCTGATGCAGGCACCACGTCACCCTCTCGAACTGGACAACGTCTGAAATCTATCACCACACGACCGAAGAATGGAACTAGCACATAACAGAGAGTTTGGAAAGAGAAGAGTTTCTGTTGTGTTGATTCAGGGAAAAGGGGACCTCATTTATAGAGCCAGAGTGAGAGTTGTAAAGGCATACAATGTATTGACTGCATCCACTGTAACAGCAGAAACCCCTTTAATGCACCGGCTATAACGACAAACAGAAGCTTGAATGCACTGCTGTAACGGCGGGCAAAATTGTTACGTGAAGAAATGGTAGAAAAAATAGTTTTTGCATTTATTCCAGCTGTTACCGATTGGAAAAAACAAAACTGTAGCAAAAAATGGCTCTGCACGGGATGGGTTCACGTCGGTCCGGCATTCATGTGCGCATGACGTACGAGCGTACTGAAGTCGCATGTAATCCAATCTGAAATTTGCACCCTCTTGCGTGCAAAAGAGAGTCTCTTGGCTTGCTATCTTACAATGCCAAAAAAGAAGTTATTATATATCCTCTTCTATTTCCTTTATTTTTCCGATGTTGGACTAAAATCTCTCAACTCATTTTCAGAGATGAAATTGCCTCACTTTGGGAGTCAATTTTTTCATTCACCCGATAACCGTTTTGAGCAAGTAAATATATGATTTTGATCTACTCACGAAGGAGAATACAAATCCATCAAGATCTCTCACTAATTCATAGAGGATCTTACTCAAAAAATTGCTCAAAGCTGGTTTGTAAATGGTGTATAAAATATCCATTTTCTAACAGGTAACTCTGAAGGCGATGAACCAACAACCTGATCCAAATCCCTCCTTTTTTTTTTTTTTGATCGTAAAAGGTTGGCAATTGCCCCCCCCCCCCCCCCCCCCCCCCCCCCGTGTTTCATTAAAAAGTTTAACAAAACAAACAACCAAAAATAAGGCTTATGAAGTTCAGATCCCAACAGGCTGGGTTCTGGAATTCATACGCCCCAACCAACAAACAAAAATACAACGAAATCTAGTCCTCCTAATTTTTTATTTTGGTGTCCCCGCAAAATTTAGTGTATCCCCAAGTTGATCATGTCCTTCTGCAAAAAACCCGCTTTTATACATGTGTCGTGGTTTGGTTATTTAAGTGGATCCTACGAAGTCTTTGTGGAACTAAACATCGATCTTTTAGGATCCGACTCTATTCCCGTTTACGACCTACTGCCACCCTAAATATGGTCCTCCTCAAAATTTTGGTGCATCATGTGTCTGCATCTGATATATGACAACGAACGGAAAGCTTAGCTGTCTGGTGCGATCAGAAGCTAATGAGGGAGACTGGAAGAGGAACAGCAATAAAGAGGAAACCGGAAAACAAACCAAGCAGCCCCATTAGAATGGTGTAGCCTACAAAACAATACTTTATTTTTTTGTTCTTCTTAAGATGAAAGAATTCTTTTGCTGGAGTTGTATGGTGGTCATTTAACTTGATTTCAACACTGAATGTGTTAGAACTTTGAATCAGCTTGGAAGGACTTACGATAATTAAATTGAGAAGATTTATGTTCATCACCATGCCACAGTTTGAACCAAATGAGAAATAAATGGTAGTGCTAATATTTCTATATTGAAACCACTATATGATCTGCTAACTTTTTGAATCTGACAAATCTGATGGTTTGGATGGACGGGAGGAAAAACATTAGAGGCAGTCAGAGATTAGTAGATGAACACTTATACCGAATAATTGTAATTGATAGGGTACATGGTATCCATGCATGATTCAGGGGCACACAATATGATGCATGCACGAAACTCGACCAAGAGAAAGATGCCTAAAGAGCAAGGGAACAACTCTCCCTTTATTTTGTTGGCATTGTGGTCCTTTTTAAGCCAGTGATTCTTTAACATTAAGGTAGGCCTCTTGCTCCCTTAGTGGATTTCTTTATAGAAAGTCTATATAAATTGCAGTTTAGTCCAAGCAAATGAAGTTCATATGGGTCTAAGAGCTTACTTTAGTGAAGATAATTTGATCATAGACAAGAGACTCAGAGAGGGAGGTGGGACTCAGTGAAAAAGGACCTAAGGCTTTAGTAAAGATCTTGGAAGCAAAGAAATCTCCAAAGAGAGAGCTATTGAACTTCTAAGAGAAAAGGGAAAACAGAAGGAAAGAGTTGGCTGGTCTAAGAGAAGGTTGGTTGTCTCTCTCTCTTTATCTCCTTTTTTAGTGTTTTTGGGTTGTATTTGATTGCATGTCTCCTTGAAGTCTCCTTCATGTCTTTCTTTTAAGAGGATTTTGACATTATTTTAACCCTTAATAGCATTTTAATTATTTTTTACATTCAAACTTTAGACCCTACTCCCACTTTGGGTCCTACCTTCTCAAGAGGATAATATTTAACAAGGAAGACCTCACTATAAGTTACTGCTTTCGTAGGATGTCGCCTTTGTTTTTGAATATATACCAATCTCTTAATTCTATTACCTTGATTGTGTTTTACAATATAAACTTTTTCTTTATAAGATATTCACAAACATGACATGAGTTAACCTTCTTGAACAATCTATTTATTTTTTTTGATATGACGGATAGAGCCTTACGGCTCCAGCCTAAAATTAAATATATAGCAAAAAAAAGAGTACTATACAAAGACCCATTTTACAATGAGTAAAACTTGGAAACAACATTTCTCTCCTTCCTCTCTGTTCTCACCTTCTCACCGCCAAACCCTAACCCCTCAGCTCCTCCCGCCTCTCGCCTCCCCGTCGCCCCACCTCAGCTGCCTCCCTCCTCTCCCGTCGCTCCACCTCCTCCTTCTCCTGTCCCGCTCCTCACCGCCTTACCCCACCCCGTCGCCCATCTCAGCTAGTCTCCTCCACCACCCAATCACCACTTACGCCTCATCTAGCCTCCTAACCCGGTCGGAACCCAAACCCACTCCAAATTCGAACCGCCATCTCTCCTCCCCCTTACTCAGTCGGACTCTCCACTAAGAGCATCTGGGGGGGCGGCGGCTAGGGTTCGTTACCCCCCCTCCCGTCCACCGTTGCTCCCCTCAGCTCTTTTCTCCGCTTCCTTCCCCGCCCCAACCAGATCCCGACGCCATCGTCACTATCCCTGGGTTTCGATGCTGGTAGGACGGGATCGACGACAGCATCGCCATGGGGTGCTGGTGGGATCGACGAATTCGACGGCATGGGGTGTCGAGATCGGTTTCGCTGGCGAGTTCGACGACATCGACGATCGGTCAGGCACAAGCCGAAGGGGGTTTGCTGGTGGGTTTCGCTGGTGAGTTCGATGACTTCAACGATCGGTTAGGCACAAGCCGAAGGGGGTTTGTTGGTGGGTTTCGCTGGCGAGTTCAACGACTTCGACGATCGGTCAGGCACAAGCCGAAGGGGGTTTTCGTTGAGGTAGACGAGATCGTCGACATGGGATTCCGAACGTCGGACGGTGTCGACTTGGGTCATGGAGTCGGTCGCAGGGGCCCTCGTCGGACTGTGGTGGAGCCGCGGTCTAGTCAGCTGTGTCCCTCATCGTCAACATAGAGATGGCTGCGACTAGTTATGGACAGGAATCAATGGTAAACAACTGTGAGGGTGATTCTTTCTGGATGGGTGTTCATTGTACCGTCATTGGTGTTTACGGTTTCTCGAATGCGCAGCTTCAATCTGCGGCTTGGATTGGCAGGTATGGTTTATTTGGTTTGGTGCGGGAGAGTGTTAGGTGAGGCAATTGGAATGAGAGAAGTGGTGTTTGAGCTTGGGTCTGTGTTGGGAGATGTGGGGAAGGGGAGAGAGGAGATTGGGTTGTGTGTGTGTGAGAGAGGAGTAACGGAGGAGTCCCTAATACCCAAATTTTCTCCCTAAATATCTAAATTACAACCAACTTACAATTAGCAAGAAAATGTACCGTAGTTGGTGGGGCGACGGTAGTCCGACAATTTTATTGTTTGTGCTCTGCTTTGTCCTATTCCGGTCAAAGTGAGGGATGCCTACGGTCTCTTTCATGTCAGGGAGCTTGGAGGGGGTGGTGGCGTTTGTTCAGCAGTCAGGGGACTGGACAACCTACGTTGCAAGGGGCTAGTGAGAGTCAATGAGGGTCAAGCGAGGGGATGAGAACCAGGACTCAATCTGTACAGGGAGTTGTCAGATTGGTGGAGTGTCTGCGGTCTCTCATAGGGTGCTTGAAGTTGATGCGTTAGTCATTAATGGTACCGACAGAGGTGTCAGTGCGAGCAGTCATGGGAGAGAACATCCTTCGTTGTGAGGTGCCAGTGAGAATCAACGAGGGTCAAGCGAGGGGATGAGAATCAGGACTCAATCTGTACAGAGAGTTGTCAGATTGGTGGAGTGTTTGCGGTATCTCATATGGTGCTTCAAGTTGACGTATGATTCATTGATGGGGGCGACGAAGGTGTCCGTGCGAGCGACAGTGCGGATAAATGGTGTACAAGCAAGGGACTGAGAGAGAGAATGAGCTCAAATTGGCATGAGAAATTGACTTGGATGAGGTCGCCCGATCAGCAGGATTAGATTTCGTTGTATTTTTTGTTTGTTGGTTGGGGTGTTTGAATTCCAGAACCCAGCCTATTGGGATCTGAACTTCATAAGCTTTTTTTTGGGTTGTTTGTTTTGTTAAATTTTTTAATGAAACACGGGGGGGCCAAGGCCAACCTTTTACGATAAAAAAAACTAGGAAATAGCAGAAACAACATATAAAAAAAAAAAAAAAAATCCAAGGCCAGAATACTATCAGATCAGAACCAGAAAGGTGACACGACCCCAGACAAAACAAAGCACCACCGACAGTCCCCAGCCAAGCAAGAATAAGACCAGCCAACAGCTTATCCTCCTACACCAGTGCAGGCACAAAAAAAGGCCGTCAAGAAAGGCCCGAAACTAGTCCCTAACGGCACACACTCGAGACAGAGGGTAGAACAACCAAGCCAAAACATCGGCAGCGACATTCAGAAGCTGGCTCGCACCTCCCACTGCAACAACCACAAAAGAACAAAAACAACAAGCAACATAACAGCGCACTCAACGCTGGGCCTAACCCCAAACTCAGGCAACCAAAATTACCCAACAGAAAAGGGGCAAACAAAAGCAGCCTTCACACTGCACCTCAGCCACAACCAAGGAGAAACAGAGCACATGCACCCTCACTCTCAGCAGCGCATAAGAAGCCCTAAAAGAACAACAAGAGCGCTAAACGAACAGCCAAAAACAGCTCCGACCCCAATAGGCAAACAGCCAACAGCAAGAGCCATACCGAGTCCAAACAGAAAAAAAGAACAACCACAGAGAACAGATAACAAAATACTTAGACGAAAGCCAAGATAACAAAACACTTGAACAATCTATTTATAATAGTTTAGGATAATTGATTGCATTATTGATACAACTGAATGTCCTACCAGTTGCTTATTATTTCATGACAGCCAATATTTCATCCCAAGTGTCTCCTTGTCTAAGACTGTTAGCTTGTTAAGTCTAATTCTTCAATATATTGTTGATTTTTAGATTCTTGAAAAGGTTGGATATAATTTAATTGATGAACTGATGGCAAGAAATATTAGTCTAATAGTCCGATTTTGGTTGTGGATCTGAATGTAGCATAGCATTAAGAAGCAAGTCAGAAAAAAGCTAGGAGAGAGAGACTCAAAATGATGAATGTATTTGTTTTCGAATAGAAGCAATATATGCACTTATTAGCTTCACTAGCCTTCTCCATTAAGTATATGAAATTGAATACAAGAAGGATTTGCATATAAAACCAACATTGAAGTGTATGCAAGATATATTTTTAACACCTATATGGCTTGTAGTGAAAACAATAGCTCTCTGATAACAATTTAGGGTATCATTCTTCTTTGCATGTACTGAGAAAATGAAAACGAAACACCAACAGACTTGTTACGTGTGGAGATGTGGTAGACAAAGAATTGCTGTTGTTTTACAATGTTTCCTTCTTGGTCTAGGTCTGTGTGACGGTTTTTGTTGCAAGGGTCGCGTCTTATTGCATAATAACGAATTAGGAATAACATTGGGAGTTTGAAACACGATTTGGTTAGAAACATTTTGACCAGTAGAAAGTCACAAACATGTTCTAATTGGGGACATAGCTCTTAATTTTGTCCTATTTTGTGCTTTAGTATGGGGAGTCTAGGCAAGATGTTATGCCTAAACTGTTTCGTTAATTTCTCTTTAATGAAGCGATGACTTAGTCATCTTTTAATCAAAAATAAAATAAAAATGTTATGCCTAAAAACAAATATTAGAAAAGAAAATTAGCTTAAGGGTCATGATCATATGCTCTGCGATGTCTACTGTGGAACCCAATATGGTAAAGCATTCCTTCTTAGAAGACTTATTAGTTTAATTGGACTTTTACAAGAAGTCAAGCTACATTTCAAATCTTGAGATTAAGATCTTTAGCTAATTATGAACATAGAGAACATATTGCTAATACTTTTATTTTTTTGAATTAGAAATGCACCGTTAAAATTTGTTAAAGTTAGTTCGCAAGTTTTCTGAATATTGTGAACCTGAACTAAAGTAATTAATTACCCTAACCACTACGCATTTTCTTGACGATAAATTTGCTCTGGCTGGTTGGGGTGTATGAGGTCCGAAAACCCAGCTTGTTGGGATCTGAACTTCATAAGGCTTATTTTTGGTTGTATATTTTGTTAAATCCTCTTTAATGAAATGCGGGGTTTTATACCCACCGTTTAATGATTAAAAAAAAAAGACAAAAATACAATCTTTTTGGTAGCAAAGCCACTAATTGATTCTTCTGTCTACCACACAATCTATGATATACTGAGAATCAAGCAGAAATAGCAGGACATCTTTCCAACTTTATAGTTGTTTCAGTAACAAAAATCTAATAGCTAGTGCAATAGCTGTAACTTAAGTTGAGAACTGGAGACCAACCATTAGTCCTAATAATATAGATTTACCTACAATTCCCTTAATTGGTGAGCCTGTTTCTTTATGCCACATGGGCATGCTTGCTTTATCAAGGTTGTTTGGAACCAGTTAGTCTTTAGAAGCTTGGACAATAGCCTTCATAATAACACATTACTTGGCTCCTTTATAATAGTCTTCTCCCTCTCTTTTTCTCGCTGTCTGAGTTGGTGTTTGTGTGTTTCTATCGAATGGGCGGACAAGGGAATTCCCCGGCTTCTTCCATCGACAGCAGTAATCCTTGCCTTTCTTCAACATCTGTATCTCAAACAAGGGGAGATTTGAGCACAGATTTGAGGCTTGGTCTAAGCATATCAACCTCCTCTTGTTTGCTGAATTCTTCTACTGCAAGGTATGACAGAACT
Organism: Hemerocallis citrina; assembly: GCA_017893485.1. Classification (NCBI taxonomy): domain Eukaryota; kingdom Viridiplantae; phylum Streptophyta; class Magnoliopsida; order Asparagales; family Asphodelaceae; genus Hemerocallis; species Hemerocallis citrina. The sequence continues at coordinate 460,266,153 of CM030358.1, read as the reverse complement.
TTACCAAACTCACACTCAATATCGTCTTCCTTTTCTTTCTTTATCCTTCCTTTATGTCATGCACAAACAACACAATTGGTATGTCCTTGTGTTTCTCTGTTTCCTTTCTGTACTTGTCAGTAGATGAGAGGGAAGCTCTGTTCGAACTCTCTTTTACAGTTCATGCTCTCTCAAGTTATGGCTTTCTTCTTTTGCAAATGTGGTATATATAACATCTGTCACTATTGTTACATATTTATTCCTTGGATCACGACGAAAGCATTTGGATTCATTTCTCATGCCCATCTCTATCTTTAAGTTTATAATTAACTAGACTTTAAAGCATTAAATGTATGTATTAATTACTTACAAGTTACATAAATATGCTGTGCTAATTCATGTTCTGTTCCTTGTTGTTGAGCAATTAAGCCAACAAGAGTGCCCAATTAAGCCACTGCTCAAGGGCACTCTCTCAGAGACTGGAAGTTGCCGAAACCCAGCAAACTTCTTTGTGAAAGTCTATATGGAAGGATTCCCCATCGGAAGAAAGTTAGACCTTTATGCCCACAGGGACTACAATGGACTGATAAGAACACTCTCACTCATGTTTCAGACTACCATAACTTTGAGTAAGCAAGCTCACTCGTGTTGTTTCATACAGAGTCGTGTAGTTTCATGTGAACCAACTATAATGTGATTCTTCTTCCTTGGTTTTTTATTTATTTATAGCAGTGCCGGAACTTGGACGTGTGTCAAATTCAAGAAAGGCTCATGTGCTCACCTACGAGGATAAGGACGGAGACTGGATGGTGGTCGGAGATCTTCCGTGGCAGTAAGCTTCTCTCGTTTAGGGTGGATTTTGCTATATGTTAGTGCCAACCAGAACACATATCCATAGTCTTTCAGAAATCATTTTCTACATACTAGCCCTCATATCCATAGTGTTTCAGAAATCATTTTCTACATACTAGCCCATCACATTTTGAGAGATATGCATCAGTAGTCTTTATCTATTTCTCTCTGGTTTCTTTTTTTACCTTTCTAGCCAAGGTGGCTAGTCATCCAAATATAGAAGGTTAGAGGTCCAAATAGAGGAAAAGAATCGCTTTATACAATAAAGAGAACGACGGTAGAGTCTAGTTCTCTCTCGTTAGTTAAGGGGGAGCCACATTATACGAGACTATAACATTCGAATATGAGATTTATATAACTTTTCCTCCCTTGTAACTACGTTTTACTTAGAAATAATAGCTTATGTTTCTTATCACATTTTGGACAGGATTTTCTTGGCCAGCGTCAAGAGGATAAAGATCGCAAGAGCAGACAGATGCTAGTGTGCACACTCAATTCCCTCCAATTTTTTTGTTGGCTAAAGCAATATAAAGGAATAGATCGACCGGAGACTTTTTGGCGTGTCGTAAATGTACGGCCATATGTAGACTGAGATTATTAATTTATCCACCTCCATTCTATAGTTTCCGAGGAGTTATATTACAAAGCAATATATAAAGTTATCGGATGATAATAGGCACTTACTGTTTTGCTGTTGGTTTCGCTGATTTCTTACTGAGTCATTGCATGAACTATTGCAGCATACGATACTTTTTTATGTTACAATAATACGTTATCGCTCTTACCTTCTCACTGTCAAGTACTTCCTTTTCTCCTTTCAACTGCTTCATCAAAGGCTAAATGATAAAAACATTCCACAAGGAGAGGCTATGAAAAGGACTTAATTGATTTGCTTCCAATGCGATTAATTTTTTTTTTTAATCAGAAAAGGTACTGGGCCAGAGACCCCCCCGCGTTTCATTAAATAGTTATTAACAAAACGCACAATCAAAAACCGGAAAATGATGTTCACGTCACTCTACACATGGGCCATGATACTCATACTCCGCCAAAAAGGGACCACATCCTGTACAAGATAGATCCCACCCAAAATTACAGTAGAAACAGTTAATTACAAAACACTTCGAATGCCTCAAGCGTCGAAACAAAACAAGATAGTTCAAAGTAACTCCATAACCACTCGAGACTAGTCAACTTTGCCCTGCCGATCACTCCTCCTCTGTTGACCCTTCCCTTTCTTCTGGCTCTGCATCATTGATAGGAGCAATGATGTCAGCATACATCCCTTTGACCTTCTTTGTTGAATCCTCACATGCCGTTTGAGACTAGAATATCATATTATATATAATTTTGAATAACAATTATTGATGCATGATGTGTCTGTGAGTTATTCGAAAAGTCCTACTGTTCCGCTCTAACCATATTCCCCAACAGATTACCGCTACCGCAATACCCCAAACGTCAATGCACTCTCTACGAACATGAAACTCTTTCCAATTCCCCCAAATGTCTTGCATCGTTGCTGGGAATGCGCCGACAATGCTAAGTCTTTGCAGAAAATTCGTCCATATAGGCCTAGCAAAACCACATGCAAGCAGTAGATGATTCACCATTTCGCTATCCGCCCCACACATAACACACTGCCCCGACCCTTGCCACCCTCTCCTAACCAAGTTATCCCTGTCACGCCCCGCTTCCCAGAATGCAGGAATACGAGTCCGTGACTGAGGCCCAGCGAATGATGCGAATACACCATTCATAAGCTGTACAGGTAACTCAACAACAAGATAACAACAAAACCACCCAGACATGTAAATCACAATAGAATAACAAAAAGTGCATGACATAGTTCATAACATAACCAACAGCCGGAAAATACAAAATAGTTACGAGTCAAACACGTCCGGAATATAATAAAGAGTACATGAATAAAACATGAACTAAAGCAACATGAAAATAAATAAGACTAAAACATTTGATCAGAAACACCTTCGGGTAATTCTCCATTTGGGTCTGCAAGTACATTAATACAAAAAAAGAAACAAGAAGGCGCTCGTTAATGCAAGTCACGGGCTGCAAGTGGTATAAGCTAACAGGACAAGTATAAAAACAAAACAAGAAGTAGGAAAAAGAGCAAGAAACCAAGAATCATGTAATGGAAGAAATGCGATATGTAAACAGGATCATGAACAAGACATTATGAAATAAGTGGCATGTAAACAAGTAATCAAGTAAACAAGTCAACATGAACATGTACATGTAATTGGATCATGCAAGTGTACGTTTAATCTTATGTCTTTTATTAATTCTATCTAGGTAGAACTTCATGCATCCATCCTTTTACTACATGGTTGCTACATACAGTCAGTTATGTTTAGGCCTAGTGGTGGATTTTATAGGTCACGTACTCAGAAAAAACATATCAATTGTATCTTGTTCGAGATACGTGCAAACTTGTAACGTGAAACATATAGTGTAAACTTGTAGCGTGAAACATATAAACATATAATCATGTAATGGATTCTAGAGGAGGGCCCTTCAACCCCTGACGTGGCACTTAGTTCCATATAACTTGTAATCATGGGAAACACGGGCCCCTTTATGAGTACACTTACCTATATTGTCCACTACTATAGTCTTTCCCTTAAAACTCCGGCTTGTTACTTTATTAGTTTTAATCAACAATAAGAGATTTCATATTTAACTACTATCATGGGCAAAACAATGATGCACATAATCATGTATAATTCTAAGAGTACATATGTGTGTATAAATCGTATTCATGTAATGCATATGATCATGTAGGAATACGGGATCAACGGATTTTGTATAGTAACAGATTTCAATTTGACCGAAGAACACGAATTAGAGACAGAATATACTTGCAGTATTTTGCAAAGAAAGCTTGTACGAGAACAACAGATTGTACAAGAGAATACTTGCCTGATAACCGACGACGATGAAGACGGAGCAAGAATAAGAATAACGGGAACGGATCTTGGGGCACGAACACAACCACAATGAACGGATCACGAACTAATCACAAACACACGATCCCGAACAAGATGAAGATGATCGAGATTACGAACACAATCGAACGGCTGAGAACAAAGATCAAGATCAAGATGATCGGATTAGATCGGACGGTCAGATTCCCTGATAATGAAGATAATGATGAAGATCAAGATCGATCGATCGAATGGTTGCGATCAAAGGAAGTTGATGATCATCATGATCGTGACGATCAAGAAGAGATTGGACGGTCAGGATCTGATAGGATGATCAAGAGGAGATCAACGACTCACATCCAATCAAGCATGATGATGATCATGATCACATCAGATCGGACAGATCAGATCGAAGATATCAAGATCAGATGAGATCAAGGTGATCGACGATTGGACGGCTCGCATCAAAGATGATCAAAACCCATATCATCAGCAACTGTAGTTCTCGGTTCTGGCGACGATCGACGGCAGTGGCCAAGGGGACAGCCAACAGGATGATGGTGGACAGGCGGCACGCGACGACAAGTGGCGACAAGAGGTCGCGAGGCTGCAGTCGCCTGGTCTAGTCTGGCGACGGAGGAAAAACACAGCACTGCGGTGCTGTGCAGTCGCTACTGCAGGCAGATGGGGGGAAGGCACGACGCACAGGGAGAAGGTCGCGACTGGAGCTGGTGGTCGAGGCGGCTAGCTGAGGTGGTTGCTGCATCGTGGAGGGAATCCGGGGAGCGGCGCGATGCAGGGAAGCTACGTGCGTCAGCTGCAGGTGGTGCTGCCACTGCTGATCGACAGGGGAAACGGAAGAGATGGGGGTCGGGGATCGAGCGGAGGCAGGCGAGGTCGAGGGCAAGGTGCTGACGAGGGGAGGGGGTTGCGAGGTGCGGGAAGGAACAGGGAGATGATCGGCTTTGGGCGGTTGGCGAAGTTAGAGAGAGATGGAGACAAGGGTGGCGGTGGCTTTGGGTTGCGGGGTGATCGAGCGAGAGGAAGGTGAGGCGCGAGTGTGGAGACGAGGGCGGAGGGCAGGGCAAAGAGGAGAGGGGGGAATGTGAGGGGATTTGTATACGGGTAGTTAAATTTGGGTGGATAGGATAATGGGTTAACTGGTTGAGATCCAATAGATGTGGGTGTGGGTTGTAAACTTGGGCTTAAAACATTTTAAATAAATCAATTATGATATTGGGCTTATAATAAACAATAGGGCTCAGATTAATAAATAATAAAATATTTTTTTAAGAAATTGGGCTTAAAATAAACAATTGGGTTTTATAAAATAGGTTGAATAATATAACAATTAAGAAAGAATAGATATAAGATACTAAGGATTTAAAATATGGGAAAAAACTTGAAAAATACATGTTAACGGAAACAGCGGTTACAATCCCGTATGAGAATCACGCTTCTACTTGCCAGCCAATAGAAGGCCCTAGCCTTCAGGGGTACTTTAACCCTCCATACTGGGTCTATAGCCCTAATACCCCCATCGTCTAACCGTTCATAGGCCGACTTGACCGAGTAAATGCCACCTTTTCCTGACTCCCAGCAAACTTTGTCTTCGTGGTTCTGATCTGTTGGTTTCCAGTTCTGTAAGAATAGGATAAGTGACTGTTTATGTCTTCTTGCCTCTATACTAATCCTTCCCGTTAGTCTCGGTTTCCATTCTTCGTTCCTCCAATTTCTATTAACCCAATCATTTTTGTCTGTAGCAAATTTGTAGGCTTAGAGAAATCTTCTCTTTAAATTTATAGGTCCACACCATATATCCTTCCAAAAGCAGGTAGTTTCCCCATTCCCAATGGAGAAAGTAGTACCTGATATAAAGATATCTCTGGTACGTGTCACCCCTCGCCAAAACCCAGAAATAGACCCTGTATTCTTCTGTTTTTGATATACACAACCGTCTCTTAACAAGTATGACCCATTTAGCCGTGGGCTTAATTTTGAGTTTCCACCACCATTTGTACAGTAGGGCTTGATTCATCTGGCGCAGGTTTATCACCCCCAATCCTCCAAATTCCTTACGTCTGCAGACCATTCCCCATTGATTAATGAGTAGCCTTTCCCGTTCTCCCCTGATCCATGCCAAAGGAACCGTCTTCTGACTATATCGATTTTCTTGATCACCCAAACAGAAATCTCAAAAAATGACATATAAAAGGGCATAATAGAATTGATGACCGAGTTAAGCAAGGTAAGCCGCCCGGACGAGGATAAAATCTTACCCTTCCAACCCTCAAGTCTGTGTGCAATTTTGTTGATTAGTTCATTCCAATCTACCCTCCTGACGTTCCTGCTCCCGATTGGCAAACCCAGGTACTTAATCAGCAATTTCTGAATAGGACAGTTGAGGATTCCTGCAATGGTTTTACCTGCCACCCCAGCTTCCTCATGAAAGTGATAGAACTTTTGTGAAAATTAACTCTCAAACCTGACCAGTCTTCGAAGAGATATAATCCCCATTTTAGCAGTGTAGCCTGAGCAATGTCGAATTCCCCAAATATTAATGTGTCGTCCGCATATTGAACATTCATCACCGCGAATACCCCCCTCCTCATGCCCAGCCCATTGATAATTCCATTATCTCTATAAGCATGTAGCATTCTATGTAAGTCATCTGCCACCATAGTGAACATCAAAGGTGAGAGAGGGTCCCCCTGTCTAAGACCCCGCCTACACCTAATTTTCTTTTCTGGAGCCCCGTTGACTACCACACTGACCTTGGCAGTTGTAAGCCTGGTTTCGATCCAACCTAGCCACCTTGTCCCAAAACCTCGCCTCCTAAGGATCTCCAGTAAGCATTTTCATTCTACCTTGTCATAAGCCTTCTCGAAGTCCAGCTTTAACATGAATCCCACCTTGTTACGCCTCTTGGTGTCTTGTATGAATTCCTGAACTAATGCCACACTGTAACCCATGTTTCCGTAAATACATATTTTCTAAATGTTCTTTGTACTTTGATGATTTATAAATTCTTTTTTTGTGTGAAATTCATTTTGGACTCTCTATTAAAATATTTTCTAATCGGAAATTTTATTTATTTCGAATAATTGTATATTTTAACTTTAATTTCTATTTCTATTTGATCGTATTTATATTATATATTGTTTAGATTATTTTGCTTTTTTGATTTACATATATTATTATTATTATTATTATTATTATTATTATTATTATTATTATTATTATTATTATTATTATTATTATTATTATTATTATTATTATTATTATGACTATTATTATTATTATGACTATTATTTTTATTATTACTAGATGATTATTTGATTTATTTTGTGAAATCCAAAATCAAATTTCAGATTTCAACCAATTCTACATAAATTGCTTAAATTTGTTATTGTTATTATTATTATAAATTTTGTATCGAACATGCATAAAGTTTAATCGATACTATATTATATTAATTAATTTATTTATTATTAAACCCTATAAGCCTATCTTCTCTTGGATCCTATTCAACCCGCATCCATTAACCCAATAACCTAAAACCCATTACCATATACAAATAAACCTACCCTAAGCATAACCTAACCCTACTCCCCCTACTATTAAACCCCTAGCTGCCAACTCTACCCTCTCCTATTCATCATCCCCAACCTCTTGTCTCCTCCACCTTACGCCCCCCTTCAGTCGCCTTCACACTCGTCGTCATCCTTGCCTCACCACCTCCCTCGTCCCCCGCTCTCACCCATGCCCCGTCGTCTTCTCCTTCCTCTGGTTCTCGCCGAACCCATCCACCTCGTCGTCACCCACAACCCAACTCCCCCGTCGTCTCCAAACTTCTGTTCGAACCCATCGCCGCTCCTCCTATCCGCCTAATCGCCTTCGTCTTCGTCTCCCGTTCGCCCCGTAACCACCGAAGTCCCCTCTCCTCGTCATCATCATCATCCAGAGCCCCGAGCCCTGCCAGCTCGTCCTCTGTTTCGCTGTGAAACAGAGCACGCCGAGCCCTGGTCACTGCGCCTCTCCTCGACCGCAGCATCACCCAGCGACAGTAGCCAGTGACAGCACCTCCCCCTCTTCCAGTCGCCGGTGTCTACGCCATAGTCACCAATCGAAGATCTCGCCAAGCACTGTGTTGATCAAGTAGAGAAGAAGAAGGTTGGTGTTTGAATGTCAGCCCTCCGATCTGATCAAAATCGTGATCATCAATCAGATCAGATCTCGGCCACCCGATCTCATCAAGATCGTGTCCATCATCGATCTGATCAGATCATCACCATCATCATCATCAGCTGCATCAGAGCGCCCTGGACCCTCCATCTTGATCAGATCTAATCTGAGCCATCGATCTTCATCGATCTTGATTACCATCAAGATCCACACCGATCCGATCCATCCAATCTCAATCGTCGATCAACGCTCTTATCCAATCAAGGCAAGTATCTTCTTGTACAATTTATTGTTCTAGTACAAGCGTTTAATTGAAAATACTGCAATTAGATTGTAAATGTGACTCGCCTTTGGCTCATCGTTTGTTGATATTATTTTGTTCCTTACCAGTTCCATGATCTTAAGAGCCACAACCGTTCATTGATACCTATTACACTTGATTTGCAACACTTGTTAATTTAGACCCATATGAATAATAATTATAATACATTTTATGCAAAAAGTATCTTTATTGGTTTCTTTCCTGTCTTTGCTTGCTGTTTCAACCCCGATAACATCAGAATCTGGACTTGAGTTCTGAATATGAAACTTAGCCCTAGATGTCTAGTTTACTAACCTTTTGATGGAATTGAATTCTGAATTACAGTTTGTGAGATATCGCAGTTTTACTGCTGATGTGTCGGTAATCGCAGATCCATAAAAACTGCTGCATCACTTTATTTTACAATTAATTTAACTATGCTACCTGTAAGATAATGACTTTGAAATTTTGAATGCTGATACTAGACACACTAGAGAAATTCTCTAATTTTCTTAGAATTAATTAATGAAGTTTCAAACCTGTTTCATATGTATAAACTCAATTTTACAAATTCTGACTGAACACAAATCCTGTGTAGTTTGCTGTTTTGACACATGATGCTAAAACTTTTATATGTCTTATTTATATGCATTGGAACTGGGCAGGAATCTAGTTTCTAAACCTTCTGACGGATCCATATTTTCTATCTTCTAGCAACGGAAATTGCAATATTGGTGCAGCAACGTCATGCTGTCCAGAATTGGAATTCTCGTAGTTCTTGATAATTTTAATTTGTGTTGATCCTTGAATATGCCTTCTAATGATCTTAAACTTGTTCCATGTTATTAATCATGTATTCTTGCCTTATTTCACACACTTTCACGTTTGGTTGATGATAATAATAAATAACAAGCCTGGGTTAAGGGAATGACCATAGTATTGGACAATATAGGTAAGTGTACTCGGAAGGGGGCCCATGTTTCCCACTTGATACATGCTTCATGAACTAGTTATATTATTATTCAATTCATGAACTAGTTACGATTGATTCATGAACTAGTATATGATTATTCGATTCATGAACTAGATACTATTTGATTCATGAACTAGTATATTATTACCCGATTCATGGACTTGTTATTACTTGATTCATGAACTAGTATATTTTGATTCATGACTTGTTATTTTATTACTGGACACATGATAATTATATGATTACCCGATTCATGAACATGGCTTGCTTGATACTTGATGTCTGAGTACACCACCCTATAAAATCCACCACTAGGCCTAAACGTAACTGTTTGTAAGTAGCAACCATATGGTAAAAGTATAGACTCATGAAGTGCTACCGAGATAGAATTAAACATTAGACTTAAGATTAACTTGTCACTTGTACATACTTGATACCCTACTTGATGCTTGTTACTTGATACTTGTTACTTGACACTTGTACGTGATACTTGTTACTTGATGCATGATACAATTACACGTTCACTTGTTACTTGTTACTGGTTACCCCATCTTGTTACTTGAGTTGTCTTACTTACTAGCTAGTCTCTTGAACTCCACTATTTGTTGCATCCCTATCATATCATGTTATACATTCTTGATTCAAAACCTTGTTTCATATTTCTTGCACTTATTTTCATACCCTTGCTTGTACTACTTGCGGCCCTAATTTGCACTAAGGGCGTTTGTCTTTATTTTTTCTATTTTCCTTTTTATATTTATATATGCAGACTTTGGAGACGAGTTGCCTGCTGGAATTAGTGAGCAAACATTCTAGGCTTCGCTTGGAAAAAAGCTTGCTTTAATTACTTTATATACGAGTTCATTTAATTCTGTTGCTACTTAAAACTTGTAACGGGCCTGTAGTCCCAAAGTTTTATCTTTTGATCTGATGAACACAAGAATATTCACATTTTGGAGCAATAATCTTATTATAAATGCACATGTAAAAGCTCCATATGTGGTATTTAACTCTTATTTTCTCTTTTCAATAGGAAATAACCAAAAGCAGCAAAACGAAGCTGATTCCAGACGAATACAGACTGAGAAATAATATACAGGGAACTGCAGAAGCAACAGTCGACTGGCTCTTCAGCAGTCGACCAGACAGAGAGTTTGCTAAGCCTCGGCATAGTCGACTTCCCCAAACACCAGTCGACTTGACCGAGGAATCGTGAAGCCACAGATGTCTCAGTACCAGTCGACTTACATCCAATGCAGTCGACTGGTCTGCAGCGGAGTAAACAGATAAGATATTCGAAGAATCTAATTTCAAATCTATTTGAATCTAGATTTATGCAAATCAAATCTAGAGACTGGGGATTTCCAAGAGCACGTGGTTAACAGATAAGGAAGGAAAGAAGAAAAGAGAAAGAAATAAATCATCAAATAAAACAGAGAAGGATTTTTCCTAAAAAAGTGCAAAACCCTAATTCTCAGCCGTGTACTATAAATATCAGAAAAGAAGCATTATTTAGGGCTCTCTCTGGACTCCATCTTCTGATCATCATCTTCCACATTACTAAACCACCGAATCACAAGAGTCTGAGCGTTCAAGTAATCAACAGGGGTATTATTCTATCGGCATCAAGGAAGGAGAGAGGAGACCCAGTATTCGAAGGCAGCCGACTGTGTGACAGCCAGTCGACCTCATTGCCAGACTTCATTAGTTTATTACTTCTCCTCCTATTCTTTTATGTTGATCATGTATTCGAATTTGTTGATTAATAAAAGTATTATTATGTGGAACTAAATTTCATAGTTGGGTAGATTGAAGCCGTAGTTATGTAGTGCTATGTTCTTCTGAATTCTTCTATTTACTTATTGGTTGAATCTGATTGAATTGATATAGACTTATGATAATCAAACTGGTTCTCAAAGCTCTGAAAGCAGTCGAGTGAGGTGAGAGCCAGTCGACTGACGTACAGAGCTTGAGAATATCAAGTTTGCATTACCATCTGTCTGAATTTGTTATATGAGCATATTGAGACGACCCGTATCTCGTGCCCGTAATTGTAACAAAGGAATCTTTAGGGGTTCCTGGTTCAATCAACTTAAGGGATCTAGATCTGATACCAATTTCTAGAACCTTGAGTGTTTGTTCGTTTCCACTAATCTTATGTTTTCTTTAAGTACAAATTAGTAGATACCATGCTAAACACTTAATGAAAGAAACGAATTAGAGTAGATACCATGCCTAATTCTTGGCTTAGGGAAACAGTACTTTAAGGAGTAGATACCATGCCCTTGAAGGGAACAAACATGAGTAAAGAGAAGAAGTTCAGAAGGTGACTTAGCATTACTGACTATTGGTGGAGATCTAAACCCAACTACTTCATAAATATTTGTGATTCAACATTCCTTAATTTAGTTTTAATCTTTTTATTTCTTTTAGACTTCCAAAACAACTCTTTAAACTCTTTATGATTTTTATTATTTTCTATTGATTAGTTAGTTAGAATCTACAGTCTCTGTGGGATCGCCCTTGCTATTGCTACGCTTTCAAACGATTCGTGCACTTGCGTGGTTTTTAATTTGTGTCTAGTTTATCTATATATTTAGGTAGCTAGAAACCAACAACAAGTTTTTGGCGCCGCTGCCGGGGACTGTTTAGTATTTTAACTTACAGATCAGTAGAAAGTTTTTATTTTTCTTTCTTTAGTTTTAATTTTATTTTTCTTCGAGGTTACAGGATTTTGGTGGATGCACGGAAGGAGATCACTTCGTTCAGAGCTACTACCGATTGACGCAGAAACAGAACGCACTTTGCACAGATTAGGTCGACTGATTGCGACCAACCAGTCGACTGCTGCACGAACCCAGTCGACTGCTCAGAGACTCAAATCACAAGAAATCATGGCAGAAGAAATACCCAATCGCATACCAATGCAGGATAAATTTATGCCTAAGAACATTGAACAACCTTCCTGCATTGCGTATCAACCTAATGTCACAGGGAACATGCATCTATCTCCTCAGTTACTTAGTATGGTTCCCCATTTCAGTGGCAGACCAGATGAAGAGCCTCATCTCCATTTACAAGACTTTTTCGATCTTTGCAGGACACAAAGTGTCCAAGGGCTTACCCCTGAACAAATCAGGTTAATTTTGTTTCCTTTTTCCTTAAAACTTAACGCTAAACTATGGTATAATTCTTTGGAACCAGGATCAATAAACTCATGGGAGAAATTGGCGACAAAGTTCTTAAAAGAATTCTTTCCAGCCTAAAAGACCAAACAGCTGAAAAGGGAGATTCAACTCTTCCAACAAAAGGATGGAGATTTATTTTTCGAAGCATGGAAGGATTTCAAGAACAAACTTCTCAAGTGTCCTACGCACAATATGCCTAAAGATGATCAGGTACAAGCTTTTTATGAAGGTTTAAACGATACTAACAAGGCAATTGTGGATTCAGCTTGCAACGGGATCTTAATGAGGAAAAGCGGTGAAGAGGCCATAGAACTATTTGAAGAACTCAGCGAGAATTCACAACAATTCTCAACAAGGAGGGGCCCTTCCAAAAAACAGGGAGTTTACGAAATCTCTAATAACAATAACATTCAATTGGAAATGGTAAACATGAATAAGAAAATTGATATGCTTGTTAATGCAATGTCTATGATGGGTGGAGTTAAAAATCAAACAAATGAAATTTGTGCAATTTGTTCTCATGTAGATCATACCACTGATACATGTCCCATGTCTTCTTTCACAGATCAGGAGCATGCAAACTATGTAGGTCGAGGAGTATTTCCACCAAAGAACAATCCATTCTCAAATACATATAACCCAGGATGGAGGAACCATCCAAACTTCTCCTGGAGCAATAATCAGAATAATCAAGGGACTCAATTCACACAAGGACATGCACGGAACTTTCAAATGGGAAGTGGGATTGATCGGCCAGTCCAAGAACAAAAGAAGTTGGATTTTGAATCCACCGTTCTTCAATTGCTCCAACAACAACATCAAACAAGCAACCAACAAGGGCAAGCAATTCAGAAGTTGGAAACACAAATTGGCCAAATTGCTAAAGAATTAAGCGAGCGAAAGGCAGGGGAACTTCCATCACAAACTATACCAAACCCTGGAGGCCAAGAACAGCTCAAGGCAGTCACAACATTAAGAAGTGGTAAGATAATTGACAACAAAGTTGGGACACACACCGAAGAAAAAGAAGAACAACCATCAAAAATTGTGGGGTCCAACAAGGTAAGTGAAAAAGAAAGAACAGTTTTGCCACCATTCCCTCAAAGGTTAGTCAAACAAAAGAAAGATCAACATTTATTTGACATCTTTGAAACTCTCAGAAAGGTAGAAATTAATATCCCCCTACTTGATGCTATTAAACAAATTCCTTCTTATGCTAAATTTTTGAAAGAATGTTGTACTCACAAGAGAACATTTCAGGTTAGGGAGGATGTGGCTTTAACAGAAGAAGTGAGCGCTGTCTTATTAAGAAAATTACCTCCCAAATTAAAAGACCCAGGTAGTTTTACCATTCCTTGCAGGATAGGTGAGCACTTCTTTGAGAAAGCACTATTAGACTTGGGGGCAAGCATCAATCTTCTTCCATACACCATCTATGAAAAGCTAGGATTGGGGGAACTCCAACCAACATCCATCACATTGCAGTTGGCAGATCGCAGTATCAAAAGACCTAGAGGTATTTCGGAAGATGTCCTAGTTCAGGTAAACGATTTCATTTTGCCTGCTGATTTTGTCGTGCTAGATATGGAGGAATCTTCAATGCCATCTTCTCTACCAATCATTTTAGGTAGGCCCTTTATGAGTACGGCTGATATAAAAATTTGTGTCAAAAAGGGTACCATAAGCATGAAAATCAATGGAGAGAAGGTTGAATTTAAAATGTTTGATACACTGAAATTTCCAAATGATGATCATGAATGCTATAATGTTGATGTGGTGCAGGATGTTGTTGATCAAACATTTCAGGTACATAGCGTTGAACCATTACAGGCCATAATTACACAATCTCTAACTTTATCTAATGATGAACAGGAATATGATGACTGGGAGATTACAGAGACAATACATCACCTTGACACTTCACAGTCACACTCAGGTAAGTTTGCACCAGTATTTGAAAAATTGGTGACTGATGACATTTATGTTTCTGCAGACAAGTCGACTGGTGCACTGGACAAGTCGACTGCTGCAGGGGATCAGTCGACTGTCCAGACTGCTACCAGGGACCAGTCGACTGCACCAAGACTTACAGACCCAGAGCTTAAGCAGCTGCCCGACCATTTGAAGCATGCATATTTGGGCGAGAACCAGACACTACCAGTGATAATTGCTGCAAACTTAAGTGTACAGGAAGAACAGAAGCTACTAAGGGTACTACGAGAACACAAGAGTGCAATAGGATGGACCATTGCAGACATCAAAGGAATAAGTCCATCCAGATGCATGCATAGAATACTTCTTGAAGACAACGCAAAACCAAGCAGGGAAGCACAGAGAAGGCTTAACCCAAACATGAAGGAAGTGGTAAGAGCAGAGATTTTGAAGCTACTAGATGTTGGTATTATCTACCCTATCTCAGATAGCAAATGGGTAAGTCCTATACATGTAGTGCCTAAGAAAAGTGGAGTCACAGTGGTGACAAATGAAGAGAATGAGCTTATCCCTACTAGAGTGACCACAGGATGGAGGGTATGCATTGACTACAGGAAATTGAATAATGAAACCAGGAAAGATCACTTCCCTCTTCCTTTTATTGATCAAATGTTAGAAAGATTAGCAGGATTTAGTCATTATTGTTTTTTAGATGGTTATAATGGCTATAATCAAATTGCTATTGCTCCAGAAGATCAAGAAAAGACCACTTTTACATGTCCTTTTGGTACTTTTGCATACAGGAGGATGCCCTTTGGATTGTGCAATGCACCAGCAACATTTCAAAGATGCATGATGAGTATATTTTCAGACATGGTGGAAAGGTTCATCGAGGTATTTATGGATGACTTTAGTGTTTTTGGATCTTGTTTTGATGAATGCCTTAACCATTTGCAGCTTGTGCTTAAAAGATGTGAAGAATGCAATTTAGTGCTGAATTGGGAAAAGTGCCATTTCATGGTACAACAAGGTATTGTGTTGGGACATGTGGTGTCCAAAAGGGGAATAGAAGTAGACAAAGCAAAAATTGATATAATATCAAAACTACCCCCTCCCACTACAGTTAAGGGTGTTAGGAGTTTTCTAGGACATGCAGGGTTCAGGGTTCTATAGAAGATTCATAAAAGATTTCTCAAAAATCTCCAAACCCCTTTGTGATTTGTTGGCTAAGGATGTTGAGTTTGCATGGACAGAAGAATGCACAAATGCTTTTAATACATTGAAAAATCTTCTAATTTCTGCACCTATTGTCATGGCACCAGATTGGAGCCATCCTTTCGAGCTCATGTGTGATGCAAGTGATTATGCTTTAGGGGCTGTGTTAGGTCAAAGAATCAATAAGAAACCTCATGTTATTTACTATGCTTCTCGAACTTTAAACGATGCACAGCTAAATTATTCCACTACTGAAAAAGAAATGTTAGCTGTTATTTTTGCTATAGAGAAGTTTAGATCATATTTGATTGGTTCTAAGGTTATTGTTTTCACTGACCATGCTGCTTTGAGATATTTGTTTGCTAAAAAGGATGCTAAGCCTAGGTTGATCAGATAGGTGCTGTTGCTTCAAGAATTCGATCTTGAGATTAGAGATAAAAAAGGAAGCGACAATGTTGTTGCAGATCACATGTCCAGGCTACTGCAGGAGGACGAAAGAATTGTGCCCCCACTTAATGAAAACTTCCCAGATGAACATCTCTTTGAAATAAATACATCCTCGGGACAGTCGACTGGTACCAGGACCAGTCGACTGGTACCTCACTGCTCGAATTTTCCATGGTTTGCTGACATTGTAAATTATCTAACCGCTCATGTTTTCCCTCCAGGTATGACAAGTCAGGAACGAAAGAGACTGATGGCTATCTGCAAGCACTACTATTGGGATGATCCTTATTTGTTCAAATTTTGCCCTGATCAAATTATAAGAAGATGTGTGGCAGAAGAGGAGCAATTGAGTATTCTACAACATTGCCACCAATATGCACGTGGAGGACATTTTGGACCGAAAAGAACAGCACTTAAGGTACTGCAATCTGGATTTTATTGGCCTAAAGTATTCAAAGATGCTTTTTCTTTTTGCAGGACTTGTGACAAATGCCAAAGGACAGGCAACATCTCTTCTAGAAATCAAATGCCACTGCATAACATCCAAGTGATCGAGCTTTTTGATGTTTGGGGAATCGACTTCATGGGTCCCTTTCCTAACTCATTTGGTTATTTATATATACTTGTTGGTGTGGATTATGTGTCTAAATGGGTCGAGGCTGTCCCCTCAAGAACTAATGATCACAAAGTTGTTGTCAAGTTTTTGCAGAAGAACATTTTCACTAGGTTTGGGACACCACGAGCAATAATAAGTGATGGAGGAAGCCACTTCAATAACTTTCCATTTGCTTCCTTGATGAAGAAATATGGTATCACGCATAGAGTGGGCACCCCATATCATCCCCAAACTAGTGGGCAAGTGGAGATTAGCAACAGAGAAATCAAGAGCATTTTGGAAAAGACAGTCAACACAAGGAGACAGGATTGGTCGTTGCGCTTGAATGATGCATTATGGGCCTACCGCACAGCATACAAAACACCTATCGGCATGTCACCATACCGTTTGGTGTTTGGAAAAGCCTGTCATCTTCCAGTGGAGTTGGAGCACAGAGCATATTGGGCCATTAAAAGGTTCAATTTCGATATGAAACAAGCAGGGGACAAAAGACGATTACAACTAAATGAGCTTGAAGAGTTGAGGCATGACGCTTATGAAAATGCAAAATTGTACAAGGAAAAGACAAAGTTGTACCATGACAAACAACTAGCAAGGAAAGAGTTTTACGAAGGACAGAAGGTATTGATATACAACTCAAGATGGAGACTTTTTCCAGGCAAGCTTATGTCAAGATGGTATGGGCCATACACTGTCACAAGAGTCTTTCCACATGGCGCTTTGGAGGTTCATAGCAAGGAAAAGAATCACACATTTACGGTGAACGGGCATAGAGCGAAGCCATACATAGAGATGAGCATTGAACCGCAAGAGGAAGATGTGAATCTTCAAACCGTTCAATACATGGCATGACCTCATCAAGTCTGGCTGAAGACAGAAAACACAGCGCTTATTGGGAGGCAACCCAATTTTTCAGGGGAGTATTTACACTTTCCCTTTATTTTCTTTCAGTTATTCATTATTATTTTTCTTTGAGTTATTATTTATTTTTCTCTCCTTACTAGATGTGACATATGCCTATTTTTAAATTTTCTTTCGAACGTTGAGGACAATGTTCCATCTAAGTTTGGGGGTATTAAGGGTATTAGAGTCTTTTGATTTTTTTTAGGATAAACAATTTCTTATAAAGTAAGAAGAAGGATACTTATTTACTTTAGGATTGTTGTGTTTCATAATGCCTTACAAAATTATATGAGTCATGCGATTATACATAAAATACAAATGTGATGCTTTCTCTTGTTATTATTCCCTTTAGATCTAGTCCTAAATTGAGTTTAAGTAAATAGAGTGATAAATATATATATATATATATATATATATATATATATATATATATATATATATATATATATATATATATATATATACGTGAATAAAGTCAATCTAATCCAATGTTTTGAGTGCTTAGTAACTAGGGGTATTCATCACCAATGTTTACCTTTACGTCAAACGGCAACTTGAAATATGAGTATGCAAAGCACTTTAGAGTTGGTGACTTGCTGAGTAACCGGGTGGATTCATCACAAATGTTTTGCATTCGCGTCAAAAGGCAAGTGACAACTTTAGAGAAGCGACTTAAAAATAAAAATAAAAATAAAAAAAAAAAAAAAAAACTCTAGTTTGCTACTCGGTTTGTAGTAGAGAAAAGGGGATAATCACAGATTGAGTAATTGCATACTATAACTATAAGTAATTGCATGACAAGTATAGTTGAGTTCGGAATTATGAATAAACAATTGCACTAGAGAAAGTGGGTATGTTTAATTTTACTTTATCGAAAATTGTTTATACCTTTCTATGTTAATGCCCACATAATAAGAACTCTTGGTGGTTAAGGCTGTCATTATTATTATACCCTTGTTCATAATTTCAGTTTGCTTGAGGACAAGCAAAAATCTAAGTTTGGGGGTATTTGATGAACACAAGAATATTCACATTTTGGAGCAATAATCTTATTATAAATGCACATGTAAAAGCTCTATATGTGGTATTTAACTCTTATTTTCTCTTTTCAATAGGAAATAACCAAAAGCAGCAAAACGAAGCTGATTCCAGACGAATACAGACTGAGAAATAATATACAGGGAACTGCAGAAGCAACAGTCGACTGGCTCTTCAGCAGTCGACCAGACAGAGAGTTTGCTAAGCCTCGGCATAGTCGACTTCCCCAAACACCAGTCAACTTGACCGAGGAATCGTGAAGCCACAGATGTCTCAGTACCAGTCGACTTACATCCAATGCAGTCGACTGGTCTGCAGCGGAGTAAACAGATAAGATATTCGAAGAATCTAATTTCAAATCTATCTGAATCCAGATTTATGCAAATCAAATCTAGAGACTGAGGATTTCCAAGAGCACGTGGTTAACAGATAAGGAAGGAAAGAAGAAAAGAGAAAGAAATAAATCATCAAATAAAACAGAGAAGGATTTTTCCTGAAAAAGTGCAAAACCCTAATTCTCAGCCGTGTTCTATAAATATCAGAAAAGAAGCATTATTTAGGGCTCTCTCTGGACTCCATCTTCTGATCATCATCTTCCACATTACTAAACCACCGAATCACAAGAGTCTGAGCGTTCAAGTAATCAACAGGGGTATTATTCTATCGGCATCAAGGAAGGAGAGAGGAGACCCAGTATTCGAAGGCAGCCGACTGTGTGACAGCCAGTCGACCTCATTGTCAGACTTCATTAGTTTATTACTTCTCCTCCTATTCTTTTATGTTGATCATGTATTCGAATTTGTTGATTAATAAAAGTATTATTATGTGGAACTAAATTTCATAGTTGGGTAGATTGAAGCCGTAGTTATGTAGTGCTATGTTCTTCTGAATTCTTCTATTTACTTATTGGTTGAATCTGATTGAATTGATATAGACTTATGATAATCAAACTGGTTCTCGAAGCTCTGAGAGCAGTCGACTGAGGTGAGAGCCAGTCGACTGACGTACAGAGCTTGAGAATATCAAGTTTGCATTACCATCTGTCTGAATTTGTTATATGAGCATATTGAGACGACCCGTATCTCGTGCCCGTAATTGTAACAAAGGAATCTTTAGGGGTTCCTGGTTCAATCAACTTAAGGGATCTAGATCTGATACCAATTTCTAGAACCTTGAGTGTTTGTTCGTTTCCACTGATCTTATGTTTTCTTTAAGTACAAATTAGTAGATACAATGCTAAACACTTAATGAAAGAAACGAATTAGAGTAGATACCATGCCTAATTCTTGGCTTAGGGAAACAGTACTTTAAGGAGTAGATACCATGCCCTTGAAGGGAACAAACATGAGTAAAGAGAAGAAGTTTAGAAGGTGACTTAGCATTACTGACTATTGGTGGAGATCTAAACCCAACTACTTCATAAATATTTGTGATTCAACATTCCTTAATTTAGTTTTAATCTTTTTATTTCTTTTAGACTTCCAAAACAACTCTTTATGATTTTTATTATTTTCTATTGATTAGTTAGTTAGAATCTACAGTCTCTGTGGGATCGACCCTTGCTATTGCTACGCTTTCAAACGATTCGTGCACTTGCGAGGTTTTTAATTTGTGTCTAGTTTATCTATATATTTAGGTAGCTAGAAACCAACAACATGATCCAGATCTGAAAATTATTTGGGATATTTATATTTTGTTTCAAATGTTTCTATTCATTAATAAATTATTCATGCTTGCGTGGTTGAGTATATTTTTGTTATATTTCTTGTTATGATGCTGAGTCGATCCTACAGCTTATAAATGATGAAAATCATTCGCTGGGCTTTGTCACGCACTCGTATTCCGTATTCCTCTTGGAAAGTGGGGTGTGACAAGATTTTTAGTGGTATCAGAGATCAGGTTTGGCTAATGTGTTAGTTTGACTAATACATTAGACATGCTTGACTCAGTCAGGATTAACTCAACATTAAACAGGCCATGCAATCACATGAAAATTTTGATAATCAACTCGATCTGGACATAAGTCTTATCCTATTCATTTTGATCCCTTCACATTCAATTCTTTGATTCCTTATTTCCTTCCATCTCTTACAGTCGTCCTGATTTGTTGATTCCATATTTGGTATAAATTTATTCTTTTAGTACCCATGTTCTTTTGCTTCCAATGCAAGCAATCTCTTATTTTTCTGCTTGCCTTGTTGATTTCTTCTTATTTCAGCTCGTATGTCATTCATTGCTTTCCGTGCCTTGCATTCATCTTCATTTGTTCATTCATATTGTGTATCATACTAGTTGTTTCTTCCCTATCCTGTTCTCCTTAAATTCTGGTGCTATCCATTCTTTTCTTCCTGCTTGGTTTGTCGATCGGCATCGGTAGATCTTTAACAACATGTTAGAGGCTTGTTTAATTCCTACGATACTGTATATTTTTATGATATATTTATTGTGTAAATTTGCTACACTGCATATTTACTTTCTTATTCACATTTGCATTGTGCTTATGCATGTATTTCATTCCGTTTTTCTCCCTACTTTTATAAATCATTTTTACTACTACTATTTTGTATTATTGTGTTTGATATTTATAATCTATACATCTATTTTGATATTCCATTGTGTGACTTTCAACTCCATTTCTTACTTTTCTACTATTTTCATATCACGAATTTCAAAACATAACATCATACTTAAATTAAATGTCCCATATTCCTGTACATATGGAAGGTTACATCTTCCATTTCACCATTTCGGTGCAACCTATTGTCGAGATGGCAAATATGCAACTCGATGTCAATGGAAGCAAATTGCAATTGGATGTCGAGGAGGCAAATGTGCAACCGAATATCCAGATGGCAACTTGCAACCTGATGTCGTGAAGGCAAATATACAACTTGATGTTAAGGAGGCAAGATTTTCTACCTATATGCTAATTGATATTTCAAGACTTTTTACTTATATAATGAAACTAATGGTAAAGAAATATTTTCTTTATGACATTTTGGTTTATACAATTACACTTTGTTTCCATACAATTTGAATTAGCATAGTTGATTTTACTCTATTTTGTGTTTACAAATTTTTAACATTTATGTTAAGATTGAGTACATCAACTATGGTCTAAGTTTTCGTTTCTTTTGTGAATTACTATTTATTGCCACCGTTTTCCAATTCTTTAATATTTTAGATTTCTCACTTATTTTTGTTTTCACGTCCTAATTAATGTCTTGATGCTTACTTTGTAATATTTAATGAACTCCTTTTAAGTCTTCCTGCATATATATATTTTGGCCTATTTTGCTCGTTACCCTTTAATGTGTTTTTCAAGTATTGATTATAATGTCAACATTCACTAATTATTAGATATCTTTTACATTCATTGTTATTAATATTTTCTTTACTTAGCTAAATTTATTCATATTTCTATGTATCTTGACTGGTTAATTTCCCAAAACTATTGTTTTATATCACCTTTAAAGTTTTTGTTCCTTTGTTGCTTGTATGGTTATCAACCTTTTTATATTTGAGTTTTATCTCTTCACTTTTGACTTCTTTTTCTATGTGAATAGTCTCCCTGTTTTCTTATGATTTGAGATTAATTGTGTATTTTGACTTCACTTTCCATTTATAATTGATCGACTATATATATTCCTATTTGATTTATTTATAGAGTTGATAAGCCAAATTCTTATTTTGTTTTATAATATTATTATTGCTATGGTTTTCGTTATTATTATTGGTATCATTATTATTATTGATATTACCATTGCTATTATTATTGTTGTTTTCATTATTTTTTTATTATTGTTAATATTGAATTACCTTCATAAAAAAAAATGTCGAACGCAAATTATATTGTATCTTGCATTATTATTCTTACAAGTATTGTTAATATATATATATATATATATATATATATATATATATATATATATATATTATTATTATTATTATTATTATTATTATTATTATTATTATTATTATTATTATTGCATTATTTTCATGAATGTGTTGAATCCTATTATGTCGTGTATGTATTATCATTATTATTATTGCATTATTTTAATGAATGTGTTGAATCCTATTATGTCGTGTATGTATTATCATTATTATTGGTATTGTTAACATTTTAAATTTTATTATTATTATTATTACCAGTATGATTATGATGATTTTTATTACTGTTATTATTGTTGCTATTATTATTATTTTTAATATTATTGTTATTATAATTTTATTATCGTTATTATTATTCTATTATTATTGATATTATTATTTTTATTATTAATATTTGTTGTTATTATTATTTTTGTTAAAGCCCATTAGTTTTGATCTATAGCATATCTTTTAATTATTTAAATTGAAGCCAAACTTTATATTCATTTTGCATTATTTATTTATATCTATCTTGAGCCCATACTCTCCTTGATCCTGGTGTCTCGGTCTTGTCTTCCTGCTCAGTTCGTCGATTGGTTTCATGTGGCATACAGCAACATGTATGTTGCTTGGGACATCACCATCGCAGTAGCGCATCGGAAGCATGGTGGGCCCATAACTTGATCACGATGAACCTTTCCGAGCGGACCTTAGTTCTTCTTGCTTCGGCTCGATCTTGGGGGAGCTCGCCCTCTACCAGGAACCTTCGGATGGGAGTGGTTCAATAGTTCGGCCGAGCTTCGTTGTTTATACAGAGGGCTTCGAGGAGGTCGATACTCAGCTTTAGGAGGACTTCAATCAGCACCATACGGTCGAGGCCTTCAAAAGACGAGGAGGCGAGCTTTGACAAGGCATCCGCCTGGGCATTCTGCTCTCTTGGGATTCGTAGTACTGCAGAATAGTCGAAGGATGTTAAGAGTCGCTGAACCGCCGCCAAGTACCGGACCATTCGATCATCACGAGCTTCGTACTCTCTGGTGATCTGATTGACCACGAGCTGAGAGTCTCTATAGGCCCTGATTTGCTTTGCGCCCGCCTGGTGCGCTAGGGTAAGTCCCGCTATCATAGCCTCATATTCCGCCTCATTGTTAGAGGCCGGAAAGTTAAGGCGGAAAGAATATTGGAGAAGGAAGTTGTCGGGACCTCGCAAGATGATGCCTGCACCACTTCCCGCTTCGCACAAGGAGCCGTCCACGTAAACTTCCCACGTCAGATCGGCCTCCTGGCTGTTGGGCAGCTCGGAGATGGTGCACTCCGTGATGAATTCGGCAAGGGACTACCCCTTAATGGACATTCTTGGCTGGTAGCTGATGTCATATTGACTTAGCTCGATCGACCACTTGACCAATTGGTTGGAGCTCTTTGGCTTGTGGAGCACGGCCTTGAGGGGCTAGTCCATGAGGACTTGGATTGAGTGTGCCTGAAAATAAGGGCGGAGCTTTTGGGCGGCCATGACCAGGGCGTACGCTCCTTTCTCCATCTTTGCATATTGGGTCTCGGTCGAGAGCAGGACTTTGCTCACATAGTACAACAGCTTCTGGACTCCGTCTTCTTCTCAGACATGAACGGCACTCAGCGTGCTTTCCGAGGTGAAAGGTAAAGCCAGAGGGGTTTGCCCGGCTCAGGTTTGCTTAGAAGTAGGGGGTTGGCATGGTACTCCTTCAACTGGTCGAACGCTACTTGCTGCTGGGTGCCCCATTCGAAGCCTCCGGTTCTGCACAGAGCCTTGAAGAAGGGGAGGGACTTCTCTCCAGACTTGGAGAGGAAGCGACCGATGGCTGCCAGTCTCTCCGTAAGCCGCTGCACCTCCTTGATGTTCCTAGGAGGGGCCATGTCTATTATTTGAACACCCCGTAATTTCTAATAAGAATATAATAGTATCTATATGTGATTTAAAATGGATTTATGGCAAATGAGTTGGCTGTTATATGAATTGTGGCAGTTTGGTAATAATATTGAAATGTGAATGGAAATGGAGGGGGGCCCACACGTTGAGAAGCAACAATGAGTTGCTTTGATTCTTTGACTTTGCCAACCATGCTGTTAATGGGATGGGCTGATGACGTGGCCATGCCAATTGGGGCCCACCTTTTGGTTTGTGAAGAGCAGCACATGGAGTACGTAAGTGGGAATTATCCCATATCAGAAATTGACCATGATATAATATAATATAAATACTAAAGCTTATGATCAAGAGTCACCAATTCGGTTAACCACCTTTCGAGAGGCAGCCTGTAGTGGGCAGTTGTACTACATAGTATCTAATTTGTCTTCTAAATTGTATAAATTGTCTGAACTAGGGGGAGGGGCATTACACTTATGGCCTGGATCTTCTCGGGGTTTGCCTCGATGCCACGCTGGCTGACGACGAACCCGATGAATTTGCCCGAGGAGATGCCGAATGCACATTTGTTGGGATTAAGCCTCATGTTGAGGGTCTGAAAGATGCCAAAGGCTTCTTCAAGGTCAGCGATGTGGTCCTGCCCCTATTGGCTTTTGACGAGCATGTCTTCGACGTATACCTCCATGTTTCGACCGATCTGATCCTTGAAGACTCGGTTGATGAGCCTCTGATAGGTAGCTCCGGCGTTCTTCAGCCCGAAGGGCATAACCCGGTGGCAGTAGAGACCCTGGTTGGTGACGAAGGATGTCTTGGCGATATCTGGGGGGAACATCTGGATTTGATTGTAGCCTGAGAAGGCGTCCATGAAGGTTAGGAGCTTGTGACCCGACGTTGCGTCGATCAGGGCATCGATGCTAGGGAGAGGTAAAGGAACCTTGGGGCATGCCTTGTTCAGGTCTGTAAAGTCAATGCAGATCCTTCAGCTCCTGCTGGCCTTCTTCACCATCATGACGTTCGCCAACCACTCGAGGTAGTTGACCTCTTGAATAAACCAGGCAGACAATAGTTTTTCCACCTCCGCCTTGACAGCTTGCTGCCTCTCCAGGGCGAACTTACGCCACTTCTGGAAGATCAGCTTCGAGCCCGGGATCACGCTCAGTCTGTGCATGATCAGGTCTTCGAGATCCCGGGCATGTTAGATGGTTTCCAAGCAAAGAGGTCGATGTTGCAGCGGAGACGGTGGATTAGGTCCGACTTCAGGTCGGGGGTGAGGGAGCGGCTTACGTAAAACCGCTTTAATTTATCTTCTGCCTCGAACGAGACTTCTTCCAGTTCGTTTGCCGGTTTGGGCTCTGGTTGGCTTTTTTCAGGTTGGAGTTCGACGGCATCGAGGGGAAACACCCTGCCTCCGACAGCCGTCATATAGCACGATCGTATGACCTCTTGGTTACCCCAAATGACACCGACCCCCTTACTTAATAAGAAACTTCAGCTTCTGGTGGTAGGCCGAAGGGACAGCCTGGAAGGATCAGAGCCCGGATCGGCCGAGGATAGCATTGTATGCCACTTTGACGTTGACTACCATAAAGTCCATCAACTCGGTCCGTTTGAGGGGGATCGTACTGGCGGTTACATCTAGGGACACGATCCCCTCTATCTGTACTGGGACGTCGGAGAACCCATGGAGGGTGTACCCGGCAGGTTTGAGCTTGTCCCGGGGGAGTTTGAGGTTCTCGAATGCCTCTAAGAAGAGGATGTTCACCGAGCTCCCGTTGTCCATGAGGATCCGGTGGACATGGAAGTTCTCCATGTCGAGGCTGATGACAAGTGCGTCGCAGTGTGGGAGCCGAACCCCCTCCAGGTCTTCTCCAGAGAAGGAGACAGGAAGTTGCTAGACCTGTGGTGAAGGAAGGTCTCGGACGGCGTTCACCTCTCGGACGAATGCCTTGCGGGAAGTATTGGATTCCCCTCCTATAGGTACCCCATGGTCTCCTCGGGCTCTGGGTCCTGCTTGGGATGCCATTTGGGTGTGCGAGGAGTAGGCGAAGGCCTTCGGTTTCTCGTATCCCTTCGGTCCCTCGGGCTTCCCGGGTGAATTCTTGGAGGTGCCCCCGTTGGATGAGGGCATCGATTTCCTCCTTGAGGGCCCGACAGTTGTCGGTTTCATGCCCGTTGTCCTGGTGGAAGCGGTAGTAGAACCGTAGATCTCGCTTCTTGTTGCTGGTCGGTCGAGGGGGTAATCAAACGAGGTCCTTATCCTCGATCTCTAGGAGGATGGCCAACACATTTTGTGTCAGTGGCGTATACCTCTCGAAGCGAGGGACCGTAGGGACCCTCTTCATGCCGGTCCCGTCTTCATGTCGGCCTTGCGCTTCCCCTTCCCAGTGACTTCTATGGTGCCTTCCGGGTTTAGGGCCTCCTCTGCCCGAATGTACGTCTCAACCCGGTTGAGCAGGTCGGGGAAGTCAAGGGGAGGTTTCTCGACCAAGGAAGCTTTCAGCTGTGTCAGACATTGTGTCTGAATGCCGCTGAGGCAACCCCGGCGTCTAGGGAGGAGACAAACCTTGCCTCGACGGTGAACCTCCGGACGAACTCACAGACTGACTCTCCTTCCTTCTGCCAGAGGTCTAGAAACGATGCGTTCGTCTTCTCAGCCTTCCTTCTGGTCACGAAATGGGCCAGGAAGTTGGCCTCCAGCTGGTCGAACGAGAAGATCAAACCAGGGACGAGCCTAGAGAACCATTTCCGAGCTGAGCCCCGAAGGGTGGCAGGGAAGGCGCAGCACAAGATGGGATCCAAAATGCTGTGAATCATCATGAGGGTCTTGAACTCCTCCATGTGATCAGCAAGATCACCCTCACCGTCATAGGTCTCGAACTAGGGAGGCTGGAAATTCCTGGGAATCTCTGCTTCCAAGATAGGAGTAAAGAAAGGTGGCCGGGTCGGCCTATGACCCTGAGCTGGCATCGGCCCCCTTCACCGAAATGGGCTGGGCAGTTCTCCATTTTCTGTAGGCGTCGGAGGACGGCATCTTCCTGCTCTTGTGGACGGGTCGAGCCGCGAGGCTCGCTGACTCCAGCACCCGACCGTAAGTGAGAGTGGTGGAGTTTCTCGGTTCCGGGGGCTCCTAAGATTGCCTCCAGGACCTCGTTCTGAAAGTTTTGGAACTCGGCTTGAGTGACTGGAGCTTGCCATGCAGGGTCATGCTGGAGTGGCCGCCTCTAGGCCGTTCGATTGAGCGCTGGCTCCCGCTCTTGGGCTAACTGCCTGGGATGGTTCGGGGCCAAGTTGGAAGCGGCTCCTCCCCTTGTTCGGCTGGCCTGCCGGTTCTCGATGGGCGACGTAAGTCGATCGCGATAGAGTGAGGAGCACCCGGTCCGATTCTGGGTTTGCCGTCGACCCTCGGATGGTTGGAATCCTGAGCGTCGGTGTGGCTGTTCGGGGGAGAAGCATCTGGACGACGTCTAGAGGTGACAGCTCTTCTGGCCTTGGGTGCCATGTAAGAGCTCAGATTCTGGGATGACATCCCTGGCTGGGATCAGACTGAAGTCAGAACAGACTAGTTCCCACAGACGGCGCCAACCTGATGCGGTTTGTTTTTGGGGTGTGGCTACAACCGGTGTGAGTTCTTGTAATTTGTATAGTAGAAGTTCTGGTACTGGCTCTGGTCCGACCCTTGGCTGGGGGATCGGCTCGGGAGTAGCAGGAGTGAGGTAGGGATCGGGTGCTCGGCTCAGATCCAGCATCTTGGCTCGGATCTGTGGGCTCGGTTCGGTTCTGGGTACCTGCACATTGCCTAGAAACACTATGAGAAGTCCTGTCGACAGGCCCTCCGACGATCTAGTCAGTCACTGAAAAAGCAACAGTAGCTAGGGTTCAGGGGGAGAAAGTTTGATTACCTTTTTAGTGAGGAGGGGGTCTGGTATTTATAGGCAGAAGAAACGGGTCTGAGACCCTGCTGGGCCGGGTCGGACCCGTTTGCTCATGGGCCTGACGTGGCAGAGGCCCATCTGGCTCTGAGTTGATCTGATGATCAGGGGAGAGCAGGTTTTGAGGAGATCTGACTGCCCAGGAGGGGCCACATCACCTAACCCATATCAATATATACATATATATATATATATATATATATATATGGAAATTCTCCATGTAGTGTGCAAACGCGTGCAAACCACCTACGCCATTGTTTTAAATAACGGCTTAGGATATATTAAATATGAAGTCGTTGTTTCAAACAACAGCTTCATTATAACCTAGGCCATTGTTTGAAACAACGGCTTAGGTGATTTGCATGCGTTTGCATGTTACAGTAACGTTTGCAATAGAGAATTATATATATAAATATATATATAATAACTTTATATATATATATATATATATATATATATATATATATATATATATATATATATATATATATAAACTTGTGTTTCTTAACTAAACAATAACATGTTTTCTAGAAATATTATTTGCAAGTTGTATATTTATGTATCTCTACATAATTATGTAACTTTACATTGTCCAAACCGTCGGGCCCAAGACCCGGGCCAGTGATCCTAATCAAAGCACGGGCCTATGGGCTGGACCGGGCTTCCTACTCCGAACCCATGTTTGGCCCTTTAGAAGGGCCATACTGCTTTCGTAGGGCTTTATCCTCGGGTTTTTGGGCAAGCTTGGGCTCTTGGGCACTTGATGTCAACCTCGTAGAGATTTGCTCTGTAAGAGCATCCACGATCGTTTGCTATATTTGCCATTTTCTCATATTTTGAGAAACGATGCACTACAGTCGTTTGCTATTTTGCAATATTTTGGCAAAATCGCTACAGTTGCTTCTCATATTTGAGAAACGAACTGGCGATTATCAAATTATAGGGGAGTCCCTTTTTTTTAAATTTTTTTAATGGGAACAGACGAAACATGTTGTTTCGTCTGACACTTTTTTTTAAAAAAAGGATCATGTACCGTCTCATGAAGAAAAAAAAAGTTAAAAATTAAAAATTAAAAAACGCTCAAACAAGACATGTTGTCTCGTTTCAAGCCTTTTTCGCTTGGACGGGACAACATGTCCCGTCCCACCCAAATCCCTTTTTAGGTAGTGTATAATTAATAGGTTAGTGTATAATTAAGTAGGTTAGGATATATTTTATTATTTAACTTGTTTAATTAACCTATTTTAATATCTAATCGGTAATTAATTAACTGTAAAAAAAAACCGAACGAAACAACATGTACCGTCCTTCTCAAATTTGAGCAAATCACCGCTGCACAAGAAATTCTCATTTGCTATTTTCATTTGCCATTTTGCCATATTTTTTAGCAAATGATTGTGGATGCTCTAAGGAGATGAACTGGTCTAACATCAGATAGCTTTCGGTGGGTTAACATATTCGATGATGAGTTCCTTGTTTTTCCTGATGAAGATGTTAGAGGGATGCTCATGTTTCGTAGTAGTCGTTTTTCAAAAAAAAAAAGATGAACTGGCCTAACGGTATGAGTATCAGATAGCAAAACAACTAAGGGGACAATACGGATCCTACAGGAACAACTACATAACATAATCTATATAGTTATGCATACTACTTGCAACAACAAAAATAGTTATGCTTACTACATTTACAGATGATGGAACAATGCAAGGTTAACTTCGATCGTCTGTGAAACCCAGGAATTAAATGACTGAAATGAAGAATCAGAAAGTCAGTACTTGAAAACTGTCTGTAGGTAAAGCTATAATACGAGGCCTAATTACATGGTATTCGTTGTTTGTAGGTCGTAGTGTCAAGTTTTCCTGCTAATTCTGTGTCTCTTATCAACTCATGGATTCTTAAGAAAATAAGTTCTGAACTTGAGTATGAAATTATGAGGTTGTAGTGTACATGCAACATGCCTAAACTCCGAGACACATTAATAAGTTGGAGCGTAAGTACACTGCGGGAAGTTTGGCAAGAGGGTGATTTTTTATGGTACTTGAGGTAATCAATCAGAATAATTTTGACAATTCAATTGAACTAGATTTCGGGCAGTAGTACTTAAGGGATGTAACACGGCTGAGATTTATTTGCGCCAAAATTTTGCAATGCTTCCATTTCTTTATCTATTGCCATTATGCGGATTAAAGCAATCACTGATCAAAATTCAAATGACTGAGATTTGCTTTTGTCTACAGGAATCTAGGATCTTGTTATTATGTTTCAATTGGCATTACATTTTATCTTCTGAAAATTTTCGGAGCCTAAACATTAATATAAATGAATAGAATCAGATTGCTTTCCCCTCTCCCTTCTGTAAATTGAAAGCAAAAGCGAGAAAAATGAGGGGGAAAGCCCCTATGAAGATTTGTGCAACTGTATGTACACTGTGAACAAATTGTATATTAACACTCTTCCCATTTACGAGTCAAATAAACTAAACTCAACTAAAATAAAATAAAGTAAATATTCTGAGACCTTATGGTGAAGAAATGATCGAGTTGTAGGAACCTCAATGCACCATGGTCATTCTTGAAATCTTAGTGAGTCGAGGCATGGGAATGCTTATGCTCTTTTCTTCGAGGAAAATAGTTCATTGCGAACAAGTATAGTTTTTCATGGAATGCAAATGAGATTGAGAAAAATGAGTTACATTGCAACTGCACTTCCTCATAATCATATATATCCCTCTAAAACAAATAGAAGAAGGAACCTTGCAACTAATTATAGCTCCTTTATACATTACATTAAAAATCTCACTATGGGCCTAAAAAACATATGCCCATGGGGATTCCTTTTCAAATCAAGTTGACTTGAAAAACCTAGCTTCCTACATAACAACTGACAATAACTTGTGTGGCCAATTCATCCCTTAGCTCACCCACAAATTAAAGCGAAGAAGATCATAATCAATCTAGATACATCGATATATTGATTAGCCTCTTCTCCGATCTTGCGCTTCAATCGCCCGGGACTTGTCCAAGATTGACCACATAACTTGAACATCTTCATAGGGGCAAGCCATCACCTCACACTGAAGGTTCATCCCATATTCCTTCTCATTTCCTAAAAACAATTCGCAGAAACTTCGTTAGATATATGTCTCCAGCATTTGATGAAACAACAAAATATAAAGAAGTAATTAATGGTACGTGTACTAATTAACTTCTGCAGATTCAAAAATACAATAATATGGAACACATGTAACACCACATATTCAGTAACTGGTTGTGGGCTTTTGTTACATCGTGAGTTTTCAGAAGTTGAGTACAATTAGCACCACTCGTACTTCAAAATACAGTAGATCTCAGTATTGATGGATGGTTGGATCAAGTACTGAATGAAAGAGTAATACGGAAAAAGAAGAGGAGGGAGAGGACTAACCATTGTGAGACTTCTTGTGGTCTCTAGGAGAGCTGAAGATGGTGCAAGCCTTTCTAAAGGGAGAGGTGATGGTTCTGACCCAAGAACCCATGTATGAAAATTGATTTATACTTTGTTTTGATATGTAGAATGAACTTGTTTGTATGAGTTGAAGCTTGGAAGGAAGTCCTTAGAATCTCAACCTATATATAGAGAGAGAGAAGGAAAGAGGGAGGCAAGATCCGAGAGATGGGGCCTCATTATTCCTCAAGTTTGGTCAGACTTTGTGTTTCATATATCTTCTTTCTCCTCCAACCCTGATGTTTCACTTTCTTTACTTTTCTTAACTGAAGGTGGACTCAATTAAGGGCTTTAATTGGAGGGTTTTATAACATATTTGTTTTTTCGAAGTAATAGATAGAGTTCTAAAGGAACTCCAGGCAATAAAATAAAATACACTACTAATGAAAAGTATGTGATCAGGCAAGAAGAAAAATCACCAGTGATGACAAAATTGTTCTAGAAATTGAAAGTAAGCTCTCAGATACAGAAATAAAAGTTACTATAACAAACATATATATTACACAACTGCGCAAAGCAATAGTCACACAGGAATGTTCAACAGCCGATCAAGTTTGGGTTTGTGTATTAGTCTCTGTTAGGTTGTTATATATTTTTTTTTTGATAACGAGAATAGAGTCGACCGACTCCAGCCCAAATATATAAAAAATAAGAGAATATGTACAGACATCAGAGAATTTTACACGGAGTAAAACTGAAAATAAAGCGGGAAAATAGACAACATCAAAACATGAAGAGGCAATGAAGAGCATTGCACGAAAAAACTAAATCCAGCGACGCAAGCTGTAAACCAAAAACAAACAATCAGAAGGTAGGAGACATCGAGCCGTTGACCGATGACAGCAACACCCCAACAAAATAGGCACACCCGAGCAGCAACAACACCAAACACAGCTAAAATGAAACTGCGTATGCCGCCACCCCCAAACGCTGGGGCATCCAAGCCCAAAGCAGATGCATCAACTGACCTGAATAAGAGCAGCAAGAACCGATTGCTAGAGCGCATCCAAACAAACGACACAAAAGCATAGACAACAATACAAATGGACCTTCATAGAAGCCCTCAAGCCCTCAATGGAACCTAATAGCCAACAGAAAAGAGATGGCGAGCCTGTCCTAGACAGGCCCCAACCAACAAAATGTTAGCTAGGTTGTTATATTGTATTCTATTTATGCAATATGCGTTTCATGCATTAGTAGTACTTCTGATTGTAAACCACGTAATGTAAATATTCATGAAACTCAAAATCATGGATTTTCCTGGTGAGAGGGTAATATTCATAAAGTTCCCAACTGATGAACGACTGAATTAGAAATGCAGTTGAAAATTGCGAGTTTAGTGCAATCTAGAACGCAGTTGCCAACTGCATTCTAAGATGAACATAGTTTTTTCCTTAACACTATTCTGACACAAGTGTTGGAGTTGAATTATTGTGGCATATACTTAGAACGCAGTTGCCAACTACATCATCAAAATAGGGTCGAGCACAGTTGAGAACTGCGCAAGGTCTATTTTGGAAATTAGTTTCGAGAGAGGTCTATTTGAGAATTAGTTTGAAAAATTGGCCTATCTTGGAAAAAAATTTACGAAACAATGGGATGCACTTGTCTTTAATTAATCTTGTTATCTTAAGATATACAATTGAGAAACATACAAACTGAAATTAAAAAATATGAATAATTTGGCTAGTTAATTACCACCCTGTGAATGCGTGGTCGGCTAGAATTTAATAATTAGAGCTGGAAAGGGTTGACTCCTATGTTGAATCTTTGTGTTTCCACTTAAATCTCTACTTATTACATTACATAACTGTAATGCTATTGTCAACTATGAGATCTCCAACAATCGGTGAGTGTCTTTTTAGTTCATTAAGTGCTGATTTCAAGTTAATTGTAGTTGATATATAGATTGTATAATCTGATCAGAATCATGTTTCAGGTATCAAAAACCCGTATCAGTGATTACATGTTAAATGTTGTTTCTGTAAAGTTTCGGGAGATTAAGAGAGGAGTTCAGAATACTTGATATCATTTGAAGCATGATATCTGTATATATAGGCGAATATCACCAAGTTTTTTTTTTGATATAAACAATATCACCAAGTTATCCTTATAGTAATACTAATACGAATACTACTTTTTAACAATTTCTTCTTCTTTTTTTTTTTTTGATGTAAGCGGATAGAGTCAAAAGACTCCAGCCAGATCAAAAAATATATTAAAATCAAATAACTGTACAGACATAAAACGGAGAGTTTTACAAGATGTAAAATCGGGTAACGGAAAGCGAAAACAGTAAATGATGCAAAGAAATATTAACACAGCCAAAGCTGATCCCACACAAGCACACAAGAATCAAGAAAAAAGCGGCGCCGGTGAAGGAAGGGACGAAATGCGGCAAATCCTGGATGCAGACCGCCTGCAACTGAGCCTACATCAACAGCCTCCGCACCGAACGTGACTGGAACAGGGCGGCGCACCCAAGGGAGAAGCTCGGCAGAAAGGAACAAGCCCTGACACCCTTCTAACTTGCCTCGAAACATCCCTTACCAGCAGTGGGCCAAAAAAAACAACAGCACAAATGCAACCGAGGACGAACGATGACATCAGTGGGCGGACCTCCTGACTCAGGAAGTGAGCAGGCTACTGCCCTGCTAACTGCACAACGCGAGTAAGATGCAAGCTGCAAGCTCAACACCAACTATCAACACCAACGGTGCACACACCCATCAACACACTGGTCATAAACAGGAGACAAACCTCCTAACCAGGAGGACACTGATGGCCCAACATTCGACACACACAAGCGATGCTCAAACACTATAAAACACGCTCGGACCAAACGCTCCCGAGGCGTCACTAACGGACCAAACACAAGAGAGAAAAGCAACCAAACATGCAACTTAACAATTTCTTCTTGTGAGCAAAAGATGTAGAGTTATGTTAACTGCTTTTTTAACAATTTCTTCAGAATTTTCAAAAAACAGCTTCTCTCTCTTTAGAAATTCTAGAGAGAGAAGCTCTCCTAAAAAAAATCCAAAACCCATCAACAAACCCTAGATCTAAGCTTGGGGGGGGGGGGGGGTGGTCGAATTTCAAACTGTGTTGGAATTCTTATTTGATTTGGGTGTGGGAAGTAGAGGGGAGATTTGAATTTCAACGTTGGTTGTGAAATTCAAACTGGTATCGAGGAGCCCCTAATATCAAAATTTTTCCTTAATATCCAAATTACAACCGATTTACAATAGCAGCACAATGGATCTTAGTTGGTGTAGACGACGTTTGCCAGAGAAGTTTATAATTTGAACTCTTCTTTGACCGAGCCTAGTCAAAGTGAGGGGTGACGTTTGGACTCTTTCATTTCAGGGGGCTTGGAGGGATCAGGTGCGACGTCTGCCTCGTCGCGTTGTGGTGGTGAGAGTCAACAAGGATTAAGCGAGGGGGGGGAGAACGAGAACTCAATCTGGACAGGAAGTTGTCAGATTGGTGAAGTGTCTACTGTGTCTCCCATGTGGCTTTTAGGGTTGACGTTTGGGTCATAGACATGGGCGATTGAGGGGATCAGGCGATAATTGGAGAGGATAAACGATGTACAAGCGAGGGAATGAGTGAGAGAGTGAGCTCAAATTGGCACAAGAAATTCTCTTTGGAGAAGTTGGACGGTCAATAGGATTATATTTCGATGTATTTTTTGTTTATTGGTTGGGGTGCATGAGTTCCAGAATCCATCATATTGGAATCTGAACTTCATAGGCCTTATTTTTTGTTGTATATTTTGTTAAATTCTTTTTAATGGAATGCGGGGGGCATTAAACCACCGTTTAACGATAATAAAAAAAAACAATTTCTTCAGAATTGAACTAGTTAATTTTATTGGCCTGATCTCTGAGACCTCCATTTTCACATCCTACCTCTTTAGCATCTAGGGGTGGCAACTGGGCCGGGTCAACCGGCGACCCACCCGCGACCCGGCCCACGAACTCGGCCCGCATAAGGATTTCACGGGTTCGGGTCGAACCCGGTGAATAGGACCGGGTCGACCCGGGTCGCTTTTTTCCCGAATTTGATTCGCCAAACCCGGCCCACGAACCCGATCAACCCGCGAATTGGACCCGCCAACCCGCGGGTCGACCCGCGAATTTCGACCTACCGACCCGTGACGGGTCGACCGTTCGACCCGCGGGTCGAACGGGTCGAAACCCGCAGTTCGAGGCCGGGCTAACCGTTGGGCTTCACAGCGTTGGCATGCAGCCAACGGCTCTTAGAGCCGTTGCTGCTGCCGTTAGATAGTTTATTTTTTTTTTATTTTTTATTTTTGTTTTTTCCCAATTCTAAGTCTATAAATAGCCCCCAAAAATCTCCAAAAAAATCACACCTCCCTCTCTTACTCTCTCTACTATTATACATCAAAAAAAAAAAAAAATTGAAAAATTGTAGTAATCATCAAACAAGTGTACAAGGAGGCGTATACACGATCAAATTTCGGTCGTATCGGAGAACAAAATTCAACGTCTTCAACTCTCTTCAACCATCGACTCAAATCTACTTCAACTCTTCAATTGCGAAATCGGCAAAGCCCTCCTCCATCTTTTCTATTATATTCTAATTTTCACGGTTTTATTTTATACGCGTATTCCACGGTGAACGGTATCAAAATATCTCTATCTCTTTTCTCTTGTTATTATTTTTTTTGCATTGTAGTTAAAATTATTGTTCGTTTTTTGAACTTCTCTATCTCAACCTTCTTGTTTTTTAGTTTTTTTTTGTATAATTCACCGCTCGTCCCCTCCTACATTGTAGATTTTTTTTTACATACCACATTACTACACTATGTCTAGATCACGCGGTAGCGGTCGTAGTGGACAAGATTCTTCCTCATCTTCACGTAGGCCACCAATTGTCCCAATTACTGAGCCCGCCCAAGATTACATTGATCCTACTATGGAACAATGGGGTACACACGATGATGTTGGACATGAACAATTAGAAGAAGAACAACAACAACAAACCGACACCACACAACCCCGTAGTAGTAGGAAAAGTAGAGGAGAAACTAGCGATTGGCATAAGTTTTATCATTATATCCCGGACGAAAATACTCCGGGTGTAGGTGTGAAAGCGTGTAAATCATGTGATAAACTATACAAATTCAAAAAGGGTGACGGAACCGGTACACTTAGTAGGCACATCCTAAATAATCATAAAGATCTTCTTGATCAACTACAAGGCCAACAAAGAATAAACCCTAGGACCGGTCAAGTAGATAGCCACCCTTATGATCCCGAACTTGTTCGTCGGGAAATGGCCCGATTAGTAATTAAGGATGAGTTACCATTTACCTATTCCGAGAGTAGGAACTTGGAAAATTTTAATCAAACGGCCTTAAACCCTCATTTTAAAAGAATTCCGAGAAATACTTGCAAATCGGATTGTTTTAAAGTGTACATGGAAATGAAGGACGCGTTGATTGCAATTTTATATAGTTTAACTTGTAGGGTTAGTTTAACTTCGGATTGTTGGACGGGTGTCAACAATATTCCAACGATGGGAATAACCTGTCATTGGATCGACAATGATTGGATTCTTAATAAAAGAATCATATCACTTGCGTCGTTGCCGTATCCCCATAGTGGCGCTGAAATAGCAAACCGTATTTTAGAAATTTGTGATGTTTTTCATATTCGCGATAAAATTATGGCTATTAGTTTTGATAATGCATCTAACAACAATGTAGCAATTAATACTTTAAAAAGAATATTAAACCCTCCATCTGACAATATTTTTCATGTTAGGTGTGCATATCATATTATAAATTTATGTGTTCAAGATGCATTAGGTATAGCTGATCCATATATAATTAAAATTAGAGATTGTGTACATTTCATTGCATTAAAACCAAGCATTCTACAAGAATGGAAAGCTTGGTGTAGAGCTAGACATGTTCCTTTTAGAAAATTTCCAAAGGATGTTAGACACCGATGGAATTCTACTTTTGATTTACTAAATGTTGTCACCGAATATAAAGCAGTTGTAAATGATTTTTGTATCGCACAAAATATGCCTAATTTTCAAATGACTGCCGCCGATTGGTTTTTTGCTGAATCTTTGTTGAAATTTTTAGAACCTTTTAAAACCGCAACTTTAAAATTTTCAAAAACATATGAATCTACTTCTAGTAGCATTTTTATTGAATTAGTTAGCATGGTTCAAACATTTAACGAAATGTTAAATGATACCCATATTAGTGACATTGTAAAACCTGCATTTACTAAATTTTTGAAGTATTATTTTCCTCCTCCTATGTTGATTTGTGTTGCTACTGTTATGGATCCTCGTATCAAATTTGAAGGTACGAAGAATTTGATAGAAATATTTTTTGGATATTTAGATAACATTGTAGAATTAACAATTGATTGCGCTAGTTTTTTAGTTAAATTTGAATCTACGTTAAATAACTTGTATGATTATTATGATAGACGTTTTGCTTCTAGTAGTACAACTTCTATAGTTAGTTCTTCTTCTGGTAGTTCTAAAGGTAAAAGTAGAATTGGTGATAGAACATTTAGTTTACTTGAAAAAATTCAATCTAAAAAACCTAGGACTAATCAACCAAATGAATTAAATTGGTATAACCAACAAGATGCTGAGCCTTTTACTTCTGCACTAGATATTTTACAGTGGTGGAAAGAACATGAACACACTTTTAGTATTCTATCAATTATGGCTAAAGATTTACTAACTCCTCCTGTCTCTACAGTTGCTTCTGAGAGTGCATTTTCTACAAGTGGCAGGGTTCTATCAGATTACAGGAATCGGATGAAGCCCGAGACGTTAGAGATGCTCGTATGCACAGAAGACTGGCTGAAGGCTGAAGATAGGACGCAAGGGAAAGCACTATCGAGTTCCACAAGTGGGAGCAACTCGCCTGAAGACCAACAACAACAACAACAACAACAACAACAACAACAATAGCTTTTCTTGTTTTGTTAAATTAGAAAAATTGTAGTCAATTAAAATTGTACATAAGAACTAAGAAATATGTTATTGTATAAAACTTATTTGTGAATTGAATTTTTCATTTCGTTATAAATTGTTCAAATTGTACAACTTAAATTCATATGAATAAAATTTCAAAATTTGTTGTCAATTTCACTCTTTCAATCTTATTATTATTATTACGATTTTTTTTGTTTATTAGTATAATAGTATTATTACTTACTTAGTATTATAATTAAACATCATTTGGGGATATTTGATTCAATTTTAAGAATTGTAGTAT
The DNA here is from genome assembly GCA_017893485.1 of Hemerocallis citrina. Taxonomy (NCBI): domain Eukaryota; kingdom Viridiplantae; phylum Streptophyta; class Magnoliopsida; order Asparagales; family Asphodelaceae; genus Hemerocallis; species Hemerocallis citrina. The sequence goes on along the minus strand of CM030358.1, from coordinate 460,227,109 downwards.
TATTACTTATTAGTATTATTACTGAATTACATACTTAGACAGTTAGACTTAGTATTATAATTAAACATCATTTGGGGATATTAGAAGAATTGTATAATTTATTACTTATTAGTAGTATTACTTACTTAGTATTATAATTTTTTAAAAAATGTAATATTCATCAAACAAAAATATGGTTGTTTGTATAATTGTATACATCATTTGTAAAATTATTATTATTATTAGTTCGATTTAAGATACCCAAAAATAAAAAAATAAAAAAAAAAAAAATTATATATTAAACGGGCCAACCCGCGGGTCGACCCGGCCCAACCCGGGTTGAGCCCTAATGGGTTCACGGGTTGGGCGGGCCACCCAAATCAGAATCTGACCCGGCCCGGCCCGGCCCGCATAACAACCCAACCCGGCCCGGCCCGCCCACTCCAGCGTGCCAACCCGCGCGGGTTGGGCCCGGCCCGGCCCGTTCGGCCCGTTCGCCACCCCTATTAGCATCTACACTACAACTCAGTGATGAATCGAATTATTAGTTATTAAGCTCATAAGAATTGCAATATTATACAAACACGAATATTCTGCACTCCCTTCTATGCAGCTTCAAACTCCCAACTATAATATGTTGAAATTGGAAGAATATAATCACTCTCCATGTAATTTTAAGTGAATATTGATTAATAATACCTATATGTGAGGTAGAATAAAAACTCCATGTGAGAAGCCTCCCTCTTCAGAAAAATTTGGGCAAATATCCTACCTCTTTTTGAGGAAAGGAAGATGGAAATAGGGAAAATCAAATCTGAATATATATTATCATGTGAAGATTAATATAGCAAATATAGTCATTTGATCAAACATATTTGTTGGTTAGTAAAGAACTACAAGGTGTTGATAAGAAATCAGACTCTCGCATTTTGTTAGTTTGAAGGGTCTCTCACTTGGTATCAGAACATATCAGATTTGAGTCTCGCTGGATGCACTTCACTTATTTATTTATTTATTTATTTATATCATAATTTTTTTAAAAATGTTATGGTGTTGTGCACATCCACGTCTCGGCCCACGATCATTAAAAGATCTGCCAAGGGATGATAATCCTGAAATTTAGCCAGAACTGCATATGATTAAATAACTGAGAATCTCAGTCAAATTTCTTTGTTTAGCAGTTTGCATATAAAAAACCAACTTTTGTTTTGATTACTGAACTTATCATTTAGGGAGTTGGGTTAATATAAAAGATATATCAATGTTCTATCAAAGCATAGTTTAATGGATGCTTGATAAATAAAATTTGTTTCTTATTTGCTTTTTTTAAGAAGTGTTTAAGCCTTACAATGGTAACAATAATCGAGTTCCTTAAATGTACTTCAGATTCCTTCCATCCATGTGAAAAAAGCTTTGGTACCTTGCAGACAAATCAACACCGTTTCAGATCAGAATTCCTAGCATAAATAATTATGAAATTTATTTAAAGTTTTCAACTCTACCCTACTTGTATTTTTCTATTAGGCATCCTAATAAATGCTACCATATACTCTGTAAGATAAGTTATTTAGAACATTTTCATCTAAAATGTATCCTCCTATCCTGACAGTGGATTTAATTAATTATTTCCCTTATTTAGGTCAATTATGTGTTAGTTAACTAGAGGAACTTATCTAATTAATTAAAAATTGAGAAACGGAAGCCGCATACATATAGGGCTGATTGTTGAAGAATCCACCACAACTCGTAGTGTTAATAGCGGAAGTAAACCACAAGCAATAGAAACTATAAAGACATAGATGAATCAAGAACAAGCCACCACAATATATGCAAGATCACACAAGAATACAATCAATATACAGAGATAACCAATACTTTTTTTTTTGATAAATCGGATAGAGTCTGCCGACTCCAGCCATACCAAAAACTATATAAATTATAACGTCAATTACAGATACGTTTTACAAGCCGTAAAACAACGAACAAAAAATAACAGAATAGATGAAAGAATACACAAAAAGAGCCAACCCAATAGAAAAAAATAGCAACAATGCGAGCCAAAACTCCATCGCGGTGCGCCCGGCAAAAGTTGCTAGAAGAGAGCTTATAGGCTACGATCCAGACGCGGAGACTCTAAACCAATCTCGCGGATTAAAGCGGGGAAACACAGTCAACCAAAGACATCAAAACTGCTATCCTAAAAGAAGGGACTGACCGGCCGGCACTAGGAAGAGCAGCCTAACTACTCCAGCACCTCCGAAACCATCAACAGGCAGCAGAGAAAGAAACAGTGCCCCTGGCTCCAGCAACTGCGCACCCTGCGAAGGAGATGATAGCCCGGGCTTGAAACCCCAGGAAGCCCGAATGGCCATCAACAACAAAAAGGATCAATAGACCCATAGGGAACAAGGTCCACCAATCAGTCACACCACAATATCAGTTAAAGCCATACTAGCAACAGAAAAGAAAGCCAGCAAGAGAAAACTAAAGGGATAATGCTGATGAGAGCACAATACAAAGATAGAAAAGCGAGCGCTTAAATAAGGGAGCATAATGATAACAAAATAGAGGACAAACCCCTGTTCCAAAAAATCTAGAACCTTGCCCTCCTCATATACAAAACCCCATGGCATCGTGAGATAGCCAGATCAAAAAACAACAAACTCCATAACACCCAACTCGGTAAACAGCACAGATAGAATAGACATCAAATAGAAGCCCTGAAAGTAAAAACCAGCTCAGAACTCTGAGAGTAAAAGCATATAGACCCAAACAAGAAACTGGAACCAAAAATACTAGGCCACAGCTGCTAGAAACAGGGTAGTAGAAGCCTGAACGAAAGCCCTCGGCGACTATTCGGACAAAAGAAGGCAACCTACAGAGCGGTCATACCTGTGAGAGAAAACCAGAATTAACCCAGAAATAAAACGAAAACCAAAGATTCATAATGCATTAAGGCTGCTAAGGCAACACAAAGACTCGTCTAAACGACGACAAAAAGAGCTGACAATGGCCTCAGATTTTATTGTCGAAGACCAAAGTCTAAACAGAAACATGAACTCCTCAATACACTTATGTGCAGACGAAACGCAGTGCTTGAAAATCCTATGATTCCTTTCCTTCCACGAAATCCAAATGATAATAAGCACCGAGAGAGACCAAGCACTGGAGTACCTCGGTAAAGAGGGGATAGACCAACACGAGCTTAAGTTGGGAGGAATCGAAGGGAATTCCCAAGCTAGGGTGCAAAGCTTCCAAAGGGGAAGGATGAAAGGGCAACTCACAAAAAGGTGATCGACATCCTCGTGAGCTCCTGAGCATAGAGGGCAGAGTTGCCCCCACGCTAAATTCCTCTTGTTGAGGACGTCGACCGTGAGTAATTTGTTGTTAAAGGCTAGCCAGGACGTTATTTTAACCTTAAGAGGCGCGCAGGATCCCCAAACGAATTTAGCGAAAGGCGATCGTGCACCTCGAAAATTGAGGAAATAATAAAAAGATTTGACCGAAAAAACCCCAGACGTATTCCACCTCCAAGCAATGTCTTCTTTGGGGAACCAACAAAAGTTATGCAGGGAAGACATAAGTGCGTTGAAATCAGAATCAAGAGTAGGAGTAAGCTCTACAGAAAGAGGGATAATCCAAACTCTCTGAGAATTGACCATGATGAAAGAATCAGCTACAGTAGCAGAAGGATTAGCCGCTAGCCGGAAGAGGGACAGATAAGCGGAGGCTAGTTTGATGGTACCAATCCAAAGATCAGACCAGAATTTGGTCCTGGAGCCGTCGAAACATTGGTGAGAAATATCACACTGGAAAGCAGCGGCCGCTTTCCAAACCCCTTTCCAGAAAGGGAAGCAGATCGAGAAACATTGGGGGAGAAATCCCACCAATTGGAGTGCAAATGGCAGTGGCTTTGGATACATTGGACCCAAGGTAAATGATCGAATTTATGAAATCTCCAAAGCCATTTACCCAGCAATGCGATGTTATGGTTCCTGAGGTTCAACACCCCCAGCCCCCATCGGCTTTGGCAGCATAAACCGTGCTCCAATTACATAGATGGGATCCCTGTTTAAAAGATGAGGATCCAGACCAGAAGAAGTTACTTCTGATCTGATCAATCCTTTTGATCACCCAGGAGGGCACATAGAAGAAGGACATCATGAAGAGAGGGATTGAAGAGAGGATGGAATTCATGAGAATCAGTCTGCCCCCCCTTGAGAGCAATTTTCCTGACCAGACATTGAGTCTGGCTTCAACTTTGTCAATCAGAGGAAACCAGTCTAGTTTATGGAGTTTACCCCATCTCAGAGGAATACCTAAATACGTGATGGGAAAAGAAGCAACCGGGCAGTTGAAGAAATTAGCAACCTCAAGCTGACGATTGGGGGACCCACCCAACCACAGAACCAAAGATTTATGGAAATTGATCGATAGACCCGAAGCTAATTCAAAACAATAAAGGAGAAGTTTAAGGTTACGAAGAGAATGGAGGTTTGGTTTGGTGAAAATGATGGTATCATCAGCGTATTGCAGGTTCAATACACCGTCAAAGAGGATGGATTCACCCAGGCCATCAATGACCTAAGCTTCGCGAGTGTTACGCAGTAACCTACTAAAAACGTCCGCCACCAGTGCGAATAAAAGGTATGAGAGGGGATCTCCCTGTCGGAGACCACATTTAATTTTGAACTTGTGGCCTTCCGACCCATTAATGAAGATAGATGAGGTACCAGAGAAAAGACTGGATTTGATCCAAGCAATCCATTTTGGACCGAATCCACGAAACAGAAGGATATCTAACAAGAATTCCCAATTGACGTTGTCATAGGCTTTTTGGAAATCAAGTTTGATCAAAATCCCTTCGGAATGAGATCTGTGACAATGGGAGATGATCTCCTGTGCTGAGGCAACACTATCAAGGATAAAACGATCCTTGATGAATCCCGATTGAGCGGGATCAATCAGGGGAGAAATAATAGCGCTAAGCCTAGTAGAAAGACCTTTCATGATGATTTTGAAAGAGGTGTTGATCAAGCTGATTGGCCTAAAATTGGCCAACACGTGAGCACCCTCCGCTTTGGGGATGAGCACGATGTGCGCATAGTTAATACGATCGAAAGAGAAAGATCCCTGATGCAGCTCTTTAAACATGTTGAAAAGGTCGTCTTTCAACCAAGGCCAGAATTTTTGGAAAAAGAAAGCCGGAAAACCATCCGGCCCCGGTGCCAAATCGCTTTTTAAAGCAAAAACGGCTGATTTAATCTCCTCCAAGGAGAAAGGGGTTTCAAGCCCAGATAAGTCATGCAGTTGACTACCGTAAAGGTGAGTCCAATCAAGGTTAATGGAACGCTGCTTTTGCGATCCAATCAGGTTTTTATAGAAAGCTAGAAAGGCGAGGCGGATCTCATGATCAAAGTTAAGATCTCTCTCATTGTCATTGATCGTAGAGATACGATTACAATGCTGCCTGAAAGAAGCAAAATTATGAAAGAAAGCAGTATTGGCATCTCCTTCTTTTAACCAGTTAATCCTGGCTCTTTGAGCCCATTTAATATGATCGAGGTGAAGAATGTCAGCATAATCGTTCTTACACAATCGCCTTTCGGCACGAAAGGACTCCGACAACGGACCTTGCTCCTCCAACTTATCAATGGAATCAATGGAGGCCAGAAGAAATTTTTTTAGGAAAGAAGTATTGCTGTATCTTTGGTGACGCCAGATCTTGCATCCAAATTTGATGGCATGCAGTTTGAGCAGAATATTGCCAAGGCCAAAAGACCCGGTAACTGAGATTAAGCATTCCACAACCAGATTAATAAAACACTGGTCTTGCAACCAGAATTTTCGAAACGGAATTTGTGCTGGTGAGGGAAATGGAAGTTGGAGAAAAGAGCAATACGTACGTGGTCCGAAGATGGATTAGGTAAAGCCTTGACAGAGGAGTTTTGAAATTGGGCGATCCAATTATGGGAGACAAGGAAACGGTCCAGTTTGGCCAATGTTGGAGGATAACGTTGGTTGGACCAGGTAAAAGATCTGCCATTAATCGGCATATCGGTTAACTGAAGAGAACGGATGCAATCGTTAAACAAATTAGATTGGGATATAGAAGAAACAGAGGTCGACCTCTCAGCAGCAAACCTGGTGACGTTGAAATCACCACCGAAGATACAAAGATCGTTAGAGAATCGATCTAACGATCTAAATTCATTCCAGAAAAGAGGTCGACCCGCCGTAGTGGAAGGCCCATAAACCGAAATGACCGTGAGAGGGCAGTTGAGAGCAATCCAGTGCAGGTGGACAATAAGAAAATAGTTAAGACGTTGAACCGAAATAAGGGAAAATGACACTTCCTTGAATCCGAGAAGGATACCACCCTTAGCACCCATCGCATCTAGGGAGATCCATTTGGAAATAATGGAGCCTCCTCATGCACGAAGAATGGAAGGGGAGGGGGCATCCAGCTTCGATTCTTGGATCGAAATTAAGTCACAATGAGAGGAAGCTATTAAGTCAAAAACCGCTTGATGTTTGCTAGGACAATTGAGTCCATGAATATTCCAAGAGATGCTAATCATTACGATGCAAGTGCTCCTCGACTCGGGAACGTTCTAAATGTCTAATGGATCGGATAATTGAAGAGTCATGAGATTCCACCAGAAATCCCAAGTTGTGAATGATGGAAGCCAAATCTAAATCTGAAAGAGAGTCGAATTCGGGCCTAAATATAGAGCCCAAACGGTTAGACGGAATGCCCCTCTGAAGGCTAGGAGAAGATCCATTATTACGGATCTCATCCTGCGATCCATGACCAAACAGAAGGGCAAGAAAAGAAGCTAAGGATTTTTTAGCCCAAATCCGTGCGCTCGACTTAATGATACGATTGGGGAGCCTGCCGAAAGATGTCCGACCAGAGGCCGACCGCCCCTCCTCTAAAGATGGGTGAGTAGGGGGCGATCGATGACCAATACTTTTTATTCCTCAAGAAATACAAAGATTACAAAAGAGATACAACTCTCAATCTCTCTCCCTTACCTTTGAAACACTTGGCACAATTCCTTTTTGAAGTTGAACAATGATAACGGTTCACAAATTCTCTCTAATCAGTTGATACAAATCCTAGAGTCTATAGCCATATATATAGCCCCCCAGGTTATCCTAAAAGATAAATACAAATCTAGCTTATTGGGCCTTAAACTCAGTTAGCCTAAATAACACACAGTGCCGCTATCGGTCGACTGCACCCCCAGGTCGGTCGACCACAACGTGTAAAGCCCACACTCGAGACATGACTTGTCTACTGCACGGTCAACCGTCCCATTCTCTGTTGAACCATGTACAGTCGAAGAACATCCTACAATCAAGGTCGATCGACCGCAACTCTCCAGACTGCACATCTTCTACTTGCTGCTGTTGTCTCTTGCTGTCTTCGTCTTCTCCTCTTCTTCTCCAACTTCAAGTACTCAGTGCCTATGTGTATTTGAGGCCACAATCCTAACAATCTCCCACTTTGACCAAATACACAACGCTTCAAAGTTATTGTAATCTTTTTTTTATCATAAAAGGTTGGTCAAAGCCCCCCATGTTTCATTAAAAAGTTTTTAACAAAACAAACATCACAAAAAACCCAACTAGCAGGCAATGATATTCATCTATCCCATAGGCGGGCCATGATACTTATTCCCTTTCCCCAAAACAGGAGCCTCACCGACTCCCACAGACAACAAAATACTAACATCAAAATACAATTTCCCAAAATACACCGTCAAAAGTCATGCGTCTTCCTTCCTTATCATTGCATGCGATCATACATCCGCTGGTGTACCTTCCCTACCCTTTGGTTCTTCCCTATTGGTTGGTTGTACCACGTCAGAGTACATATCCTTGATCTTCTTCGTTTGTTCTTCACCTGTCATTTCAGACCAGAATATGATATTAGCAGCAATCTTGAAAATCATTTGTTGATGCATGATGTGTCTGTGTGTTAATCTAAAAATTCTATTATTCTGTTCTAACCATAAACCCCAGCATATAGCCGCAACTCCAATATCCCAAATGTCTAGGTTGCTAGTACCAATGTGCCCATCTCTCCATTCCCCATGCATCTAGTAATGTTTCAGGCCCTGTCCCTGAGTTCCCAATTCTATTTAGTAGATCCCTCCAGATTGGCCTCGCGAAACTGCATGTCAGTAGTAGTTGGTCCACCATTTCGTTATCCTGGTTACACATAACATAGTGGGCCGGTCCCTGCCACCTTCTCCTTGCCAAATTATCCCATGTTAGAATGTCGTTTCTACATGCCAACCAATTAAAAATGTCTTGACCTTAAATGGTACTTTTACCTTCCAGATAGGGTCGTATACTCTAACTCCCCCGTCGTTTAGCCTTTTATATGCCGATTTCACCAAGTATACACCACTCTTTTCTCCCTTTCATTTAACTTTGTCTTCATGGTCATGTCTTGTTGGCGTCCGGTCTTGTAAGAAGCTTATAAGTTCCTATTTTTGTCTTCTAGCCTTACTGGTGACCCCACCTGTGAGTCTAGGTCTCCACTGATCATTCCTCTACTGCCTGTCAACCTTATCATACTTATCAGTCGCGAATTTGTATGCTTGTGGAAACCTTCTCTTTAGGTTGATAGTGCCACACCATTTATCCTTCCAGAAACATGTAGTAGCCCCATTTCCTATGGAGAATGTTACCCCTGAGATGAACATGTATCTAGTATGGCTGACTCCTTTCCAGAACCTGGACATGGACCCCTTGTTTTTCTGTTTCTATTGTATGCAACCATTCTTCATGTAAGTTGCCTTTACCAATCTACCCCATTTAGACTTAGTCTTTACTTTGAGTTTCCCCCACCATTTCCCTAGTAAGGCTTGATTCATTTGGCGAATATTGACAACCCCCAATCCACCCAGTTCTTTCCGTCTACACACAATTCCCCATTTGACTAACGTGTACCCTCTTCCTTCCCTCATCCTATGCCAGAGAAACCATCTTCTTAGTTTGTCAATTTTTTTGAAAACCCAAATCGGCATTTCATAAAATGACATAAAGTACAGCAGTATAGAGCTTACCACCAAGTTTAGCAAGATGAGACGTCCCCCGAATGATAGCATTTTTCCTTTCCACCCTTCCAGTTTGCTAGCTATCTTATCTATAATACCATTCCAGTCCACCCTCCTGATATTTCCAGTCCCGATAGGTAGTCCCAGGTACCTAATCGGTAGTTTCTGGATCGGGCAATTAAGAATACCAGCAATTTTGTTTCTTTCCTCCCCCGTATCGCCCAAGAATGTGATGGAACTTTTATGGAAGTTAACCTTTAGTCCTGACCATTCCTCAATAAGGTAAAGACCCCACTTCAAGAATGTTGCCTGTGCCACGTCGCATTCACCAAAGATTAAAGTATCATCCGCATATTGGATGTTCATAACTGCGGAGATGCCCTTCCTCATACCAAGGCCATTAATGAGTCCATTTTCTTTGTAAGAATGTAGCATTCTATGTAGCCCGTCAGCCACCAAAGTGAACAACATTGGTGAGAGTGGGTCTTCTTGTCTCAGTCCCTTCCTACATCTGATTTCCTTTCTCGGAGCCCCGTTGACTAAGACATTGACCTTGGCCGTCGTGAGCCAAGTCTTTATCCATCCGATCCACCTACTCCTGAACCTTCGTCTGGCAAGAATCTCCAGTAAGTATTTCCATTCGACCTTGTCGTATGCCTTCTCAAAGTCTAATTTTGGCTTAAACCCCACCTTCTTGCGTCTCTTCGTGTCTTGAATGACCTCTTGAACTAATGCTACCCCTTCTAGAATATCCTTCCCTGCAATAGACCCAGTCCGATATTCCTCGATAATGTCCCCAATTATCCTTCCTAGTCTATTTGCGAGGACTTTGTAATGATTTTTACCGAGCAGTTAATCAAACTGATAGGCCTGAAGTCACTCACCTCTCTCGCAACTTGTTTTTTAGGGATCAGAAAAACATGAGCGTAGTTGAGTCTCTCCAAGTTAAGACTACCATCAAAGAACGCATTCATGACATCCATAATGTCAAGTTTAACAATATCCCAAAACTTCTTATAGAAGAAAATAGGGAACCCATCTGGGCCTGCACCTTATCCTGGCCCATCCCCCAGACCGTGTCCTTCACCTCATCCATTGTGAATGGTTCTTATAGAGCCTCCACTCTAGCGCGGTTCTCTCCCTGCAGTTCCTCCCAAATGTTTTCATTGGACTCATTTTGTCCAACCCTATTTTGCCCGAATAATTCCTTGAACATAACATGAACATGATTAGCTATCTGTGCCTCATCTAAAACCGATGTACCATCGATATCCAAGGAGTGGATGTGGTTTTGTCTTCGTCGCATACTAGCGATCTTGTGGAAGTATTTCGTATTAGCATCCCCTTCTGTCAACCACCTGACCCTTGACCTTTGTCGCCACATGTTCTCCTCTTTGATGTAATTCTGTTGAATATCTTGCCTGCATGTTGTTAATCTTTGAAATTGTTCCTCCTTAAGCTCGCCTACTTCCTCTTTCCTTTCCAACTCCTCAATCTGGTTAAGGGTATCCTCTTTTCTTCTAAAAATATTCCTGAACGTCAGGAAATTCCATTTCCTTAACCTTCTTCTGAGTGTAGAAAGTTTTTTGTTCAGTCCGGCAGCTGGTTCTACCAGGTCGGTCACTTCTTCCCAGCTACTCTTCACCATTCTGCGACACTCGTTGTTGTTCAGCCACATTTTCTCAAACCGGAAGATTCTTTGTCTTCTTCTTCCCTCTTCTCCAGTTCCAATAAGAATGGGAATGTGATCCAATGTATTTCGAATACATGATCTTGCCATTACTAGTGGAAACTTCGTCTCCTAATCAGTAGAAACTAGAATCCTATCTAAATTCGCAAGTGTAATCCCCGTTACCGTAAATATATAATTTCTGAATAATTTTCTGTATTTCGAATCGTTTATAAATTTAGTTGTGTTAAATTCATTTTTGAATTTTCTATTAAAATCTTTTCTAATCGGGAATTATGTTTATTTCGAATGAGGGTGTATTTTAACTTTACTTTCCATTTTTTTTATTGATCGACTATTTTCATTTTAGCCAAATTAGAAATAATCGAAATTTCTTTAATAATTTGTTAAACCCAATTCCTTTATGTAACCTTGTTATTATTATTTTATTATTTTTTTCATTATCATTATCATTATTATTATTATGAGTATTATTGTTATTACTATTATTATTGTTATCATTAATATTAGTGATGTTGTTATTACTTTTATTTTCATGATATGTATTATTATTTTTTTTTTATTAAAGCCCAATTGATCTTGACCTATTTTGCATTATTTAATTATTTAATTTGAAGCCCAAACTCAATTGTTTATTTTAAGCCCAATTTATATTCATTTAATTTGCATTGTTTATTTAACCTAAATTGTGAAGCCCAAACATAAAGCCCAATTGTTTTAAACCCAAATCCATTAACCCAATTTCTCCTTAATCTATGTTGACCAGATCAATTCTACTCCACATTCAAATCCCCAAAATCTATCCTGTAACCCCCAAATTTAATATCCTTAATAATCAGCCATTGTTTTTCGTAACCCCTTCCTCCCTATAATCTCTCCCCTCTTTATTATTATTATATTATTATACATTTATTATATTATAACCTCTCTCTCTCTCTCCTGCCTTTCTTCTCTCCCCCTTCTGTTTCGAAACAAAACCAAACAGAAAACCCAAAATCATCACCCATCTTCCTCTCTCTCCCTTCCCCGTTCGCCTCTCAAACCCAATCCCTCGTGCCTCGCCATTGCTCCACCTCCTTGCAACCACCCCGCCATCCTCCTCCTCCCACCATTGCCGACTTTGACCCCACCTCGAAGCTCCGCATTCTCTTTCATCTTCCTCTGGCTCCACCACCACCACCCCATTGCTGTTGCCACCCTCGGAGACTCCACTTCTCCCCACTGCTCATCCTCTACTTCCTCGCCCCACCGTAGTGAACCCAAAGCCTCGTCTCCTCCGCCCTCCTCTCCGTCGAACCCCAACGCTGCCTCTATCCCGCCATTGCCAACCCCACCTTAGCTCGTCATCCCCTTCAACCTCCCGAACCCATCTCCTCCGTCGACCTCACCATCTCCCGCTCTCACTCAGTCACCGCCTGTTCCACCTCCAAGCCTCGCCGCCTCTCCTTCGCAACGCAGCCAGCGCAACGTGAGCAGTGACCGCTGCAACATTACTGTGTTGCACCTTTGTGTGCTCTGTTCTCCTGTGCGATGCCAGCGAGGTAACCAGCACCTCCTCCTTGCGACTGCAGCCCTGGTTTCCTCCGACGGCCAGCATCAGCCCTACCGGCGATCCCCCTGGCCGTCGCTCTGCCGTCGCGATCGTCAGCAGCCCTCGTTGCCTCAGTCGCGCCGCCTCGCCATGGTTCTACCGACGCGCTGCCAGCCGCTGAGCTCTTCCACCATCGCATTATCTCTCTCTCTATCTCACCCTCTGTGTCGAAGTGTAGAAGGAAAGTAGGGGTGATCTGTTGCTATTTTGGTGTGTGATTTTGGTGTTCGGTGTTTGTGTGAAGGAATCTGATCTAGTGTTTGGTGTTTGTGTGCTTGATTGGAGTTATTGGTTTGTTGTTTGGGGATTGTGTGAATTGTTGTTGTTGTGTAATTGTAAGGAGGACCCGATCCAGTGTGTAGAGAAGTGGAGTTTGGTGTTTGGTGTTTGTGGAGTGGAATGTATTGGGTGTTTGCTGTTTTGGAGAAGGGATTGGATTGCGTTGTTGCTGCTGGATTATTTGATTGCTGTTTTGGAGTTACTGCCACGTATCTTGCACGTGCGTCGCTGTCCGAGATTCTAATCCCGTTATTCTCTCGTTCACATCGGAATCATCAAGTCAGGAAAGTATTTATTGTACAAATTTGTTTGTTCTCGTACAAGTTTTCTTTGCAAAATACCGCAAGTATATATATTCTTTGACTCTAATTCGCATTCATAAGTCGAATTGAAAACTATTGCTATACATAAATCTTTGATCCCGTATTTGTACATGATCACGAATACCTTGTTGTCACATGCATTACATGGACACGATTGATACACAAATATGTACTCTTAGGATTATACATGATTATGTGCATGATTTTCTTGCCCGAGATAGTAGTTAAATATGATATCTATTATTGTTGATTAAAATTAATAAAAGTAACAAGCCGTGGTTTAAGGGAAAGACCATAGTAGTGGACAATATAGGTAAGTGTACTCGGAAGGGGGCCCATATTTCCCATTATTACAAGTTATATGGAACTAAGTGCCACGTAGTACTAAGTGCCACGTCAGGGGTTGACGGGGGCCACCTCTAGTTACTATTACATGATTACAAGTTTACATATTTCACGCTACAAGTTTACACTCTATATGTTCCACGTTACAAGTTTGCACGTATCTCGAACAAGATATAATTGACATGTTTTTTCCGAGTACACCGCCCTATAAACTCCACCACTAGGCCTAAACGTAACTGATTGTATGTAGCAACCATGTAGTAAAAGGATGGATGCATGAAGTGTAGCGCCCCAAATTTCTAATATGAGAGCTTAGAAAATAAGTGGCGAAATCCCAGCAATCCACTTCAATAGAACAATAAACACCAACAACACCACTAAAAATTTTTCCTCTTTATTACAACAATTATTACAATTACAGCGGAAGTCTAAACATCTCAACTGAAATTAATCTTTCATTTACAGCTTAATAACAACTCAAATATGTCTTTACAATTTTACACCAAACACTAATTAATTTAAATCATCTTAAAATGCCCGCTCAAGCTTCCAACCTCCAAACTAAGCGACCTGCAACATGTGAGGCTAGAGTTGAACCCTAACCCCCAAACTAAAGGGGTCAGCCATAAAAATGGTGTGAGTGGCAACTAATCAAACAAATAACATAAATGAATCTGAAGCATAATGTCCAACAAATAATAATCAAGCACTAATGTATGAAGTAACAACCCAACGAATAAAGGGTGATATCAAATCCAAAAGCCAAGTGTATAAAAACAGGAAATCCGAATGCATAAAAGTGATTCAAGAAAACATCATGACTACATGCTGACAACGATGACTACTAAGAGATGAAGATAAACTATGATAATTTGCCCATGCTTGATCATTCCGGAGATTGATCCCACATCACAGGTATTTTCCCTGGATAATTCAGGAGATCATCCCACATCTAAACATAGACTCATCATCACAATAATACCCCAAAAGTGTCGCCTCGACTCCGATCATTCCGTAGTTCAAATCCCACATCACAAGATAATTACTTGGATAATTCAGGAGATATACCTCACATCACAGGTTAACTACCTGGATAATTCTGGAGATAAATCACACATCACAAGTTAACTACTTGGATAATTCAGGAGATTAAATCCTACATCAAAAGCCATACTGAGGTGCATAACTCAAGTTCTCATTCGTCATGACACTACTAATGCCTGTCCTTATTAGTTTGGGTTACTGAACAAATCTCCTAGAGTAGTGTACCCTACCGAACTAAAAATCTGAATAACTGAAAATTTGCCTCGATGGGCCTCAACAAATAACTAAACAAATACCGGTATACTAGGGTCACCTACCTCTAGAGACTCAAAAAAACAAATGTCTGAACAAATTCCACCTAACAAGTGGCTCAACAAAATATCTCAAAATCATGTTCTTAACTGAACATCTCAAAAACAAATACTTAACTGAACATCTTAAAATCAAACACTAAACAAAATATCTCACAATCAAATACAAAGATCCTTCAGGACCAGTCGACTGCACATCAGATCAGTCGACTGTCCAGAGGTCATAATCCAACATTTCTCAAAAATAATCTAAGGCATGACCAGTCGACTTGACAAGTCATCAGTCGACTGCCCCGAGACAAATTCAAATAATCCTCATCAAAATAATCTAAGTATTTGAGTCGACTGAAAGGTCATAGGTCGACTGTCCCGAAAGGACTGATCAAAAATACAAACAGAGGACCAGTCGACTGACCTCAGTCTAGGTCGACTGTCCCGAACAAATCTCAAGGACTAAAAATACACAGTAGGCTCGAACCAGTCGACTGCTTCGCAGTCCAGTCGACTGTCGGCTACAGATTTACAAAAAGTATAGGTCTGAACACAAATCAAACGGAAGCATTCTAAAGATTCATCGATCATAAAATTAATTTATATCCAGACAAATAAACAATTCTCAATCATCTCCATCATGGTTACATTACTCAATCAATCAATTTCTCCAAACTCATATTCTCATGATCTCAATTCTTAATTCTCCCATTAGGATTTTTCTCAACAAAATGTCTTCCATAACTTAATCCAAATCTGATTTACAACCATAAGATCCAGGTGTTTACTATCTAATCACAACAAAATCAATTCATAATATGTCTCCCAACAATACGATCTCATAGATCAACATTTCCTCAACAAATCTTAATATCTTCTCATACATGGTTCAAATATCAACAAGAGTTCTCATCCTCCATAACAAATAAAAGATCCATACCATACATTCAATGAGACTAACAAAATAATGGCATAATGATCACAAACAAGCATAACAAGATCTTACGTCATTCATCAATCAAGACAAACAAAACAAGCCAAGCAAAACAAAACAACAAAACAAACCACTCACTTTTGATTTGAAGAAAAGATCCACAAAAGCTCCTCCTTGCTAGATCCAAGAATCCTCCTTTGTTCTTCAAGATCCAAATCACCAAAAATCTGTATTCTTTTTACAATGACGGCTGAAGGAGAAATTTCTCTTATATATGCCGGATAGAATATTAGGGTTTTATTCCCACTTTACAAAATAATCCTTCCCAAAAGTACATCTCACATATATAATCCTTTTTCTTGAAAATCAAACCAAATATCATTTAAATTAGGATCTAATAGAAAAATATATTTCTAAACCTCAACAAATACTGATCGGAATGTCCAGTAAATACGTTTTGCACTTCAACCCTCAAAATTGTCAATTTTGCAAATAAGTCCTTCTTTTCTCAAAAATTGCAAATAGTACTAATTAATTTCAGAAAAATCTGGAAAAATACTAAATAATCTTCAAATAATAAATAATGATTTTTCATAAAGAAAACTAAATTTTTCAAACCTCTGAAAAGTCATTTGCACGTGTTTTGCACGTGTACAAAAGATAAATTTCTTAGAAAATATTTATTTAAATCCTCAAAAATTATTTAAATTCATTTTCAAATAATTAAAATAATATTTGAAAAGACGGGGTTCTACATGAAGTGCTACCTAGATAGATTAATAAAAGACATAAGATTAATACGTATACTTGCATGATCTAAACACATGTTACAGGTTCTTGTTTACTTGTTTACTTGTTTACTAGATTACTCGTTTACATGTCACTTGTTCCATAATGCCTTGTTCGTAATCATGTTTATATATTGCATTTTCCCTATTTCATGACTCTCGATTCCTTGCTATTTTCCTGTTCTTTTTCTTTTGTTTAGTTTTATGCATATCCCCTTAGCTTGTACCACTTGCGGCCCGTGACTTGTATTAACAGACATTTTCTTGTTTCTTATTCTTGTATTAATGTACTTGTAGGCCCGGATTGAGAGTTACCAGAAGGTGTTGCTGATCAAGTGTTTTAGTTTTATTTATTTTTCATGTTGCTTTAGTTCATGTTTTATTCATGCTACTCTTTATTGTATTCCGGACTTGTTTGACCCGTAACTACTTGTATTTTCCAGTTGTTGGTTATGTTATGGACTATGTCATGAACTTTCATTATCATATTGTGATTTTACATGTCTGCGTGGTTTATTTTGTTATCTTGTTGTTGAGTTACTTGTACAGCTTATGAATGGTGTATTGGCATCATTCTCTGGGCCTTAGTCATAGACTCGTATTCCCGTGTTTTGGGAAGTGGGGCATGACAGCAAGTGTCGGCTTCCTCCGTCGGTTAGACCAGGTGAAGCTCCGGTCATTAATCGGGATGTCCATCAATCTCAAGGTTGATATCAATAAATTGAATTTCCTCATATCATGCCCATTGCCAAGTCCTCCATTTCTCTCATAAGAATATCTGACGATATTGAAGTCCCCCTACTACCCAGGGTAAACTCCATCTTCCCCTGATGTGTAGTAGTTCATCCCAAAACTGTTGCATGTGGATCCTCTCATTTGGACCATACACTGTCGTTATGGTTCCCCGCCACCCGTCGTGCCTTCTTTGGACCACCACCGAAACAGTAAAGTTTCTCACCCAGTCATCCAGTAAATCAAATTTACTGGTATTGACCCCTACCATGACCCCCCCTGATGCCCCTATAGCATTCCTTACCCTCCACTCCTGGATATGGTCTAACTTGAGATCCCTAAAACCAAGTCAGTTGGTTGAGCTAATTTAGTCACTTCCAAGTAGACAATGTCGATATTGTTTTTCCTAACCACCTCCCCTACCATTCTACGCTTGGCCACCTTGCTAAGCCCTCTCACATTCCAGAAAATGATGTTACACATAAAAACTATCATTACCACCCTCTGTCTGTAGAGTTGAATCCAATCTTCCCAGGCTATGGGACCCGCGGTCTAACTTCGTTCCCCCATCTAAAGCCCGTTGTACGGACCCAATATTATCGAATTCCCTTCCCCGCGATGTATTCATAGCTTTTTCGCCTTCCCACACTTTTGTAAATTTCTTTGACCGTCATTGGCTTGTCCCCTTTGCTTCGCTGTCATACACTGCTTCTGAACCCTTCCTTCATTGTTATAGCTTTTGTCTTCTTACTCGATTCAGGTACCGTGGTTTCCTCAGCGATGGTAAGGATCTCTCTATCATCCTTCGACTATGTCTCCTCAGACCTGTTTGATTCAGTTTCTGACTGTGAGGATACCTCTGAATTCTGCTTATTGGTCGTAGCCCAGCTGCCCAGCATAGCCTTCACCCTCTTTTTAACTTCACGTTGAACTCTTTTTTTCACCTCTTTTTTGAGTAACTCTTCAAATTGAGGTCCCTCCTCCTCGTTTGTCGTCTCGCCTTGACTCCCTGGATCTTTAAGACCCGATGTCACTGAGTTTTTAACCTTGCATTATCTCTGCTAATCTCCCACTTTCATGGAAGACCCAAGTACTCCCCACTCTCACGAAGAGCACCTCTGCCACTCCACCAAGTGGAGTGCACCAACCACCCCTCATCGACTCATGAAGGATGTGCTCCACCAATCGCATAGAGCACGAATACCGGAGAAACAACCTCCTGTATCGTATTCCGTGTTACAAGACTCCCCAACTTACAAAATCTTAATCAACACCGGACATGGTTCAAAGCTTCTCAATGCACCTTCTGCACTAGAAGCTTCCGTGGAAGACACCTCCATAATATCTACAAACTATTCAACCACTACAGTCCCATTTTGTGTACTCTCATCGACATCACCCCGCATATCGATACCAGTGCTCTCTACCACAAAAGTACAACTTGACAATTCGTCTGTCATATCGTAAAGTACCCTCACAGCAGCAACGTCTTGCCCTCTAGGATCACTTCCATGGCCAGAAGCTCTCACTAAAATAGTATCCTCACATCCATAACTGAAAGAACTCGGTTGCACACCACACAACCTACTACTCGATTCCGACTGAGAGTCAACTACAGAAGAAGTGCTCCTCATGTCCCTAAGCAAATACAGCTTTCCCTCACGCTTCCCTTTTGCAATCACCCTTGAACCTGCAGCTATACACTACTCTCCACTACCAACTGTAGTAGACATACCCTCTTTGTCTAGCATTCCAATCGAGATAAGATTTTTCTTCGAGTTTGGAACAAGCTGTCTCCCGCAAGACAACACACTGGTCATCATTGGCTTTCACGCGAACAGTACCAACCCCACGCACAGGACACTGGTGACCATCTCCCATGATCACATCTCCAAAAGAACCCTCCTCGTAGTCATCAAACACCTCTCTCCTCAGAGTGAAATGAAAAGAAGGTCTCGAATTAATACACCAGTCTTCAGTGTCCTACTCCTCCCGAGCTGATAAGCATAACTCTTCAACAAACCCCACTTGAGCTTCCTTTGGGCTTTCTCTCTTCGGTTTCTCCTACTTCCTCTTCATATAAGACTTGCAACTACGCATCAAGTGACCCTTCTTGTGACAATACCAGCACTCAGGCCCATGTCCCCCATCGTTGTCATCAGACCCACTCTCAGATGAACTACTCTGATCCTTTCTTCTTCAACTGCTCTTAGAACTCCTATGTCTCATCTCAACAGACATTGCAGAATCTCTAAAAGATGATGATGGATACCCTCCATTTCTCATCCCTCACCTCCTCGTTCAGAATGCTACTCACCACATTCTGTAGAGTCGTCGAATCTGTCATAGTACCTGTAATAGTCTGTTCTACCGTACCATAACTATCAGGTAAAGTAGATAGAAGTAACAATGACTTTCCCCTCTTTGAAACCTGTAGTTTCCATCTGGTTATAAACCATACAGTAATTGTTCACATGTTCTGCTGCTGAACCCCCTTCCTTCAACTTTATATTAACCAGTTTCTTGAGATAAAAATTTTGATTAGATGCCGACAGTTTCTCATACATATTTGTGAGAATCTCCATAGCCTCCTTTGTGATCTTTACCTTCGAGATTTGAAATAACGCCTTCCTACTCAGTTCCAACTGAATCTGCCCTAGCGCCTTCTGATCCAAATGATTCCACTCTGCCAAGACCTTCGCATCCTTGTCTACACCTTCCTGCTTCTCATCAAACAACGGACCATCCAGATCTTTCTGATGAAGATACGCTATCATCTGAATCTTCCACATCGCGAAGTCACTCCCATCGAACTTCTCGTTCTTTGACTTGCTATCGGCCATCTCAAACCTAGTGCTCTGATACCACTTGTTGAAGAATCTACCACAACTCGTAGTGCTAATAGAGGAAGTACACCATAAGCAATAGAAACTACAAAGAATTAGATGAACTAAGAACAAGCCACCACAATATATGCAAGATGTCACAAGAACACAATCAATATGCAGAGATAACCAATACTTCTTATTCCCCAAGAAATACAAAGATTACAAAAGAGATTACAACTCTCAATCTCTATCCCTCACCTTTGAAACACTCGGCACAATCCCTTTTTGAAGTTGAACAATGATAATGGCTCACTAATTCTCTCTAATCAGTTGATACAAACCCTAGAGTCTACAGCCATTTATATAGCCCCCAAGTAAATCCGAAAAGACACACACAAATCCAGCTTATTGGTCCTTAAACTCGTCAGCCCAAATAACTCACAGCGCTGCTGTCGGTCGACCGCACCCCCACGTCGGTCGACCGCAACATGTAAAGCCCACACCCGAGACATGACCGGTCGACTGCACGGTCGACCACCCTCTTCTCTATTGAACCCTGTACACTCGAAGAACATCCTACAGTCAAGGTCGGTCGACTGCAACTCTCCAGACTGCACATCTTCTACTTGCTGCTGTTGTCTCTTGTTGTCTTCGTCTTTTCCTCTTCTTCTCCAACTTCAAGTACTCAGTGCCTACGTGTATTTGAAGCCACAATCCGAACAGTGATTTCCTCCTATAGAGCAATCATAATTGTTTAGAGAGAGACTCTATGAACGATCCGTACTGTTTACTTTGATATCTATGTTATGTTATGTTTATTTATGAAACATCATGTATTTTGAATGCCAATACCCATATCTTAAGTGATAGTAAAACAAACGGTTTTTCAATAATGTAACAAGTTGACATTATCGAATGAATGGGTAAGAAGCCTGAAAACAACTTGAACTTTTATACAATACGCTTTTGTTGTAAGAAACATGATGAACGATAAGGATATTCCATATCAAGTCTCAACCATGTGAATACCACATGTGTTCCCTTTCCTCTTAAAAATTTTTGTTTAGATTTGGTTTGAATAGGGAGCTTTAATACAAAACATAGAAAGTTCAAAAAGTTCTCAGAAAAACTGAGAAGGCTCTAACTTTCATGACCAATCAACTCACACTGCTTAATTACTATCCTTTTCTCTGGCCATACATTTTTTTTTCCTAGTAAGTACTTCAAATTTTATCCTTTCTTTCTGTGATGGTAAAACCATGAGCATAGCCTGCAGTTGTTTTGTGGAGGGTCCACAAGATTTGACTGGGAGCAAATGAGGGATGGGTGAGTTTCAATTTTGATGAAATTTGAGGATATCATATCCTTGGTCCTGAAATTGATGGCCTTTGGATATCTACTTTGCGTTGCATATGCTCCTCAAATGCCTCACTACCCAATACCAATACCCTTTTGTGCTTGGCCATAATCTCAGGCATGTGCTATGGCAGTGATTCTTGTTTGTTTGTTCAAATATACATTAAAGCATTCATATCTAGAAATGGATGATAACTGATAAGGGTGCAGATGCATGTATGTGTATCTGCTCTTAAAGTTCGTCTTTTTACTAATTAGAGTTGGTCACTTGGTAATAAAAAGGGGAAGTTGTTAGGATTTGTTGGGCACAAGAGAAGTGTTGTGAGCTATTTTTATCCTTCCATTGATAAGAAGTTTACAAATTTTTAGCTGTGTTAGTTTGACATTCAGACACAAGGCAATCCCAAATTGTGGACGTTGTCATTGCATATATATGCGGTTTGGGTTAGGGTTTGTAGATCCAAATACACAATAATGGGGTTGGAGAAGATAGACTAGAATAGGAGTCGAAGATGGAGCAAGCAGCTCAGTGCAGCCAGCCGCTGCAGGCTAGTTGTAGCGCCCCGAATTTCCAATATGATATCTCAGAGATACGTGTCACAATTCTCAGCATCAACTTCAATTATAATAGTAAACATAGCCAAAATACAGATAAATTTTTTTTAACTTTTATTACATTAGTTCATTACAAGACACAGCGGAAAAACAAACACCTTGAATTACAATTTTTCTTTTACAACACATTCTGTTACAATTTACATAAGTCATAACATCAATTTAGCACAAGCATCCAAATCCAAAGCTATATGCACCTACCTGTAAAACATGAGGCTAGAGATAACCCTAACCCCCAAAACTACAGGAGTCAGCCATAACGGTGTGAGTGACATAAAAATAAATGCAACATAAATAAAACATGAAACATAAAATCATTAACAACATATATTAACGGCAAGAATAAAATGAAATAAGAAATAACAATAGATAAAACATGAAAACATTAAGTAAAACTAGGCTAAGTGTCAAGTGTAGAAAACAGGAAAACAATATGCATAAAACCAACTCAAGAAAACATCAATGCTATATGCTGATTCTCTAATGCAAACTTGTTGGATTCTATGCATCCCACTCTACATAGGTCCGGTGCAAGCCCTTAGCGTTCTCCTCTTTATAGGGTTTTATCCCCCGTTATGCAACTAATTCTACTACAATGACTACTACGAGATATAGATAAACTGTGAGTATTAGCCCACGCCCCGATAATTCCGGAGGTCAATCTCTGTCCACAAATAATTCTGGAGACTATTTCACTCACACCTGGGAATCTTCGAGAATACCCCACAACGCAAGCTATGGCGCCTCATCACACGAATACCCCAATAGCGTCGCTTCGACCCCGATAATTCTGGAGATCAATCCCACACCACAGGTAATTTCGGAAACTATTTTACTCACACCTCGATAATTCCGGAATTATCTCACACCGCAAGCCATACTGAGGTCCATAACCCATGTTCTCATTTCATCATATCACCATCTAGTGCATGTCCTTATTTTTTAAAGTTAATTAATTAATTACAAATCTCCGAGAGTTTGTGTACCCTGCCGGACTTAACTCAACTGATCAACAACAAGCCTCAACAGGCCAAACCACAAACCCTCAACTTTCGGTATACTAGGGTCCCATACACCCTCTAGAGACCCACAACTTAACCATCAAAACCAAACTTTCATTACAACTCACACTTCTTTTATATTTAGAAAATGTCTCGAAAATACTATAATCTGTAGAAAAATGATATTTAGAACAGTAGGTCATTAATTCAAAAATATTAAAGAACCAATCATTTTAAAAGATCAATAGAAAAGCTCAAGAAAACATCAGTCAGAGCAGTGATAGTCGACTTCATACTGTAGTTGGTCGACTGTCCCGCGTAAAAATTCAAAACATCGAGAAACACTAATCAGAGCAGTGACAGTCGACTGTATAAAGTGGTCAGTCGACTGTCCGCATGAAAATCCAAAACTTCAAGAAAACACAAATCAGAGCAGTGACAGCCGAATGTATAAGGTGGTCAGTCGACTATCCTGCATGAAAATCCAAAACTTCAAGAAAACACAAATCAGAGCAGTGGCAGTCGACTGTATAAAGTGTTCAGTCGACTGTCCCACATGAAAATCCAAAACTTCAAGAAAACACTGCAGCCAGGATCGTGACGGTCGACTGTCGAAATTAACTAGTCGACTGTCATACCTGCAGACTGCAGTTTGAGTTTGTGCATGTTTTAACCGATAAGGTGTTTTACTTTATAAAAACGAAATCTGTAAAAAGTACGTTCCTGAGATGATCAAATGTGACTTGTGGAGTATACAGGAGTACATAAAAACGAATCAAAACCTCTTTGAATTAATAAAATAGTAGTTTGACGAATTCCTTCAAAATATGTGCATATATCAGAATGAGGTATATAAAAATCAATTATATGCCAAAATAACTTTGTAAATAGGGGATACATTGTTCAAACTATCTCAGTACTGAATTGTTCAAGATTAAATCAAATCTCTACAAAACTCATAAAACCCAATTTCTTCAAAAACAATGAAATAAGATATTTATGTATAAATGTATGTGCATGTTTGTGCACCAAGAAAACTTAAAAACTCATCAATTAGGAATAGTGAAATATTTAGTTTTAACCTCAGTATTAAGCAACTTAAACCCAATTGAAAAACTTCACATATTCACAAAATCCCAAAGTGGTCATAATGCATCAGTCCCAAGTCTAGTTATCCCAATCCAACCTCAAAACTCAATCCTTTAATTCATTAGTCTTTCTTATAATTCATTTAACTCATATACCATCATTCACAACAGTTAACCCATGAATATATGTGATTACAACATGTTATAGTCAAATTTGCATTCATCCAAACTCATCAACAGGGTATTCATACATTTTTGATCCATTTGTGCATAACATTCATCGCACTCAATCAAATCAGCAATAATCTGAAAGAAATAACCTACTCATGAATTCTATTAGGTTCTCTAACAATCTCAAATCATCCATGTGTAATCACAATCATAAATAACAAGGTTTTCATAAAAGATCCAATTTTTAACTCATCTACTCATCAAATCCATTATATCTTTATACCGATCCCTAACATGCTTTCTAAATAGATAAAAATCACATGCAACATTCAAAGAACAATACAAAAACAAACATATATCACTCACCTCTTTGAAGAATCAACTGAAGAAAATAAAGAATAGGAAAAAGCCCTCCTTCGCAAGAAAACCAAGAATCCTCGCTTGAAAACTCCAAGAAATAAGAATAAGAAATCCATTTGTGTTGTGCAGCAAGAAGATGGCTACACCTCACCCTAATATAGATCGGAATAAGGGTGTCTAGGGTTTTTGAGTAGTTTTGCAAAATGCCTCTTTTAAAATATACCTTTACATATATAAATCTCTATACTTGGAAATTGAATAAAACCAACTTAATTGAGTTTAAAAAAAAAAAAAAAAAAACCAGACTACAACCAGCTGGCACTGTTTGAAAACCCAGAAAAAACAAATTTGCACTTTTACCTTTCTAAATAGCAATTTTGCAAAAAAAAACCCCTCTTTATCAAAACTTGCAAAATAAACCAAATTTATTAAAACAAAAAGTAAAATTTTCACCTTTGAGTTGAATAGGCATTATGCCAAGCTCAAAAATCCAAAAATCTGGAGTTTTCACTCCAAGTGGTAATTTTGCACAAAAGTCCATCTTTTTGTAATATTTGCAAATAGGTCCAATAATTATCAGAAAATCCAAAAAATTCACAAATAATATATAATAATAAATAATGAGTTTTACCAAAATAAATTTTGACTTTGAACTCCCCAAGAAGATATTTGCACGCGTTTTGCACATGTAAAAAAGGTAAATTTTCAGAAAATATTTATTAAATCACCAAAAAATATTTTAATTCATTTATTAATCTTAAAAGCATTATTTTAAAAATCTGGGGTATTACACTAGTTGCGGTCGACCGCACTTGGACAGTTGACGGCACACGTATAGGCAAATGTACGGTCGACCGTGCAGTCGACCTTCTCTCTCTGTTGGACCCTGCAGTCTTAAAGGAATGATCGGTCGACCGACCCACTCTCTGTTGGACCCTATACAGTCGAAGGCATGAACCATTCGACCGTTACTGTGTTGCACTCGACCTTCGCGACACGGATTGATGAGCGGCTAAAATTAGAAGTTGTGTAAGCCTATATATATTGTATTGTGTATGATTTTAGGATTAAGTGAAAAGAAAAGAAAGATCTAACAGCCATCATTGAGAGAGAGAGAGAGAGAGAGAGAGAAACCCTACACCTTGGTGGTGAGTTCTTGAGATATTTGTAAACTTGTTCTTCATATTTCTAGTAGAAATTACAGGAGCGCCCCTGCGCGGGGAAGTAGCTATTGCATTGGGTGAACCTCGAAAAATCTTGTGTGTTCTTGTGTGTTGCTTTTGGTTGTTCTTTGTTCTCTTACTTTTGATTTTGTTGTTCTTGCATCTTTGTTGGTGAGTTATTCCGCAGTTAAAACTCAACAAAGTGATATCAGAGAACCAGGTTGGTAGTGTTGATTAAGATGGGTGACAAGTGCAGAGTCAAGGAGTTCGATGAAACAGATTTCACAATGTAGAAGATCCAAATGATTGCATATCTCCGACAAAAGGATCTAGATGATCCATTGTTTGGCGTGAAGCCAGAAGGGGCGGAGGTCGATCCAGTTGCGTTGACGGCTTGGAATAGATTGTATCAGAAAGTACTTGGACAGATTCAATTGTCGCTGAGTAGGAAGTTGCTATTTCACATTGAGAAGGCAAAGACCGTGAAGGAGGCAATGGAGATTTAGAAAAATACATTTGAGAAACCGAATGCAGCGAACCGATCCTACACCTAAAGAAGTTGGTCAACTTAAAGTTGTCGAAAAGGGGTTCGGTTGTAGAGCACATAAACAATTTCTGTATGGTTTACAATTAGATGGAATCGTCGGGTTTAAAGTTTGAGTAAAGGGCACAATCGTTGTGGTTGCTATCTAGTCTTTCCGATAGTTGTGGCACGGTAGAGCAGACTGCTGCAAGCACCATGACTGATACGAAAACTCTAAAGGATGTTATTAGCAGTATTATGAATGAAGATGCAAGAAAGAAGAGATATGGAGAGACTTCGGTATCATATCTTAGCAATGTCGCGCTGTCAGTTGATAACCATGGTAGAAGTAACAATAGAGGAAGGTTGCAAAGCAGGAATCACAGGTCCAAGTCAAAATCCAGACATCGCAGAGGTGAGTGTTGGTACTGCAAGAAGCCGGGACACAGGAGAGACCAATGTGAGGAGTATAAGAAAATAGCCAATGTGGTAAGTATTGAACCCCTTCTAGATGAATTGTGTTTATCTGCTGGATTTAATATTATGCAAGTTGATTGGTGTATAGACTCAGGTGCTTCTTATCATTGTACCATGTGAGGTATGTTTTTTAGGATTACAGGATAGGTGATTTTGGTATAGTTTCAGTTGGCAATGGGCAAATGTGTTCAGTTGAAGGTAGAGGCACAGTGAGAGTGAAGGCTCGCAATGGTGGGCAATTGGTCTTGAATGACACGAGATATATTCCAAGTTTGAAGAAGAATTTAATCTCAACCAGTAAACTAGACAAAGAATGATTCACAACAACTTTTGGGCATGGAGAATGGAAGGTGACTACAGGTGCCAGGTTGGTGGCAAAAGGAAAGCATAGTGACACATTGTACTTACTCAGAGGAGGTAATTCAGGTGATATCATTGCTACAACATCAGCAGGTAGATCCTCTTTGATTCTATGGCATGCCAGGTTAGGGCACCTTGGTGAAAAGGGTGACAAGCAACTCTGTTCTAAGGATCTTTTGCCGAGGCTTAAGAAGGTTGAGATAGATTTCTGTGAGAATTGTGTGATGGGCAAAAAGAAGACAGTTAGCTTTCAGTTGAGTGGGCATGAGAAGAAGCTTGGGAAGCTAGAGTTGGTACTACAGATGTGTGGGAACCATCTCAGGAATACTCTTATGGTGGTAAGAGATACTTCGTTACATTCATTGATGATGCTACAAGAAAAGTTTGGGTTCAAGCAATTCGCTAGAAATCAGAGGTGTTTGATGCATTCAAAGCTGGAAGGCCAGAGTTGAGAATGAGACCGGTTGCAAAGTGAAAGCATTACAGTCCGATAATGGAGGTGAGTACACAAGCAAAGAGTTTGTTGACTATCTGGCAAAGGAAGGTATCAAAGGAATCAAGATAGTTCCTAAGACTCCACCGGGGAATGGTGTAGTAGAAAAAATGAACCGCGCGATACTTGAAAGGGCGAGATGCATGAAACTTCATGGGGGTCTTCCAGTCCATCTTTGGGCCGCTACAGTGGATATAGCTATGTACTTGATTAACCGTTGCCCATCTAGTGCCCTTGATGGGGCCATTCCGCAAGAACTATGGTCAGGTAAAACTTTCAATTATTCGCATTTGAAAGTTTATGGTTGTATTGCAAATTCACTAATTGATAGGGAAGAAATAAAGAAACTAGATTTTAAGTCTAGAAGGTGTGTATTCATTGGCTACGGCAGCGATCAGTATGGTTACAGACTTTGAAATTTTTTAGATAATAAGGTCATTCGCAGTAGGAATATAGTGTTCAATGAAGAGTTCCTATACAAGGATAGGCACACAAGTTAAGACAGTACAACTAGTTCAGAGTCAGATTATGGTTCAGACTCAGATTCAGATTCAGATTCTGAAGGTGGTCCTAATGGTGGGGGCCCTAAAATGCAATAGCAGGTACATGTACCACAAGCAGCACAGAAGGCTCATGGTGAGCCTATTAGGAATGAGCAGATTATCCAAGATGCACAAGTATAGCCTGAACAGTTCTGGGAATCTGAACCGGTCGGTGAACCGGTACCCACATTGAGGAGATCGACACGAGAGAGAAGGCCAACCAAGATATTTGATCCATCGGCTAGTATTGTTCACGAGCATGTTCTGTACACGGATTCAAGAGATCCAGAGACTCATAAGGAGGCTTTGAGGGATAAGGCTCGAATCAAGTGGGAGTTAGCCATGAGGGACGAGACGAACTCCTTGGAACATAACTAAACTTGGGAGTTGACCAAGTTACCTGCAGGAAAACGGGCTCTTATGAACAAATGGATTTTTTGAGTCAAGGATGAAGCAGATGGCAGTAAGAGGTACATGGCGAGGCTTGTTGTGAAAGGATTATCTCAAAGAGAATGTGTTGATTACAGTGAGATCTTTGCACTGGTTGTGAAGATGGCTTCAATTAGGGTTCTGCTTAGTATTTTGGTAGTTGAAGACTTGCACTTAGAGTAATTGGATGTGAAAACAGCATTTCTCCATGGTGATGTCGAAGAAAAGTTGTACCTGAAACAACCCACAGGTTTTGAAGCAAAAGGAAAAGAAGACATGGTATGTCAACTAAGGAAGAGTCTTTATGGGCTCAAACAAGCACCGCAGCAATGGTACTTGAAGTTTTATTGCTTTATGAGAGGAAAAGGTTTGATATATGCGAAACAGATCATTGTGTGTACGTTCGTAGATATAAAAATAATGATATAGTTACCTTGGCATTGTATGTGGATGACATGTTGTTAGCAGGTTCATGTATGGAGAAAATCAAGGAAGTGAAGAAGATTCTAGCTTTGGAATTCTCTATGAAAGACTTGGTTGAAGCAATGCAAATCCTCGGCATGAAGATTAGTAGAGACAGGAAAAGCAAGAAGCTTTGGTTATCTCAAGCAGACTATGAGAAGAAGGTATTGAAGAGATTCAATATGGAGAGCACGAGTCCAGTCACTTGTCCCTTGGCTACTCACTTCAAGTTATCGGACTTGTGTCCTAAGACAGAGATAGGGATGGAGGAAATGGTTGTTATTCCTTATGCTTCAGCCGTTGGGAGTTTGATGTATGCGATGGTGTCTACAAGAATAGACATCGCACAAGCAGTAGAAGTTGTCAACTGTTACATGAAGAATCCAGGTAAACAACATTGGGATACAGTAAAGTGGATTCTTATATATCTAGAAGGTACTTCATATTTTTCTCTTTGTTTTGGTGGAGATTCTTTGCAAAACCTGGTTATATGGATGCGGATTTTTTGGGCGACCGTGATGGTTGCAGAAGTACTATAGGATATGTGTTTACCGTTGGAGGAACAGCTGTCAGTTGGGATTCACAGTTACAAAAGGTTGTAGCACAGTCAACCACGGAGTCAGAGTATATGATACTTACAGAAACAAGGAAAGACATGTGGTGGATTTTGGAGCTTATGAAACAGTTAGGCAGAGAGCAACCCATAGGTTTGCTATGGTGTCACAGTCAAAGTGCAGTTTTCTTGGCGAAAAACTCGGCATATCACTCTAGGACTTGACACATTCAAATGAGGTATCATTTTATTAGAATAGTGGTTAAGAAGAAACGATTGAAGCTATCTAAGATTCTTGGTACTAAGAATCCGACGGAAAGGTAGTGGATAGCAGGAAACATCAGTTCTGCTATACTGTTATAGAATTGTCTCCAGGTTAATTGATAAGGAGACTCGCAGAGGCACATGCCTTGACTAGGGCAATGAAAGAATGAAGAACAGGCTAGAGACTTCGTGTATATGTCTCCAAGTGGGAGATTGTTAGGGTTTGTGGATCCAAATACACGATAATGGGGTTGGAGAAGACAAACAAGAAAAGGAGTCGAAGATGGCGCAAGCAGCTCAATGCAGCCAGCAGCTGCAGGCTAGTTGCGGTCGACCACACTTGGACAGTCGAACGCACACGTACAGGCTAATCTACGGTCGGCCGTGCAGTCAACCGTCTCTCTCTCTGTTGGACCCTGCAGTCTTGAAAGAATGACCGGTTGGCCGACCCACTCTCTGTTGGACCCTGTACAGTCAAAGGCATGAACCGGTCGACCGTTACTGTGTTGCGGTCGACCGTCACGATGCTAATTGATGAGCGACTGAGATTAGAAGTTGTGTAAACCTATATATATTGTATTGTGTACGATTTTAGGGTTAAGTGAAAAGAAAAGAAAGATCTAACAGCCATCATTGAGAGAGATGGAGATAGAGAGAAACCCTACACATTGGTGGTGAGTTCTTGAGAGATTTGTAAACTTGTTCTTCATATTTCTAGTGAAAATCACAGGAATGCATTGGGTGAACCATTAAAAAATCTCGTGTGTTCTTGTGTGTTGCTTTTGGTTGTTCTTTCTTTACTTGTTTTTTATTCTATTGTTCTTGCATCTTTATTGGTGAGTTATTCCACAGTTAAAACTCCACAATTTACTTCTATTTATTGTTTTATTTGGTAGTTTACTTATGAATATAAAGATGACCAAATGGTCGACATGTTCCATTAATGAGGATAACATAACACACACCACTGAGAAAAATTGAGAAAAAAACAATGTTTTGTATAAAAACATATAAAAGTGTCATCTTTGGACCGCTAAGGAGAAAGAGTGATCATCCTAGTTTTTCTTCCTTCATAATTAAACCATTGTGAGAGGATTTTCCCTATTGTAAGACTTGCAATTATCATTTTTTGGTAACAAAATGCTGGATCACCTATTGTGAATGTAGGCTCATTTTGGTGGGTGCATGGGGATTGGTGGGTGTCTTTTAAGTCTGGTGATGGCATTTGTATAACTGTTGAGGTCGACGGTAGTTGTGGTTGTGTGTGGCGGAGATAATGGATGGTGTACAAGAGAGGGGATGAGAGAAATGGCTCAATTTTGACTTATTCATGTCAGATTGGGTTGGCAAGTGGAACTTGTTTTTGGCTGGGTCAGTGGACAAATATGATTAGGTTTGCCCGTGGAAAAGTGCCTATGGCACGTTTTCATGAGCGATGCAACATATAAAAAGCCCTGTAAAAAGTTAAATATAAGCACGTCTTCGTGAAGAATGATTTATATAGATGTGTATTTGGCAGTAGACATTGATGTATTCTAAATTAAGTTATTTATTGGCTTATATCTTGCAGGATCATTTGTTAGGAGCTCGGGATTGAAAAAGAGTATTGTGAACATACAACAATAGTGGATCGATATCACTTGCTATGTGTGACTTCAACATAAGAGATTTCATATTTGATTTGTAGTCTGCCATAAGTAGTAATTCAGTTGCTAATACAGTTATCGCCTTAAACTGCATGAGTTAATTCTCCATTGTCATATTTTCATGTAGTTAACCATGTATGATTTTAAAAGAGGTTAAGAGAGGGAGAGAGAGAGAAAGAGAGAGAGAGAAAGAGAAAACTTGTTGTGATGTACATGTGAAGACCTTTTGTTAAATGTATTCAAGTACAATTACATCTCCATATTAATATATATAGTATCCATATATTGAAGGCATACTGCAAATTTGATCTGAAACAGGCTTGTTGGCCCAAATTTTTGATATATTTCAGTGTATGAGATATTTTACATTCTTGGGCTTATGTGTTTTGTGTGAGAGATGATGTAAGTTATAGATTAAAAAAAAGATACATGCAGGTGGAATTAATAAAAGAGACGGCAACATTAGCCTTGACTCCCCAAAATAATTACAGAGTGATTCACACAAAACACATAAGCCAAACTATCAGTCATTTCAAACATTATGAGAACATGAAGATTGCAGATGGATTGATGACTAAACCCGCCAAAAATCACGATCAAGGATAAAAAATCATTATAATGAAAAAGGAATCAATCAAGTCAAAACCAATGGTCATTTCTATTCTAGAATAATAATAGGAATTTTAGTAAAAATTTCGATAGAGTCTCCTCTAAAATATTAGCCTTTTTACAGCAATTCCTTACGGAATTCTGCTAACAATTAAAAATATAACATCACAGGCAGTTAATATCAATCCTCTCCAAGGCAATTCAAGCAACATCACACAGGTTTCATATATATAAGGCTCTGGGGGCAAAAATCTTCATATGATGCAAGATACAAAATAAAAACCAAGATTTCGTTTGAAAATGTAATGGATTTTTTGAAAAACCACACACAGAACCCAATACTCCACAACTTTGCGACTACGGGTTTTAACATCACTATTTTAAATCATCATCCTATACAGATACTTACATCTCCTAAAATACTAAATATTACACAGATCTACCTAGTTCTTTATAACTTAAGTTAACAAAATATACAACTAATACATTATCCACCAACCCTACTACCAAAAAAAAGATTAAAGGATTGTTACAATAGGGATCAAACACAATGCTTCGTGTCTTCAATATGGATAGTTTTATCATGAAACAGTGAGCCTAAATAAAAAATAAGAGTTTTTCAAGAATCAATCAAAACCAATGATAATTAAAAAAACAAACAGTAAGAATTAAAAAATATCAATAATGAGAATCTAATGTAATAAGGGGTTAAGCTTACCTTGTGAAGGGATATCAGATTAAGCTCGCGTTCATCTCGAATGGTAACCCCTACATTTTTTTATCGAAGGAATTGCACCTGTAATGAAAAAAAAACAATTTTGAATGTAAGTGGAAAATTAATTTGATAAAAAGAAAATGAATTGCTTCACTTACTGTTTTTTCCAAGACAATGAAAAGGTTCACTTACCACAAACACGCAGGATTCAAAAGAGTACTATTCCTACGTTGGCTTAGAGCATATTGTATAATTTCTTCACTAAAGCTTTTATCTCCAGTATGGGTTTAGCTGAGAATCTATGAAATCTCAAGGAAATATGCACAAAACTGGATAGTAGTGTGAGTACCTCTACAACTAACCCTGCCAAAAGAGATGAGTGCTTATCACAGATATTAAATCAAGTTTTAATGGAACTTAATGGAACTGAGTCTTTGTCCACATTTGAGTTTATTGGGAGTGGATTATTGAGTCTATTTCTCCTGCATGATTAATGTATTCTCACTCTTTGTGATATTAGAGAGTTCCTCCTACAAAACTCTTAAACATGACTTCCCATCAAATAACCATCAAGGAAAAATATCCAGAAATTTATCCATACATCAATAATTTCAACTTTCAAGAACCTCATCCTGTAGATATTGTTGTTAAAAAACCCGTTAACGCTTTCATTAAATCATTCTAGAGCACTAAAAGCCTATGCCTTGTCCTC
Source organism: Hemerocallis citrina (assembly GCA_017893485.1). Classification (NCBI taxonomy): domain Eukaryota; kingdom Viridiplantae; phylum Streptophyta; class Magnoliopsida; order Asparagales; family Asphodelaceae; genus Hemerocallis; species Hemerocallis citrina. The sequence continues at coordinate 460,193,661 of CM030358.1, read as the reverse complement.
ACACTATCTATTTCAATGTCAACACAATTATACTAAATACCACACTCAATTCCTCAACCCAACAAAACTAATCAACTTCTATGTAATAAATCTAACTCATCACATCTAACTCATCACATGTGGAGACTTTGAGAGTAGGGAATACATTTCAAACTCATAATAAGGCGGTAAGTGTAGATAGAGTCAAAAGGTTAACATCACAATCCAAACAGATTGATTTCGGATTCATAGTGATGCTGCTGCTTTTCTTTTGTTTGAACACTACAATCTTTTTTTAGAGCAACAATTGATATCTAAATTGTCAACATAGACAAAGAATAGAATATAATGTATCTCTCTATTCTTTGTAATTTGCACCATAGTTGACACCTATAAACAGACTGACAATAAAATCATGTGTGAATGCCTCAGAATATGCAAAGAATCAAGGATCCGATCCTTAAAAATATGATGGTTGAATCTGAGAGGAATCGAGGGATATTTAACATAGGCTGGAAACTTATAGTATTTAAATGCAAACAATTTAAAGAAACCAGAATCTATATAATATTTCTTAAATCATTTTATTTCATATTCAACATGTCACTCACCTGCTTCATATATGAAAGCTCATGCATCAAAGAAAAGAACTATCTTTCTATGCCATCTTCAATCTGACTACTTGTTAGATGAAATGATCAGGTTTTACATATCAGAATGAGAGAACCAATTTAACAATAAGCTTTTCCTTGATGGCCTACTATCTACGGTAATGTACATTTTTCTATGATCTCATGGACAGGAAATCGGAAGGCGAAATAAATCTGAGCAAGAGCAAACTCAATATGGTTGTCAATAGTGAATAAGATCAATACCTTTCAAATCTCTACATGAACCCTTTTACAATGATGTATCAAAAGAGTGACGAACTTGCTCCAAAACAGTTCGAGTTTCGCTATCCAAGGGATTATCGGGACTATCTGCATGGGCAATATTGAGGAGTTAAAGCTTCGTTGAAGCAACAAATGCAGCTGAAAAGAACCTTTTCATCCCTCCTCGAGTGCTATCAACCGTGTACTCAAACTCATATATAGGCAGCCCTCCATGACCTAATTTTTGAGTAGCTGCTACTACCTCAGCGTCTTTGGTGCTTTCCTACAAAGCAAAGAAAATTCAATGTTTACATTTTCCTCATTATTTGATTTAAGATAGGTTTTCCCGTGGGCACGTGCCTACAGCACGTTTTCGTGAACAATGCAGCATATCAAATTTTGGTTCCCAACCTTCATGTTACTTTTATATGCTGCATCGTTGAAAAAAACGTGTTTTAGGCACGTGTCCACGAGAAAACCTAGTCTAGATACAAAAGAGATGATTCTTAGATCCTTGTATATAATTGTCTCTTTATCTCCTTTCAGGAAATTTTCGTAGTCCGTGCCCATGTAGTGTTATATTTGATTCATGTCTTTGTGTTCATTGAACATAGGATATTCATCGAGTACAAAAATCAAGTTCCTAAGAAAATATATCCTTCACTAAAATATTCTATGATTGTAGTTAAGTTAACGTAACAAATGTAAAAACAGTTCCACAATTTTTGTTGCATGATAGCGTATTTAGTAACAACACAGTTAAACAGATGAGGTGAGTCTCGTAAGAACTAAAAAATGTATATACCTATGATGTCCCTCGACAACCTTAACCATATTCCCATCATAAGTTGGAATCACTTGCATGAGCAATCATGTACTCCAACTCCAAGAGGTTCGAACTCACTAGAACTCAATAGCATCTCCTTCTCTACTTGGAAAATTAATGGCTTAGTTTAGACTACTCACTTCTTTAGTTGTAACGTATGAGTTGTATTCCTAAACGACTTAAACATGATACTTACCGAGTTAAGATATGTAGTTTTAAAAGAAGACATTCTTTTTTAACCACCATAGATAACCCTAGAGCAATGTATATCGTAGTATTTGTATCAGAACCTAAGGCTTGGAAAACAAATGTTGTTTCCTTAGGTGTAACCTGGGAACGCCCTTCAAGCCTTATCCTTTTAGAATCTGTGTCTTTTTTCTTTCCACCACGGAATATGTTGTCCACACACAAAAATTTCATAAACAATAACCATTAGTAATTTGCAAGTCAAAATCCATAACTAGATCAGTGGTGCATGTTATACCTCTTGTATCCCAATTCTTCATCTTCTTCTTTAGAGCATCCATGAGAGCATATCCATCTCATACAGAAGACGGAGAACAACAAAGTAGTTATTAACCCATTACTCAAACTACAATTACAAAAAACATAACAAACTTATAATCGGAAAATTAAGACACCATTACTCGAACTACAATTACACCTCAAAATAAACTTCTAGTTACAATTTCAATACCTATTATCAGCCCAAAAGGATCTATTATCAAGTTGAGGAATCACAAACCTCAAATTTAAAGATGGCGCAAAGGTGATCATGTCACATATCCCAATAGTTGGTTCCTAAAAAATTCAAAGCATTTATGAAACATCCACAAGATTCAAGCAATCAAATATTTGGAAAACATCAAGTAAAAACATGGAAACCCTAATTCCCAAATGGAAATAAGATGAAATTAGAAGGAATAGAAGAGCACAAGAAGGTTGAATCTAACCTCAATCTCGCCTTCAACATCCACATCCTAGAGATGAGACCACTGGCCTCCACTTCATCTCTTGAAACTCCTATCCTCCAAATGACCTCAAAATCAGCAGCAAAAGCACTAAAGAGAAGAATTATCTCCTGTTCTAAACAATCACATAATAGTTAATAACTTCAATTACCTTTCAACTAAACCCAGTTCAGTTAGCATAGCTCCACCTCCACTTTATAATGAAGTGCAATTATCACAACTTCTTTCACAAATCACACCTTACTTGTTTACTCACAGATGAAATCCGCATAAAAGTATTGTGTTCTATGAAGCATACATGTCTATCTCGTAGATGTGTAGTGTCAGAAAAAAAAATCTGACACAAACAGTTGCTATTTTAGTGCAGTTCCTAAAAGCCATCTCGGTGTGCGGTGTCACATGGTAACAGTGTCTGTAGGTCGTGTTCATGCGTGTCGTATCCGTACTTCATAGCTCGAAATATCAAAAAGACATAATTATCAAAAATATTTATATCATTAAAACAAAATTTTAAAAATCAAAATTAGTTACCAAAAGCAGGGTCAAGCAAGTAACCAAGTTCTGATCGGCTTATCCAACCTCGCAAGCATCGCGTACGAGCGCACCAACTTCGGCAAGTACACATCAATCCAAGAAGCCGGAAAAGACGAACTCCGCTTCTACGATCCCTTTCCATCCTACTCCTCTTCTTTCTTTAAAGCTCCCGACAAACTGCAAATCGAAGCAATCGATACATCGCTGAATCGAGATACCTCCAAGATCTGACGATGCGACGGTGACTTAATTCCGGTTGAGAAGATGGAGAAGTCTAGGTTTTGGAAGTGGATAAGAGGTTAGAGAAGGGGGTGATGGGTGAAGAGTTATGGTTTTGGGGATGGGAGATGAGAGAGGAGATGATGGAAAGGGGAGGAAGATGACGACATGTGCATGATGCATGAGAAAGAGGTGACAGCAGAGAGAGAAAGAGAGAGAAAGAGAGGATTTCGGGAAGAGAGAGAGAGATAGAGGGGAGGCGGGTTTCGGGAAGAGAGAGAGAGAGGGGTTTGAGTTAATTTGGAGTTTGAATTGGGGTTTGAAATTTGGGGGTGTGTGGAATGTGTTTTGTGAAGTTATATGTGGGCCTTTGATTTTGGGGGGATTGAAGGAGAGCCACTTGATAGTTTTCTTTGTGTTTTATTATATAGATTTGATTGTTGATTGTTATTATTAACTCTCCTGTTTGGGGCGAGTTCTCTTTTTTGCTGAGTATGAGTTCTATGACCCAGCATGTTAGGTTTCATGAACCTCATAATCCATTTTTTGTTGTATATTTCGTTAAACTCTTTTTAATGGAATGCAGGGGAATCTAACCCATCGTTAACACAATCAAAACAAAGAATGTAGGCTAGTTTTGTGGTTGTATAAATCTTGGTGTATTTTGTTGGTTTTATTTTCTTTTCTTCTGCTCTGTACATTTAAACATTTTATTGCTGTATATAGATTTGGATTATCTCATTTTTGTGGTAGATATGGTGATTTATATTATAATGTTTGAGGTGAGACTACTAATTGTCATGATTATCAAATAAGATATCATACTGAAGGCTTATTTACTCAATGTGGTGAAACATTAATAGAGATTCAGATGATATGTGATTGTTCATAATGTCAGTTATACCACAACAGAATTTTTTTATAATAAAGATGACCTCATTATCTTTTAATTAATGATATATTAACGAAACAAGTAGAACATATTACAGAGATACTCAAAATCCAATCAATGTACAGGACAACAAAAAAACTAATACATCAGTCCTAGAAAAGAAGATACATAAAAGCGCAATCCTTCCTCCTACAGGTCGGACGGTCCTGCTCTCCTCTACTATTTCTCTTCCATTCGAATCCTCTTCTTTGCTCCTTCCTAATGTGCCTAATCATGGATAAAAGCAAAGATCTTATGCATCAAAATAGAAAATCTACTATTAACATTCTGAAAACACAACTCATTACGGTCTAGCCATTAGCCCCACATGGTTGCAACGACAAAGATATCCCAGGCTATTCTATCCTCCCTTCTAACTATGACATATCTCCAATGATAGCACACCTCCATACTCGAGCTAGGAACATGTATACTCCCAAAACTTGGACCGACAACATCCTAAGCTAACCTAGCCTTAGGGCAGCTGAATAATATATGATTTGCTTCATCTCCGCTAGCGCATCTAGAGCATATAACATCAATCTGCATACTATGTTTCTGCAGACTGACCTTAGATAAGATAGCGTCATTAACCACCTACCAAAGACACGCTTCCACCTTCGTGAGAGCGTACCACAACATAGTCTTAAAATTAGATATTTAGGGTTTGACACACTTGTTAGGATTGTGGCCTCAAATACACATAGGCACGGAGTAATTGAAGTTGGAGAAGAAGAGGAGGAGACCAAGACAACAAGAGAAGACAGCAGAAAGTAGAAGAAGTGTAGTCTGGAGAGTTGTGGTTGACCGACCTGGGGGTGCGGTCGACTGACCCAAGCTACTGAGATATCTTCGAGTGTACAGGGTCCAACAGAGAACGGGACAGTCGACCTTGTTTCTATTGCTTGTGGTGTACTTCCGGTATTATCACTACGAGTTATGGTAGATTCTTCAACAAGTGGTATCAGAGCAACTAGGTTCGAGATGGCCGATAGCAAGTCGAAGATCGAGAGATTCAATGGGAGTGACTTTGCGATGTGGAAGATTCAGATGATAGCTTATCTTCGTCAGAAAGATCTTGATGGTCCGTTGTTTGATGAGAAGTCGGTAGATGGAGACAATGATGCAAAGGTCTTGGTGGATTGGAATCGTTTGGATCAGAAGGCGTTATGGAATATTCAGTTGAGGCTGAGTAGGAAGGTGTAGCACCCTAAATTTCCAATAAATAAAATTAGAAATAGGTGGCACAAATTCCATAATCAACTTCAATTGTAATCATAAACATAGCAACCAAATACAGGGAAAATTAAAACTTTTTATTACATCAACTCTTTTACAAAGCATAGCGGAATTTAAACACCTTGAATTACAATTTTTTTTACAACACAGCGGTATTTAAAAGCACCATAAATACAATTTTTCTCTTTACAATCATTCCTTTTACAAGATATGCATAAACATTAAACATTCTACCACATGCTCCCAATTCCATGCTAATGGTACCTACCTGTAAAATATGAGGCTAGAGATATTCCTAACCCCCAAAACTACAGGGGTCAGCCATAACGGTATGAGTGATATTCAAGGAAATACAAACTTAATTGGAAACATAAAGAATAAAATCATAAGTCAACAAGTGAAACATATTAACACAGTAATAACAGATGGAACATGAAATAACAATAAATGAAGAATAAATCATCAAGTGAAACTAGGCTAAGTGTCAAGTGTAAGAAAACAGAAAACAAGCATGCATAATACAAGTCAAGAAAAACACAAATGCATATGATGATTACTAATGCGTATTTGTCAGATTCTATGCATCCCACTCTCCATAGGTCCGGTGCAAGCCCTTATCATTCTCCACTTTATAGGGTTCAATCCCTCGTTATGCAACTAATCCTACTACGGTGATAGAAAAAAGATCTAGAATACTTCGCGAAGAAGCCTACGTCCCAGTATCTACCAGATAGACTAGCACCCTCAACGCGCAAGCATCATGTAAGAATTGCTCTGAATATTCCATGCAGAAATTTCACGAATAGGTCCCAGCCTTCGGACTAAAACCGCCCAACTGTAAAAGACCTTCAACGTGTGAACCCGAGAGATGGCAATGATAATCGTAGCCTCGGAATCAAACCGCCCAACCACGACTATAGTCCTGAACCTCATCCCGTCCACTATACAGGGCCCCCCTACTTATGTTTCCTAAGATCTATCACATCTCCACTAGTGCCTGTCCTTATTTCTATTTTTATTAACTAAATCACAGCCTTCCTAGAGTTGGTGTACCCTTCCGGTCTTAACCAAATCAACAACAAAAGCCCACTAGCCAAATATCCAAAAAATCTCAACTGCCGCTATATTAGGGTCCCACTCAACCTCTAGAGTCTTATAACTCCACATATCATCAACAACCTTTTTGGGGCTCACATCATAACCTCAATCCTCAAATCAAAACTCAACTTGGTTAAATTATACAAACTACTCTTCATTAATCACATTTCTTTTAATTAACCAATATTGCCATGAGAACTCGTTTATATGTATGGAAGCACATTTCATCCACAAAAATATAGATTTTTACAAAATCTAAAAAATATACGATTTTTCATTCAAAAAAGTATACTCTAAAAGTAATATTAAATTCTGGAAAAATTAGTTTAAATCCAGCACATATCAAGGAATCCACCATAAAAATCTGGACTCAAATAAATTAATTTAAAGGGTTAATATTCAATAAATTCTGAAAACTATCTTTCGTCCAAAAATCTGAAAGTTACATGATTTCTTTCTTCAAAACAGTACATTCTAAAGTCGATATTAAATTATGGAAAAAATTAATTTAAATTCAACACATAACGAGGAATTCACCATAAAAATTTGGACTCAAATAAATTAGTTTAAATGGTTCATATTCAATAAATTCTGAGAACTAACCGTTATTTAAAAAATCTGTAACTACGACAATACATTGGTAGAAATTGCATATTTTACCATCTAGGAGTCGGACTGAGGATCCGTCAGATATTCTGGAAACTAGACACAGTGAGCTACAATTTCTATTTAATAAGTTTTAGGTAATATCATCAGTAACTAAGTCGAAATCTCGTTTCAAACTGAAACAGACGACAATCCAGACCATACAATGTCTTTAAAATCTCATCCAAACTCGATCAAACCATTCGTACATATTTGCTGAAACCCATATATATATATATATATATATATATATATATATATATATATATATATATATATATATATGCTTACACATGTATACTAGAGTCCCTCTAACATAGCATACAAGCCACACCCACAAAACAACTCGAAACCACCTACAAAATCCAACCCGAAACAAATCAGCCGAAAAGCAACAGTGGCTCGGGTGAACAGTAACCTGGGGTTACTGTTCAACCCTACTGGGTCAGAACAGTAACCTTCGGTTACTGTTCAGCCCCAGGCCGAACCATAACCCCAGGGATTTAGTTTTTATTATTTCCTTTTTATGTAGATTTCTTGCCAAAAATACTTCTTATACACACAACAATTATATAGAATCATACAACTTTACTTTAATATTAGAACAATGAAGAATCTCTTCTTTTAATCATCCAAAACATGTTTCTTGAATCATACACCATGATCTAACATCTACAACCAGATATATTCTCATTAGATTTATTTCTTTAAGCAAAATTATTAATCTTTTATGCCCACTTCAAAATAAATTACTTTCAATCCATACAACAATTATTCAAACCCTAATATTTAGTTTCAATTTTTTGATGATTAAAAACAACTAATAACATGGGAAGATCGCAACTTTATAATTAATCAAGCATGAATTCAACAGCATGGAACAAGTTCTAATTATTTCTACATATCATTATTAACTACAATTAAATCCATACTAGCTATTTGCATGCGTGCGATGCACACCCTAATATTTTTTTCTTTTTTGGGTCACCCACCTTGCATCTTTCCCGATCAAATGACAGTGATTAGCAACCCGATTAGCCAGTGTGTTGCCCTCACGGTATAATTGAGAAATTTTCACCTTATACAACACTCGTATCAAATTTTCTAGTATGTAATTACTGTACAATTTGTTTCAAGCTGTACAGCAAAGATCACGCAAGTAATCAATATCATCCCAGTTTGACAAACTACACAAAGTTAGAGATGATAAGTCCAAAGTTACTGTCGAAGAAACAGTTCAAACAATTGAACCAGGTTGTATACTCTCTAGAAAATAAAACTAAACAAAAAACCACTACATAGAAGAATGGTTTTTTATTACCTGATGCTTGGTGAGCTCCTCCTAATGGCCCCACTCTTCTTCGGCCTGAGATCCAGCGGCAAGTACTTTTTTGTCTTGAAAACCTCCCTTTACGCCGCCTTCTGCTTCTGTGATATCACCGTCAGCACCTGCGTGATCCCCAACCTCACAACCTTTCTGCAAAAATCAAATCAAATCGAATCAAGAATAGTCTCAACAAACTAATTACATATCAAATGAAATCAAGAATCAAAAATCAAGTAGATGAGTAGTACATCTTGGAGAGCTTGTTGGGGCGCCGCCGGTAACCTTGGCGATGCGGAGGAGGGCAAGCTCGGCCTTCAGATCCTTGAGCTGGTTCAGGAGATCCGTCTTCGACTTGGATCGGAGCTCGTGGGCCTTGATTCGAGCTTGATAAGAAGACGAAGAATAGGAATGGAGGATTGCTAGGGTTTGGAATGAGAAGGATTGAAGATTAAGAAAGGGATGGATTTCTTAGCCATTGGAATTGGATGGAGGTGGCGGCGCTTCAGCTGATGAGAGGAGAGAGCAGAAAATGAGAGAGAAGTTCCTTTAAAAACCCTAGGCGCTAAGAAACCCTAGGTGTGAGTTGGGCCGGGTTAGAGCATCATGGGTAAAATTTGACAGAATTAATCCTGTATTATTTTTTAGCTTTTTATGTTTATGAGGGCATGATAGTAAAAAGCCGTCAAAATGGGGCTTTTCTTAATAATAGTATAGATATCCCAAGTTAGATTTTTCATCCATCATCAATATTTAACATTCAAAATTAATAGAACATGATCATCTCTCATAAAAATTGCATCTTTAGTTCATGTAAACATCTAGATGCTCATTCATCATGATAATATAAGTAAAACCCATCAAAAGACGAGAAGTATCACTCACCTCAACGAAGATCAACTTGAAGAACAATAATAGAAATAAAGAAAAGTATTCTCCTTGCAAAAGTCTAAGATCCAAGCTTTAAAATCCAAGGAAATAATAATAAAATAACTTTTTTTTGTAGAGGGAGGCCGGCTGTAGTAGCCAATAAATAGGCTGGGATCTAATTTATTTAGGGTTTTACAAATTTTATAGAAATATCCTTTAAGAAATTATTTCTTTACATATATGGATATTTTTTAATAAATTAATTAATCAAAATTAATTTAAAATAAATTAAAATTAAATCCCTTCACATCCCAGATCTGGCCGACCAACATATGCAGCCCAAAAATCGAAATATGGAATTTTTACTCCAAGTGGCAATTTTGCACAAAAGTCATTCTCTTTATAATGATTTGTAAATATGTCATTAAATATTCGTTAAAATCCAAAAAAAATTAGAATTATTATCTACTAATAAAGATTTGATTTTCCAAATAAATTTTCTGACTTTTACTCTCCAGGAAGAATGTTTGCAATAAAGTCCCCAACAATCCCAAAATTGCGTAATTATATATTTATTCAATTAAATCAATAAAAACCAACCAAATATGGATATAATATAATTCATTAGAGCCTTCTACTGAATATCCGACCCTAAATGCAGCCAAACAATTTTTAAGTTTAATTTTCACCCCTAAATGACTTTTTACAAAAAACCCTTTTCTTTCAAAAATTTACAAAAGTAGTTCTCTTTATTCAGAAAAATCCCAAAAATTAAAATATATCCAATAAAAAATAATATAATTTTTTCATCAACTCAAAATTCTAAATTCACACTTTGAAAATATTTGCGCGTGTGAAAATATCAATTTTACGAAAATTCAAAATAATTAAATAAATTGATTTGAAAATTATTAATTAATTCAAGTTATTTTATAAAAAATTACGGGGCATTACAGAAGGTGTTATTTCATATCTCGAAGGTGAAGACCACAAAAGAGGCTATGGAGATTCTCACGGATATGTATGAGAAACCGTTGGCATCTAACCAAATTCTTCATCTGAAGAAATTGGTTAATATAAAGTTGAAGGAAGGGGGTTCAGTAGTAAAGCATGTGAACAATTACTGTATGGTTTAAAACTAGATGGAAACTGCAGGTTTTGTAACACCCCGCAAAATTGGAAATGACAATTTTGTCCTTGTGTGTTATGACGTGGATTTTGTACTGATATCCGTAACGTATTTTAATTCAAATTTTGTATTCCAATTATTTATGCATTTTCCGTATTCTCAAAATTTATTTTATCTTATTTGAGTCAACTCAAATATAAATTTCAATCTCTGTATTTTTACGTGCTTTATACGTATTATCGATGCACGTATCGCTTATGTACTTTCCATCGCTACGTGTGATATTTTCTACGTGTTTCAATTGTTTATTTTATGTATTCGAATTAGTTTTATAAATGAAAATTCATTTTCTCCTATTTTGATTAAAATACTTTTTACATGCGGTGCACGTGTTTTCTATGTACGTAGTGATTTCGTTGTAGAATATATATAAATTAATATATATATATATATATATATATATATATATATTTATTATGATGTATTTTGATTATAATTTAATAATTTTCCATTCATAAAGTTGATTTCGGTATTTTTACATGCTACGTACATGTTTTTCGGTGCACGTATTTAAGCGTATTCTTTTCAAAATGAAATTTTGAAGTGCGTGTGTGTTTATTTTATTTGTGCATGAAAAACTATAATTTTTAACTAAAAAAACTTTTATATGCATCTTATGTATATAAACACATGTTTTAAATTAAATAAAAATAATTAATTTTGTGAAATGTGTGCAAGTGCAACACATGTGCACGTGTTTGGGATGAGAAATGGCAACTGGATGTTCTTTTGGAATGGTGAGAGAACAAATTTTTGAATTTGTGAATGGAGTTAGTGGCTTAAGTGGAGAATTAGTTATCATAACCACTCAATTAAAATCTATAAAAATACCCCTTCACTTCTTCTCCTTCCCATTCTTTCTTTCCTCCTCTGTCTAATCAAAAAGCCAAAATCAATCCAGCCAATTTCCCCCACTCATCTCACCATCAACATATGTGAATATACTAGATTTTCCTGTGGCCACGTGCCTACGGCACGTCTTCAGAACGATACAACATATGAAAAATCTTGTAAACAGTAAATCAACAATTATGTAGCTGAAGTTTGAATAGTATAACAATAATTAGTTGTGTTTCTTTATATATATATATATATATATATATATATATATATATATATATATATATATATATATATATATATATATATATATATATATAGAGAGAGAGAGAGAGAGAGAGAGAGAGAGAGAGAGAGAGAGAGAGAGAGAGAAATAATTAAATAAATAATTGAGTTGTTTTTGGGGGAGAATTTGAATTTGAGTTTTGGGGAGAAAATTTTTGGAGGGAAAATATATTTTGTGAGGTTAGATCTGGGCCTTTGATTTTGGGGGGATTGAAGGAGAGCCGCTTGATAGCTTTCTTTGTGTTTTATTTTATATATATATATATATATATATATATATATATATATATATATATATATGTATGTGTGTGTGTGTGTGTGTGTGTGTGTGTGTGATATATATATATATATGTGTGTGTGTGTGTGTGTGAGAGAGAGAGAGAGAGATATATATATATGTGTGTGTGTGTGTGTGTGTGTGTGTGTGTGTGTGTGTGTGTGTGTGTGTGTGTGAAGTGTTATTGAGATGAGTGCTTTCTCCCCTTCTATTCTATACTCAGCCGAAAGATCCCATCCAGCAAAGTCCATGTGCTTCTCCACCTACTCACCTTTATACATTCTCTTATACAAATATATATATATATATATATATATATATATATATATATATATATATATATATATATATATATATATATATATATATAAGTGAGATAAAATGAGTGAGTGATGTTTTGTCTTGCTTTGCCGAAAATGAAGTTGGGGTGCTTTTGCTGTTGCTCTGCCGATTGGAGCTTGGAGTTTCTCTTGGTGCGCGGATTTCGAGGAGACAAATTGGAGTTCTCTTGGAGTTTATTTCTAGGAGTTCAATTGAGTACATCACATTTTCTGGGGTGGGTGTTTTTAAATTCTTTCTAAATTAGGAGTATGATGCATGCTAGTGATAAATGGTTTATTTGTTAGATTTTAATTGGTATGATGAAAGTAGATTGCATGCTAGTTGATGTAAAATTTAATTGTTAGATTTTGATTAGTGTGGTAGATGTGAATTGTTTAAATTATTCTCTGAAATTTGTTATGATGCTTTATTAATATAATTGCATGCTAGAGTACATGCAATTGATGAATCATGATTGTATGAAGAATTTATACATGGTAGAATATTTCCTATTATAGTCAAAATAATGCAATATGTATGAAAAATGATTTTTTTGATGCTAATGTGGTAAAAAAAAGTGAAATTAACCTCACTAGTATGTATTTATGAGTATAAGCAACGTTTATAATGAAGTTTTGAGGAGAGACAACTTTTTAATTGAAAATTTGTGATACGAGTTCTTTGATGCATTTTTGAAGAAAGATCTTATTATATTGCGAAAAATAAGAAATTTATGGATTTTAAAAACATGTATGATACTGTAATTTTGAAAGAAAATGTTCTGAAAAAAGATTTAGACTTTTGAGTGAGTACAAATTAAATAAAAAACCCGAGTTATTTAAAGGAAGAAGTAAATACAGTGCATTTATACAAAAAGTATTTTAATTGAGTCCTATATGGGTTAGTCACTCAAGACCTACTAGTCTTCGGGTGCGATTTGGGTGCGTTACTGTAATAGAGCGGGGGCTTTGGTCTTGGGTTCGAGTCTTGAAGAGACTCTTTTTTTATGAAATTTCAATTTTAATCAAAATCACCGAACCAGACTTTAACTATAATTTGAATTCTATTTATATCAGTTAGTCACTTAAGACCTTTTGGTCTTCGGGTGCGATTGGGGTCGGTTACTGTTCACCGGCGGGTCTGGTCTTTGGTTCTAGGTTCGAATCTGACCTTGCCCCTTTTTGTTTTTCTTTTTGAATTTTTTTTTTTGTATTTTGAGTTTTTAAATGAAATAAAATTTGGAAAAATTCTATTTAATTCTCTAAAATTGTTTAGACTTTATAAAAAATTATTTCTACAATATTCGGATATATTTTTTGAGAATTGAAAGGAGATTTTACATTAAAGAACTCGAGTTTATTTGATTAAAAGAATTAGAAGTGATTTTTATATTGAAAATGTGACTCTTGTATAATTAAAGAAAAACAAAAAAGGAATGCAATTAGATTTCTTCTTAATGAGATTTTAGGATTATTAGTACTTGATTAAGATTATTTGAACAATATACAATGTTATAAGTGATTAAATTGATAAAAAGAGGTTGAATTAATTTATTTTATGTTATGAGATTATGAAGAAATTATTTCTTGAGAAAGAGTTTATGAATAAAGAATTGAAATATTATTTTTGAGATTGAATGTAACATATTGTTGATCTCTAGAAAGATATAGTTGTTGGAATCTAGAGACTAGACGAGTCCCTAGTGATCGGCAGTACTTATTAATGAATTTGAGGTCTAACTAGTGTGGGTTGAGCATCTCTTGAGATGTAGCCAGGTTGGGCTAACTGTCTCTTTTGTTTGGTTTAAGTCAGGTAGGGTAAGCTAGCTCTAGGTTGTGATGATTTTCTTCTAAAACAAACTAAAAATCTAAGGATTAGATACATAGTGGAGATGTGATGAAAGTAAGAGAAAAACACAAGTATGAGGACCTTGGATCTACGGTGTGAGAGTATTCATAGGTTGCCTGCTTGATGCATCATGTCATGGCATGAATATATCTCCGGAATTATCAGGACCGTGGTGACACTTGTGGAGTGTTTGAATGACTACGTAGTGCCATCGTTCCATGACGGAGGCAAATTGTCCATAGGCTCTGCATGATGCGTCATGTCACGACATGGGATTCCCCTCCAAGCTGTCTGGGCATGGGCTGTAACTCATAGAACATCTAGGATACTTACTGTAGTTACCGTATTAGTTTAACTCATGGTGAGGAAATCAACCTTACAAGATGAAGTACGATTAAGGGCTTACCCTCGGACCTATGTAGTATGGGATGCATAGAATCTGAACAAGTGCGCATTAGTGTCATTTAATATAAATAACTGCATTAAGGACTAAGTGTACAGCACCCACGACGTCAATAGGATAGTCTCTCTTTAGCTTTGTTTGTGATCAAGTTTGTGTTTGCTAAAGTATTTAAGAATCGTTATACGGTTGGCATAGCGTGGATGGCCATGTATAATATTTTGACGATTGTAAGCAACTGACGTGCCCACAGTTTTATATGCAGGACTTGGAATTTACAAGAAGATATAAAGATGAATTTGATGCTGATGATTACTTAAATGCTAGAGTTGTTGCAATTGTAAATTTATCATTGTTGTATTTTATTTATTTTGCTGTGTGTTGATGTAAAAGACTCTATTATAAATAATTTTTTAAATTTCTTTTAAAATTGTACAAAGTGAAGTGTAAAGATCCTGTGGAACTTCGAATTCAGGCTTATTTGGAATTCAGGGTGTTGCAGGTTTGAAGTTTTCATAGAGCAGTCATTGTTACTTCTATCTATTTTACCTGATAGTTATGCTACGGTGGAACATACTATTACAGGCACTATGAAAGATTCGACGACTCTACAAGATGTGGTGAGTAGCATTCTGAACGAGGAGGTGAGAAGGGTGATAAACGGGGGATATCCATTATTATCTTTTAGAAATTCCGCAATGTCTGTTGAGAGAAGACGTGAGAGATCTAAGAGCAGTCAAAGAAGAAAGGATCAGAGCAGTTCATCTGAGAGTGGGTATGATGACAGCGATGGGGGGCATGGGCTTGAGTGCTGGTATTGTCACAAGAAGGGTCACATGATGCGTAGTTGCAAGGCTTATATGAAAAGGAAGCAGGAGAAACCGGAGAGAGATTCTCCAAAGGAAGATCAAGTGGGGCTTGTTGAAGAGTTATGCTATTGGCTCAGAAAGAGTTGGGCACTCAAGATTGGTGTATTGATTCGGGAGCTTCTTTTCATTCCACTCCAAGAAGAAAGGTGTTTGATGACTACGAAGAGGATTATTTTGGAGATGTGATCATGGGGAATGGTCACCGGTGTCCTGTACGAGGGGTTAGTACTATTTGCATGAAAGCCAATGATGATCAGTGTGTTATCTTGCAGGAGACAAGGCATGTTCCAGACTTGAAGGAAAATCTTATCTCGATTGGAAGGCTAGACAAAGAAGGGTTATCTACTACAGTTGGTAGTGGGGAGTGGTGTATAACTGCAGGTTCAAGGGTGATTGCAAAAGGAAAGCGTGAGGAAAACGTTGTATTTGCTTAGAGACGTGAGGGGCGTTTCTCCTATTGTTTACTCTCAGCCGAAATCGAGTAGTAGTTTGTGTAGGGTGTAACCGAGTTCTTTCAGTTGGGGGGGGGGGGGGGGGGGAGGGGGGAGGGGGGTTACTAATTTAGTAGGAGTTGCTCACCATGGAAGTGATCCTAGAGGGAAAGACATTGCTGCGGTGAGGATACTTTGCGATATGGCAGATGAAGCTTCAATTTGCTCTTGTGAGGTAGAGAGCACTAGTATCGATATGCGGGATGATGTCGATGAGGGAAACCGAAATGGGACTGTAGGGATTGAATAGTCTGCAATTTTTGTGGAGGTTTCATCCATGGAGGCTTCTAGTGTAGAGGGTGCATTGAGAGGTTTTGAACCATGTCTGGTATTGATGGAGATTCTGCGAGTTAGGGAGTCTTGTATTATGGAATCCGACACAGGAGGTTGTTTCTCTGGTATTCGTGCTCTATGCGATTGCTGGAGCACATCCTTCATGAGGCGATGAGGGGTGGTTGGTGCAATCCACGTGGTGGAGTGGTGGAGGTTCTCTTCATGGGAGTGGGGAGTACTTAAGTCTTCCATGAAAGTGGGAGAATGGCAGAGATAATGTGAGACAAAGATTACAATAACTTTGAAACGTGGTGTATTTGGTCCAAGTGGGAGATTGTTAGGATTGTGGTCTCAAATACACGTAGGCACAGAGTACTTGAAGTTGAAGAAGAAGAGAAGGAGACAAAGACGCCGACCGACAGCAGCGCTGTTTGTTTTTGGGCTGACGAGTTTAAGGCCCAATAGCTAGATTTTTGTTTATCTTTTAAGGTTTACTTAGGGACTATATATATAGTTGTAGACTCTAGGGTTTGTATTAACTGAAAAGAGAGATTTGGTGAGCCTTTATCATAGTTCAACTTCAAGAGGAGATTGTGCCGAGTGTTTCAAAGGTGAGGGAGAGAGATTGAGAGTTGTAACTTCTTTTGTAATCTTTGTATTTCTTGGGGAATAAGAGGTATTGGTTATCGCTGCATATTGATTGTATTCTTGTGAGATCTTGCATTTATTGTGGTGACTTGTTCTTAGTTCATCCAAGTCTTGGTAGTTTCTATTGCTTATGGTGTACCTCTGCTATTAGCACTATGAGTGTGGTAGATTCTTCAACAACACTAACCCTTTTCCCTGAAGAAAAACTTATATATCCCTTTTAAGTGTTATCAACAAACTATTTTTAGAGTTTCAGACACATGGTCTACCCTAATTCCAGTTCAACTTTAAGTGTTATTAAGAAACTACCCCAGTTGAATTTATAATGATATAATGTAACGATTAGAGCATCTATGCCACTTGTTCCATCATCCTAAACCTGACAATTATATTGTTAATTAGGTTATTGGGCTTTGAAGCATGCCAGTTACAGATTCCATAGTTAAAATTAAAAAAATATAAATTAAAAAAATATTTCTCTCCCTAGTACAGATTTTGGGTTTGTAGCTAGGCAGATACATGCACTTGAATCTGGTAAGAGGGTTTTTTTCCCCTGAATAAAAGGCTACGTCGATCTGCAACCTTAAACCTCCCTTTACTCATTTCCAAAACCATACCATGTGAGTTACAACTTAGATCTAATCAGAGTGTTCGAATGATCGAATCACATACATTTCTCATAAGTCTAAGAAAGAGAATTGAGGATGGCAAAGATCAGAATAGAATCATATGAACTGAAATATATAGTTACACACATTGAAAAACAAACTAAAATACTTGATTTCTTGCACTTGAACATACAATTCAGGAAAATGGAAGATAAAAGAAACAGAAACTTATACATTGATGCCCATTTCTTGAACAACCAATTTATTCAGTTGAAACATATGAACATGTCATTCTACATAACTAGATACATAGTTATGTTTCATGTTCTCATAAGGCATGTTTAAAAACACACATTAATGGAGGACTAATGGGCTTCAATATGGAAATATTATCTGAAAACCCTAATATATACAAATATATCAGACTACATAGCTGCCTTCGTATGAGTCCACAAGTAGTGCTCTTTGTTAATGAACTCATCAGCTTTCCTGTCTATGTCTGAATCTGCAACGCATAAATTTCTGCCTTGTTTAATCCCTTGGACCTGACTTTGTGGCTCTCTGATACTGAACTCTTCAGATTTCTTGTCAATGTATTCTTTAACCCTGTGAACATTAATTGGTTGCTTCGTCTCAGTTTCAAACTCACCATCGTTTCCATGTCCGTTGCTCTTGAACAACGAACGCAAGTAGGCTCTTGTTTCTCCTCTCATTTCTATTTGTTTGTTTTGATACGGAAAAAGAGTTAGAATTCTTCTAGTTTGTTGGATTGTAAGAAGGACGAATGTTGGCATTTATAGGTGAAAAAAACTCCCTAGTCATTCTTGGAAGTAGGGGAATCTATAGGCTTCAAACTTTTGAAATCTGACTTGTGTGTAGTAGTGATATTCTACCAGAAAGGAGATAAAGTGACTCGAAAAGTGAAAGATGATCGAGCAGTTAGATATGCTAGAAAAATCAAGAGAAGAATACACTTCATGACTTTGACTATAATGGATGGTGATCATTTACAGGAATCTTTCGAAGTTTGGCAAAGACTGTTTATGGAATTTTGATGCAGAAATGGTATGTCCAAAACATGTGGTATTGGTGTATTAAATCGAATATTGCTTACAGATATTTCTAGTATGTTTGATATTATAATTTCTGTATAACAACAGATGAATACTACTTTCTGATACAGAGTGTTCGTGTTTAGTTTGCAACCTCTTTCCTTTTGTTGAAAGTAATTCGTGTTAGAAAAAAATGGCATAAAATGATTTTATAAGTATTAATAAACACAGAAATAACCAAGCAAATAAACTTGAAGATTCTAGTTATGTTAGAAAATGGGTGTCGTAACACCATTTCAATGAAAAGCAGGGAGGCTAGAAGACAAAAGCCGGAGTTTATTCTATTCTTACTGGATTGGAAGCTAACAGGAGAGGGCGATAAAGATAAGATGACCTTGGCGACTGAAAAAGATGGTAACTTTTCGGTAAAATCAACCTATCAATGGTTAAACGATGGAGGAGTCAGGACCAACGACCCGATTCGGAAGGTTAAAGTCCCTCTTAAGATTAGTGTTAGGATTGGGGCGTCAACAAACGCCCTCTGATCGCAACGGAACTAATAGAGCAATGAGGAAGTCGAAGTAGACGAGGCGAATAAATTGAGCAAGCAAGTAGATCCACCAAACTAACACAAACACAACAACGATGACTGATCCCGGTTAGCTTTTGCTTAATCCGAGGAAAAATATAGGGAGATCTGATATTCAACTAGAAGAGATTATAAGGAGTTACTGATTCACTTGACACAAGGAATTAACTCACCCACCAAAAACTATCTCTCTCTCGAGCCTCTCTTTGCAATGGAGAAAAGAATCTATAAAGTACTCTCTCTCATATTGGAGGAATTTACAATATATATAGAAGAATAGAGAGAAAATCTAGATCTAATCTTGATTCTCAGTCGTTCGATATAACCTGGAAAAGAAGTAACTGAATAGGAGCCGCACGATCTAACTTGGAGTTGAAGATTGAGCTGAACCGACCTAACAAATCAAAGCCCAAAAATGATTCAGCGCCGTGGGCGGTCGACTGTCCAACAAGACCGGTCAACCGTACCACTCTCTGACATTCCCTGTACTACGAGCGGTCGGGGGACGCGGTCGAGGGGTGCGGTCGACTGTCACCAAGACCAGTCGACCGCAACTAGCCTGCACCCTTGTTGCTGTTGTTTCTCCTTGTACTCACTTCAACGCTTCGACCTTCGTGCCTCCTATTACCCTCTTTTAATCTGAACAACAAGTATACAAGACACAATCCTAACAAACTCTACCTTGGATTGCATATGAGTGCTATCACATGATGTGTTACTCATCTCCAAACTCTAACAAATTCTACTTGCAAAGAAAACTTAGAACAATAGCTTCTTCTTCTAATTGAAATGATCTCTACCCAATCTCACCAAATCCAGTGTCGCTGTAATCCCCATCCCGTAAATACGTATTTTCTGAATATTTTCTGTATTTCGATATTATAAATTCATTATATGTTAAAATCATTTTAGATTTTATATTAAAGTGTTTTTCTAATCGAAAATTTATTCATTTCAAATAATGGTGTATTTTTATCTCATTTTCTAGATATTATTAATCAACTATTTGTATTTGAGTCCAAATTATATATATATATATATATATATATATATATATATATATATATATATATAGTCATTTTAGTAAATTGTTAAACCCGGATATTATTTTATTGTATGATTTTATTATTATAATAATTAGTTGTCATTTCTTGATTATTTAATTAAAATTCATCTAATGAATTATTTTGTTATTGTACTAGACCTAGTTTTCTTGGCGAATTCCAACTTATTTTCAAGCCCAGTTTATATTCAATTCATTTGTATTATTTATTTATTTATTTGGATTTAAATTCTTGTTCATGAAACTCTTTGATCTTCTTGATGAATTATTTTCTAGTTAATCCTATTTTTTTTTTTGTGTATTTTTGATTTGAACCCTACTGATTTAGATCTATCTCTTGTTTGAACCCTAAAACCCAATTTCATTTGTTCTTGACCTAAAACCGTTTTTATTGAACCCTAAACTTCCAACCCAGTACCCTAATTGTGCCCTATAAATACAACCCTAATACAAACCCTAATTATTGCACAATTTTGAGCCCTAGCCGTTTACTCTCTCTCCTCTTTCTCTCTCTTCCACCTTTCTCTGTCCCCGACCACTGTTCTCCCGCCCAAGTTACTGTTCATCTTCTTCCCCAAAAACCAACTGCCTTCTCCCCTGACCTCCGGCGACCTTCCCCCGTGCTCCATCTCCCGTTGACACCCCCCTCGTCGTCTCTCACCGTCGACGTCCAGAACCACCTCCCGACCTCCCCTTCTGTCTGTTCCCCTTCCCGTTCGACTGCCCACCAAGAACACCCAACCCCCTTCCGTCTTCCTTCTCCGACCAATCACCCTCCGATCGACCGCCCTACCCCGATTGAACCCCCTCTCCCGTCGATGCTCCCCCTGAGCGCCGCCCACCACCTCCTCAGTCGCAACCCCCTCCCAATTCCGTCGATCTCCCGCCTAAATCAATCCCGACCACCCTGTGTTCTTCCCCGGCGAGACCCCCATCGCTTCTCCTCGACCCCTCCGCCACCGCCGCCAGGCCGCCAAGCCCCCTTGCCACTGTTGCTGCAGTCTTCGTCGTGTGCTGTTGTTGCAGTCTCTTTGTGTGCTCTGTTGCTATTTTGTCTCTTTGCTTTTGCACGTATATTGCATATGCTATTTTTGGATTGTTAGTTTGTGGGTTCGTTGCTTCGGATTCTTATCTCGTTATTCTTCGTATTCGTTTTTATCGTCTAACAGGCAAGTAACTTGTATTAAATTCATTTGCAAATACAAGTACTAAATACTGCTTGTAGTGTAGTTGGGCTCTAGAGACAATTTGTTTGTGAATTATGTTGTTGGTATTGTCTCTATTGTGATAATTTGACCATAGTTGCCTCACGACATATATGATATGAATTAACCTAGGTTTGACCACTTTTGCCTCACGACATATATGATATGAATTAACCTAGGTTTGACCACTTTTGATATATATATATATATATATATATATATATATATATATATATATATATATATATATATATATATTCATGCTATCTTGAGATATCTGTGTTTGATGTGCTATTCATGTTATACTTGTCAAATACTTGTAAAATATCCTATGCCATATTGCTTGGACCTCTAGTACACCATATTCCATGTTATCAACCTATTGTTCCCTATTGATACTATCGTTCACCGAATTGTCCATTAATTGCATATTGTGTTGTTGCATTAATAAATAATTAATAAGCCGGGGTTAAGGGTTGACTTTTAAGTAGTGAACAAAGTAGTGACTGTACTTGGATGAGGGGCCCATGTTTCCCTAACTACCGTTTCGGCTACCGTTATATCGTGTGATTATGGTTATGGCAGTAACCCAATCTATCGTGTACCGTATCATTGCCGAAGACCGTTTCATACACCGAAAGGTGAATTACGTTACCGTTGCCAAGTACATGATCTACCGAGTGCACCACTTTAGTCTAAACGAAATTGATTGTATGCATCGAACCTGTGGTACGGCACACATGGGACACAGTAGTACATGCATTAGTTAGGATTGAAATGAATAATGGACTTAAGGATTAACACAACATCGACATTGCATATTGTTCATCATTGTTCCTATTGATATCAAATATTGCATGATACTTGTTCACTCGACACTTATTACATGCTACTTACACTTGTTTATCTTGTCATGCTAGTTGTTATATTTTGTTATCATGCCTATTCCATGCTACTTGTTTATCCTTCCCATGTACTTGTATCCTGCACTACAAGCGACCCGTAACTTGCATTGACGGGTGTTTTGTTTTCTTTTCCTCTTCCTGCAATTTATTAAATTGCAGATTTCGGAGAACAGTTGCCTGCTAGAGTTGGAGAACAAACAGTCTGAAGACTACTGCTTTCTAATTGTTTATTGCTTTAATAAACTTAATGTATTGAGACTTATTATTATTTGGGTTGGATTTATTATTGTATTGGACTTATGTCCCGAATATTGTTATTTGTTTCCAGACGTTGGATTATTATTGTACTTGGATATTTTATATTGCTTTAATTCAAATATTATTGTTCATGAGATTATTATTATTGCCTGTGCATTTATTCTGTATTGATTATATTGTTGAGTTAATCGGATAAACAGCATATGGTGACGTTAGTCATTTGCTGGGCCAATGGTACGTGCTCATATTCCGTATTTTTGGGAAGTGGGGCGTGACAGTCGCTCCTCAAAGGCACACCTCCGTAGATGTACTCACGAAGTTGCCAAACTCCGTACGAACTCCACCTACCCGTAGGCTTTCTCCACCTCTCGACGATATTCGAATGTCGTGGTCTCGTCTCGATGATTCTAGTTGCGGCAAACTAGCTGAGTTTGCGGGAATAATGGGAAAAGAACTATCAACCCCCGCGCAGGATTTTCAAATTCTCCAAAGCTTGTACAGATTGTGTTGGCTTGGCCCAACTACTCTCATACCTATAATCACTTCACGGCGACCTTGAAAAACAGACAGAACTCCACCTCGAGCTGTGTACCTGTAGCCCCATGCATCAAGAGTTCCCAAGAAAATCAGATTCCATTTCAGCAGAGGAATATGCATAACATCCCTTAAAGTGAATATATTTAGATCTGGTATCTTCAACTCAACTGTTCCCTCACCCACTACTTCACAAATCTCTCCAGTTTCCGTTGTCACACAATGCCCTGTAGTCGACTTATAACTAGAAAACAACTCCTTCTTGGAGCAAGTATGAGAAGAATTCCCTGAGTCAAGAAACCAACTAGAATCCACTTCTAAAAAATTTGAAACAAGAAGACAGGAACCACCTGAATCAAAGGCAACAAAGGCACTAACTACATTAGCAGCTGAACTCCCGTTCTTGGCACTCTCTTGATTCTGTAATTTCCAACAGTCTTTCTTGATATGCCATGGCCTCTTACAATATCGACAACGGATCAAATCCTTTTGCAAAGCACTTTGTCTTCCCCCGAAGGACCATCTACTGCTAGACAACTTGTAGGAATAGACGATAAAGATTTATGGGTCTCCTTCCTAAGTTGGTTTTCCTTGAATGCTTTGATTACACCATCTACCGAAATACTCTCCTAAGCAGATCTACCGTGTAGCATGGTCATGATCAAAGGTTCGTACGAATCCGGCAGTGAATATATCAGGTTGAAAGCTTTATCTTCCTCACACAAATCTGCCTTGATTGCCTTAAGTTCAAATAATACCTTATTGAACTCTGTAATGTGGTCTTGGAGATCGGTATCTTCCTTCATAGATAAACGGAACAACTTCATCTTCCAATGCATCCGATCTAATAACGACGAACCAGAGTAGTCAGTTATGAGTCTTTCCCACAAACTCGCCGCGTCAGTTTCTTCGAGAAATTTGCACTTGACCTTGTCCGCCAAGAATAGTCGGATTATACTTATGGATCTTTCACAAATATCTTCCCAAACGTCATCCTTCATATCAGTTGGCTTTTCCTTCTTCTTAATTGCTGACTACAACCGTTCTTGAACAAGAACATCATACATGTTAGTCTTCCAAAGATTGAAGTTGATCTTTCCATCGAACTACTTGATCTTCAAAAATACTGTGGCCTGTCATCTTAACCAAGGAACTCGGCAACCTGGAGCTCTGATACCATTTGTTGGGATTGGGGCATCAACAAATGTCCTTTGGTCACAGCGGAACTAATAGAGCAATGAGAAAGTCGAAGTAGACGAGGCGAACAAATTGAGCAAGTAAGCAGATCCACCAAACTAACACAAATACAACAATGATGACTTATCTCGTTTAGCTTTTTCTTAATCCGATGAGAAATATAGGGAGATCTAATATTCAACTAGAAGAGATTACAAGGAGTTACTTGTCACGCCCCGGTTCCCAGAATATGGAAACACAGGCACGTAACTGAGGCCTAGCGAATGATGTGAATACATCATTCATAAGCTGTATAGTTAACTCAACAACAAGATAACAATTTCAATCACGCAAGCATTTAAAATCACAATAGGATAACAAGAGTACATGACATGATACGTGACATAATACGTGACATAACCAACAACTGGAAAACACAAGGTAGTTACGGGTCAACACGCCCGGATTACAATAAAGAGTACATGAATAAAACAAGAACTAAAGTAGCATGAAAATAAACAAGACTAAAATCTTTGCTCAGCAACACCTTCGGGTAATTTTCTATCTGAGCCTGCAAGTATATTATTACAAAAAGAAGAAACAAAGAGATACCCATTAATGCAAGTCACGGGCCGCAAGTGGTACAAGCTAATGGGACAATTATAAAATGAAACAAAAGCAGGGAAAGAGCAAGGAATCAAGAATCATATAATAGGAGAAATACAACATGCAAACAGAATCATGAACAAGACATCATGGAACAAGTGGTATGCATGTGACGAGTAAATAAACCAATAGGAACATGTACATGTAGACGAGTAAGCAAGTAACGAGTCAACATGAATGCGTAACATGTAAACAAGTAAGCAAGTCATCATGAACATGTAACATGTAATTGGATCATGCAAGTGTACGTGTTAATATCATGTCTTTTATTAATCTAACTAGGTAGCACTTCATGCGTCCCATACCACATGGTTGCTACATACAATCAAGTGAACGTTTAGACTAGTAGTGGATTCTAACATCACGTACCCGGAAAATCATGTCAAGTATATCTTGTATCGAGATACGTGCAATGTGGAACATATAGTGTAACATGTAGCGTGAAACATAAAACATACAATTCGCAAACTTGCAACTTGTAACTTGCAATTTGCATCGGGAAACCACAAGCTCCCGTCCGAGTACGCTCTTCTATATTGCCCACTACTAAATCTTTACCCTTATACCCCGGCTTGTTATTTTTATTTTAGTCAAACATGAACAATAACTGAATCGGTAAACATCTACATGCAGCAACGAGAACGGGTAACATGACTGAATTGAGTATCAAAACTTATGTAATGCATGAAAACATATTTTAGGATTTATAAAACGTGTTATAACTATGATGTGATCAATGGCATGTGCAAAACTTAATCAAAAAGATATCAGCATGAAAACTAGTAATAAGACAAGCAATTCATGCACAACATCCTGTATAATTCTAAGAGTATATATGTGTATCGTGATCATGCAATGCATATGACAATGAAGTATTCGTGATCATGTACGAATACAGGATCAACGGATTATGTATAATACGAATTAGAGTCAAAGAATATACTTGCGGTATTTTGCAAAGAAGCTTGTACTAGAACAAACGGATTGTACAAGGGGATACTTGCCTGTTAGTTGACGACGATGAAATTGAAGACAAGAATAATGGGATCAGAATTTCGGGCAGCGAAACACGTGCAAGATATGTGGCAGCCATGCCAAAATAACAAATCCAAAATAGCAAACTTCCCAACTTCACTTCTCCACACAATCCAACCTCTATAAACAGCAACCAGCAAACTCAGATAGAATCCCACACAACACCAAACAACAATACAAACCAACCCGAACACCCAATACACCAACAGCAACAGAACACACCGGATCGGATCTACTGCCCAGAACACCAAACACCAACAAAACCCACCTTCTATTCTTCACCTTCTCAGAGACACAGAGATATAGAGAGAGGGAGAGAGCGAGGATGGCAGGAGAATGGAATGGTGACGGGGCAGTCGGCGATGGGAGGGGGAATGGCGAGCGACTGGGGATCTCCGGTGGGCGACGAGGAGAGGAGCAGCGACGGGTCGACCGGGGGCGATGGGTGGCGATGGCGCAGAAGGTGAGGCGGCGACGGCAGGGCACTGGCAGAGGGCTTGACTGACATTGGGTTCGAGCGGAAGGAGCGAGGGAGAAGATGATGACGAGGCTGTACAGGGGGGTCGCGGTGCACAGGCGAGCTCAATGAGGAGGCAGCGGTAATGAGGCACATGCGAAGGCGCAAGGAGGCAGCGGTGATGAGGCACAGGAGAAGGCGTGAGGAGGCTGAGGGCGAAGCTTCGGGACGATAGGTGGCGCGACTGGAGGCAGAGCTTCAGGGTCTCGAGCGAAGGTTGAAGACGACGGGGTACTTCGTCTGTGGTTGTGGGCTCTGGAGGAGGCGAGGCTCGATAAGGTGGGGCGACGGCTGAGGAGCTGCGAACGGCAGAGTTCTAGCGACAGTGGCAAGGTGATTCGGAGCTTCGAGCATCGCTGGGTTGAGCGACGGGGTGGAGCTTTGAGGGAAACTTCGGCGGAGGTCTACTGGGTGGACGAACGGGGAAGACGACGGGGGAGAAGGCGGAGAGCGGTTGGGTTCTTCGGCAATGGTGGATGGAGAGCTCGAGCGACCGGGGAGGAGTTGAGAAGCGAACGGCGATTGTGGGTTCTCTGCTTCGTTTTTGAAACAGGGGAGAGGAAGAGAGAATGAGATGGGGAGATAGGGAAAGGGAATAGGGGTGGGTTTTAATATAAAATAGAATAAAATAAAGTAATGGGGTGAGAGAGAGTGGGGGTAGTTATGAGGAGCATGGGGGATTGTGCAGGTACGGGAATTGAAAAGTGGGGAGTTGGAGTACGGGGCAGAAAAGTGGGGGAGAGTGTGAAGAAATTGTATACGGGTAAGTGTGGGATAATAAATCTGTACAGTATGGGTACTGGGCTAGTGGGTTTAATAATGGGTATCTCCAAAGAGACTCAATAGTCAGAATGGGCTTCAATAAATGGGCTCAAAATATTTAAATAAAACAATTAGGGTATTGGGCTAAATTTTGGGCTCAGATTAAATATATAAATAAAATAAATTCAAAATATGGAATTGGGCTTATGATAACAACTGGGCTCTCATTAATAATTAATAAAATCAAAATGCAAATTTGGGCTTATAATAAACAATTGGGCTCCAAAAATAGTTTAAATAATAAAATCAACTAAGGAAGAATAGTTATAAGATACTGAGGATTTAAATACATAAAAATACTTTAAAAATACGTATTAATGGAAACAGGGGTTACATTACTGATTCACTTGACACATGGAATTAAACTCACCCACCAAGAACTATCTCTCTCTCAAACCTCTCTTTGCAATGGAGAAAAGAATCTATGAAGTACTCTCTCTCATATTGGAGGATTTTATAATATATATAGAAGAATAGAGAGAAAACCTAGGTCTAATCTTGATTCTCAGTCGTCCGATATAACCTGGAAAAGAAGTAACTGAATAGGAGCCGCACGATCTAACTTGGAGTTGAAGATTGGGCTAAACCGACGTAACAAATCGAAGCCCAAATGTCACGCCCCGCTTCCCAAAAATACGGAATACGAGTACATGACAAAAGCCCAGCGAATGACTAACGTCACCCATAAGATGTTTATCCAATTAACTCAACAATATAAGCAATACAGAACAATTGCGCAAACAATAATAATGATCTCATGAACAAAAATACTTAGAATGAAGAAATAAAAATATCCAAATACAATAATAATAATCCAATGTCTGGAAACAAAGATAAAATCCGGGACATAAGCCCAAAACAATAATAATCCAATCCAAAAATAATAACAAGTCTTAATACATTAAGTTTATTTAAAGCAATAAGCAATTAGAAAGCAGTAGTCTTCAGCATGTTTGTTCTCCAATTCCAGCTGACAATTCTCCTTCATTACCTGTATACACTTCATCTAAAAAAAGGAGAAAATTTTTCCTTAGAGCAAGTCATGGACAGCAAGTAGAGATTGCATGGAACAATGAAATAAGGGTATAACAATGAATCAATGGATCAATAGGAATCAATAACATGGAACAATAATCATGATAATCGATGCAATTGGCTATAAACAATGGTTCAATAATCGGTAACAATAATCAATGATCAATATTAATAACACTTAGCCAATATTCGATATCAATAGGAACAATGAGGAACAATATGCAGTGTCGATGTAGTGTGATCCTTATTTTTATTAATTATTTTAATCCTAACTAATGTAGCACTTCATGCATCCATTCTTTTACTATATGGTTGCTACATTCAAACAGTTTCGTTTTAGACTTAGTGGTGGGCTCTATAGTTCATGTACTCTTCAACGATAAACATTATTTACCTTTTGGTGTACGATACGGTCATCGGCAACGATACAATACACGATAGATTGGGTTACGGCCATAACCACAATCACGATAAAACAATAGCCGGAACATTATTTAGGAAAACACAGGCCCCTCCTCCGAGTACAGTTCCTATATTGTCCACTACTAAAAGTCAACCCTTAAACCTCGGTTTATTAATTATTTATCAACGCAACAACACATTATGCAATTAAGGGACAAGAGGTGAACAATAGTATCAATAAGGAAACAACAGGTTGATAACATGGATAGGGCGGTTAAAATAGTGACAATAACTCATTGGGAACACGCAATGCAACATACATACATCAATTCATGCAATAATACAATATAGGAATAATTAATACATTAAAAAGTAGTATCCAAAATTTTGGACAGCAAGCGCAACCTGTACAAAAATACAGTTTTCTGCTGACTCAGAAATTGAAAGTTGAATCCGTCAAAAAAATCTAAAAACTAGACTTCCATACGGTTCCAACGCATACTTAAAGTTCAAAATCCGACAACAGTAACTAGGTCAAACACATGTTTCTTTACAGGTTTTATGTTCAGACAGAATATCGACATTATGTTGTTTTAATTTTTGAAACAGTAAAAACTCAATATTAAAATCATTAAAAATATTTTCTAGACTTCTAAACATTTTAAGCAACAATCTGGAAATTTTCATAACAAAATTTTATCATTTGATCAGCCTTTTTACTATTTAAACATGAAAGGTACGAGAATCTGAAAATCTGAAAGTAAAAACACAGCTGTAGTAAAACGGGCATAACTTTTGCTACAAAACTCGTAATTCGAAAATTCTGGATGTTGTTGGCAACTAGAAACTTGGGGCTACATTTCATATTCAGAAAGTATTTCATTTTAAGGTCATTTAATGGTTCGAAACAGCGATCAAAGTTCAGGTCAGCAAGTATGTACAGTTTTTAGGGTATTTTTCTTGAGAATAAATTAATTAAACGTGATAGGTATCGATTCTTTAGTCAATAAATTGTATAATCAGCATGATGGGTGTCAAAACATGATAAATAAAATTATAACATGCTCATACATCACTTCATCATTAATCAATCATCAATCGGTCAACAACATATAACCTATCAATTGTCTCTACAATAATTTATTTGTGTCGTGACTGTATGTGTAACTCTATTGTCCATACAATATGATGTATGCAAGATTCAATATTTTTGGAGTCAAATTGGCATGTTGTCAAGAGTATTGGGGTTAGCTCGTGTAAACCCTCAATAAACCCAACGAAAGAGATAAACAATGGATAATACGATAACAAAGAGATCTACTTGCAAGAATTTCAATAACACTTGAATTTGATACAATTAGCAATTCAAGAGGACGGTGACTTGCCTGTTAGATGATGAAAATGATTACCAAGAATAACGGGATAAGGATTCCGAAGCAACAAACCCACGAACTAGCAAATCCACAAAATAGCACGTGCGATATACGTGCAATAAAGAGCCAAATCAACACAACACTCAAAGAGGCAAAGAAACTCAGCACACAAAAAGACAACAACAACAGCACAGAGAGAGAGAGAGAGAGAGAGAGAGAGAGAGAGAGAGCAGCAGCAGCAATGGTAAGAGGAGATCGGGGTCTGGCCGGAGTTGGAGGTCGGCGATCAGGACAGAGGGCGGCAAGGGGCGGTGACTGGTGAGGTGGCGCGACGGCCAGAGTCAACGTCGACGAGGTCGACTAGCGGCGGACTGGGCGACTGGGCATGACCGGAAATAGGGTGGCTCTGGGGTTTTCGGCTGCTGGCATCGATAGGAGCGGGAAGGAGGAGATCGGGGTAGGGTTCTGGCGTGCTAGGCGTCGTGGAGAGGGTCACCGGAGGGCTAGAGATCTCACCAGAGAAGAAGCACAGGGGATAGGTTCTTGGGATTTGGGCGGGATTCCAAGGGTCGGGGAGAGAGAAAGAGAAGGAGAGAGGAGAGAGAATCTAGGAGAGAGAGTAGACGGCTAGGGTTTCGATTTGTGTGCAAAGTTAGGGTTTGCAACAGAGTTGTAATTATAGGATACAATCAGGGTACTGGGTTAGTAGTTTAGGGTCCAATAAGAGTGGTTTTGGGTTAAGAACAAATTAAATTGGGTTTTAAGGTTCAATAAAAGATAGATCAAAATCAATATGGTTCAAATAAAAAATACTCACAATAAAAAGAAAATTATGATCAATAAGAATTGCTCGATCAAAAAGGACGAAGAAATTTCACGAACAAAAAATTTTAATCCAAAATAAATAAATAATACAAATGCATTAAAATATAAATTAGGGCTTGAAAATAAATTTGGAATTTGCCAAAAAAATCAGATCAAGTACGAAATAAAAATAATTTGATAAAGAATTTTAATTAAATAATCAAGAAATAACATTTAATAATCATATCATCAAAATAATAAAATTACATAACAAGATAGTATCCAGGTTTAACAACTTTATTAAAATAATCAAATAATAATAATATATTTGTTTTCGAGCTCAATTATAAATAGTCGATCAATAAGATGTAGAAGATATGATCAAAATACACCATTATTCGAATAAATAAATTTTTTGTGTAGAAAATATTTTAATAAAGATCCAAAACGAATTTAACACAAAATAGATTTATAAAAAATTAAATTGTAGAAAATACACGGAAATACTAATTATCGAGAATGGGGGTTACACCAAAAACGATTCAGCACCCCGGGCGATCGACCGTCCAACAAGACCGGTTGACCGTACCGCTCTCTGACATTCCCTGTACTACGAGCAGTTGGGGGGCGTGGTCGGGGTGTGCGATCGACTGACACCAAGACCGGTCGACCGCAACTAGCCTGCACCCTTGCTGCTACAGTTTCTCCTTCTACTCGCTTCGACCTCCGTGCTTCATATTACCTTCTTTTAATCTGAACAACGAGTATATATACAAGACAAAATCCTAACAATTAGGGCGTTCAATTGGTTGGCGACTAAAAACGCCATCCTTACCCGGGACAATTTGGAGAGGCGCAGGTGGCAGGGGCCGGGGGAGTGTGTTATGTGCCAAATGGATAGTAAAACAGTGGATCACCTTTTCATTAAATGTACATATGCTAGGTCTATTTGGGCGGATCTGTTGCACAGATTTCGCATCGTAGGACCCATGCTAGAGACGGTTCACGACGTCTGGGGGGTCTAGAGTGATGTTAATGTTCGGAATAGTTACACTGACATTTGGGGTATTGGGGTAGCGGCTATATCTTGGGAAATATGGTTAGAAAGGAACAACAGAATCTTTAGGCCAACACACAGACACATCATGCATCAACAACTATTATTCATGATTATTGCAAATATCATGTTGTGGTCCAAAATAGCAGGTGCGGAACCAACAAAGAAGATAAAGGAAATTTACGCAGATGTCACCACTTTGACATATGAAGCCGAATCTAAGGAAGGGGGGAGACCGTCAGGATGAGTGATCAGCAGGTGGAGGATGTTACTCCATCCATCATGTGACTATAAAAAACAATAATTTTCAGCCATACAATTTTGTAACACTTCAATGGATGGGCAAATGAATTTCAAATGATTTGATTTTGCATATTTACATTAATTTATATGTGTAGATCAATCTGAACGGTTCGGATCGTCGATACGAAGGCGGGAAGGCCGAGTGCACAGAAGTGCACACGGAGGCCGAGTGCACATATATTTACTCTCTCTCTCTCTCTCTCTCTCTCTCTCTCTCTCTCTCTCTCTCTCTCTCTATATATATATATATATATATATATATATATATATATATATATATATATACAAGATAAACCAAGAGGAAGTGAGATGGGCCTATAAATGGGCTGGAATGTTAACCTTCGCCTATAAATTGAAGTAGTTGTAGGCTCAGAACACACTTCTATTTCACTGTTTGTTTAAATGAAGCATACTTATTTCTCTAGGACTGCATTATTATGCCATGCCAACTAATTTCAACCCCCCCCCCCTCAAATTCCAACTTAGAATGCTCATAAATAACATTAAAAAAATTCTTAATCAGCCAAGATACAACATAAACATCCCTCAAACAGCTCGTAAACAACATAAAAAACAACTCAATCAGCCAATATACAACATAACCAAGACTCAATCAGAAATTTGTGTTTGGGGGGGGGGGGGGGGGGGGGGGTAATAAATCAAAGTAGTGCTTGTCATCATTGCCTATACCAATACACACAACAAAAGGCAGTTTCTACAGATTTAAAAGAATTGTTTTAGATACAAGCTATGTTTGGCTACATAAGAACCATCAAAACCACTTGCAACCATGAAACTCGAGTTTCAAATAGTTTTAAAAAACATCCTAAACCCTTCTTCCCAATTTTTAAATATCGTTCCGATCTCTCCCA
Organism: Hemerocallis citrina; assembly: GCA_017893485.1. Classification (NCBI taxonomy): domain Eukaryota; kingdom Viridiplantae; phylum Streptophyta; class Magnoliopsida; order Asparagales; family Asphodelaceae; genus Hemerocallis; species Hemerocallis citrina. The sequence goes on along the minus strand of CM030358.1, from coordinate 460,160,436 downwards.
CCTTGATAAGCAGTATCCACCATACTCAAAACCCACCAAAACCCAAACTTCAGAACAAACACCAAACCCCTCTTCTGGGAGCTCGGCTTCCATCAAGTTTAATAACTTCAAGTAATCAAACACAACCGTAATACCCAAATCCACATCATCTTAGGTTTTGAATTTTTCAACTAAATAGCTACAAGCCCTAAATAAGTCCATCTCATAATAGACTAACTCTATATGAGTCAGTCTATATATATGAATCTGAGAAAGAAAGAAGTTGATAAATGACTATTTTGCCCTTCAACATATCAGTTGATGGTCGGAACAAATCTTGACCATCGGATCACAATCGAACGGCTGAGAATCTCAGCTCACGATAAGAATCTCAGCTCACCATCTCATAATAGACTCACTCCTATTAATCATTAAATCATAGTGTGCAACTTCAGAAACATAATCCATCTCATCATCACTTATAACCAACGCGAGGAAAAATAAAGCTCAGAAAGAATTAATTCATCACTAGTCACTTCTACAAATCATTAAATAAATGATTCATAGTGTGCAACTTCAGAAACATAATCCATCTCATCATCACTTGTAAAACTAGAATCCAAGTTATCCAACGAGGAAGCAAACTCACAATCACATGAATATAACAGACTAGTAGACTACTATAGCATAATAAAGTCATGGTTAACAGTAAACCAAACATAAAATAGAATGACACTGATTTGTCTCACATCGTGAACCATCACCAATCGAACTATCAAATAAGTCCAATCAACAATCAAACCTAAAAAAAACTGGCAGTAACCAAAGATGCAACTCATAAACCCTATGCAGAAGTTGCCCTTAGTTACCAACGGCAAATGGGTTTTCAAATAATAAGGTGTGTCATCACTTCCTACACCAACACAAAAAAAATATAGAAAGACCAAACCCCAAAATGCATAAATGGGAATTGAATACTTCTCTGACATGTTGTAGCTGATCATCTTGTTCCACACACTATTCTTGATATGCAAACATTACCTGACAAATTAATTAACAATAAAGTATTTGAACAAGTGAATGGAAAACATATAACAATTTTCAAAGCATAGCAATTAATTTACAAAATAAGGGAATTGAAAAAAAAAATTGGCAAAAAAAATTGTTTACAAAATTATACCTGAACGAAGATGTCGGGGAGGAGAAGAAAGGTGGAGTTAGGGTTTCGATCGGGTGGGTTTCGATGGGTTTTTGGGGAAATGGGGGGATTTCAAAAGCAAGAGAAGGGGCGTCGACCAATTTGAAAGGGTTTGATCAAATAGAAGATTTGATAGCAACCAAGCCCCTCAAAACCCCCACACTCCATTTCCCATTAAAATAGACCAAAATCAGAAACCATAGCTTCGAATCGCTCAGGAAATGGAGATGGGAGACGCATCGAAGAGAGAGAGAACGGGAGAGATGAGAAATGGGCGAACCAGAAACCCTAGCTTTAAATTGCTCAGGAAATGGATATGGGTGACGCGTCGAAGAGAGAGAGAGAAGGGAAAAGTTGCGCTTTTTTTGGATTCGTCAGAGAGAGAGAGAGAGAGAAAGAACGGGAGAGAGTAGCTGAATCTGAGAAAGAAAGAAGCTGAGAAATGACTATTTTGCCCTTCAACATATTAGTTGATAGTCGGATCAAATCTTGACCATCGAATTGCAATCGAACGGTTGAGAATCTCAGCTCTAGATAAGAATCTCAACTTCCCAGCTCTTAATAGACTGACTAAAGAGAGTGAGAGAGATAATTAAATAAATAAATGGGTTGTTTTGGGAGGGGGATTTGAATTTGAGTTTTGGGAGGAAACTTTTGGAAGGAAAATGTGTTTTGTGAGGTTAGATCTGGACCTTTGCTTTTGGGGGGATTGAAGGAGAGCCGCTTGATAGCTTTCTTTGTGTTTTATAATATATATATATATATATATATATATATATATATATATATATATATATATATATATATATATATATATATATATATATATATATATTAGATTTGCCCGTGGGCACGTGCCTACAGCACGTCTTCGAAACGATACAAAACACGAAAAACCATGTAAACAGTAAAACAACAATTATGTAGCTCAAGTTTGAATAGTATGACAATAATTAGTTGTAAATAAAAGTCCATGTTTCCATTAGTATATGTTGAAAAATAATTATAAATGGAGGTGTAAAATTTAACTGTTGAAGAGATATTTTCTATTTTTAATATAACATGGGTAAAGAGTATGTGATAGAGAGGGGAGAGATATGAAGAGCCATCACCACTCAGCCGATCCAAGCCATCCCCACTCAGCCTACCCAAACCATCGCAACCTTAGCCATCGCCGTCAGCAACAAGAGCGCAGCTTGCCGGAGATGACGAAACGCGAAAGGGAGCATGTGGATTCGGCCAAGACAAGCAAGCAACATGGAAGGCAAGCTCAGGAGCGACTCGGTTCGAGGGGAAGGTTTTCAACTCGTCCTCCTCCTGGTCATAGAGACCGTTTGAACAAAGCGAGAGGCCATGAAGAGCGACTGGGAAGGAAGAAGGAGAGGGAAGGTCATCACGTTGATGCTAAAGGCCGGAGTGAACGAAGCGAGCACCGCAAGTCGCTGGAGAATAAATACCACGAAGCTAGACCAGCGGAGAAGAAATGGAGAACCTTTGTGGAGGTCACCAAAGGAGAGCCAGGAGACAATAGTGAGGCCAACGTGCACCTCTGCCTTCCTGTCGACGAACAGCAAGCGATGAGGAAGAGGGAGGATGAAGAGGGAGAATGGGTGTTGGTGAGGCCAAGGAGGTGTCGTAAACCAGATACTAGCAGCCGCACCTCAGGCGAGGGGAGACAACGACCAAACTGCCATAAATGTGCTAGAGCTGGCCACTCCATTAGTAACTGTAAGAATGAATGGTTTTGTTATGAGTGCAAAGAAAATGGCCACATTTCGACGAGCTGCCCAAAGAGGAGAAATGCAACCGAAGCCACCATTCAAGAATCTCACAGGCTTTTAACACCTCCGGCTTCAGAAGCGAGTAGGACACAAGAAAGTGCCGCGGGGGGAGGAAAGTGATCCATGCCACGATCACACCAACGCCATTAATGGCTGACTTCGAAAGGAGATACAACCAAAGCTTCTTGGCAAAGGCACGAACCGGCAACCCAAACAAGAAGGATATCTCCGAATTGCTCTCAGCAGCTTTAGAAGCAGCTTCAACTCAGAATTGGAACGTTCAACAGATAGCAGAGGGGATGTTTGTGGTGCTTTGCAGTGATGCTCATTTGGCGGCGGAGGCATTGAGAACGAAGAGCTTGGAAGGGAGAGACTCTCACGGTATGGAGTTTTTTGTTACTTTCAAGCAATGGACTCAAGGTTTTGGGGCAGTGAAACCAGAGTCGATGTCGTCTCTTTGGATTAGACTATACAACCTCCCCTTCCATCTATGGGTGCGTTCGGGCTTCCAAAACATCCTCCGTAGGTTCGGCATGTTGATAGAGATATACAGAGGAACGCTTGTACACTCGTGCTTAAAATTTGCACGGCTAAAGATCGGGGTAGAAGACAGGGCTTTAATCCCATCGAAGATCCTGGTCGACTTCAATCACGAAATGTACGAAGTGATGGCCATCGTCGAACCAAAGAAAAGCGTCTCCTTCAGAGGAATCGCTGGAGTGGAGAGCGACAAGCTGGACGGCAGGGATGGCTTGGCAAAGGTTGAAGATGCACTCAGCCCGTTCGATTTGGGGGGGGGGGGGGTGATCTGGAGCGTCCATCCAATTTGCAAATAATCCCAGCATCACAGCCGTTGATCCAGGATAGAACCATCCGGAGCGTCCAATTAAAAACGTGGAAGTAGGTGGGGGCCCACTACAGAGAGGTGTGGGCGCAAGCTGGCGTGAAGTTCGAAAATTAGGGAAGATGCATATCGAGGAGTCAGAAGAGGATGGGGTCATGGGTCTGTCAACAGATGTGACCTATTGTAAGGGAAAAGAGGGTGACAGGAGGCATAGGGTGCTTTTGGCAGAAGGGACAGGGGTCAAAGACCAGGTCGATGAAGTGACCTGTGGTATGAGGACGTTAACGACGCATGGGATTCTGAAACGTCAAATCGGGAAGGGCTCGAGACAAGCAAGGCGTTGGGAATAGCAGACAAGAGTTGGTTGCATTTTTCTGAAGCAGAAAAAGAAGAATCTGTTAAGCTGGCATTAAAAGCGCTGATGACTAGTAAAGTTTCTGAATTAGCACAGAGTGGGACAAAGCAAAATACAGCAGATGGGGGTCTACTGGGGGAGTTGCAAATTCATGAACAGAAGGTACAGTGCACAGCTCTCCCAACTGGTCTAGTATCCGACCCCATAGAATAGTCGACGAAGTCGGATTCGAGAGGGGGGATGATTGGAGCTCTACAAGATGTTAGAGATAACAACGTCATCTCAGTTACAGAGATTGACTATGGTGACAAGGAGATCAGGGGGAGCATAGGCAGTTGTTCTAGAAAGAAGTTAACGGAGTATCAGAGGAAAGGAAAATGCAAGATGGATAAAGGAGAGAGGCAAGAGCCAAACATGGGGGAAGAAACCGTACAATCCTATGAAGCAGTAGTGGAGAACTCGCCTGGTGGAGGTATTGGTTCTGCCGATCTATCTGTTCTTAATTCTTTAAGTGATGATTCTCTTATATATTTTGCTAGTCTGTACGGTTTAGCCATGAGTTTTAATAGATCAGAGAAACTTGACAATGTTGCTATTATTAGAGGTGAGTCTAGAATTATAGCAGCTTAGATCCATTCCAGAAAGGGAGTGGGGGGTTAGGGAAGGGTAGAGGGTAGGTGTCTATAATATTTGTTTTTATGGTATACATCTTCTGGAACGTAAGGGGGATGAGGCAAAAGGTTAAAAAAAATCCATTAGTGTAACTTTGAATAAGATTTGTCCAACTATCTGTGGGTTTCAAGAAACTCAAATAGAAAATCCAACAGTGGAGGAATTCCTAACTCTCAGAGGAATGGCAGATTTTGAATAGAGATTCAAACCAGCGGAGGGATTTTCAGGGGGCATAGCTGCAGGAGCGGATGCAAAACTCTTCAAAATTATAGATGAACATATCGGATTGTTCTCGGTGTCTATTAGACTCAGAAGGAGAAGTGACGACTGGGTGCATGGGGTGACTACAGTTTACGGTCCCTATGACTCCAGAAAACGAATAGAGCTATGGAAAGAGCTACAGGAGATCGGAAATAAATGGGTGGGGGCTTGGGTAGTTGGAGGGGATTTCAACATCACCAGATTTCAACATGAACATAGAGGGCGGGGCCACAGTCACAGAGAGCAGGAGTCGTTCAACAATACTATAGATGAATTGGAACTGCTAGAGATAGAGATGAGTGACAGGAAATTTACATGGTCAAACATGCAACGAAGCCCAATTTTGGCAAAGCTAGACAGAATTTTGGTTTCAGTGGAATGGGAAGAAGCATTTCTACTAGCAAAAGTCAGGTCGACAGCTAGATACACCTCAGATCATCTGCCACTAATCCTAGACTGTGGGCAGGTGAGCCCTCGCAAGAGTTTGCCGTTTAGATTTGAGAAAGCCTGGACGACAATGGAGGAGACACGGCAAGTCATTAAAGACTCTTGGTCGGCCAGCACCCAAGATTCCTCAGCAATAGGAATATGGGTGGAAAAAGTTAGGCGGCTGCGAAGGAAACTTAAAGGATGGTCTATACAGAAGAAGGGTGAAACTAAGATAAGAAGAGAGTCCCTAGGGAATAGGATTTATGAGCTTGAAACTTTACAGGAAGAGAGGGATCTTCTACACTTGGAAAAAGACGAGATGGCAATGAGCAGACTTGAGCTGCAACAGATTGGGAGCATGGAAGAGATGTATTGGAGGCAACGGTCCAGAATTCAGTGGCTGAGGGAAGGGGACACGAATACAAAATTCATTCATAAGGTGGCAAACGGAAGAAGAAGGCAAAATCACATAACAGGATTGATGGTGGACGGTTCATGGACAGAAAATGAGGTGAACATTCGAGAACATATAGACAAGAAGTACTATGATTTGTTGGGAAGAAAACCAACCTCTAGATGCTCTTTCTCAACAGAAATGTGGAACTCATCCGTGCTGGATGGCAGCGATGGGTTTGAGAATAGATTCACAGAAGAGGAAGTGCTAGAAGCTATTAAGAAGCTAGGACAGGACAGATCACCTGGGCCAGACGGGTTGCCAATCTTCTTCTACAAATATTATTGGAAAATCGTTAAGGAAGACCTAATGAACATCTTTCATGAGTTCTATGAGGGGGATACATAGCTGGACAGACTCAACTATGCCTCCATTATTCTTATCCCGAAGAAGGGTGAAGTTCGAGCGGTTTCCGACTTCAGACCGATTAGTTTGCTCAATGGATTTTTCAAAATTGTGACAAAGGTTTTGCCACAGAGGTTAGCACCCCACCTGAATGATATAATTAGTCCAGCGCAAAGTGGTTTCATCCGAGGAAGAGACATCATGGACAGCATAGCATCAGAACATGAGATTCTGTACAGGGGAAACAAAGGAAAAGTGGATGGTTTTCTTCTGAAATTGGATTTCGAAAAAGCCTACGACTCAGTGCATTGGGAATACATTGACGAAGCACTAGAGTTAAAAGTTTTCGGATAGAAATGGTGGTCCTGGGTGAAAACGTGTGTCCAAGGGAGAAAATCGACAATAAATGTCAGCGGTTGGTATGAAAAAGATATCAGATGTAGAAGGAGACTTAGGCAAGGGGATCCTTTGTCTCCACTACTGTTCGCCATTGTAGTAGACGACCTGGCAGAAATGATAAGTCGGGCTCAATAGCAAAAAATTATTATAGGGGTACGAATAAAAGGACTTGCACAACTGATGACAATTATTCAGTATGCCGACGACACAATCCTATTCGGAACAGCCAAAAGGGAAGAAATTGTAGCTATCAAGGTTGCACTGGCATGTGTTGTGCAATCCAGTTATCTGAATAAATAGATAATCTGGACACAAATTAAAAACCTCGCAAGTGTACGAATCGTTTATAGAAGCGTAGTGACAAGCAAGGGTCGATCCCACAGAGATTGTAGAAATTAACTTACTAACCAATAAAAAGAAATAAGAATCTTGAAGTGTTGTTCTAAAAAAAATGAAAAGATTAAAAACTATATCAAGTAGTTCTGAATCACAAATATCTAGTGAGTAGTTGGGTTTTTGATCTCCACCAATAGTCAATAATGCTAAATCACCTTCTATACTACTCTATTTACTCATGTTTGTTCCTTTAAGGGCATGGTATTTACTCCTTAAAGTTAATGTTTCCCTAGGCCAAGAATTAGGCATGGTATCTACTCTAATTTGTTTCTTTCCTTAAGTATTTAGCATGGTATCTACTAAGTTGCACTTAAGGAAAACATAGGAACAATGGAAACGAACAAACACTCGAAGTTCTAGAAATTGGTATCAGATCTAGATCCTTCAAGTTGATTAAACCAAGAACCCTTAAAGATTCCTGTGTTACAAACTATGGGCACGAGATACGGATCGTCTCTATGCTCATATAATAGATCCAGACTTATAATATGCAAACTTGGTAAACTCAGGTTCTGCATGGCAGTCGACTTGCTGTCACTCTCAGTCGACTGCTCTTAGAACTTCTGAACAAGTTTGATTATTATAAATCTATACCAATTCAATCAGGTTCAATCAATAAGTAATAGAGAAGCATTCAGAAGAATATAGCATTACATGACTACGGTTTCAATCTACCCAACTATGAAATTAGTTCCACATAATAAGACTTTTATTCACTAACAGTTTTGAATACATGATTAAAATAAAGACTAGAAAAGAGAAGAAATAAACTGATGATGTTCGGCCAGATAAGTCGACTGTCTGTCACTCAGTCGACTAGCTCGTTCCCTTCTGTGTACTTGATCTTCTCTTTCCTTCGGTACTGATAGAATAATGCCTCTTGGTTGATGATTGATGATTCAGAGATTAAGTCATACCCTTAACTTCTTATTCCAGCCTTTTTATAACTTCTTTTGCCCACATCTGCAGATTCCAATTCTATCTCTTTACACATTGAATATAGATTTGAGTCGATCTTCTCACTTGCCAACCCTGGTCCCCTATCTTGATTGATGACGAGTTGTTACACGCAGACGACCTGGGTTTGGATAACTTTCATCTTGCTTCGTATTTGGATGAGGACGAATCCTTCCTGTTCTTATCTTCTAACTCTGCTGAATGCAGTCGGCTGGCTTGGATGTAAGTCGACTGTGCCGAGACTTCTGTGGATTCATGATTCATCAGTCAAGTCGACTGGTGTTGGAGAAGTCGACTGTGCCGAGCAGCTTCAGCCTCTCTGTCCAGTCGCCTGTTGGAGGAATCAGTCGGCTTATGCTCTGCAGTTCCTGTGTATCATCCTCAAAATCCTGAATCTGCTTCGTTTTGCTGTTTTAGGTTGTTTCCTGTGGAAAAGAGAAAATAAGAGTAAAATACCATATATAGAGCATTTAAATGTCCAATTGCATTAAGATTATTGCTCCTAAATGTGAATATTATTGAGTTCATCAGCATGCTTTCAAGGCTGGTCAGGGCTGACTGTTAATCTAAGCAAGACTAGTGCGGTTCCAATGAGCAATAACCTCTCTATATCGGTAAACAATATCGCCACCTTATTATGATGTGAAAAGGGGGAATTTCCAATTAAGTATCTTGGGACACCAATTAGGCCAGGGGTGCTTAGGAGAGAGGACTGGAATCCTTTGATTGAAAAGATAGCTAAGAAATTGGGAGGATGGAAGAGTCGATTTTTGTCTATTAGAAGAAGGATTACTCTTCTAAATTCGGCTATTAGCGCAATCCCACTCTATGTAATGTCAGTTTATGAGGTTCCTAAGTGGGTAATAAAAAAGATTGACAAGCTCAGAAGACGATTCTTGTGGAAGGGAACGGAAGAAGGTAACAAAGGGTTCCATCTTGTAAAATGGGGAAGAGTTTGTAAGAAAAGAGAATTCGGTGGTCTAGGATTCCTTAATCTTCATGACATGAACAGAGCTCTTTTAAGTAAATGGTGGTGGAAGATCAATAATCAGCATAAAGGATATTGGTGCCACTCCTTCAATCTGTTTCGAAGAAGGAAAAAAATTCCGCTTTGGTGGAAGATGCGGACGTAGGAAGGTGTCGCAAATGTGGAGAGGAGTGGCTAAACAAGGGGATATATTTCACACAAATACCACTTGCGCAATAGGAAATGGGAAGAATACTAGGTTTTGGAAAGACAAGTGGTGCGGGAATAGGTCCTTCGAAAACCTCTTCCCACTGGCAGCGCCATTGTCAGAAGACAAGGACGCTATGGTGGCGGACGTCTGGAGAAACAGGAAACTTAGGTTGACTGTATCAGCTGGTCAGACGATAGAGAGCACCCGTCGGTTCGAGGAACTAAATAGCCTCTTACAATCAGAAGGTGGAATTTCGAGCAATTCGGCAGACGAAAGATACTGAAATATAGACGGGTCTAAGCAATTTTTAGTATCATCAATGTACATATGGCTCAACGACGGTGGTATCAGAAGCAAAGAAGAAAACATTATCTGGGGAACCAAAGCTCCGCTAAAAGTGAGTGTTATGTTGGTTGATGTTTAACGATGCTATCCTTTCCAAAGTAAACCTAAAGAAAAGAAATATGCCTATAGAGGTCAAGTGTGAGTTTTGCCAACAAGCTGACAAGAATGTAGAGCACATTTTTTTTTAAGTGTCATAAGGCCAGAATGACGTGGGACGTTATCTGTAGGGGGTTTGGGTGTGCCGAGTGTCCTAATGCGTCTAAAGAAGCGTGGGGTAGTGTGAGAGATAACCATATTAGAAAAGAGAATAGACAGGCTTGGGACATAGCGGTAGCAGCAATAGTCTGGAACCTATGGCTAGATCGTAACGACTTATGCTTTCGCAATCACTTATGTTCATTCTCAACTTCAATGCATAAAAATTTTCTTTAAATTCATGATTGGGCAGGTTACGCTGGGGAGAAGAAGAAGATCAAGATGACCGGGGAGGCTTAGCAGTGTTGATCTTTACTTTATGCTTTTATGTAATGAATGTAATAGAAGGGTTATTTTGTGTTGCGTTTGTATTGGAGATGTAAGGTGAGGATTTTGGGAGCTTGGGGCTCCCTGTTTTGGTTGTAATTTGGTACTTCTCTGTTTCATTATGGTTCATTAATGAAGGGATGACGGCGTCATCTTTTATCAACAAAAAAAAAAATAACATGTGCAATAAAAAAAATATAGAAATTCTGAAAATTTACAAACCTGAAATCTTAAAATCTAAATTTCTAAGTAAATAAAGAAGGAATGGGAGAGAGAGAAAGAGAGAAATATGAAAAAATGAAGAGAGAAGAGAGCGATAGTAATAAAGTAATGAGTTTTTTAGTTTTGGGTAAAAAATTTTGGTTTTGTAATTTGAAATTTGGGGGGGGGGGGGGGGGGGGGGGGGGGAGGGGAGGGATGTGTTTTGTAAGGTTAGATCTGGGCCGTTAATTTTTTGGGGATTGAATGTGAGCCACTTGATAGCTTTCTTTGTGTTTTATTATATAGATATATCTATATATATAGTAAACTAAAATATTTAATTCAATCCAAACATGGAAATTTAGAAATAAGAACATGGTAATTAAAATTAATACAAGCAGCCAATGTCAAGAAAAACATATTAATGGATCATTCCAACCACATCAATAACAATATTACATGACCATAATGTTCAAATAAAAGTAGCACAGTCTTAAACCAAACAAGTTTTAGATTTCATTCTTTCAAAAGACTCGACATGCAAATGGTAATGTTGAATTGGGTCTATACTGGAAAAAAGAGTTTCTCTCTCTAGAAATTTTAGAAAGAGAAACTAACCCCCAAAAGAAACCCTAAAAGAAACTCTAGATCTGTGCTTGGTTGGGTGCGGCGGCTAGGCCACGTCACCACCGCCGCCTTGACGCGAATTCGCCGGTGTCCCACTGGTATTGTTGCGCTCCCTCCCATCTCGCTCCCCAACCCCGCCCTGGTTCCTTCGCGGCCCCGCTTACTTCATCGACGACGAAGTCTCGGCCCCTGTCCCATATGGAGACGTCGAAGATGGTCGAAGATGGCAAGCTCCCATGGTGGGGAGCTCGCGGCGATGTCGTGCCATAGATCGACCTCTCTTCGACGGTGGACGGTGAGCCAGTCGGGAGTTGCGCCGCGGAACTCAAGATCAGCCACCACCGTCATCGCCAGTTTCCTCGACGACGGGTGGCCTCCGGCACTGCACCGCCATCAACCCTCCACCTGTTTCCACTACTCCACCGCCATCGACCCTCCACCTGTTTCCACTGCTCCACCGCCATCGTCCCTCCCCCTCTTCGGCACCGGAAATGGATCCATCGCTGCTGCCACCATGTCCATGCTCTCGGGGCCAACCACGGCGATCTGCTGCTATGAGGTGGAATTCGAGGGTTAGTTGAGTCGGCGAAGATGTCGGGGTTCGTGACGATGGCAGAGCCAAAGAAAGAGGTTGGAGCTTATTATCCATTCTGTTGGGGAGTGATTGAGTGGGGCGGTGGCTGCATTCGGGTTGCTTCACCCGATTACCACAGTCGACGGGGCATCACCGCCCTCATCATTGAGCCTGACGTCCAACACCACCACCCGGTGTGGCGAGAAGAGAAGGTGATGTTTCTATCCGTTGGGATTTGTCTTGGTTTTTTTATTGTGAGAGAGAGAGTGAGAGAGTGAGTGAGTGAAGATGTTGCTCCTCACTACTCTACGTTGGTGTTTGTCTGTGTTTGTGAGAAATCACTTGAGAAAGCAAGGCATGAGAGAGGCGAAAGTATCCTCTTCACGGCTCTCTCTTTGACTGATGATTGCATGATTGTGGGAGTGATGATTGCATGATTGTGGGAGGATAGGAGGAGGAGACTGAGCTTGGTGGTTGTCAAAATTCTGCCTGCGGGGCTTGGGCCCAAAGAAGGGGTCCTCCCAGCAATGAGACGGCAGGGTTCGGCGGGTGATAAAATCCTGCCAGACTAGCTTCAAGTGGGTGTGCACATGCCGTTGAGGCAGTGTACGAAGCTAAATTGACGTACATACATTTTGCTGGGCTGAGCTTCTTTAGAGGAGTAGGTTTGTCCTCTTCGATAGTATGATGACTGTCGGTTTGTCGGCCCACCCTCCAGGGTTGTTGGAGGGATTTGTTGTTTGTACGGATCATGTTGCTTCATATTTTATTTTCATGTTGGTAGGTTTTATGTTTTGTTAATTTCGGATTAATGAAACAAGGTGGCCATATTCCACCTTTTCCTTCAAAAAAATGTTGAACTGGGCCCGAAGTTGATGGAAATGGATTGAGCATGGGCCAACTTTTCTGTTTTGGGCTGGAAAAAAACCGAAAATAACCATCGTGTATCCAAAAAGTGTCCCACTCATATCCAGAACGTGCCATATCGCATCCAAAATGTATCCAACCTTAATTTTATTTTATTTTTCATTTAAATGCTGGGATACACATCTAAGATGTATCTGATGCGTATTCGACGTGTATTCCATCGGATACGTCATAAATATGAGGTAGCACCCCCAGGAGAGTATTCGTTCTTTGTAGGATACAAATAAATATCTTCCCAAACAAATATCTCCCCAAAAAATCTCCAACAATAAAGTAAATAAGATTGGTTGGTGGCGAACGATGCAATTCTATCAAAAGTAAATCTACACAAATGTAATCTACAGTTAGACACCAGGTGCTCGAGATGTTCGGTTGGAGAGGAGGATACTAATCATATCTTGTTCGTTTGCCCTAAAGTCATGCTAGCTTGTGAGGTTGTATGTCTAGGTTTCGGAATATTAGAATGTCCAAGCTTGATATTTCGAATTTGGGGTAATTGGGGAGAGAGCATAGTCAAGAAGGAGAATACATTAGCTTGGGACATTTCTGTTGATGCTACATTATGGGGTCTGTGGCTAGATCGAAACGAGTTATGTTTTCGTAATAAGAACAATAGGTTCCCTACAATGATACATAAGATTTTTTGCTCTCAATTATGCATGGGCAGAACAAGCAGCAGTGCAGAAAAGACTACGCATGGAGGAGGAGGAGGAGGAGGAGGAGGATATGGTAGGATGGTCTGCATGTCTCTGGTTAGATGATATTATATTAGTATCTTCTTTGCAGTAGTTAATGTAGTAGTTGTCGTACTTGTTTTTAAAATTGAGGCTTGGTTTTCGAGCATTAGGTGTTGTAATATGTTCTACTTTATTTCTTTAATAAATCGTTAATGAAGTGGTGACGTGGTCGCCTTATTTTTGAAAATTAAAAAAAATAAAAGTAAAAAAGATCTGCTTATGAGAATGCGCCGGGAAATAGAGAAAATGATTTTTCACACGTGCAGATCATGAGCTTCCCCAAAAAATATTTTATTTAAAATAATTTAAATATTTTATGAAATTGAGTTTTCCCGAATAATTAACTAAAATTCCACCAATTCGGGTCTGATCAACTGCTAGCTTGGATAATCCAGAAGATTAGAGAAAGGAATGTAACTTGTGATATTGACCTTAATGGTGATCTTTTACAGGAATCACTTAAAGTTAGCCAAAGAATCAAGAGAGAAATACACTTTCGATTTGGACCATGAACAATTGTATATGCCAGAAGAATCAAGAGAGGAATACACTTTTGATTTGGACCATAATGGTGATCTCTAAGTTTCTTTAAGTAATTTTGACGCAGAAATGGCATGTTTAAAGCATGTGGTATCAGCGCAATGTATTAAATAGGAATGTTAGGTATTGTATTATATATAGTCTCATATAGGATATGTATGAGTTTAGCATCCCTCCTATATATAGGAGTCATTGTACACAGTTGTATTTGATTTCAATAATCCAATCATATTTTCCAATCTCTCCGTTAACCTTGTCATTGGATTAAAGCACAATTATACAAATTTTTCTTTCTTTCTCAAAACCCTAGAATTCAAAAAAAAAAAAAACGAAGAAACAATCGTCGACTGCTGCACCTCATCCCCACCATGTCGCCGCTGCCGACCTCGCTGCTCCTCTCCCCATAACCCGTCGCCGCTGCCAACCTCAACAGCAAATCTAGCCCCAATCCCGAAGAACCCATCGATCGTCTTCTACCTATTGATCTCGAGTTAATCCTCCTTGTCGCCACCTCCCGGTCGCCAGCCTTCGCCGCCTCCATCTTGACACCCACTGCTCCCGCTCCCAACTTGCCCCCCCCCATCTCGTCATCGACCTCCCATTTCCGACTCCTCCCAGCTAATCTCCTCATCTTCAACGAAACCCTAGCCACCCTCTCTCTACTCAAACTCTAACTTCAAAACTCAACCTCCAAACCCGAAACCCAATACCGAAACCCTAACCTAACCCAAAACACAACCCGAACTCCACAAACCCGCATTACAAACCATTTTTACCCTATTTCACAACATGAACTGTTGTTCGCACTCTCCTTGTTGTTGCCATCATTCGTCAGTGGCCGTTATATCAGATGAACTGGAAGAATGTCTTTCTTCATGGTACCTTATCTGAGGTTGTTTACATGCATCCTCCTCCTAGTCTTCCTACTCCTCATCGTCATGTTTGTCGTTTGTGACGGGCTATATATGGTCTGAAACAAGCCCCTCGAGCATGGTTTCAGTTAGAGTTCACAGGACCATTCTATGTTTATGCGTTCATCACCGCAGGGGAGGGTCATTCTATTATTATATGTTGATAATATGATTATCACTGGAGACGATTTTGCAGGCATTAGCTCCACACAGAAGTACCTTCACCAGCAGTTCCATATAAAAGATCTTGGCAGATTACGCTACTTTCTGGGCCTAGAGATTGCCCACATGTCTCGGGGGATGTCACGCCCCGCTTTCCAAAAATACGGAAAACGAGCACGTAACATTGGCCCAGCGAATGACTAACGTCACCCATAAACTGTTTATTCGATTAACTCAACAATATAACCAATACAGAATAAATGCGCATGCAATAATAATAATCTCATAAACAATAATACTTGGAATTAAGCAATAAAAATATCCAAATACAATAATAATCTAACGTCTGGAAACAAATAACAATATTCAGGACATAAGCCCAATACAATGAAATAACAATAGTTCAATGATTAAGTCTTCATGGCAAAAAAAATAAATATTTATTAAGCGGCGATGCAATCAATTTCTTCACCAATGTTGTTTTCCCAATCCATCAGGAAATTCTCCATCAACACCTGTAAACACTTCATCTAAAAAGAAGAGGAAAATTGTCCTTAGAGCAAGTCATGGACAGCAAGTAGAGAAAGCAGAGAACAATGGAATAACGGTATAACAATAAATCAATGGATCAATATGAATCAATAACATGACACGATAATCAATAGTCAAGATCACGGTAATCGATGCAACGGTTCGGTATCAATAACACTTAGACAATAATTGATATCAATAGGAACAATGATGAACTAAATGCAATGTCAATGATGTGTCAATCCTTATGTCTATTAATCATTTTAATCCTAACTAATGCATGTACTACTGCATCCCATACTACAGGTTCGATGCATACAATCAATTTCGTTTAGACTTAGTGGTGGGCTCTATAGTTCATGTACTCCTGAAACGGTATAAACAATTCTCTTCAGTATTCAGTTATTCAGTCATTCAGTCATTCAGTATCGGTATTCATGGAACAATATACAGTTATCCAGTTATTTAATCATCTGTCATTCAGTAATTGTAGGGAAACCACGAGCTCCCTTTCCGAGTACAGTCTCTATATTGTCCACTACTTAGGTCAACCCTTAAACTCCAGATTGTTAACAATTCTTTATTCAATCAATACAATACAATATGCAATCTAGAGACATTAGATGGACTATAGTAATAATAGGGGAACAATTGGACGATAACTTGAATTGGACAATGAAAATGATGACAATAGGATACTAGGATTATGCAGTGCAATACACATACATTAATTCATGCAATACTACGATATAGGAATAATTAATTCAAGAAAATCTGAAAAGTATAATTCTGGACTTAAAAATAAAGCTGTAGTAAAACGGGCATAACTTTTGCTACAAAACTCGGAATTCAAAAATTCAAGATGTTTTGGAAACTAAAAAGAATAGGCTACAACTCTTTTTCAGAAAGTAATTCAATTTAAGATCATTTAATGGTTCAAAAACAGCAGACAAATTTCAGGCAGCAAGCAAGATACAGTTTTTAGGGTATTTTTTTTCATGAAATAAATTAATTAAAGATGATCGGTATCGATTCTTTAGTCAATAAATTATGTAACTAGCATAAAGAGTATCAAAACATGATAAATAAAATTAGAATACATACATATACAAATTTATGATCAATCAACCATCAATCGATCAAACAACATACAACCAAGCAATTGTCTCTACAATAATTTATTTGTATGACGATTATATGAAAAATCCTATTATCAATTCTATATGCACTCATGAAAGATCCAAACTTTAGAGTCAAAAGTGTCACGATGTCAAGAATATTGGGGTTAGCTCGTGTAAACCCTCAATGGACCCAACGAAGAGATGAACAATGGATAATACGATAACAAAGAGATCTACTTGCCAGAGTTTCAACAAAACTTGAATTTGATACAAGTAACAATTCAAGAGGACGGTGACTTGCCATATAAACGATGAATTTGAATACCAAGAATAACGGAATAAGGATCCCGAAGCAACGAACCCACGAACTGATCAATTAACCAACAGCACATGCAATATACGTGCAAAAGAGAAAAAGCAATAACAGCAACTATTGTAGACTGCAGCAACAGTAACACAGCACACAAAGAACAGCAGCGACAGTAGCTACAGGAGATCAGCAAGGCAAGGGGGCGGCATCGCCGGTCGAGCGGGGAGGAGGCGACAGCGCAACTGGGCGGCACGACGGAACAGGGAGGAGGTCGAGGTATTGGCTGCTATCGACGAGAGCGGAAGAGGAGAAGAGGGGAGATCGGGGGATTTTGTTGGCGGTGCTGGGGTTGGCACGACGGCGGACGGCGACAAGGGGGTCGCCGGAGGTGAGGTGGACGAAGGGGGCGCCGGAGATGGAGGTCGGAAAAGTGGTCGGGGTATGGGGAAGATGGGTGAATAGTAAAAGGGGGGTTTGGGTCTAATCGGGGAGAGAGAAACTAGGAGAGAGAATAAGCAGCTAGGTTTCAAAATTGTACAATTTTTATGGTTTGCATTAGAGTTGTATTTATAGGGTACAATTAGGGTATTGGGTTAGTGGTTTAGGGTCCAATAAAAGCGGTTTTGGGTCAAGAACAAATCAAATTGGGTTTTAGGGTTCAATAAGAGGTAGATCCAGATCAATAGGGTTCAAATAAAATATCCACAATTCAATAAAATAAAATCCACAAGATAGATAACCCAATAAAAGAGAAAATAGTTTATGAACGAAATTTCCAATCCAATTAAATAAATAAATAATACCGATAATATGAATAGGGCTTAAAAATAAATCGAAACTCGCCAAGAAAATCAGATCGGGCATAATGACAAAATAATTCAAAAGGTGAATTTTTAATGAGATAATCAAGAAATAAAAATTAATAATTATAATCTTAATAAAAATAAAATAGTATTCAGTTTTAACAATTTATTAAAATAATCCAATAATAATAATATAATTGCTTTCGGGCTCAAATATAAATGGAAAATAGGAGTAAGATTAAAATACAATTATATTTGAAATGAATATAATTTTCGATTAGAAAACACACAAAATAAATTTTGAAATAATCAAGATATAGAAATACACGGAAAATACTTATTAGTGGAAATGGGGGTTACAGGGGATACTTATTTCTCAACAGAAATACTCATTATATATTATCTCCGCTGCTTGTCTATCTGACAGTCAATCGGCCGACACTCCCTTAAAGTTGCATGTGAAACTGCATCACACAGATGGTGAGCTCCTTCCGACCCCACTAGATACAGACAGATTGTTGGACAGTTTGTCTACTTATGCATGACCCTACCCGATATTGCTCATGCAGTTAGTATTGTGAGTCAGTTTATCTCCGCTCCTACATCAGTTCACTACGACGCTCTTCTGCGGATCCTTAGATATCTTTGGAGCACTATCACTCGCTCATTATTCATGCCTTCCACATCCACCCTAGAGCTCCGCGCATATTCTGATTCAGATTGGGCAGGTGATCCTACCACTAGACGATCTACCACAGGTTTCTGTCTATTTCATGGCAATTCATTGATTTCATGGCGAAACAAAAAACTGGCAGTTGTATCATGTTTTTCAACCGAAGCTGAGTACAGAGCAATAGCAGCCACTACTAGAGAAATTGTTCATATTTGTTGGCTCTTATCAGATATGGGTGTAACTCTCGCAGGCGCTACTCCTCTTCATTGTGATAATCGGAGTGCATTGCACATTGCAAGCAATTCGATCTTTCATGAGCGAACAAATCACATAGAGATAGATTGCCACTATGTTCGTGAGCGCTTTGAAGCAGGGATCATTTCACTTCACTCTGTTACTTCTTCACAGCAGATAGCAGACTTTTTCACCAAGTCCCATACTGTCCAGAGATTTTGTTATTTGGTGGGCAAACTTGCACTGTTCGACCCATCGTGAGTTTGAGAAGAAGTGTTAGATATTGTATTATATATAGTCCCATATCGGATATGTATCAGTTTAGCATTTGGTTCCCTCCTATATATAGGAATCATTGTACACATTTATATTTGATTCCAATAATCCAATCATATTTTTCAATCTCTCGTTAACCTTATCAAGGAATTTTGGTTAGAGATACTTCTAGTATGTTTGATATTATAGTTTTTGTAGAACAACAGATAAAAACTACCTTCTGATGGTGAATTTTCAAACCAAGGTATAAGCAAACATATTGATGTTTACTTTGCAATTCCTTCTTTCGATTTGTTGAAAGTAATTCGCATCTGATCAATTGCTAGTTTGAATATGCCAGAAAAAGCAAGAGTGGAATGAACACACTTTGCGATTTTGACCATAGTGGTGATCATTTACAGGAATCATTCTAAGTTTGTCAAAGTTTCCTTGTGAATTTTTATGCAAAAATGGCATGTTTTAAACATGTGGTATAAGTTCAGCAGTAATAAACCTGCAGATACTTCTCGTATGTCTGATATTATAAAGTTTTTGTGTAATAATAAACGAGCACTACTTTCTGATAACGAGTTTCCAGGCTATGGATTAGACCTATTGATGCTCTTTAGTTTACAATTCATCCTATCCTGAAAGTAATGTTCTTGAATCAAAACTCCAAAGTTGTGGTAATGAGTGATCAGTTTGATTTGAATAATCTCATAAAGTTAATCTTATACAATCTACCATCAAAATTCAACCATATATAGCAATTTAGGTCCAAATTAGGCATTGAAGAAAGCAAGTTGATTACTTACAAAATACTCAAGCTCAATCGGGCAAACATGTGTATCAGCATGACCTATCTAGTCCGAAATGGATATATCAGTATAAGTGATATGGCTGAAAATGTGGTTAAATCGGAACCATTCAAATAGGGCACGAATCTTAAAGTCCACCGGGGCAAAACAGTAATTTCATCTACAGACGGGTACGAAATGGGAACCGGGTCTCTTCTTTTGGGCCCAATAACCCGTGAACGGATCTGTTCAGCTGAGAACGGGTCACAACCCGTTAAGAACCAGTTCAACAGGATATGAGGAAATCCTGGCTCGTCCTTATCTCTTGGAGGTGGTTCTAACCACCCCGATCCAGCTACACCGGGGAGTAGGGATTCGATCCTATCCCGAAGCAGATCTCCCAGGCGACTATAAATACCTCTTACCTCCTACCGTTACTAGGTGATCACTCTTTGTCTACCAAAAGCTCTTTCCTTTTCTTTTCTAAGTATTGACAAGAGCGTCAGAGGGTTCATCGCCGGGATCCATCTCGGTGTTTTGAACGTTTATGCAGGTCAACGGGAGCACCAAGGAGTCAGCCTATCAACAAGGGAAGATGTCAGATTTGTCCCATTTGAGTTCTTGCGAATCTACAAATTTATTTAATTGCCCCCACACCGAAATCAGCGGCAACAGATTGGCGTCGTCTGTGAAAAATTTCGAATAGCTATCCGACCCTCCTCCTTCAACCAAAGCCACTCCTAGCTATGCCTCCCAAGAGGAAGTCCGCGACCTCCAACCGTAGAACAACCTCTACTCTCCCTCCTCCTCCTCCTCCGGAGGGTCTCCCTCTGCCCGTCCAACCGACCCCACAGCTCGAACAGCCAATTCCTCAATCCGTTTAGCAGCCTATGGAGCCCCAAGTGACCGTGGGGGAGCCCTTCGGCAAAGCCGCTAGAAGCAACCCATGCATCAAGTTCGTGTCTCCATCCATAACGCCTCCACAGATTCCATGCCCTCCCACAGCCCTCCAATGCCGAAGGATCTGCGAGATGTTCTCAACAACCGGCAGAACGAGTCCGAGCTCGACCTTCGGATCCGTCTGGACGAGAGGCAGACCCGTGATGCGAACCCTCGCCGGGAGCACCAGAGGAACCGGTCACCCCGCCGGACAGACCGCAGAGGTTCTAACTCTCCTCGGAGATGGAGAGAGTCACCCCAGCATCGCTCAAGACGAAGTCGCTACCCGGCTGGCCGTCCTGCAGCTCGAGCCCATTGGGAGCAGGAGGCCCCCGTCACGAGGGCAAAATTTTAACAATTCCAGGAGGCAGTCCTTCGGGCGCTCAACGCCGCCCCAAACAACGACCAGTGGGCTCCCAGCCCTCAGCCAGCTCCTCGTCATCGCTGTCGCTCCCTCAGTCCTTGGCCAGCTTTGAGCCATCGCCACCGATCTGTCTGTCCTCGGTCGGCTTCGAGCCATCGCCGTCCCTCTCCCAGTCCTCGGCCCACTCAAAGCTATCGTCGCCGCAGTCCAAGCCCTCCTTTATATGAGAACAAGTCTCGAGGTTCAGCGAGGCAGGACCGAAGGGAAGACTCAGTCTACCGCCGTCTCCATAAGATGGAGAGGCGCCTCGACTAGCTCGACCGAGATGAAGAACAACGGGAGAGGAACCTCTGCCCGAGCAGGCCCCCATTCTCCCGCACTATCATGGAGGCCCCTGTCCTAGACAACTTCAAGCCTCCACACTTCGAGACTTATATCGGGGAGTCAGACCCCGCAGATCGCATTGAGAGTTTCAAAATTCTCATGATGATCCATCATGCCTCCGACGCCCTCTTCTGCAAGACCTTTCCGGCCACGCTCAAGGTGCCCGCTCGGGAGTGGTATTCTAGGCTTGATCCGGCCTCTATTTTCTCCTTCGATCAGTTCGAAGGCCACTTCCTCACCCATTTCGTAAGCTGCCACCGCTCCGAGAAGACTAGCACCTCTCTACTCTTCCTCAGCCAAAAGAAGGGTGAACGGCTGAAGGATTATGTCAAGCGGTTCACCACGGAGGCCCGGTCTATCGCTTCCCTGGATCAGACAGTGGCTTCAGCCGCTTTCCAATCCAATGTCATTAACCCTGATCTCAGGGCGTCCCTGGCCAAGAAGCCTCCTCGGGACTTCTCCGAGCTCCTCCTCAGGAGTGTGAAGTATATCCGAGCTGAAGAGGCTCTCAACTGCCCCATTCTTGAGGGGTCATCTTCCGGTAACAAACGGAAGAATGCTGAAGAAGAAGGAGCTAAGACGCTCCAAAAGGACAACGGAGGTCAGCGTCGCCCTCTCCCCCGTTTCGAAAAATTCATTCCGCTCAACGGGAGTGTATCTGCCATCTTGATGGAGATTAGGAACGAGGGTCTCCTACCGCCGCCTCCAAAGATGAACACTCCCGGGAGAAGAGGAACCGAGATAAGTGGTGCTGTTTCCACCAGGACCATGGGCACGACACAGACGACCGTCGGGCCCTAAAGGATGAGATTGAATCCCTTATTCAAAGAGGGCAGCTCGCTCATTTCCTGAGAAGGGATAGGGCTGATCAACCTCTACCTCCAGGGGGGCTAACAGGCGAGCCGAGCAACTTGCGGGGACTCCGGAGGACGAAGCAGTGGCCATCCTACACCTGATACACAGAGACCCAATAAGGAGAGATTCCAACTCCTCCTGAAAAGCCTTCATTCAGGAAGTGAACGCAGTGCAGAGCCATCCCCCTCCGAAGGGCCTTGGGGTCCCGGTCACGTTCTCCGACAGAGACCTGGAGGGCGTCCACACGCCCCATTGCGATGCCCTCGTTATTAATCTTTGAATGGCCAACTTCAACATTTGTCGGGTCTTGGTGGACAATGGCAGCTCGATTAACATCCTTTTCTTGGAGGCATTCAAGGGCCTCCAGCTGTCGAGAGATTGGCTAAAGCCCGCGAGCCACACTTTTCATGGATTCGCTGGGGTGCCGGTGACGATCGAGGGAGTTATAACCCTCGACGTGACCACAGGCAAAACCCTGATCACTCACACGGAGCCAATAGACTTCATGGTGGTGGATGTCAAGGCTGCCTATAATGTTATCCTGGGTCGACCAGGTTTGGCCACACTCCAAGCTATCCTTTGGGCCTATCACATGAAGATGAAGTTCCCCACCCCTGCAGAAGTGGGGGAAGTGAGAGGAAGCTAAGAAGCGGCTCGCAAGTGCTACATGACCTCAATGGGAGGTCCAGTCCTCTCCCTGGAAGCCCTTGAACTCCCACAGGTAGCCAGACTATCTCCGAGCCGGTGTACGAGTTGGCGGAAGTGGCCTTCTCTGACAAAGACGCCACCAAGACCTTCCGGATCATCAAAACCCTTTCCCCCTCTATTAAGCAGGACATCTCCTAATGCATACGAAAGAACCGCAACCTCTTCGCTTGGACTGCGACAGATATGCTAGGGATCTCAGAGGAGCTCTTAATGCACCACTTAAGCATCGCCCCGGGGGTCAAGCCTGTCCAACAGAAGCGGTGCAAGTTCGCTTTCGAGTGCCAACAGGCGATCAAGGAAGAGGTTGAGAAGCTCCTGAACGCCTAATTCATCTAGGAGGTGAACTACCTTGAGTGGTTGTCCAATGTAGTGATGGTCAAGAAAGCCAACGGGAGCTGAAGGATATGCATCGGTTTTACCGACCTCAACAGGGCGTGCCCAAAGGATCCATTCCCTCTTCCGAGCATCGATGCTCTGATCGATGTGACCTCCGGCCATGAGCTACTCAGCTTCATGGACGCTTTCTCGGGGTACAACTAAATCCGGATGTTTCCCCCGGACATCCCGAAGACCTCATTTGTGACTGATCAGGGCCTGTACTGCTACCGGGACATGCCATTCGGTTTGAAGAACGCAGGAGCAACGTACCAGCGCCTAGTCAACAGGGTCAATCGAAACCAGATTGGCCGAAACATGGAAGTCTATGTGGATGACATGTTGTTCAAAAGCATCCAAGGGCAGGAGCATGTCCTCGACCTCCAGGAAGCCTTTGGGGTGCTAAGGAGGCACAACATGAGGCTGAATCTGAACAAGTGTACGTTCGGAGTCTCATCCGGCAAGTTCTTAGGGTTCATGGTCAGCCAGAGGGGCATTGAGGCCAACACCGAGAAGATCCAGGCCATACTCAAAATGGCTCCCCCCTCCAGCGTTAAAGATATACAGAGGCTCACCGGGTGCCTCGCAGCGATTGAGCACTTCCTCTCCAAATTCGGGGAGAAGTGCCTCTCGTTCTTCAAGGCCCTCAGGGGGGCTAAAGGCTTTGAATGGGGGCAAGCGCAACAAGAGTTCTTCGACCAGCTCAAGGCGTACTTGCCAACCCCCCACTCTTGAGCAAGCCAAGGCTCGGGGAGGTTCTCTACCTATACCTCATCGCTTCGGAGCAGACCCTCAGTGCGGTCTTGGTGAGAGAAGAAGACAGGATGCAGAGGCCCATCTACTACGTAAGTAAGGTCCTCCGGGACGCTAAACTCTGTTACCCAAAACTGGAGAAGATGGCCCTTGCGTTGGTCATGGCAGCGAAGAAACTCCGTCCGTACTTTCAGTCTCATTCGGTGGTCGTTCTTATCGACCAACCGCTGAAGCAAGTGCTCCACAAGCTAGAAACATCGGGCCGCTTGATGAAGTGGTCCATAGAGCTGAGCCAGCATGACATCAGCTACCAACCTAGAACCGCTATCAAGGTGCAAGCCCTGGCGGAATTCATTATGGAGAGTACTATCCCCGACCCCTACGAGTCGGCTGCCGAACCCCTGGTCTGGACCGTTTATGTAGATGGATCCTCTTGCACCGACGGAAGTGGGGCCGGCATCATCTTGATCGGCCCAGACGCTTTCGTCTTGCAATACTCCCTCCTCTTAAACTTCCCTACATCGAACAACGAAGCAGAGTATGAGGCCCTCATAGCGGGGCTCTCTATGGCTCGCAAAGCAGGAGCCAAGCACGTCAGAGTCTTTAACGATTCACAGTTGGTCGTCAACCAAGTGTTAGGGGAATACGAAGCAAGGGACGAGCGCATGGCCAAGTACTTGGCAAAGGTTAGGGGGCTACTAGCCTTATTCGAAGACGTTCAACTCCAGCGAGTTCCTCGAGAGGAAAACGCATAGGCGGATGCCCTCTCCAAGCTCGCCTCCTCATCCCTCCAAGGTTTAGAATGGACCGTCTTGATAGAGTTCCTCCTTAGACCAAGTATCAATGAAGATAGCCCGGAGCCGATGGACGCCTTGCCCCTAACACTTGGGGAGAACTGGATGAAGCCCCTACTCGAGTACCTTATAGACAGAGTTCTTCCAGAAGACCCAAGAGAGGCAAGAAGGGTCAGAACAAGAGCAGAGCGGTACACACTTCTTGACGGAGTCATGTAAAAATGCTCGTACACTCAAATTGACGGCCGACCCTACCTGAGGTGTCTCACGCCCGAGGAAGCGCTTTATGCCCTGAAAGAGGCCTATGACGGTATGTCTGGCGCACACGTGGGGGCAAGATCCCTCGCCCGTAAACTCTTAAATTACGACTACTTCTGGCCCACACTACTTAGTGATTCCGATGAGTACGTCCGGCAATGTGGCTCCTGCCAGAGATTCACCCCGATCCATCGCCTACCTCAAGCCCAACTCTCCTCCCTAGCAAGTCCAATCCCTTTCGCAATGTGGGGGATGGACATGCTCAGACCGTTCCCTCAGGCGCTGGGCGAGCTGAGGTTCTTGGTCATGGCGATAGACTACTTCTCCAAGTGGATCGAGGCTGAACCCCTCGCAACGATCACTGAGAATAAGGTTCAGAAGTTCTTTTGGAAGAACATTATTTATCGCTTCGGTGTTCCCCGTGTCCTCGTAACCGAAAATGGAACCCAGTTCGCGGGGGCTATGTTTTGCAACTTCTGTACCGATCTCGGTATCCAACAGTGGTTTTCTTCAATATCTCACCCTCAGTTCAACGGCGAAGCGGAGAATGCTAACCACTAAATCCTCTTTGGCCTAAAGAAAAGGCTCGACAAGTCCACCAAGGGGTTATGGGTCGGGCAGCTCCCCAATGTCCTATGGAACTACCGAACCACGAAGAGAACCCCGACAGGAGAGTCCCCTTTTAACCTCACATATGGCTCCGAAGTCATCATCCCACTGGAGTTCGGCCTACCCTCGCCACGACTAATCGCCTACAGAGAAGAGCAGAATTCGAGCCAGCTCCGTAATAGTTTGGACCTCATAGACGAGGTCCGCAAAAGAGCTTCCATCCGACAAGAGACCTACCAGCGTAGGATAATGCAATCTTACAACAAAAAGGTCCATCCCGCCAATCTCAAAGAGGGGGACCTAGTACTCTGGAAGCTGTCGATCTCCATTCCGAGCAAAAAGGGCAAGTTAGTGCCCAATTGGGAAGGTCCCTATAAGGTCTCCAGAGTTATTCGCCCAGGCGCCTATCAACTCGAAGACCCAGGGGACAGGAAAATACCGAGGACCTGGAATGCTGACCACTTAATGAAGTACCAAGAGGGTATTGTAACACCGCTCCAAGCAACTTCAGACAAATCTTGAGTCAAGCAGTCTCCATTCGATGCTTTTGGTTATCTTGTTATTTTTCTTTGCAAAATGTAAGAGTGGCTTGCAACTCAGAAGCAGCCACTCAAATCATCTTTAATAAAAACAAGATACATCTTGGGGATTTTTGTTTATAATAACCTAGTTGGTCTGTTTGAGACGCACAACACTCTAAAAATGACATGCTCGGAGTCCAATAGTTGGTTCGATTTTGCTTCAACTACTTGCTCCTAAGCGAATGAGAGGCGGTTCACCATTTGGAATTGCTCCCACAGCTATTGATAAATTCTCTAAAAGACGGTTCGGAGTCCAACACTTGTCGTTTCAACTACTTGCTCTTAAAAGAGTGAGGCGGTTCACCATTCGGAATTGCTCCCACAGCTGTTGAAATTCTCTAAACGATGGTTTGGAGTCCAACACTTGGTTCGATTCTACTTCAACTATTCGCTCACAAGTGAGTACGAGGCAGGTCACCATTCAGAATTGCTCCCACAACCATTAAGACTATCTTAAACACCAAGTTCGGAGCCCAACTCTTTCCTAGAGTTGCTCCTCAAACCCGCCTCCAGGAATGAATATTCCCAAGAGTCAGATAGAGCTCATGTCACGCCCCGCTTCCCAGAATACAGGAACACAGGCACGTAACTGAGGCCCAGCGAATGATGCAGATACATCATTCATAAGCTGTAAATTTAACTCAACAACAAGATAACAAGATCAACCACGCTAGCATATAAAATCACAACAGGATAACAAAGTACATGAATATTACATGAACCAACAACTGGAAAGAAATATAGTTACGGGTCAAACACGCCCGGATTACAACAAAGATTACATGAATAAGACAAGAATTAAAATAACATGAAATTAAACAAGACTAGAATCTCTGTTCAGCAACACCTTCAGGTAGTTCTCCATCTGGGCCTGCAAGTATATTATTACAAGGAAAGAAACAAGTGGTACCCGTTAATGCAAGTCACGGGCCGCAAGTGGTACAAGCTACGGGACAAAAATAGAATGAAACAAAAGCAGGAAGGAACAGAGAATCAAGAATCATATGATAGAACAAATACAACATATGACAGAATCAAGAACAAGATATCGTAGAACAAATAGCATGCATGTGAACAATTAAATAATCCATAGTAACATGTAACATGTAAACGAGTAAGCAAGTAAACGTGTCAACATAACGAGTAACATGTAGACAAGTAAACAAGTCACCATAACCATGTAACATATAAACGGATCATGCAACTGTACGTGTCATGTCATATCTTTTATTAACCTAACTAGGTAGCACTTCATGCGTCCCATACCACATGGTTGCTATCCACAAACAAGTGAACGTTTAGACCGTGGTGGATTCTATAGGTCACGTACTCGGGAAACATATACAGAAATCATGTCAAGTATATCTTGTATCAAGATACGTGCAATGTGGACATAGTGTAACGTAGCGTGAAACATAGAACATAAAGTTTTGCAAATTTACAATTTGCAACTTGCAAATTTGCGTCGGGGAACCACGAGCCCCCGTCCAAGTACGCTCTTCTATATTGTCCACTACTAAATCTTTTCCCTTTATACCCCGGCTTGTTATCTTTTTAATTAAACATGAACAATAACTACATGCAACAAGGACGAGTAACATAGCAAGAGTAACATGACGGAATCAAGTATCAAGACTCATACGAGGCAGGAAACATATTTCAGGACTTATAGAACATGTGATGCAACTAATGACATGCATAACACTTAATCAAGAATAAAGATATTATAACAACATGCAACCTAGGAACAAACAATTCATGCACAATATCATGTATATTAGTATATATGTGTATCGTGTTCATGCAACGGACATGGCAACAAAGTATTCGTGATCTTGTACGAATACGGGATACGGATTATGTATGGAAACGGTTATCAATTCGACTTATGAATGCGAATTGGAGTCAAAAATAATATACTTGCGGTATTTTTACAAAGGCTTGTACTAGAACAAATAAAATTGTACAAGTGACACTTGCCTGTTAGTTGACGACGATGAATTAAAAATAGAATAACGGGATCAGTATCCCGGGCAGTCGAACACGTGTGAGATGTGTGTGGCAGCCACGCCAAAGCAGCAACAATTCCTTTTAATAGCTCCAAGCCAGAAAAGCTCCAAACAGCAACTCCACTTCAATAACTCCAAGGCAGCAAATAGCAACACCCACCTTTCCCAATCGGATCTCCCCACAACACCAAACACCATACAATAATCCAACAGTAAAAATAATTCCCAATACAATCAATAAAATCAGATCTCCAAACAGCAACCAGATAATCCCCAAAACTCTTCTTCTTCTTCACAGAACAGAGGGAGAGAGAGATAGAAAAAGAGAGAGAGAGCGAGAGCGAGCGGGAGCGGCGGAAGCTTCGACGAGGAGGAAGTCGACTGAGGAGAACGGCGAGCGACTGTGGACTGGCTCGAGCGGAAGGGGATGCGGCGGCAGTGGGAGTGGTCGTGGCTGTCGACGAAGCGAGCGGCGGGGACTTCGGGGAAGCGAACGGCGAGGAAGAGGCGGAGGCGATGGGCGGCGCGGCACTTCGGTGAGGAGCTTGTGGTGGTCGATGCTTCACTGTGGAGGAAACGAACGGGAGGTGAACGATGTCGAGGCTGGGAGTCGAGCGAAAGCAGCGATGGGTTCTTCGACAATGGCTGCGATGCGGTGGGGCGAGGCGGTGGAGAGAAGGCGACTGGCGGGAGCAGCGATCGAGGGAGACGGTGCACAGGGACTCGCGACGGTGGAGTGTCGAGCGGGGGAGATGGGAGGACAGCGAGCGATTGTGGAGGTGGCTGGCGGCGCTGCGACTGGGCGGAAGCGGCGAGAAGGCGTGTTGCGACTGGACTGGAGCGGAGTGGGCGGTGGTGACTTCGACGGAGGTGGAGCAGTGCTTCGATAGCGGAGGTGGCACTGTGGTGGCAAGCGGAGGAGGGGCTGAGCGGAAGGCGCTCGAGGTGGTGAGTGGTCGACGAACGGGGACGGGGCGAGGTCGAGGAGCGACGACGGGCGGAGCAACTGAACGGCTGCACTGTGGAGGAGGCGAGCGGCTGAGAAGGATGGGGAGATGGTTCGGGTTGATGGGTTTGGACGATGGAGGAAGGAGGAGAGTGGGTTTGGTTTGCTCTGTTTTTGTAGAGAAACAGAGAGAGGGAGAGGATGAATGGGAGAGAGAGTGATAACGGGAGAGGGGATTTTTATAATAGAATAAAATAATGGAGTAGTGGGGGTGAAAGAGAGTGGGGACAGTTACTAGGAGTGGAGAGATGTGCTGTACGGGATTAAGGAGATGTGGGGAGTTGGAGTACGGGACAGGAAGTGGGGGAGGAAATAAATATTGTATAGGGATAGGTGTGTAGGTAAATCTGTACAGATATGGGTATTGGGTTCGGGCTTAGTTCTTGGGCTTAAAAAAATAAAATAATGTAATAATATTGGTTGGATTGGGCTTCAAAATAATGGGCTCAAAATAAAATAATATCAATATAGCTTGGCTTGGGTTTTAAAATAGTTTCATACATTTAAATAAAATACTTAGGATGTTGGGCTAAAATTTCTGGGCTCAAATTAATTTAATAAAATCAAAACACGAAATTGGGCTTTAGAATTGGGTTTCAGAATAATACATAATAAAATCAAAATACAACTTGGGCTTATATTAATAATTAATAAAAATCAATATCCAAACTTGGGTTTATAATAAACAAGTGGGCTCGTAAAAATTATTTAAATAATAAAATCAATTAGAGAAAAATACTGATTATTTAAATACGGGAAAAATATATTTTTAAAATACGTATTAATGAAAACAGGGGTTACAGCTCAACTCAATCGTTCACCAGACAGTACCTATCGTTTGCCAGCATGCGTCGAACAGACGTGTTTCCGAACGAAAAATTGGCAAAACGTTGTTGACCAGTCAATGCTGCCAGAACCACGTGCCGTCCCCTGGCCATTCGACACGTTCGATGCCTCGTTCGACACATTCACCGTTGGTCATCGAACAGACGTGTTTCCGAACGAAAAATGGGCAAAACGTTGTTGACCAGTCAACGCTGTCAGAGCCACATGTCGTCCCCTAGCCATTCGACACGTTCGATGCCTCGTTCGACACGTTCGCCGCTGGTCGTCGAACAGACGTGTTTCCAAACGAAAAATGGGCAAAACAATGTTGACCGGTCAATGCCTTAAGAGCCACGTGTCGCTCGCCTATCGTTCGCCACGTTCGCCAGCACGCACCGAACAGATGCGGATCCAGACAAAAAATGGGAACTCTCCCAAAATCCGTGCCCAAGTACAAGAGAAGTTTATCGAAAATTGCTCAACATTATTTAATTAAAATTAAAAGATACAAGTCTTATTCCAGATACAAGTCTCACACTAGACCAAAATTCGCTACAAGACTACAAGACTACAAGACATACTACAGGATTACAAAATTTTGTCCTAGCCCCTCCTAGGGAGCGGGATGCTCTTGTTAAGCAACACACGGGGATGGCGAGCACCAATCTGCTGGCATTCCCTCTTCGAAGACGTCTCCAGGCCAACAAGTCGAGTGGCATCGTCGGTACCCACTCTAACTGTGGCCCCAACAGATGCTCCACTCGACGAACCGACCACGCCACTCCGTGCATCCCCGGGACGTTTGGCTATTAGGGGTGAGCAAAGTGCTAGCTCATGGAATGACCTACCCTGATTATACTCGTCCCGAGGGCAGGAGGTGCTCCTAACATTGCTCCCTTCGGACAACCGTCGCAAACGAGCATTCTCCGCCTCCAGCTCTACGACTTGCTCCTTGAGCGCATCATCGGTGACTCTTATCTTCAATCGTGGCAGTCGAGATGAACTGGCCCCATGCGAGGCTTCAGAAATCGATCTCCTAAGATGAGTCGCCTCCATGCTTTTCTCAAGAACCACGTTCCTGAGTTCCTCCCTCGAAAACCTCGCTTCGAACAGGGAGCGGCGAAGGTGTTTAAGCCGCAAACCTTGGTTGACAGCCATTGACGGGCACGACTCCTCACCTTCTGGTGCCACTTCATCGAACCTCTCGTCTAACTGCCTCATCTCTTTATCACGACGGGCTAAGATCAGTCTCAGATGGTTCAACTCCAACTCAGCCTTATAAATCTTCCTCCGATTTTGGGCAAATCCCAACCTGTAGATGCTCAGCTCGGAATGGAAACGCCTCACCTCACTATCCTGGACAGAAGGACAAAGGAGATAAAACTTAGAGATAGACCAACCCTAAAGCTACAAGATAGTTTTGCACTAAGTCGGGGACACAAGTGTTGAGAACAAAACAAGTTTCATTACGTAGTAGAAATGCAAGAGCAGTGGCCAGTCCGCTATTAGGTGTCACTACAACCAGTCCTACTACTAGAAACGAAAGAAAAGATACAAGGAACAAAAGAAAAACTACTAAGGGGATCATGGGTCCACCTCAATGGGTGCAGGCTGGCGACCACTCCCCCCATCTCCCTCAGGCAAGTTCTTTGGAGCCGCTGCGGGGTCTACCACCTCGAGTTCCTTTTCTCCGCCGCCCTCTTCATCAACCTCTTCCCCTCCTTCGAGATCTGCCTCAGCGTGTCTTCTCGCCTCATCGGGAAACAGGTAATAGCCCATGCAGTCGAACCCTGGGACTCGCTTGCTGACGTCCTTCAAGGTCGTGTCGTAGGCCCTCCGCATGTTGTACTCCAGAAAGCGAATGGCCTTCTTTTCCGTTGCAGCCTCCGCCTTAAGAACAGCCTCACGTACAGCCCTGTCTCGCTCGAAAGCCGCATTCTCCATCTCTTCCGCCCTCTTCCTAGCGGCCTCAGCTTTCTCCAACTCCACACTCTCCTTCGCCTTCGGCAACACCGCCTCTAACAAGGCAATCTGGGAGGCCTAGGATTCGACCAGCAAAGCAGCCGCTTCGGACTCTATCTTCGACCGAGATCGTTCGACCTTCTCCCTGTCGAGGGTTGCCTTTAACTCCTTCTCCTACTCTGCCATTTGCTTCAGCAGGTAGCTGAAGTGGCAGATCGCCTGCAAGAAAGGACTCAAGAATAAGAATAGAGTCACCCACAAAAATGAGAAGTGACAATCTTGCAAAAGAAAAACAAATATTCACTTACCGTTATCTGTGCCTTGGTGATCTCCAGAGCAGAGTCGCCCACTGTCCCATGCTCCATGGAAGCCTTGTCTTTGGGGGTGGCTAAGTGAAGAACAGCATCCATACAACTCGTTGAATCCCCTAAGAAGCTGTTGTGCCTCCGAACTTGCCAGTCGGGGATGAACATCCTCTTCAACTCATCGATCAAAATCGACTCAGCAGCTGCGGTGAAAGGAGGAGCCTCAAGTGCAAGCATCGCAGAGAGGGGGAAATCACTCGCCAAGGGATCTGTTGGCACTGCGGGCGCGGACTCTAAGTCCATGACGGGTGTGGCGATGCTCTCGCTCCTAGTGGTCTTAGACGGCGGCGGTCGAACGATTGTACGCTTTCTCTTCTTCTCATCGATCCGTCTGTTACCCAATAACGAACGCTTGCTCATAATAGCGTCGAAGTCCATAGTCGGATCTCCTACAAATAAAAGAAATCGAGTGTTAAAAATCTTAACTCTTACAAGCTAGGAGATAGAGATTAAAACACAAACGAAATGTGTACTAGGGTTCATCTGGCTTAGACCCCTCTCAAAGAGACTCTCCTCTGAGATCTCTCTCCAACTCAATGTGGGGCGATTCAAGAGAATCCCCACCATTCTGTCTTCTTCTGGACTGAGAGACGATTCTTCTTTCGCCTTCCTCGGCACGTCGTCCCTCCAAACAGTCGGGATATCCCACAAAACTCTACTTCGAATTAGAAAGTACTTGTACCTCCAAGATTTCACAGAGTCGGGGTTGTCGACTAGCGCGACGCCTTTACGAGCATTGAGATAGAACCGGTACTCTGTCCTCATCTTCTGGTGAATCTTGTACAACCTACAGAGCACGTTGAAGCAAGTGTAATACGAAGTCTCCACATGTATGGCATCAGCTGGATCGGGCCCACACCAAACCACCGTAGCACTTCTCTCATGAACGGGTGTAGGGAAAGTCGGAGACCCGCATTCAAAGCATCATAAGGAAACACACACACACATTCGGAGGGAAAGAAGAGCAAAATCTCACGCCAAGACCAGGGAGGAGCAGCTCAAACTCCTCGGGAATCATGAAGCACGTTTTGATGGTACGAAGGTCCCCCTGGCTAAGCACAGAGACGATCTCGTTCGTCTCAGTTTGATCTCGTGGTTCGTTCTCTTCGTAATGCTGCACCATGCCATGCTCAATGCGCTCCAACTCTTCAGCACTGTACTGCCGAACTGCCCCAATCGAGACACGGCTATGGAGTGCCTCCCAAACGCACCCATCCTTCTCTCTCTCTCCACGATCGTCTCTACCGCGGGTGATGGCTCGACCAACAAACCCTTCCCCTTGTCGACCTTAGGAGTTACTGTCGGAGGAGTCGCTTCGTCACGATCTGAGGGAGGAGGTCTCTTCGCCAGAAAAAACCCTAGACATCTCTTTAAAATAAAATAAATTACCTCTGAAGTGACGTGCACGTCCGGAAAGATCGCCAGCGATCGGAAAAGCACACCGGAGTCAGGGAGAGTGAATTTTTCTCAGATGGTGAAAATGAGAATGGAGTGAAAGTGAGGAGGGTGAAGATTTATAGTTGCCTTAGTGGGCCTGGGCTGGAAGCTCAAAAGGCCTCTTAGAATTCCAAAAGTCACAGACCTAATAGTTAGAAATATGGAAGGCGACGGTCAACTCGCCAAGAAGTCAAACCGTCAAGAAGTCCAACCGCTAAGAGTTCAAAACTTCTCCAGTCGTTCGCCACGCTCGACGGATCGTTCGATGCCTCGTTCGACACGTTCGCCACTGGTCGTCGAACATACGTGATTCTGAACGAAAAAGGAGCCAAATGCGTTGACCAGTCAATGCTACCTATGCCACGTGTCGTCCCCTGGTCATTCGTCACATTCGATGCCTCGTTTGACACATTCGCCTCTGGTCGTCGAACAGACGTGATTCTGAACAAAAAAGGAGCCAAATGCGTTGACCAATCAATGCTGCCAGTGCCATGTGTCGTCCCCTGGCCATTCGACACATTCGACGCCTCGTTCGACACGTTCGCCACTAGTCGTCGAATAGACATGATTCCGAACGAAAAAGGAGCCAAATGCGTTGACCAGTCAATGCTGCTAGTGCCACGCGTCATCCCCTGGTCGTTCGACACGTTCACCGCTGATCGTCGAACAGACGTGATCCCAAATGAAAAATGAGCAAAATGCGTTGACCAGTCAATGCTGCCAGTGCCACGTGTCGTCCCCTGGTCGTTCGACACGTTCGATGCCTCGTTCGACACGTTCGCCACTGGTCGTCGAATAGACATGATTCTGAACGAAAAACGAGCAAAATTCATTGACCAGCCAACGCTGTCAGTGCTACATGTTGTCCCCTGGTCGTTCGACACGTTCGATGCCCGTTCGACACGTTCGCCGCTAGTCATCAAAAAGACGTGATTCCGAACGAAAAATGAGCAAAATGCATTGACCAGTCAACGCTGCCAGTGCCACATGTCGTCCCCTGGTCGTTCGCCGCTGGTCGTCGAACAGATGTGTTTTCGAACAAATTGTGAGCAAAAGACTTTGACCAGTCAACGGCCCCAGTGACACGTGTCGCTTCCCTATCGTTCGCCACGTTCGACACGTTCGCCACGTTCGACACGTTCGCCACGTTCGGCATCACGTTCGACACGTTCGCCGCGTTCGACGTCACGTTCGACACCTTCACCGCGTTCGACGTCACGTTCGACACCTTCGCTGCCACTTGTCGAACAGACGTGGTCCCGAACAAAAATGGGGGAAATTAGAAGCTCACGTGCGCCGTCAGATCACCTCAAGACTCGCGCGGCAATCTGATCAACGTCTCAGATTCAGCCACGTCATCAAGCTCTGATCCACCGTTTGATCATTCACGTGCCGATGACCGATGGACATCCCAGATCATGCCACGTCATTAATTTGGTGATTAATTCTATTTTTTATTTTACTAATTCGAATTATATATTTAAAAATTGCAAAAAATGATTAAAAATTCAGGAAAATTAATTTAAAATTCTAAAAAATAATTATAAATTCGGGAAAATATTTCTAAGCCCCTGGGTAAATAATTATTGGTGAGAATAATTAATTAGTGCTCTCGAAGAATAAATCATCACTTTGCAAAATTGAATAAATGATTCGAAAAATAATTTAAAAATCGAGAAAATCCCCAAAAATCCAGAAGAGCCTAGGAACAATCTTGGGCATGTTACCAGCTCAGAAAGGCACCATTAACCCTCAAACAAGATTCGAACATCCTTTAAGAACTTCGATAAAGCCCTATACGCCATTAAAACAACAAAACTACTCTCCAAAGGCCGTAGCACACAGTCTTTGGGAGTGGGGGGCTCGTGATATGGCTAAAAATGGGGTTAAAGCGGAACCATTCAAATAGCGCACGAATCTTAAAGTCCACCGGGCCAAAACAGTAATTTCACCTACAGACAGGTCCGAAATGGGAACCGGGTCTCTTCTCTTGGGCTCAATAACCCGTGAATGGATCTGTTCAGCTGAGAACGGGTCACAATCCGTTAAGGACTAGTTCAACAGGATATGAGGAAATCCTAGCTCGTCCTTATCTCTTGGAGGTGGTTCTAACCACCCCGATCCAGCTACACCGGTGACTAGGGATTCGATCCTATCCCGAAGCAGATCTCCCAGGCGACTATAAATACCCCCTACCTCCTACTATTTCAAGGTGATCACTCTTTGTCTACCAAAAGCTCTTTCCTTTTCTTTTCTGAGTATTGACAAGAGCGTCGGAGGGTTCGTCGCCGAGATCCATCCTGGTGTTTCGAACGTTTGTGCAAGTCAACGAGAGCACCAAGGAGTCAGCCAATCAACAAGGGAAGATGTTAGATTTGTCTCATTTGAGTTCTTGCGAATCTACAAATTCATGTGATTGCTCCCACACCGAAATCAGCGGCAACTATAAGTGATGTGAATATTTGCAAGTGTACAAAATCGCAACAAGTAATATAGTAGTGAATAGAGTGTCGAACCCACAGAGACTAGATATTTTATTGAGTACCGATATTACTAGATTATCTACTATTTGGAAGATCGAAATTTAATAAATAAAGAAAACAATTAAATTAACCTAAAAGTCTAACTAACTAAATTAATGGAGAGGGAGCGGAGTCTGAAAATTGTAATTTATTAATTGCAAATCAATTCTAGGGTTTTTGATTTCACCTAGTTTATCCCACACAATTTATAATTCCTAAAAATATTATTTTTCCAAGTTGTAGACCGAAATCCCCAAATTATTTAATGCTTTCTCTCGAACAACACCAAAAATATCTCCAACTAACAGTTTGACACATCTCTATACAAATTTAATTAATCGAAGACTCATTAAGTTCTGTGGATTTCTTAACGGTCACATCAATCGCGGTAAATTATCTCTAATTTCGCTCAATCAATGGTGTTCAATTTTTATTGTTCTAAATCACAAATTACCTCTCGGTCTCTCCATGATCCAATAATCATACAAAAATTGGCCAAATAATTGTAAGCATTAAGTACAAAAATTAAACACACAACCATGGAGAAATAGAAATATATGAAATTAAAAACTGTATTCTCAAAACTAGGCTACATCTAAACCCTAGAAAAATAAAATTAGTTCATAGTAAAATTGCAATTAACAAAATTATTCAAGGATTGCATAATTAAATTTTTAGAAGAGAAAAGAAAATACAAAGAGACTGTTTTGTAAATAAATAATTGCAAACCGCATCCAATAAACAATTGTCTCTGTATCTCTCTTCTCTGTCTCGAACTCAGTACGAAAAGAACGAAGTCAGATCGAAGCCCGTCACTGTCTGCTATAGTAACCCGTCGAGTCGAAGCCTGTCGCCGTCTGCTACAGTACCCCGTCACCTGCCAGATGTCGCTGTCGATGAACAGTGCGCCTGTCAGCGTCTGGAACAGTGCGCCTGGGTTGTGTTCGCACGCGTCTTCTTTCTCTGTCTCTCTGTTCTTTTTTTTTTCTTTGCTTATTTTTTTTATGTTTGCTGAGTTCGGTAAATGTGTCTTTGTTAAGCCCTTTCAATCATCCGCGTCTCTCTCTCTTTTTCTCTTGCTTCGGGTTAGATTTTATAGGAGTTGTAGACTAGGATTAGGATATATCTGCAAAATAAAAATCAGAAATTAAAATAAATATTTAAATTTAAATTAATTAGATAAACTTAAACAAATAACTAATTTTTATTTTTGCTTTATCAAAATCCATTTAAATTTTTTTATTCATTTTACACACTCTAACAATTAAAATTGTATTTTGCTCTTATATTGTCAATTTGTAACATAAAAAATTCAACAAATCATTAAAAATAATAAATCAATAGTTTTTCTTTGTTTTGTTGATTTTTATCAAAAATAATCACTTTTTGCATCAAAAATCTAATTTCTTCATAAATAAATAATTAATTGAAATCTTATAGAAATAAGATGAATTATAAACAATATAATCGAAAACAAGCAATTTTAATGGGTAAATGAGTACAAATATTTGTATAAAAATTAGACATATCAAATACCCCCAAACTTAAGATTTTGCTTGTCCTCAAGCCAAAAGTAGAATCATGAATAAGGGAAAAATAATCAAGAGTAGGCTCAACCCATCGCACTAAGAGATCTTATCATGTAAGCATCAAAATTTCAATTTAAAATATAAACAATAGCAAATAAAGTAAAAACAAGCATACCCACTTTCTCCAGTGCAATTATCTATTCATAACTCCAAACCTAATCATATTTGTCATGCCATTAATGTAATTATAGTATGTAACAACTCCATCTGTGATTATCCCTTCTCACTACTGCAAACCGAGTAGCAAACTAGAGTTTTTTTTTTGTTGTTTTTTTTTTGTCTCTTCTCTAAGTTGTCACTTTCCTTTTGACGCGAATGCAAAACATTTGTGATGAATTCACCCGGTTACTCAACAAGTCACAAACTTAAAGTGCTTTGTATACTCATATTTCAAGTTGCCGTTTTACGTAAAAGTAAACATTGGTGATGAATACCCCTAGTTACTAAGCAACTCAAAAAATTGGAGTAGGTTGAATTTATTCATAATTATTTTTATTATTATTTTTATTACTCTATTTACTTAAACTCTGTTTAGGACTTGATCAAAGGAGATAATCACAAGAAAAAGCATCGCATTTGTCTTTTATATATAATCGCATGACTCACACAATTTTGTAAGGAATTTTGAAACTCAATAATCCTAAAGTAAATAAGTATGCTTACTCTTGCTTTATAAGCAAGTGTCTATCCCAAAAAAAAATATTTCAATGCTTATCATTATAAAGAACTCAACAGTGTAAAAGTGAGTTTAATTGAAATCCTTTTAAATTTTGTTTTTCTTCTTTCTTTTTTTTTTTAAATAATAAATTTGTAAACCTTCCCCCCAAACTTGAATATCACATTGTCCTCAATGGGAAAGGAAAAAGAAAAACAAAATGAATGGAAAAAGTTCAGAATTTCTCCCCTGATTCGTCTTGAAAATTCTGCACGCGCGGCGTTGAGTATTTTTACGATATCTGGAGCTGTAGGTGTCCAAATCGGCTGAATTTTTTTTTGCTGGAAAGCTAAGAAGATAGGCTACAATTGCTCTTTGCATAAGTTTTCCAGATTCTGACTCCATACTGCTCAAAAACAGCCATCAATAAAAGCGTACAAAACAGCTCCGCCCGGCGACTTCAAAATTTACGCAATCCTACAAAATAAAATCAAAAATTAAAAGTATAATAAACTAAAAGAAAAATAAAATCTAAATGCAATAAAAGAAAACATGGGTTGCCTCCCAATAAGCGCTAAGTTTTAAGTCTTCAGCCAGACGTGGGGGTGAAATGGTTATGTAACGCCAAGATCCAACAGCATTAGCACATCTTTTCTAATTTTTCTCTTCAGATGTGGATCAGGTTCAAGCTCTAGTTTGAGGCGTTTCCTTCTTGATGATGACGTCTTTGATTCCCCCGCCTCTTTGAAATTTTTCTGAAAAAATGAACAAATAGAGGGTGCAGCATCCAAATACATTATATTTTCAAAAATATTTTCTTTTTGAGTTTCTAAAGTTGCTGCATTTGTTGGACATACTTCTTTAGGAAACTTTTCAATTTCAGCCTTATGTTTCTCGCCCACAATTAAATCAGTTGTACTTACTTGAAAACACGACTGTTCTTCAGGAGAAATCTTTATGGAATTAAAAACATCATACGTTACTTGCTCGTGCTGTGTTTGTTCCTCCACAATTTGTTCAATCTCATTTTTCTCTTCAACCACATTTTGTTCGGAAATATTGGTTTGTGGTTGCTCAATTGTTGTCCCACTTCTGAGTGTTATTGCCTTGACATGCTCCTTGGGGTTGGCCACAGTGTTACTAGGAAATGTTCCTGCCATTCTTTCGTTGAGAATATTTGAAATTTGACCCATTTGGACCTCAAGATTGTGAATGGAAGCCGTATTATTTTGAATCGCCACATCTGTCTTCTGCATATACTGATCTGTCTTTTGTATGTATTGCATGAACACCTCTTCTAATGTCGGCTTCTTTTCTTGCTGTGAAAGATTTTGAGGTGGTATAACTGCTCCTTGATTGTTGTTCCAAAAAAAATGGGGGTGTTTCTCCATTCTTGATTGTATGTGTTTGCATAATGATTGTTTTGCATTTGAAAATTTGACACAAAATTTTCATGTTCGGCATTTGATGGTGCAAAAGGGTTCCCCACTTGGCAATCTATACTTGAATGGTTTCCTGCACAATGATTACAAATCATATTAGAATGAATAGAATTAAAATTTGTATTTTCTACTTCTTTATATAAAATATCATTTTTTGCATTTAAAGCAGAAAAATGATCAAGTTCAAAAACTCCAGCCACTTTTCTTGGCATTGCTCTTTCTGAAAACCCCTGGTAATCATTTGATGCCATCTCCTCTAAAATCTCATAGGCTGCTTCGTAAGTTCTGCTCATGAGTGCACCACCAGCTGCTGCGTCAACCATAGATCTATGTATAACTCCCAAACCATTATAAAATATTTGCATTTGCAGCTATTTCGGTAGTTCATGATTAGGACACTTTCTCAATAACTCTTTAAACATTTCCCATGCATCATATAAAGACTCGGTCACAAATTGAGTAAATGTGCAAATATCATTTCTTAGCTTTGCTGTCTTTGCCGGCGGAAAATACTTGGCTAAAAATTTTTGTGCAAGTTCCTCCCAAGTAGTAATACTACCGGGCGGTAGATAACATAGCCAAGTCTTCGCCTTATCTCTCAATGAAAAAGTAAAGAGTCTCAATCTGATTGCATCATCTGATACTCCGTTGTACTTGAAAATGTCACAAATTTCTAAAAAGTTTGCAATGTGAGCATAAGGATCCTCGTACGGTAATCCCCAAAATTGAACAGTCTGTTGAATCAATATAATCATCTCCGGTTCAATCTCAAAATCGTCAACTTCAATAACCGGCTTTTTTATGCTTGATTCATAAATCGA